>CP106711.1:79331072-80531072 GCA_025503065.1 Gossypium bickii | reverse complement strand
CTTGTGTTTGGTTGGATGGAATAGATGTTGTAATAGTATAAGGAAAAAGGTTTAAATGACCAAAGTACCCTTAACAGAATTATTGTAAGTAGATGATTATTGTTATTAAATTTTAATAAGATTATTGTTAAATATATTTTAATAAAAGTAAACATAAATAATTTAATCATATTGTAACATAATTATAATTAAATAAAATTCAATAAAATAATATATAATTTAATAACATTCTTAATATAATTATTAATAATATTTAATAATAATTTTAATATAATATTAACATTTTATTTTAATAGTAAATTTTAATAGTAATTTTATTTTAATAATAATATAAAATGAAGTTTAACATACAATATGATAATCCTCTAATAACATTTTATTTTAATAGTCAATTTTAATAAAAAATAGATTTTTTATATTTTATTTTATCCTTTATAATAACATGATAACAACAATTTGTTCAACTACTGCAACCGAAAACTACTGCAATGGGTAGCCTTTGATCGAACTATGAGGGCGTATTAACCATACATGATGTGTTCCAATTATTATAAGACTTTTCTATTACATTCTTCCATCTTTTCGATAAATTAATTTATTTTGGTTGTTATTTGATTTTATAAAATAATATTGATTACTAAGATCAAAGTCCAAGCATTGAAATGAAAGAAATAAAAACAGTTGACAATTAAGCAGTGACTTATTTATCCTATGTAGCAAAGTATCCCTCTTCCGACCTTCATTTTGATGTATTAACATTTTTCCAAAGAAAACTAAAAAGTACAAAGATATAATGGAATTGTCCCTTTATTGCAGTTCAATTTGTATCAAGTCCTTGTTATATTCAAGAACAAACGCAGCAAATAATGGAACAAAAAGAGAATTAAAATTATTAGAATAGAAAAACAACCAGATGTGTATAATTAGTGCAACCTGCTCAAGTTTAGTATGGTGAGGGGCTAATTCACACAAGGTATGTAAAATCTGGATGCCACATAATAAATATCTGAGCAGAGCTTCATCTCTATCAGATGACACAAGCACTACAATAAGGTGCAAAAGAAGAAATCCTGCAAGTTTTTCCACGTCAATCTGAAAGATAACACAATGCAATACAAGATGTTTCAGTGGAAAAGCAGAAGAATGATACCATAACAATAATGAAATGAGGTACTTGTACCTTTACATCTAAACCTTTTTCAGCAACATAGTGAATGGTAAAATTTTCAGAGTCTCTTAGCAACTTATTCAGCTTCTGTGAGTTAAGCCCATGAATCTCCTTAACCACTGAAATCAAGTCAATTGCATGCTCATAACGGAAAACACATCTGAGAACTTGATGGACTCAACTTCCTTTTTTCTATTTTATAGGTTAAAACACAGAACCAAAAGAGATGATATGCAAATTCAACATGCAATTTGGATAAGAACACCAACCTGTTCAACAGTGGATATTGCTTCTCCCTCGCCTTGCCTCATGTTCAAAAACCTAGCAGCAAAAAATGTATGACTAAAGGCTAAAGAGCTTAGTTGGTACTAAACATGAGGTTCGTCCACATAAGATAACTACAGAGATTGTATTCCATTATTTAGAAGAGCTTGAATAGTCTCTAACAAAGAAGACAAGACAACTATAAAGAATTATCCACCATTTCTCAAACTAGCCAGCCATTGAAACTTAATAGTGCTCCAGAAAGTAATCCCTACTCAATTTTCATCATTCACATGTTCTTATTTTCACTACTACTATTAATAAATATTTCAAGAATGCTAAACATGCATCATACACCCAATTCAACCTAAAAAATAATATCATACACTGCAAAATATTGTGGGTTGTACTGCAATCAAGTCATTCATTAATTTCATGTTATCCTGCATGCAAAGATTAAGAACTAGAAATTAAAGCTTTATCTCAAGAACATGAGAGTTTTGCACATGTATAGTATATGCAGTACCAATAGGTGAGATTGTTGCTTCAACAATAAGAAAGAATAAAAAGGCTTTACTAGATGTTGTTAAGACTAGTTAACTCTTACACGGAAAGTGACCTTCATCCAAGTTCCAAACAGGAGAAAGTAAAAACCAAAGAGCATTTGCAGATCAAATCCAATGACAAGAAAAGAAGAGTAGGATTCACAAAATTAAAGATGAAAATCTATAAATTGATAATAAAGTTTTTGCTTGTAGAATTTATGTTAAGCAAGAATTATAGGATTTCATTGACCAAGCGGTTTGAACTATGCAATCGAAAGTGGACCAAAAAGCAGTTTAAGGAAAAACATAGAACCAACCAAAGATATATAAGAGTGAAGGCTTTATGTTTACTCTCATACCCCCGGTAGAATCCAACCTGCAACTCAGAAATACAAGAAAGCAACCCGATAAGCTCGTTCATAAATGTGTGCCAAAGGAAGATATGATATGTACACGAACATGGGACAAATATTTCATCAAGGCGATTAAGGCAAACGAAGTAAATTCATCCATAAATGCTAACAAAAATGTATTATGATTTATATTCATTTAAAACCAATTGATCTTACATGTCCGAGGGGTAAAATTTTGTACCAGTCTTTGCATCCAAAGAAGACTTGCAATCAAGTTTCCATAAGTCAAGTACAACTCCCTAACCAAAACTTAAGAAGAATAAGTAGGAGAAAAAAAGAACCTTCATTTGCTTAATATGATTATTCAAATCTGTTAAATTTCATAGGACTAAGCTATACCTTGGGTGTTCCAGTTGTACCACTAGTATAGCAAATGGTTGCAACATCATCTGGTTTTGGTGGGGAAAAAAAATTTGAGGTTACTGGTGGCCCTAAAGTACCCATTAAATAAGAAACAATTATACCACATGACAGTTGATCTTCAGTTACCAAAACATACAAGGTAGGAAAAGCAAGCCAAACTTGGAAAAATTAAATGCATGCTTTCTCTTGATTTAAGCATTTAAACAATATGAAATATGAAACTATTAAAGATTTAATAGGATAAAAGCATACTTATGAATTGGTCCTAACATTACCAAGACCATGCCGCTATAAACTACTATGATTTCGACAAAAAGGATTTCAAATTACCTGACTTAATAATTTTGCATATGTCACAATATGAAGTCCAGTTGACGGTGGCAATGAAGGCACTTCATTTTCCTTCCTTCCAACCACCTACAGCGAGAGAACGACAAATCAGCATATGTACACTTTTTCTCATATTCAAAGATTCAGTACAAAGGTTTTAAAAGATTTGGTAAGAAAACATACCACAACCAAATGTACGGATGGAATCTCAGATAAAAAGTTTAGCATCTGCAATTCCAAGCAGGTAGCTGAATAAATCTTGTGAAACAAATCCAAATTCCTCAAAATAATATGAACTAGACAATAAAAAAAAAAGGTGCCCAAGTGTAAAATTAATTAGTCAATGAAACAAAATACAATTAAAATTAGAGATTCCATACAAAATATTAGCAATTTCTGTCACTCATCTGACAATAGGAAACTTACTCTCCAACTGTACCATCCGCTTGAATTCTTGTACCAAGATATTTGTAATCTCGGAAGGTATCAACCGCATGTCTAAAAAAGAACTAAAAAGAGAAAAGAAAGAAGAAACCAATAGAAGTGAAGAAAATATCCAAAGTACTTGAATATGAAATAGATGATAAAGCATCTATGCATGGCAACACAACCACAGACTATCAAATTCAAACTTGGTTCTAACAGGAAAATGAGGATGCTTACACAAAATTATCATGCAATGTACCAATATCGGGATGATCAGAAATCAGACGCGAATGTCAAGGCTAACGAAGCGAGTAGGAGCAGATGGGGAAATAAGATGGAGGGAAAAAAAAAGGAAAAAAGGGAAACGCAGATGTGGAAAGGAAAGGAGAAGATGAAGCTGAGGGCAAAAAATGAAAATGGAAAAAAAAATTAATACCGTGGAATGGAATGGCTATTCAGAGGTGAAGGAAGGGAATGCCTATTCAACATTTTCCCGTAATAGAGTCTGGAATGGATTCAGGTTGTAATCCCTTTACAGCCAACCAAACTAACCTTTGGTGGTGGGCTCACCGAATTTAGGGGGAATGCATTCCTATTTCCCCAACCAAACATGCTATAACGTGTTCAACCACCGGTTCAAAATTAAAAAAAACTCTAATATATTATATATTTTTAAATAAAATTAAAATACCATTTTTATTTATTATCTTAGAAATGTTTTTAATTACCTTGTTTTCCGTGCAAACTTTCTCAATTCCACTATCAATTTTTAATACTTAAGAAAAATTTCCAGTTTTAGTTATTTATTATTTTAAGTCTTTAACTTTTCAACTCTTATTTATTCTCCTTTTTTCCATTCTCCAGATTGTTTTTCTTTTCTTACATTATCTTATTATTTCTTTTGTGTCAATTCATCATCATCTTCCTTTTTCTTTCACCTATTTTCTTTACCAATGATGAAGCCAAGAAGAGTTTTATTATTTACCTATTTTTTCAAATCTCTCAAAACATAAAAATATAAAGATTGTTGTGGTCTCTTACTTCATATTCATTCTTTCTTTTAAACCACTTTAGAAAATGGAAAAGACTTTTGACTTCTCGATTTATCGATATCACACTGCTTAGATTAGACTTTTTTAAAATTCCTTTTTAAATTAATTTTGGACTATCTAAAGGTTGGGAGTTATTTTTTAGGGGCTAGTTGGATTGAGTAATGGTTGATTTTTTATTTTCGGTTTGGGCTACATGAAAATGGCTCAAAATCATAGAAACCAATTCAACCAATTTTTTATTAGATTGTGGTTGATGATTTAATAACGATTCAAAGTGGTTTGTAGTTCAAACGGCTTAATAACTATCATTAAACCTGTGTATTGATCGGTTCCGAGTCTAACTAGTTCGATCAGCTGATCCAATTTAAACAATATTGATATTGCATGAAACAAAGGGATTGTTGTCTAGCAAATTTCAAATGAAAGATCATGGTAAGCCATTCTATGTTTTAGGTATATAGATTCATATTTATTGTACCAAAAGTATACTTAGACTATTGTAAGAGGCTTATATTAATAAGGTGCTCAATAGATTTGACATGCAAAATTGTGCACTAAGAGATACACTTGTGGGTAAATGGTGACAATTTTATTTTGCTCCAATGTCCAAGGAGAGACATAGAGAAGAAAGAGATGAAAAAAGTCCCATATGTATTAGCACCGTAAAGTCTCATGTATGCACAAATTTGTACGCATCTAAATATAGTGTACATGGTGAGAATGTTAGGCAAATATTTAAGTAATTCAGGAATGGAACATTAGAAAGCAATAAAATAACTTATAAGATATCTTCAAATAACTAAAGGCGACATGCTTACTTATAAAAAAAATTATTTAGAGATCTTGAGATATTCTAATTCGGATTTGTTAAATGTTTATATAGTATGAGACCCAAATCAAGTAATATTCTTATGATGGCTGGAAGAGCTACTTTTTTAAAAAATGTCAAACAAACAGTTAAGGCTTTTCCAACATAGAAGCTAAATTTACTGTTTGATGTAAGACATCAAATCAAGGAATATGACATTAAATTTATCATAGGGTTGCATATAGTTGATGGTATAAAAAGGCCATTATAAAAAGAAAGACTTTAACAGACATATACACATCAAATTCTAGTTGTGAAAGAAAGAGTTTAAGAGACATTAAGTGTCAATAGAGCATATTAATACAAAATGATTGCGGAAGATTTGCCACCTAAAGTATTTTTGGGCATGTGGCTCATATAGATGTTAAACCATTTGATGAGTTATTTTAAAGAGTTCATTGTTTTATTTACGCTTTTGACATGTTTACTTTATTTATTTATTTATAAACTAAGGTTTTATTGAATATTTTGAAAAGTAAAAAAAATTCATTTCTATCATGGTTTTATATAAAGTATTGGAAAGCGTACGAGTGTTCAACCATAAAGTATGACCAATTGAAATTAGGTAAGATAAAAATAAATTTCCATGAATTTTTCATATTACATATCCATATTTGATTCACATAATTAATTTTGCTAATATTGTGAACCACTGATGGATTTAATTATGAATATATGTTATTAAAACCACTTTGGTCCTATATATATTAGTAAAATTAATGGATTAGGTTGTTTTGGAATATTTCAATTACAATAACAAATGTTTTTGCACACTAAAATTTTAGGTATGTACAATTCTTTAGAATCATATATGGTCTTAGTCAGAGATTGTTAGCAGTTAATGGATTTACATATTGTACATAGGTTAATTGTCAATTTAAAAGAGTTGGATTATTTGACCTAATATGGTGTTAAATAATTTGAGGTTATAGAAATATAATTTGATTTGGTATGTTTACACATTTAATATTCTTTAGTTATAGTTGATAGATCCATAACTCGGAAGATTTTAATTACTTCAACGATTTTTCGCATGGATCAAAATAAGTCTTTTATTATTGTATATTTATTCACTTTTATTTTAATAAAACAAATAATTCAATGAATGTAATTTTTTTTTATCATAAAATTCAAAATTTTAATTGTAAAATAATAAAAAAATAAATCTAATTTTGATCCAAAATCCAAGTAATAAATGGGACAACTAAGATTTTTAACTCCTTATTTCAATCTACAAATTACACATATCATGCCTATTCTTTTTTCACATAATGGGAGCAAGAAAATGTCTGAAGGGAGACTCTGCTTGGTAAAATAAGATAGTTCCACCCTGTAGGTCGCACGCTACCATACTTTCAATTTCAGACTCCAAGTTCCAAGCCCCCAACGGCGATTCCCATTTGGCACCCGCCTTGGCTCCCCGATTGGATTCGTCGCTACCCAACAACAAATTGTTTCAATGCCAACTCCCTAACTCCTCCTTTCTAGCCCTCACTTCCTTTTTCAGTAATTTTCACAAACACCTTACCTAATATTAGATTCAAAATCCCAATTAGAAAAAGGGAAAAACCAGCAGCATGCTTCGAAGGTCAATTTTGGAATTATCACGTCACCGAGGGTCTCCTCGGAGAATACCGAGGCAGATTATATCCCAGGTAAATTCAACTGTTTTTCGGTTTCAGTATGAATTTTCTAGTTCCATTGTAGTTCCTTTATCTATAATTGTTCGGTTTTATGATGTATGGTTAAAATGTAGTGTTCACCACCGTTTCTTTATTCGAGAAAGCAATTTTCGACCTCTCCCGGAGAAAATCCTACTCCAAAACCTGGTTCAGCTGGAGGTCCGCCTGAATCAAATAGTGGGGTTTCAAGAGTTGTCCTTGGCAGTGCTGTTATTGTTGGTGCTGCGTTGGTTGCTTACCAAGCTGGATACTTAGATCAATATTTTGGTCAAGTGCCCAATGATTCTGTTGATTCAGCGAAAATTGGTTTTGATGGTAAAGATGAAAATGATGTGCAAGTTATTACTTCTCATGATGAAGAAATTAAAGGACAAACTAATTTAGACTTGCACGAGCAAGAAGATGCAACGCGTATCAGTCTTCCTCCTCAGCTTGAAACTTCGAGTGAAACCCCTAGTGTAAACCACCCTAATGTGGAAGTTAAGTCGAATGACTCGAATGAAATACTTGGAAATAGCTCAACGTCAGGACCAGAAAAGCCGTTGCCAGCATATTCTCAGAGCAGCTTGCCATCTGCTGATCACAGTGCAGATGCTGCTGTATCAGCTGACGGGAATGTTGAAAAGGCTGGGTCTGAAACTGCACCAATACCAAACAAGGAAATTCGCGATATTCAATTGGATACCCAATCAAGTGCATCCCTTGGGGAAAAGAAGACAAAAGCTGTAGAACCTCATTCTCATGCTACTGAAGACAGACAGCAGGTGCTCTTTTCTGTGCATTCTATATTTATGTTCATACTGATTGCTTGGGCTTATAGATGTTATGAAAGTTTGAAGAATGACTCAGCATCCATGCTTGGATTCTATCTTTTTCTGTATAATTTGAATGCAAGCGGTCTTGTGTTAAAGGTGGATCAAATGCACTTTAATATGAACTAAATATAGATTGCCCTGTTATTGCTAGTTCGTTTTTGCTGCTAGATTACTACCTCTCATTAAACCAATCATAACAGCTACACTCCTTAGGCAATTGTCACTTGATTTCCCTGCAAACATCACGGGCACATCACGTGTGTATCTATGCACATTCTTATTTCTTTCAATGTAATTTACTTGGATCTTCAAATTTGAGAACCTTTATTAAGTTTTTGCATGGGTGCATAAAGAAATGCTTCAGTATGTTAGACAACCACACTCAGTTTTGGTGGCCTGTTGTTGCAGGATGAAACAAGTAAAGGTGCAGAAGCACCTAGTTTTGCCCTTGAAGAAAGCCAAATAAAAGCTGTGCCTTTTCTGCATCCCAGTATAGCAGACATATCTCAGGCATCTTTCTTTTTCTCTTCGGTTTCTCTTCTTAGCACTCTACATTTCAGTTGCTTCTGATTTGTAAACTCATGGAATTTCAGTATGAACCATTGTTATTTTTTGAAGGCCGTTAAATGAAACTTATTTTTTGAAGGCCGTTAAATGAACCGTTTTTTCCCTCATTGGTTTCTCTTTTTAACACCTGACCTTCATGGAATTCCCATGTGAACCATTGTTATTATTTGAAGGCTGGCTAGTGAAACTTATTAAATTTTCCTTATCTCTTTGGTTTTTCATGTTTCATTGTCTGATTTTTCTTAACATTGGAATCCACCTCGTTCTTATTATGTTCTTCTGCACATTGTTGGTTTAAAGGATAGAAAGAAGTACGATTGACAGCTTCTTGCTTCTTTATGTATGTATACATATTCTGTATTTTAGACGCTGTTAAGCTTATTGATATATAGCCAATGCTTCAAGACGAAAACAAAACCACTTCATTTCCTTGTTTGGTTTCTAGGCAGGGAAAGGCTCTGTATAGGGAGGTTTGATCCCCCAAGAAACGGCTTATAATTGGACATCCGAGGATTAAAGCTTCTTTTATGTCTTTGTGTTTAATTGGGGAAGACTGTTAATTGAGATGTCAAAAGCACAGTTGTTCTTTTTTTTTTGTATTGGGTTATATATCTTCAGGATGGCAAATGGCCACTGCATTTCCTTGTCTATCTTCTAGGCAAGGAAAGGCTTTGTGGGAGGTTTGATTCCCTAAGAAGCTGGCTTAGGGTTTCAACATCTTTTCATGTTTTTCTTTAAATGGGGAAGACTGGGCATGTGAGAGTCGCAAAAGCACGACATATTCTTTGTAATTCTCTTAATATATATATTTATGTATGTATATGTACTTTCTTCCTAATCTTTACCAGAATTGATAGAAGACCTCATTATGTGCTCCTTCGCTGCAGGCTAAACCTACTGAAGATAAAGGAGCTCCAAGTTCTCTTCTTGATGCCTATCACCTTAGGGACAAGGCAGATGAAAGCTATTTATCTTCTCTAAATAGAAAATATGAGCAGCTTTCTAAAGAAACAGAGGTCGTTTACCTACTTATTGTTTAAAGCATATGATAAAGGAGAGTGTAAACTATCACTAAGTTTTCATTTCTTTTTAACATGTTAGGGTTTTGGTACAGCAGTTGAGGAACTAAATGAGGGATATTTATCGAAGGATGGAAAATTAATTCTCGGTTTCCTCCAAGCCATTCATGCTGCCGAAAAACGGCAAGCTGAGCTGGATGCACATGCTTTTGCTCAAGAAAAAGAAGTATTGAAGGTCTGAAGTTTGAACTATCTTGGTTCCTACATCTTAATTTCTGCAACTTTATCTTGGCCATGCCTTACTATATATTCATACTTTTGTTTCCCTTCCCTCTTTAGGAGAAATATGAAAAGGAATTAAGGAATTCAAGAGCCAGGGAACTAATGCGTACAGAAGAGGCAGCCATATTGGATAAGGTTATAGCTGTTTTTCATATTTTCATTGGTTTTATTTATGTTACTCGAACTTGGGTGTGTGCTGGGTATGTGTTACAAGATGGGTATGTTCAATTTTTTCTCAATTTTTCCATGCATTTGAATGGTTGTAGTGGGTCATATCCAAGATCATGTCCCAATATACGTTGAGCACTGGTGTCAATATGGGTACTTCAAAAAATGAAGAGTTGAGGCAGCGTAGTTTTTTACTATGTTAAATTTCTCATGATTGATTGCCATGCTCTTTGTCTCCGCTTCTCAGCTTTATGCCATTGCCTGGTCAATACATGATCCTGCTTCCTCTTTTCTCTTGCTCTTCCTTTGCAAATCAATCACTTATGTCATTACACGTGACTCATTTAGGCTCTTGTTTTTATTATATCTTTCAAAATGAATTTTTTACTCACCACTAAAACTTGGTCAGTTCTGAGATTGGCCAAGGTGCCTTCCTTTCTCCATTTTTTTGTTGCTATGTAAAAATAGCAAGTTAAGGTCTTCCCTGGGTTTGTCATTACAGTAATTTCTTTCATGTCTTTTAGTGAACGAGGAAATAATTACATAATTATTGTCTCTTTTTATGGTGCTTGTTTTTCAGATTTCTTCTGTGCTCTTTGTAAGTTTTTTTCTTTCTTTTTGCTCCATTAAGTGAATTCAAATGAACTCTTCCAGGAATATTTCTTTTTGAACATTTTACTGATACCCTGGATCCTATTTGGTCTGTAGTCTGTACCTTTCTCTTTAACGTTGCTACATAGTTCTCCCATCCACAGCTTATGCTTTAATCATATGGTGAATCCACTTGTTCTTTGTGTCCATAGAGACTGTATGTCTGGATTGAATACGAGGCAGACTGGGTCGGTTGTCACTCTGTCTAAACACAAACAAGTTGATTAAAAGTTTAGTTTGTTATAGTACTTGCTGACCAACATTGTAGAAATGCGCATGCTAGGTAGTAATTTATAGGTGAAGCTCTAAGATTTCCCATCTTAAAGAAGATACTTATCCCATATAACAGAGACAATGTAATTTTTGTTATAGATGTCTATGAATTCGGATTTCCTGTCTTGAGTGTCATATGGCCAGAAGAAAGTGTTATTTGTATCAGTTTGGAACAATGTCAATCTGTTTGTAAGGCTTAAGTAAAGCCAAAACTATGAATTAACCTGGGACAATCTGTCTTTATCAGTTTCTCTGAATTATTCTGCTGGTTAGGGAAAGTACAGAAGTACCTTTATCAATCAACTTAAGCTAATTCTTTAAGTGCATGCTTCTTTTATGGAGATTACCTTGAAAAGTCACAGTTTAGTTCAAATGGAGTATACTTGTCTTTATGCCCTCTAAAGGGGTAAAAAATGAAGTAAAAGAGAAGAGAAGTTATTCTATTATTTTGTGGATTCAAGCTGCTAAGAATTTCAGTTTATCACTTCCAGGAATTAAAGAGAGAAAGAACAAAGGCAGCAGCTGCTCTAAAATCACTTCAAGAAAAAATGGAAGAGCAGCTGAGGATGGAACTTGAAGAAAAGGTAAGTAGTTTTGTGTTAACAAAGAAGTTCTGTTGCATAATTTCATAGTCATGAAATCAAGTTCTTAGTTCTTGGTTATTGCAGGAAAGGGAAGCTGAACTGAAGTTGCAAAAAGCTCAGGAGCTTGGAAAAGCAGAACTAGCTGCAGCGATTGCAAATGAGAAGGCAGCACAGATTGAAAAACTGGCAGAAGCAAATCTTAATGTAAGCTATCTCCTGGTGGATAATTTTATTAAAAAAACTGCACAGAAACCAACATTTCTACTGTTTAGAATGAAAAATAAACTACAAAATAAATGCTTTTTACTGATATTAGATATTGACAGAACAAGGAAATTTTAAGTTACGATCCCAGGTCTCAATTGATGGGTTGGAAATTTAAACCTCTTGGCTCGTACTTTGAAGCATATGGCATGCAGGGGATGGGTGACAATCCAAATGTCAATACATGATATATTGATGCTTTTAGCTTTGTTTGCTGCTGTATCAACTTCCATACTTTCTGTCTTATGTATGGTGATTCTCCTTGTGTTTGATAGACATTCTTGTGCATATAAATATATTTAAATCTGTTAGAAATAGGCTTTTTCTATTATATTTTTTCACAAGGAATTACACTAATATTTATATACATAGTGAGCCTAACTTAGGAAACTCTATTCTAGGAAACAGACCAATTCTAGGGATGCTGTCCCTTAAAAACAGCCTTAAAGTTAGGAATAGCAATTGATAAAATATTTACAGAATCCTATCTGACACACTCAAGATTCCTTATTAGGAAACTATAATCTGACACTCCCCCTCAAGCTAGGAAGTGAATATCATCCATTCTCAGCTTGCTTACTAGTTTTTGAAAGATCTTCCCAGATAATCCTTTGGTAAGTATGTTTGCCAGTTGACCATCAGTGGACACAAATGGAGTGCAAATTAAGCTACTGTCAAGTTTCTCCTTTATAAAATGTCTGTCAACCTCAACGTGCTTCGTACGATCATGTTGAATTGGATTATGTGCAATATTGATAGTAGACTTATTATCACAATACAACTTCATTGGACATTCCCACTTGATCTTCAAATCTTCCAAAATAATTTGCAGCCATAATAATTCACAAATTCCAAGAGCCATCGCCCTAAATTCAGCTTCTGCACTAGATCTAGCCACAACATTCTGTTTTTCACTCCTCCAAGTCACAAGGTTGCCTCTTAGAAAAGTGCAATAGCCTGAGGTTGATCTTCTATCAACCATAGACCCTGCATAATTTGCATCAGTATAGGCTTCAAGGGTTAAATTCTCCCCTTTCTTAAAGAGGATTCCTTTGCCTGGAGTGCCTTTTAAGTACTGTAGAATCTGATACACAGCTCGCAGATGTGATTCTTTGGGGTTGTGCATGAACTGACTTACAACACTAACTGCATAGGCAATATCCGATCTAGTATGTGACAAGTAAATGAGCTTCCCCACAAGTCTTTGATATGAACCTTTATCAACTACTGCATCTTCTAGTGCATCTCCAAGTTTTGTGGTTCACCTTTATGGGTGTGCTGGTTTACATCCCAACTTGCCCGTCTCTGTCAGCAAATCAATTATGTATTTTTGCTGAGATATGAAGATTCCTTCCCTAGAGTGTGCTACTTCAATACCAACTGGTTTCTTTCCTCTCGGTAATTTTACCAAATCCCATGTCTTATTTTTTTCAAGGGCTTCCATTTCAACCTTCATGGCATTTTTCCAATTCTCATCATCTAATGCCTCGGATACAGTTTTGGGAATGGAGATAGAATTTAGGATAGTAAGAAAAGCTTTGTGGATATGGGACAAATTTTTGTAAGACATGAATAAGTACAAGGGATGTTTTGTACAGGCTCTAGTTCCCTTTCTAATAGCAATGGGAAAATCATAGTCTCTCTGATCTGAATTTTCAGTAGTATTCAAAGTAGGTTCAGCAGTTACCTCGGGTTGTAGAGTAGCAGGTTGTATATCCGAAGAAGATGATTGAACTTGCACCGGTGCCTTCTTCCTTGAGTAAACCAGTAAAGGACGAGTAGTGTCCTGAATCCCTTTTTGTGATTTGGGTGTATTAGGCTCTATTTCAGGTTGCATGGGTTCAAGTTGGGCAGGCTGGTTGGTAGGCAAGGACTGAGTGTTTGGTTGCTGGACAGGAGCTGGAAAATCAAGTTGGGCAGGCTGGTTGGTAGGCGATGACTGAGTGTTTGGCTGCTGGACAGGAGCTGAAAAATCACGAAGAAAGAATTCTGTCCTTATCTTCTGTGAATAAGATCTCCCCCTGAAGATAAGGATGAGTAAAGAAATTCTCTTGTTCTGCAAAAGTAACATTCGCTGAAACATAAAATTTTTTGGTGGTTGGATGATAGCATTTGTACCCTTTTTGTGTGGAAGAATAATCGAGAAAGACACATTTGACAGCTCGTGGATCGAGTTTTCCTCTAATTTGAAAATGTACATGTACAAAGGCAACACATCCAAATATTTTGGGAGCAAGGTTTGAGGTATTGAAATCAGGAAAGAATTTTGCTAGAACTTGCATAGGACTTTGAGATTCAAAGACTTTTATAGGCAATCTATTTATCATATGAGTAGCAGTTAAAACAGCCTCCCCTAGTATTGTTTAGGGACATTTTTTTGAAACAAAAGAGCTCTGGTAATAGCAAAAATGTGACCATTCTTTCTTTCAGCAACACCATTTTTTTTGGGGTGTGCTAACACAAGATGACTCATGTATAATGCCTTTTTCTTAAAAATATGAGGAGAGAAATTGATTGAAATTGTCCTTGGCATTGTCTGACCTAAACCTTTTTATTTCAGCTCTAAATTGTGTTTTGATCGTGTTGTAAAAGGTTGAAAAGATAGACCTTACATCAAATTTCTGTTTTAAAAGAAATATCCAAGACACACGGGTACAATCATCAATAAAGGATACAAACCACCGACCCCCAGAGATGTTTGAAATAGTGGATGGTCCCCAAATATCACTATGAATAAGAGTAAAAGGAGCGGATGTTCTTTTATTGCTTATTGGAAAAGAGGTACGTTTATGTTTGGCAAGTTCACAAACATCACAATGGAATTTTTCAACAATTATCCCTTTGAACAATGAAGGAAACATAATTTTAAGGACTCTAAATGATGGATGACCAAGGCGGAGGTGATGGAGCCAAATTTGGTCTTTATTGGTTTTAACAGATTTGGATATGAAAGATAATGGTGAGGAATTCAGAGCACTAAATTCTCCACTGAATTCTTCAAGATAGTATAGGCCATTTACTTCCTTAGCATGTCCAATCATCCTCGTATTCTGTTCTTGAAAAAAACATCGATTGGGATAAAAAACCACATTACAGTTAGAGTCTTTGGTAATTTTTTGGATGGAGAGAAGATTGGTAAACAGTTTTGGAACGTGAAGGACATTTTTAAGAGTAAGAGTCTTGTTTAAAACAATATCACCCTGACCAGCCACTGTGATCACAGAACCATCGGCTACTGTTTTCTTTTTATTACTAGGACAAGGTGTATATGAAACAAATTTTTGTGAGGAGTGGGTCATGTGGTCTGTAGCTCCTGAGTCAATGACCCAAGGCACATTGGTGGATCAGATCAGAGACTTTAGAATCGTGAGAAGAAGATATACTTGAAAAAGCCAAACTACAAGTACCTGTTGAAGAAAATTTTTCCAATGATCCCAGCAAAATTTTCAACTTCTCAATTTCGTCTTTATTAAATGCAACAGGTGATTCTTGAGAATTCTTTTCTCCATCCAGCTGTCTTGCTATATGTGCTCGCCCTTGTTCCTTTGGTTGTCCACCGGTTTCAAATTTTTTTAATTGTCTGTGGTTTCCATGGAGGTTCCAGCATTTTTCTTTAGTGTGACGGGATTTTTTACAATGAGGTGCACCATCTGAGACTCCTTTTAATAGGCCTTGTAAGTTACATCGCCTACTATTTTTGCTAGTTGGTCGCTCCAGCCAAATCTCCTCTCATGTCTGACTTTTTGTAGCTAAGGAGGAACTATCCACTTGACTATTCTCAATCATAACTCCTCTTCTTCCTTCTTCAGCACGAACAATCGTGATTGTCTCATTTAGTGACGGTAGCTCCTCTTTTCCAAGTATTTGGACTCTTATTGCATCAAACTCAACATTTAGTCCAGCAAGAAAATCATAAATTTGATCCTTTTCAACGAACCTTTTCAGGAGTGCTGCATCTGCATTGCATTTCATTTGAATGCACTGGTAATGATCCATCTCTTACCATAAGCTTTGCAACAGATTGGGATACTCTGTGATTGACAGACTTCCTTGCTTGGTAGATGAAATCTTAGTCTTGATTTCATAGATTTGAGCAGCATCTCGAACTTTAGAATAAGTCTGCTTCACAGCCTCCCATCTTTGGATGTGTTAAAACATGCATGTATCACTAATTTCTGGCATCATAGAATTCCATAACCAAGACATTACCATAGAGTCTTGTTCATCCCAAGCATCAAACTTAGGATCTCCTTCTTTAGGTCTCATTCCGAGTAAATGACTCAGCTTTCCTCTTCCCTTCAAGAACTTGTGAACCAGCTGAGACCACTTCAGGTGTAATTCTTCTTCCCATTTAACCTGTAGGCTACTTGGATGTTCTGCAACTCACTTGTTGGGTTGGAGTTGCTCATAGAGACTTATGAAATATCCCCATTGGTATTGGTTTGGACAATTTCAGCCATATTTCTTTTGAACAAAATATACAGGCTTGAGGGTTGAGCAGGAGTAAAAAATGCCAGACAAAAGAAAAAATTCCCAAAAATCGGGCTAATCTGATACCATGTTAGAAATAGGATTTTTCTATTATATTTTTTCACAAGGAATTACACTAATATTTATATACATAGTGAGCCTAACTTAGGAAACTCTATACTAGGAAACAGACCAATTCTAGGGATACTGTCCCTTAAAAACAGCCTTCAAGTTAGGGATAGCAATTAATAAAATATTTACAGAATCTTATCTGATACACTCAAGATTCCTTATTAGGAAACTGTAATCTGACAAAATCATTCATGAAAAATGAAGATCCAGTGTTTTGAAAATTGAATTCATTAAAAGTAATTATTAACCACAAGCTAATTAACGAGCCTCTTATGCAGTTTCTAGCTGAAAATCAAAGATTTGGCCATTAAAATTACCTGAATACGATCTTTTTATGGAATTTGTTAATTGATGATCCAAACGGTAAATGAAATTTCCAACATTATAGATATCAAATGAAAGTTTGAGTAGTAATACATATTTTTGGAGGAAGATTTAAAAGCTAGAATACTTTCTAATATATTCTTTGAATTCTTTTGAGGATGAATGAGCTTGAGTTCAGTTAAAAAGTAGTCTTCTAAACGGGAAGCTGCTTCTAGTTTATCAATTAAAACCGTTCACATAAATGCATTTCTCAGTTTATTGGTTGTTGGTTATGAAGATGAATCTGATATTGGAGCCATAAACATGTTTTATTATGTTTCATATATGCTCGACTAGTTATTTTCTTAATCCATATTGTTTATTACTATTCAGCACTATGGATGTGATTGGAGGTGCTAATCATGGCATGGGTTATTCTTTTGTAGATAAATGCCTTATGTATGGCATTTTATGCACGATCTGAAGAGGCGCACAAAAGTCATTCTGTTCACAAGCTTGCTCTGGTACCTTCCCAACCTTAACTGTTCTTATCTTAGTTTTAGTTTTAGTTGGAGTCTGCGTCATGTTATATAGTGATTGACTTCTAGTTGTAATTTTCTGAACTCATAAATTATTGGCACATAAATTGAATGCTCTTGGGTCCTACAGGGAGCACTAGCTCTAGAGGATGCACTTTCTAAAGGATTACCAATCCAAAAAGAAATAGATGCTCTGCGCACCTACCTTGAAGGTACTGAAAAGGATTCAGTGTTGGATTTGGTGCTTTCGTCTCTTCCAGAAGAAACACGGTACCATGGTACCGACACTGTACTACAGTTGAATCAAAAGGCAAGTGTTTCCGTAAATTTAGAAATATGTTTAATGAATTCTGAGTCCTTTTGAATGATCAAATCTATACTTTTGGCTATATGGTTGATAGTTTGCTTGCTGAATTTTTTGTAGGAACTGTATGCTTTACTTTTGGCGATATTTTCATAGAATTAAAAAATTTAATTTTAAATGATTTTATAGAGGCAGGCTAAAAGTATGTAAAATAATAGTTTTTTTTTTTTTTTTTTTTTTTCAAAAATTAAAAGCTTGGAGGAAGAATATGCCCGACATCGTTCACATATGCCTCTTTAGGTGTTGTAGATTCTTTTTATCCTGGTGGGATCCTAAGAATCCCCCATTGCTCTAGAAAACAAGTATTTCCTTTAAGATTGTTTCGTTGTTTTAACTAGCAAAAAATTATCCAAAAGTTGAAAATTGCTAAATAAATTTATCAAACATGCTCTGTGTCCCCTTTTACTTGCGCATCCATTTCTCAGTTTCCTCCTTGTTATTGTTACTGAAAATTGCTCCTATTTAATTAGGATTGGTTTGTAATCATATTGCATTGAGAAATAGAGACTATGTAGGTTGGTTGGCAGACAAATTTGCCAAGGTCTGAATTTTTAATCCTAAATTTCTTCAATCTTTAAAGAGCACACTATTACTAAGATGTTATTCTGGATGGTCAACAAGAGAGGCTTCTTGCTGGAACTCCTCCATTGGGATCTGTACACTATAACAACATCAAGAATCCACTTCAGTTGGGAGGCTTGGCGCTGGATAAAGAATTACACCCCACAAAAAGGGGGTGGGGGAAAAAATATGGTATTCATTTAAAAGCAACCTGGAAAGAGGTTTGCTTGTTGTTTCAGAGTTGCCGGTTCATGTTTATTCTGAACATGCTCAACCTAACATCAAATGGAAATAAAGGATTTTATGATGGATTCAGAATTGAGACTAATCTTGAAAAGCTAGTCAACTATGAAGAGATAGGAGTGGTTTGATTCAATGGGTTAAGACCTGATGAGCAAAATGCTTGTCAAGAAATGCTTTTTCATGGTTGGTCTCATTTTGTACAGGAAAAAAAGGAAGTATTACTCCTCTTAGGCACCACAGGATCTGCCATTCGGACATAAATCGTCTTACCTAGATCTCTGATGCATCTAAGTGGCATCAGCCTATCACTGGTCTGCTGGAACTTCCTAGGTTATCTTCTCACTAGCACCTTAGCTATAGTATGTGTACTGAGGCAAAAGTTTGAGGTTTCATCTAGTTAGTTTTATGAGTTCATTTTGATGATTGACTAGAATACTGTAAAAGTTGCTAAAATTTAGTTATTGATGTGACTAACATTTCAAGTTTTTGTTGCCTCAACCATGCTGTTATCTGACATATGTTCTTTTTGCAGTTCAATGCATTGAAAGGGACCCTAAGGCACTTCAGCCTAATTCCACCAGGTGGTGGTGGCATCTTGACACATTGTTTAGCACATATTGCATCCTGGTTAAAGGTATAAAACAATAGGATTTATCTTTCAATAATTATAGATATAAGCCACTGAAACAATCTCATGCTTGCCTTTGACTATCTTTTAGGTGAAGGAAGTTGACCAATCTGGTGAAGGGGTTGAGTCTTTAATCAGTAGAGTTGACAAATACTTGGCTGAAGGAAAGCTAGCCGAAGCGGCAACTGCCCTTGAGCAAGGTGTCAAGGGTAGCCAAGCAGAGGAGATTGTCAATGATTGGGTGAAGCAAGCGAGGAATAGAGCCATCAGTGAGCAAGCTTTAACTGCACTCCAATCATATGCTACTTGCATTAGTCTTACCTAATCTCCAGTCCTCAACACATGGCTCAAACAAATCTTGGGTTTGGAATTTACAAATCTCACAATGCATATTATTTTTCTTAAAATTATTGTGTAGATTGTCCGTGATCCTCCAAATAAAAAATTTTGGCTGTCTTTACCGAAGAAGGTCCATATTTTTTCATCTCTTCATAGATACTGTTAGTAGGCCTTTGTGGTGGAATGTTGAAATAAACTATAGGATATTTGGAAACAAGAGGGTCAATATAGAGTGAATTTCTTGATATCTTTTGAAGATATTGCAACATGTATGGTAGATGATGTATCATTTTCTTGAAATATTTTTCTCAACTATTTCTAGTTTTAATCAGAATTTTCTTATTTGCAGCTCAGTTGACATAAATAAATATCCGTCGTAAGTTGTAACAACCTAATACTGATTCAACATATTTTGCTTCTGTTATGAGAATGGCCATTGCAACTAACAGCTTTTCCGAGTGGAAATTTCAGGTTTCTTTATGTAGAAGATATTTACCTTTCAACTAATTTGAGAAAATATTTGGTATGGTACAAGTCGAGTTTTTAGACTCCGTAAACAGAGCTAAAAAGTTGACAATTGTTGATGGGTGAAGCTAAGAAATAGTCATATATCATTAATTGATATTTAAAACACTTAAAAACTCATCCTCTTCTATCAAATAATAATCCATAGGGAATATTTAAAAATAATCTTTTATATGTTAGCCCCCTTAATCAATAAATGGATCCCGTGTATTATAAGAACTAGATACATTCAGAGGTTCTTTTATTTTTTTTGGGTCGAATTATAAATATTTTAATGTTAATAAAATAGTAAAAAAAAAAATGTTAATGGTGGATACTATATGTTCTATAATAGGGACTGAATTATTTCTTCCAAAGTGTTTTTAAATGAATTCCAGTTGCTCCTTGCCTTCCGCTACCAAGTCCATCTGTCCATGTGCTTCAAGATTTTACAACATGGCTATTTCTTCTTTTTTTTCTTTAGCTTACATCAATGAAGTATAATTGATGAACATGTCCTCATTTTAATTTAATGACTTTTTTCTTGTTTCAAGAATGTTAAAAAAAATAATACTAATTAATTGTTCGTGTTATTTAAATAACCATTGTTCCAAATAATTCTTAATTGTTCAATTAATTAGACGCAAGTTTATCGGTTTGATTCTTCTTACATGTTACGAAAATTCCACTTGAAGAAACCACTGCCATACATGCATTCTTAAAGTCCTAACAAGACTCATCCACTGATTGACAAATACAAATTTTCAACTAAAATATGAAATGATGTGGATACCATCTTAATCAAAATTTAATTATTGCAGTCCCAATCATTAAAGGTGAGAAATCAACTTCCATGAAAGAAATATTAAACAAAATTCGAGTTAAAAAGAATATTAATTTAGAACAAGGGTGTCCTTAAGCCAAAATCCCAAAGGATGTCACAACTCAACCAATTTTAGCTATGATTTTGATGTTTCCAACAAACAACCTTTTCTAGTGAATGTTATAATGTCCCAATTTTTCAAAGGACCCATCCATCTTCCCATTTGAAAAATAAAATAACAATGAAAAGAAAGAATGATCTTGGCTTTAGAAATAAGATTTTAATACCATCATGCTTTGTGCTTTTCCTCCCCACTAAGTTAAAAATATATTTAAATTAAATTTTTAAAATTTTATTTATAGCAAAATTTAAAAAATAAGAGATCAAAGTTAAAAAATTTTAAATCACTAAAACTAAAATGTAATAAATGTAATGGGGCAAAGAGATTACTATTAAATATAATACATGTATTACTTATATGTTACAACCAGATAAATGTTACAGTTGTAACATACACTGAAGTATTGCATGATGTTGCAATACTATGAAAAACACTAGGAGCGACATTGCATGAGCTAACCAATTAATAGTGATTGTGAATTGTATTTGTTCTGATTAAATTATTTACTTATATACTTGCTAATATAAGATTTATTTGTAGTGAGAAGCTAGATGATTTAGAATGTCAAAATATGAGTTTTCTTTTCTCCTTAGTATTGATTGAGATAATTGGAAGAATTATGAATGTGACCTAAGGGATATATTTGGTAATGTAATTCTTATTATTAGGGAATGAATTTTGTCAAAGAGGTTATTTAAAGGGAAAACATTCTCTATTGAAGACATGATTTTGAGTGAATAAAAATAAGTTTTTGGAAAGACAATTTGTTAAATGCATTTGAAAAATTTATTTACACTTTTGCCATTGTATTTGTAATCTTTATTAGGAAAGATAAGAGTGCTTAAGAGAGTTCACTAATAATGTGCATCACTACAGCTACGATAATTCTAGTATTAATTGGGTTGTAATTAATAGTTGTACTGTTGACTTGTTAGTAGACTCAATCTTTAGGCAGGAGCACACAAATGTAGCTATGTTCACCAAACTATGTAAACAATAATTGGTGTAATTGTGCACTATGCTTTCAGTTGTTGTTTTTCAATGTTACATGTAGTGTTTCAACCGTCACAACAACTCAGTGAAAACCTCACATAACCAAACAATTTCACTTGGTATCAGAACCTATCACCAAAAGTATTTGGATTGATCGTGTCCAGTTGAGTATAGATAGAGTCCCACCTTTCAAAGAAAATTACACATAGAGTTCCTAAAAGAAGGTAGTTCAATCTCATGTCTCCTTTTGTTGAATAGATCCAATTATACACACTACAAAGGTCATACGAAAGCCTTTATTAAAACCATTAATGAGAAGGCCTAGAGAGTTGTCTTAAAAGGTTGGACAATACCTAAAACAATCAATATAGATGGCACCAAACCATTAAAAAATGAAGAAACTTGAACCTCCTATGAAGAAAAAGTTGCAAACTACAATTTTAATACCTTTAATGAAATTTTTAATGTTGTGGATACTTATCAATTCAAACTTATTCCAAAGTTTGTGTCAGCAAAAGAGGCCTAACTCATTCTAGAAAACCTAACATAAAAGAATCCCATTTTTCAAAATGCCTAAGTTGTAAATGCTTACTTCTTGGTTTGAAAGTCTTTGAATACTTGGAGATATGAATTTAACACAAAACTTGGTGACATTTCTAATGAATTTTGCTATGGGTGAAAAATATTCTGAGGTAAAAGTTGGTTTGAAAAGTGCTAAGATTTTTTTTAGAAATATTTGTTATTGAGGTTGTAGCTATAAAGGAACCAAAGAATCAACACCATGAAACTGGATGAACTATTTGGTTTATCACAAACTTTTGAAATGAACTTAGAAGAAAGTAGAAGAGAGAAGGTGAATGTTGGAAACAATATTGCCTTTTAATGTTAAAAGCACTATTGCAACAGATGCCCAACCTCTACTTCACTTGAAGATCTAGAAGAAAGTTTAGTACTTGCCAACAAAAACTTTAACGATGCTTTCAAAAATTTCTCTAAGAAAGGGAAAATCAAATGCGATATCTTGGCAACACGAACAAATAGATATTTATGGTAATTGAATAGAAGCATCAAGAGAAGAAAAAGAGAGTCCAATTTCATGAATGTGAAGGATTTGGTTAATTCATGCAACACGTGCTAACATGTTCAAGAAAAAAGAAAAAAATCTTCAATGTCACCTGTGACAGAGATACAAAGAGTGAAGAAGGAGAAAATGAAGAGCATATAAGCAATTGTGTTGCTTTTATAACCAAGTAAAAAATTATCGCTTCAAATATTGCAACATTATTTAAGATAGAATCAGAAGATACAAGTAATAATGATGATGACACTTCTGGTGTAGAGTTGGAGGAAAGATACATAGTCATGCTAGATAAGTAGGATATGGCATGCAAAGTTAACAAGTCCTAAGGAGGAAATCACAAATATTAAGAAAGAGAATGCTAATAGATATAATAAAAAAGAGAGACACTTTTTTTGTTGATCGAGAAGGTTAACTGAAATACATAAAGAAAAACCTAAATGCAACACAAGTAATCTTAAATAAGTATGATGAAATCCTTATAGTATGAAGGTCATAGAAATACCACATAGTACTTGATATATTGGAGAATCCTCTTCATCAAGGCTAAATAAGTTGTTGAACCTTTTTAGAATTCTCAAAAGGAGAGGAAAAAGGCTAATTTTTCATTACTGTGAAGTTTCTAGACATATTAGGCTATGATGTTACAAGTTTTAAAATGACTTGAGTTGTGGATGTCATATTGCACAAAATATTTTAACAGGGAGAATAATGAGGACTTAACAAAAAAATTATAGGTCAGGAAAAATCATAACTGTTTACTGGTTAGACATTTTTTCACTAAATGCAACTACTAACAATAGATGGTATTTTGACATTGGTTACTCCTTACACACGACCGGAGATACAAAATTTCTTAAGGAAATTTAGAGTTACAATGAAGGAAGGGCTACCTTTGAGATAACATGAAAGGAAAGAATCTTGAAAAAAAGACTATAAATATTGAAAGGCTTACAAAACTAAAGAATGTGTTCTTGGTGAAAGGTCATAAAGTTAGTCTTATTAGCATTAGTCAACTTTGTTATCAAAACCTACTTATCAAATTTACAAAGGAATGATGTGAAGTATTAGATCATTCAAATAAACAAGTTATGGAAGGAGCTAGAAATTTTGACAAAACTTATAAGGTGAATAATATGGTAAAATGCCATAAAGTCACAAACGATGGTATAGAGATTTAGCACGAAAAATTAGAGCATGTGAACTATATATGCCTTAAGAGAATGGTTAGGTATGTTACAGTTTGAGGTTTGTGAAAATTTTCTAGAGCAATAACTAATCCTTAGGAGATTGCCTTATGGGGAAGGTATATCGAGTGTCTATAGGGCCTATACAGAATGAAAGCCTTAAATAAAAAGGGTACGTGTTTGTTTGCATTGGTGATTTCTCTAGTTTCACTTGGGTTGATTTTTAAAGGAGAAATGAAAGGGTTTTAATGTGTTCAAAAAGCTATGCATCAAATTGATGAATGACATGGAGAAAATACTCGAAAAGGTTTGTAAAATAAAAAGTGATCATGCTATGGAGTTTGAAAATAGTCAGTTTGTTGATTTCTACAACCTAGTAGGTTAGTAATGAGTTTTTCACCAAAAACTCCCTAACACAATGGAGTAGTAGAAAGGAAGAATATGATTCTACACGAAGGACCCAAGTGCAAAATGACGTTTTTAATTTCAGTTTGTTAATTTGGTTGCTGGAAAATAAGGGCTTTGATTCATTTGCTTTAGTTGCTTTAGTTATTTTAGTTTGTGTCTTTAATTATGTCATAGTTTGAACATCATTAGTATGAGTCTTTAATTATGTCATAGTTTGAACATCATTAATATGTGTTCTACATTTAATAAAGTCATGCATTATGTAACTCTCATGTTAGTTAAGTTTGCATCATAAATTATGACATGCATTATGCAGCTCCCATGTTAGTTAAAGTTTGCATCATTAAATTAAGTCATGCATTAAGTAACTCATTTGTTCATTTAGTTTACATCTTAAACCATGCATTTAAGCATCTTAGTTGTTAAATATGTTTTAGTTTGCTTATATAAGTATGTTATTTAATTTGGCTGTTACTTTTTACTGCATAAATTAAAGTGTGTTTATTTTCATTTTAAATAAGGTGATTTGAGCTGCATGTTCATTAATAAATTTGTGTATAAGTGTTTATAGTGTGCTGATTCTTATGAGTGTCTTTAATGCTTAATTATCTACCTTGTAGGTGACTATTCATATGGCTAATTGACTTTTCAAGTTTGGACATTTTTTCAAGCTTTCAAAGATCATTATGGGTGACTATTCATATGGCTAATTGGCTCTTCAAGTTTGGACGTTTTTCAAGCCTTCAAAGATCATCATGGTGGCTGTTCAAATGGTCCAAGAGTGTCTCTTCAAATCTGTTCAGTTTTAAAGCATTCAAAGCTAGTTAAGGAACCAATTAAAGAGATGAATGCACAAGTCTTTTGACATTTAGTTTAAAGGAGATGAAGGGACACCAAACAACATATTAAGGGTTCATTAAGTCAACAATAAAGTGAAGAGACATGCCTTTTCATCTACACCAGAATCAAGTGAAAAGACATGACTATTGGCTTCCCTACACGACTTAAAAATGAAATTAAAGCTTGTAAAAAAACCTTAGTTAATTACTAGAGGTGAAAGGTCACAAATAGGCATTTGAATAGTCATAATAATGCCTATAAACAATTTGTAAGAAAACATTGTTTTGGTTAGACAAGTTTTTGCCAATTTTATGAATCAATTGAAACTTGTGAGAATTCAAATCTCCTTGTTCTCTTTGGGACTGATCTGACTTATCAAGTTAGGCTTGTGGCGTCATTTCCTTCCTTTGTTATCCGAATTTATCACTTCAAGTGTGGCATTCGTTATACCTTCGGTTCCTATCTCGTTAGATAGTGGGTCAAGGTTTATTTGCTGATTTCACTTTTCTTATCCATCTAAGTGCTTGTAAGTCTTGGGTCAACAATCTCTATATTGTTGGTTTAGCCTTTGCCTTAGCTAAACCTATTGTAACACCCCTTACCCGTATTCAACGCCGGAACCGGGTACGAGGCATTACCGGACTTAACGCACTTGAACATACAACTTTGGGCTATAAAATTCATTCCAACTTAAAACTTTCCATTCACATTGAAAAAATCCTCATTATGGGCCTATGAGACCTTTAACATGCAAACGGTGGGTCTCAGAATCAAACAGGGAACTTTTGTAAACTTATAAAAATTTTGCCTTAATAGGGCCGCACATCCATGTGAAATGGGACATGCCCGTGTGGGCAAGCCGTGTGGTCACACACGCCCGTGTCTCTAGCCTGTGTGGAATTTATTTTCTTTTCAAACTTAAAGGGGTTTTCACACGGCCGGACACACGCCAGTGTCCTTGGCCCGTGTCCTCTACACGGCCTAGACACTCCCGTGTCCTCATCTGTGTGTGAAAACCTAGGTATTCTGTTTGTGACGTCAGCAACCTCATAATAGGCACATGGCCTAGGCACACACCCGTGTGTCTAGCCCGTGGTCGACACTGACTTCCAACATTAACATGCAGGGGACACACGGCCCAACCACACGCCCATGGGACTGACCGTGTGTCACACACAGCCTAGACACATGCCTGTGTGCCTACCCGTGTGGATAAGAACAAGGCTATTTGCCAAGCTCTTTTTATCACTCTAACTCACACAATATAAATCCCATTCAACCATTTACAAAGTAACCCAATCATGCATTATACACATTCATGAATAATCTCATCTTTTCATAAATGAGTAACAATGAGCCATCAACTATAGCTATTTACAAAAGAGTTCATCTTCAAAAAGGCCAACACACTTGGCCAAAACAACAAGACATTTCCCTAAGTCTAGCCCTTATACATGCCACACTCAAAATACTAAGTCTAAATATACCGAGATGAGCTGATAGTGTGGGTGATTTTTCGATTATCTTCGTATCCCCAGCCGGCTCTTTGACACTATAAAATAAGGTAAAAGAAAGGGAGTAAGCTTTAAGCTTAGTAAGTTTACATATAAACAATAAGCATCATAGCATGTGCTAATGAGGCAATAACATTTCATACTAAACAAGAATAATTCACATTTTCATAACCATGCTTACTCATCTCATCTCTTACCACCTTCCAACTGTATAACATTTATATTGCTCACATATCCTGTACTCATCACCACAAAGCCACATGAAACATTTACATAGACAATTTCTCGATGAACCATTCGGAATAATACTAAGTACCTGGTGGTTTTGCACATAGCCCACCATTAATCAATAATAGGGTGGTATCATACATAGCCCACCAATAAGAATATTTAAAGTGGTTACGCACATAGCCCACCAAATGATAACACAAACAATGGTATCGCACACAACCCATCGTGAATAAATAATAAGGTGGTATCGCACACAGCTCACCAAAAAGAATAATTACGGTGGTATCACACATAGCCCACCAATAAGAATATTTACAGATATTTTTTCGCACTTACATATCTATTCTGAGGTTCATATGAGAATTATTCACTATCTATCAATTTCAATCAATCTCAAACATAATTGATCTTATTCATACAATGCACCAATGAGTAACAACTTATGTATTAAAGATGTATTGTTTACACATAAACTTACCTCAGTGCAAAATGTATTAATCGACATTTTAGTCCGTAACCTTGCCTTTTCCTCGGTCAAGGTTGTTTCCGCACTCTTCTTGATTTGCAAGAGATTTTTTTTTACTGAAAGTTTGAACTCCAAGAACTCTAATTTTTCTTTAATTTTCAGTGGTAGAAGAAGCATGAATAGATATCTTCTTTCTTTGCCTTATTTTATTCATTTTTAATCACCTAATTTCACCAAAATTTTGACCAAAATTAATGCCCTTGTCCCCCTTGTCTCTATGGCAGGCCAACACACTATTATTGGCCTTATTTTACTTTAAGGACCTCCAATTTAATATTCTATGGCTATTAGACACCACTACCTTGTATAATGGAACTTTCGTACTTTATGCGATTTAGTCCTTTTTCACAATTAAGCATACAATTATTAAAATTAAAGCACCAAAATATCCATACATCCTTATAATCATGATATAACTTATAAAATAATATCAAAATAATTTTTTTCAACCTCGAATTAGCAGTCCTGAAAACACTGTTCTGACTAGCCCCGAAATCGGGCTGTTACAACTCTCCCTCTTTAGAGATTTTCGTCCTCGAAAATCTTACCGGTAAAAAGGTTTGGGTATTGATTCCTCATTGCTTCTTCCGGTTCCCACGTAGCCTCTTCTACAACGTGTTTTTTCCATAACACTTTTTCTAAGGCTATGCTCTTATTCCTCAACTGTTTAATCACTCGGGCCAAAATCTTGATTGGTTCCTCTTCATAAGTCATGTCCGGTCGTATCTCAATTTCTGTTGGAGGAATCACATGCGAAGGACCGGAACGATATCGCTGCAACATCGACACATGAAACACGTTGTGTATTCTCTCTTACTCTGCAGGCAAAGCCAACCGGTAAGCTACTGGTCCACCCCTCTCAATAACTTCATACGGTCCTATGAATTGCGAACTCAATTTACCCTTTCGGCCAAATCTCAATATTTTCTTCCACAAGGATACTTTCAGAAATACTTTGTCACCTACTTGAAACTCAATTTTTTTCATTTTTAAATCCGTGTATGACTTTTGTTGGTTCGAAGCAGTTTTAAGACTATCACGGATCACTTTCACTTTCTCTTCGATCTCTTTAACTAAATCGACCCCGTGAATTTGCTTCTCACTAAGCTCAGTCCAATACAAGGGAGTCCGACACTTGCAACCATATAAAGCTTCGTACAGTGCCATCCGTGTACTCGATTGATAACAGTTGTTATAGGCAAACTCAACCAAAGGTAGATATTTTTCCCAACTAAATTCGAACTCTAACACACAGCATTGGAGAATATCCTCAAGAACTTGAATCACTCTTTTAGACTGGCCATTGGTTTGAGGATGGAACGCTGTACTAAAATTCAATTTTGTACCCTAGGCTTTTTGCAACTTCTTCCAAAACCTCGAAGTAAATCTCGAATCTCTATCCGAGATAATGGATATAGGTACCCCATGTAATCTCACCACCTCCGCAATATACAACTCGCCAACTTATCAAGTGAATAATCCATACACACCGGTGTAAAGTGAGCCAATTTCGTTATTCTATCAATAATAACCCACACAACATCTTTCTTTTTCGGAGTTGTAGGTAACCCCGTCACGACATCCATTATGATTCGATCCCACTTCCACTCTGGGACCATCACCGGCTGAAGTAATCATGAAAGTACTTGATGCTCGGCTTTCACTTGTTGACAAATTAAACATCTTGTAACAAACTTAAAGATGTCTCTTTTCATACCCGGCCACCAATACAATTTCTTCAAATCATTGTACATTTTTGTACTACCCGGATGTACTGACAATCAACCACTGTGTGCTTCACGTAAAATTTTCTGGATCAAATCATCATTTTTAGGTACACAAACCCTATCATGAAACATCAAACAACCATTTGAACTCACCCGAAAATCAGAGTCATTTCCTGATTCGCATTGAGCTCTCTTAGCTTGCATCTCACTATCATTGTTTTGAGCTTCACGTATCTACTGAATAAATAACGGTCTAGCCCTCAACTCGGCCAATATAGCACCATCATCAGAAAACGCTAAGCTCGTACTCATAGCTCTCAAAGCATACAGGGATTTTTTGCTCAAGGCATCCGCAACCACATTCACTTTCCCTGGATGGTAATCAATTACTAACTCATAATCCTTCAATAATTCAAGCTACCACCGTTGTCGCAAATTCAAATCATTTTGGTCCGTCAAGTACTTCAAACTCTTGTGATCGATGAAGATTCGACACTTCTCACCATATAAATAATGACGCCAAATCTTCAAAGTAAAGACAATCGCAGCCAACTCCGAATCATGAGTCGGATAATTTTTCTCATGTGGTTTTAGTTGTCTCAAGGCGTAAGCTACTACCTTACCCTCTTGCATCAACATACAGCCAAGACCATTTAATGATGCATCACTGTAGACCATAAATTCTTTCCCCGACTCAAGTTGTACTAAAACTGGAGTCTTAGTCAACAATGCTTTCAATTTCTCGAAACTCTATTGGTATTTCTTAGTCTATTCAAACTTAACATTTTTATGCAATAGTTTTATCATCGGGGTAGCAATCATGGAGAACCCATTTACAAAACGTCTGTAGTACCCCGCTAAACCCAAAGAGCTTCTGATTTCTTACACATTCTTTAGCGGTTTCCACTCCACAATGGCCGAGATCTTACTCAGATCAACTCTAATGCCATCACCAGACACAAGGTATCCAAAACATCCGACCTCTCGGAGCCAAAAATCACTCTTGCTGAATTTAGCATACAGTTGCTTGTCTCTTAAAGTCTGCAAATCAATTCTCAGGTGCTCTGTATGCTCACTCTCATCCCGGGAATAAATTAATATGTCGTCAATAAAAACAACACAAAATTTACGGTGGATACGCACATAGCCCACAAAATGATAATACAAATGATGGTATCGCACACAACCTAACGTGAATAAATAATAAGGTGTTATCGCACACAGCCTACCAAAAAGAATAATTACGGTGGTATCGCATATAGCCTACCAATAAGAATATTTTACGGATATTTTTTCGCACTTACATATCTGTTTCTGTAACAGCCTAGTTTAGACCCTAGTCAGAACAGTGGTTTCAAGACCACAAATTCGAGGTCGGAATGATAATTTAATATTAGTTTATGTGTGAATAGTATGTGTCATAGTCTATGTGAAAATTTTGTGTGATAATTTGATCGTTTGTGTGCCGAATTAAGAGAAAGGACTTAATTGCCTAAGGTATAAAAGCTGTGTGCTGATTTATAAGTGTTTAATTGTTGATGGCTTTTTAAGGTGGAGACCTTATGTTGTTATTAATCCATTTTTAAGATAGTGGATGTTTAAATGACAAGGTAAATTTGTCTTATATGACTAATAAAAGGGTAAATTGGTGAATTGATAATTTAGTTAATAATAATTAAAAAACCAAAAGAAAGATGAAGCCATGTTATCATCTTTCTTGTCGAAAATTTGAAGGAAAAAGAAAGGAATAGGGCTTTGGGGGTATTCGGCCATTGTTGTTCAAAATTAAGGTATGTTTTGCCCTTGTTTTTTGATAATTTCTATGTTTTCATAATCGTTGCTTCGTGTTCTAACTAACCCATGTTGTAATTTTGTGAATTGATGATGTTTTTGTGATGAGTCAATGATGAACACTTGAGCTATGTGTTAGTTGATAGTGAAATACGGAAACTTGGTGTTGGATTAAAATAGTTTGTAGTGGGATTTTTAGTGAAATTGAGTATTTTGGGCTTAATTGAGAAAATAAGAAATTGGAGGACTAAAATGTGAAACAAATGAAATGTATGATCTTGTATGAGTATAGTGAGTATTCGGCTAAGCATGGGTGCAAGCTAATTATTGTATTTGATGATTTTATGAATAAAGGACTAAAGTGTCGAAATGTGAAAATGTGAGGGCTATTGTGTAAAATGCCCTAAATATGTGTGTTTGGATTAAAATGAATGATTTGGTAATTGAATGGACTGAATTTGAATGTGTATAGACCAAGAGAGAAGGGGTTTGGATCGAGATCGAGGCAAAGATAAAGTGCTCGATTAATCGACCACTTCGATAGTTCGACGTCCGAGGTAAGTTCGGATATAATACGTGTATTTAGTTGTGTTTAAAGCTATGAAATGAATGGTATGATATTGTTGAAATGTGAATGCTATGTGATAGACTGAGTTAAATGGCACTAAGTGTGCGTATTTGGAAATGTGACCAAGATAAATAGCACTGTCTGTGCGGAGTAATATAAGCGTCGGCTTTGTGGTTAGCACTGTGTGTGCGATACCAATTCAAAATCAGTTTGATATGGATGCACTAAGTGTGTGATGCTAATTAAGCTTCGGTTAACAATTTAGGTACTAAGTGTGTGAATAAACTGAAGAAAGGACGAATGTTGATCGAAGTGATTCATGAGTACTGATTAGCATAAATATTTGACAACTAAGTGTTGGCTAAGGTACGTTCGGAACCTATGTGGTTGATGAAATTACGAATGAGTTTATGGAAGGTTAAATGAAATTATTAACTTTGGATGATATGAGATATTAGATTTTGAAATAATCTACGTGATGATATGTTTTGATTTAATGTATTTTGTTACAAACTTACTAAGCTTTTGAAAGCTTACTGTGTGATTGTTTCTCTGTTTACAGTGTTAGTAAAGCTAGCTCGGATCAGGGGATCGTCAGCTTCTTAATCACACTATCGGCAATCTATTTTGGTACTTTTGTGAAGATGTATATAGTTGAAATTTGGCATGTATAGGCTAGTTATTTGATACATATTTGAGGTGTGTAATTAGCCATGTGATGTGGCTAAATATATGGTTGCTTCAAGCATGAATGGCTTTGTTTTATGAGGCATATTTTGGTATGGTTTGTGGTTGAAGAGAATGATTTATAAATGGTAAACTTTGTATTGGTAAAATGCTAGTATGATTTAGTGAAATTGAGAAGGAATGATGTTTAGTATTGAGTGTGTTTAAGTTGTATATGTTAGCTTATATGTTGATATGTTTGAAAATGAGATTGTATGAGTTGATAGATTGATCATATGATAGGAAATAGTTGCCAAATTGTGTGTATAAACATGCTTAAGTGTGCTTGTAGTGATTGACCCATGTGGGTGGCATTTTGGCCTTGCAAATGGCCTATTTTTGCCACACGGTTGTGGCACACGGGCGTGCCTAATAACCGTGGGCGTAAGTCAGTTTATGGCCTAGGAACACACGGCCATGGCACACGGACGAGCTTGGTAGCCGTGTGGTTTTTGACAGTATTGACCACGGCCATGGCACACGGGCGTGCTTGATGGTCGTGGAGCAAAGGTCAGTTTCAACCACGGGGAGGACACACAGGTGTGTCTAGCAGTCGTGGGAGGCACACGGCCTACCCTCACGGGCGTGTATCCCCTGAAACCTAGAAAAGTTCTAAACTTCTGAGAAGTTTTTGTATGTGCTTCGGTTTAGTCCCGTTCTTTAACATATGTTTAAAGTCTTATACGCCTTAATAAAGGATTAATCGCTTATGTTTGATGTATTATGATGACGATTGACTTTTTTTCGTAAATGAGTTGTGAAATGATCCTATTGTCTGGTAATGCCTCTTAACCCTAATTCGACGACAGTTTCGGGTTAGGGGTGTTACAATTCTGAGGTTCATACGAGAATTATTCACTATCTATCAATTTCAATGAATCTCAAACATAATTTATCTCATTCATACAATGCACCAATGAGTAACAACATATGTATTAAAGATGTATCATTTACACATAAACTTACTTCGCTGCAAAATGTATTAATCGACATTTTAGTCCGTAGCCTTGCCTTTTCCTCGGTCAAGGTTATTTTCGCACTCTTCTTTATTTTCAGGAGATTTGTTTTGCTGAAAGTTTAAACTCCAAGAACTCTAATTCCCCTTCAATTTTCAGTGGTAGAAGAAGCATGAATAGTAAAAGATGATATCTTCTTTCTTTGCCTTATTGTATTCATTTTTAATCACCTAATTTCACCAAAATTTTGACCAAAATTAATGCCCTTGTCTCTCTTGTCTCTATGGCCGACCAACACACTATTATTGGCCTTATTGCACTTTAAGGACCTCCAATTTAATATTCTATGACTATTAGACACCACTACCTTGTGTAATGGAACTTTCGCACTTTATGCGATTTAGTCATTTTTCACAATTAAGCATACAATTGTTAAAATTAAAGCACCAAAATTTCCATATAGCCTTATAATCATGCTATAACATATAAAATAATATCAAAATAATTTTCTTCAACCTCGGATTAGCGGTCCCGAAACCACTGTTCTGACTAGCCCCGAAATTGGGTTGTTACACCTATCCATTGCTTTCCTAAACATTCTTTGAGCCTTTGTTTGAACCTATCTTCTATCCATTTTCAACATTTCTTGTAACAAATCAATCTTACTCAATTTCTCGATCGGGCAACTAATACGACTCGAATCATCACCGAACCGAGTTCGTATCATTAAAGGTAGAAGTAATAAACAGTACCAATTTTGTTGCAAATAATGCCATTCTTTGACCAAAAGCTAGGATGAACCCTTATAAATTTGGAAAGGAAGGAAGCATACTATAAGTCAAAACGTTCCAACATTTTGGAATAATCTAATGTAGGGGATAAACCTAATTAAACAACGAATAAAGTGAAGAAAATAAGAATTTGATAGATCGAACACATACATTTTACGTAGAAAAACTCCTCAAGAGAAGATAAAAATCCATGAGAAAAAAGAGATTTCACTATAATAAATGAGGGTAAAAAAGATAGAGAGAATTAAAAGAAAAACCCAAAGCCCCACAAAAAAACCTTTTGAAACAAAGAACAAAGTTCTCTCAATCTAAAATTTTTTTTGTTGTGTAAAACCTAGAGTAACTAAGGCCTATTTATAGGCTGAAATTCGTAGCATATATGACTACACCAACTCTAAATTAATTAGAGTTGAAGTGAGAAACTAAAAACATAGTTTAACTGAGAGAAGAAAAGCTAAAATAAACTTTGGTCAAAATAAGAGGCATTCTCCCACAAATCTCCACCTTGATTAGTATTTGAACCAACTCCCTTACAGAGCCTTGTTACAGGCTTAACTAATTCTTCGTCAGATACTTACCAAGTCCATGCAATGCTCGAATTTTGAAACTGGGAGGCTCTTTTTCAACATGTCGGCTGGATTGTGTTATGTGCCAAATTTAAGAATCTAAATATCCCCTTGAATGATCACCTCTCAAAAAAAATGATAACGAATGTCTATTTGTTTCGTCCTCTTGTGATGCATTATATCTTTGGTTAAATGTATGACACTTTGACTATCACAATATATGAAAGCTGCCCTTTTTTCACTTACCAGTTCACTTAACAGGCCCCTTAACCAAATTGCTTCTTTTACTGCTTCTATAATTATCATGTATTCTACTTTAGTAGTTGACAAAGACATTGTAGCTTGAAGTGTCATTTTCCAACTAATGGCACAATTCTTAAAAGCAAATAGGTAACTTGTGAGAGACCTTGTTTGATTTAAGTCTCATGCATAATTAGAATCAACATGTCTGACTAAACTCTTCAGAGTTTTTCCAAACTCTAAGCACATGTTAGAAGTAGCCCATATATAAATGAAAATCCACTTAACTACAAGCTAGTGTAACTTACCAGGATTGATCATGTATCGATTAACAACACTACCAACATGTGAAACATCGAGATGAGTGCATACCATTGCATACGTCAAACTTTTAACTGCGTTTGAATAAGGTACTTTTGACATGTACCTTTCATCTTTTTCATTCTGTGGGGAATCTGAAAATTGAGAGTTTAAAGTGTGTAACTAAAGGAGTACTTACCAGTTTTGCATCTTGCATCTCAAATCACTCAAGGATCTTCTTGATGTACCTTTGTTGCGATGAAAAGAATTTCCTAAAATATTTATTTCTCAAATTTTCCATCCCCAAAATTTTCTTTGCTGCACCTAAATCTTTCATTTTGAACTTAGAGTTAATCATGGTTTTAAGACGATTAATTTTAGATGGATTCTTAGCCGCGATTAACATATCATTAAAAGAAAGCAACACATATATAAAATAACCATCAGCAAGAAATTGTAGATAAACACAGCTGTCATACTTATTTCGAGAAAAACCAATACTCAACATGAATGAGCCTAACTTTTTATACTACAGCCAATGAGACTGTTTCAAAACATACAAAGACTTTTGTAAGAGATAAGCATGATCTTCTTTGCCTTCAACTTGGAAACCTTCTGGTTGTTGCATGTAGATGTCCTCCTCAAGGTCACTGTGAAGGAAAATAATATTTACATCTAACTTCTCTAACTCAAGATTATTTGATGCAACAATGGCCAAAAATGCCTAAATGGACGTATGTTTCACTACGAGAGATAAAACATCATGAAAATCAACACCCTCCACTTGAATGTAGCCTTTTGCAACTAGTCTTGCCTTGTACCTAATGTTGTTAGGACTCGAACCTTCCTTCTTTTTAAACACCAATTTGCAACCAATGATTATTTTACCGATGAGTGGTTTAAATAACCTCCAAGTCTTTTTCTTTTGAAGCGATTCCATCTCTTCTTTCATTGCAACGAGTCATTTGCTAGAATTAGAGGCTTAAACTACCTCATAATAGTATGAAGGATTGGTTGAATCAATGCTCTCGGCAACACTTAGCGCATAAGCAACTAGGTTTTCTTCATAATATTTCTATCGCATTGTCGCAACATTGTGTAACTCTTCATCGGGATGAAACCTCTGTTCGTCACGTCATTGTAACGTTGGGCTTTTGCTCGACCGGACGTCGCCCCCTGTTTCATCTTTTGGCTCCACCTTACTTAAGACACTTTGAATTGTTGTGTCTTTAAAAGTAGATGTCCCTTTTTTTGATCAAAACATGGCTGATTCATCAAAAGTAACATCTTTACTAACAATTATTTTGTTGGATTCCGAACACCAAAACTTAAAACCTTTTCTACCAACAGATTATCCTAGAAAGATGCATTGAACGACCCTTAGTTTGAGCTTTCCTTGGCTAACTTTAGCATAAGTAGGACAATAAAAAATTTTAAAATTAGAATAATTATGAGGATTACTTGACCATATCTCCTCTGGAACTTTACTATTCAATGCTTGATGAGTAGATCAATTTACCAAATAAGTTGCCAAGTTTATGGCTTCAGCCTAAAATTTCTTCCTTAAGCCTACATTAGACAGCATGCATCGAGCCTTTTCCACCGATCTTCTGTTCATTCTTTCTGTAACTCCATTCTATTGCGGAGTTCCAACAATGGGTCAATGTCTTTAATTTCCTTCTTGTTTGCAGAAATCGTTAAATTATGACGAACAGAACTCAAGACCATTATTCGTTCTCAGCTACATCACAAATTTTTTGATTTGTTTTTCTAATAGTGTCTTCCCCTATTTGAAGATTTTGAAGACTTCGCTTTTCTGTTTTGAGAAATAAACCCAAACTGTTTTGGAGTGATCATCAATAAAAGTTAGGAAATATTTATTACCTCTTTTTGAAATGTTAGAAGATGGGCCCCATAAATCAGAATGAATATAATCTAAAGTCCATTTTATTCCTTGCATTGTTAAATCGAAATTGACTTGGGTTTGTTTCTCGAAAATGCAATGCTCGTAGAAACCTACCTTACCAAGTCTGATGTATTTGAGAAGTCTTCTATTGCATAATACCATCATACCTTTCTCACTCATATAAGCTAGTCGCATGTGCCAAAGTTTGGTTGAATCAGAACCGATGGAGAGAGAGTCGCGTCATGTCGTTACAATGTTAGGTTGATTCTCATTGCGACGTGGTGGCAATTTTGGCTTTTTTCGATAATTGTAGCCACACCCGTAACTGTTGACCTTTGCAGAACGTATAGGTTGCCTTTTTCTATCTTCTCATCACAAAAAGAGCCTCACTAGAAAATTTTAAGCCATTTGACTCATTGGTTATACTTCAACCGTTATAATCCAAAATTCCCAGTGAGATAAGATTTTTATTTAAATTAGGAACATACCTAACATCTGATAGTATCCGAATGATTTTGTTGTGCATCCTAATTTATACTATTTTGATTTCAGATATTTTACATGGAGAGTTATTCTCCATCAGCACAACTCCACCTTCAACTAAACTATACGTGGAGAACCAATCCCTGTTGGGACACATGTGATAGGAGCCCCCTAAATCTAAGATCCATTTGGATGTAAGATGAGAGCTTTCACTCGTTGACACCAACAAGAAATCATTACCTCTATCCTCGACTACACTAGCATCAACAACTTCATCTTCCTACTTATGTTTCTCGTCGTTTTTGACATCACGTTTGGTTTTATTTTAAAGTTTCCAACATTCTGCCTTGACGTGACCCACCTTTTTACAATAGCAATAATGTTTGTCATGATTTCTGGATTTGGGCCTTGCTTTAGATCTATTTCGATCTATCTTTTTAGTTTGTTGTCTACCTCTTGCAACTAGAAATGGGGCTTACCTGTTAGATTTTTTTTTTGGGCCTAACTCGTTGTTGAGTTTTTCCTGGCTCAGAAGATTCCCCTTCACATCCTCAACCGAAAGATGATCTCTCCTAGAAATCAGAGTTTCACTGAAAGTGTTATAAGAAGAGGTCAAAAAGCATAACAACATAGCTTGATCCTTGCCACTAATATCTGCTTCGAGATTCTTTAAGTCATTAGGAAGGGTGACAAACACGCTAATATGAGTCCTAATAGACTCACCTTTGGCCATTTTGAATGTACAGAGACATTGTTTTAATACTAACCTGTTGGCCAGAGCTTTCGTCATATATAAGGCTTCTAGTTTCTTCCTTAACGCAAACGCTATTTTCTCCATCAGAACCTTCTGTAACACATTATTTGTGATGCATAATAGAATAATGGATAGAGCCTTCTCATCGAGCTCTTCCCATTCTAACTGATCTATATCTGTGGACTTCTTCCCTGTAACGACCTTTTTTAGATTGTTTTGAACCAGTATTGTCATCATCTGAACTTGCTACAAATTAAAATTTTCAATTCCGTCAAACTTCTCAATATCGAACCTTGACGCTGCCATCTCTAAACGAGCTGATTAAGAAAACTAAACTAGCTCTAATACCATTTTGTAGTGGATACAATCGATTAAACAAAGAACAAAGTGAAGAAAGTAAGAATAAAAAAGATCGATCACGCAAATTTTACATAGAAAAACTCCTCAAGAGAGGATAAAAAATCACGATCAAAATGAGATTTCACTATAATAAAGGAAGTACAAAAGATGGAGAGAATTAAAATAAAAACCAGAAGCCCACAAGAAAATCCCTTTGAAACAAAGAACAAAATTCTCTCAATCTAAATTTTTGTTTTCGTGTAAATCCTAGAGTAACTAAGGCCTATTTATAGGTTGAAATCATAGCATATATGACTAAAACAACTCTAGGTTATTCAAAGTTTAAGTGAAAAACTAAAAACAAAGTTTAACTAGGAGAAGAAAAGCCAAAATAAACTTTAGTAAAAATAAGAGGCATTCTCCCACATCTAATGTTTCTAAGAAGATCCTAAAAATTGAAGGTTTGACACCATTTGTTGTACTAGTTGAAGTAATAATTGAAAGGCAAGCTACCAAGAATAGTATTCTAGATGAACAAGATGTTAATATATTGACTTTTCTTGAATTCAAATTGTCAAAAAATAGTGAATGAAAAGGGAAAAAGGCTTATGGAGACTTCTACAACTAGGATAAAATAGAAGAAATTGAACGAAGAAAGGGCTAACAAATTCAAGGTTATATTTGAACAAACTCTTCAAGATAAATATTCTTCTTATTATGTAGTTCTCTCTCAAGAACTGAAATAAGTATGAAGTATGCAAGCTTGCACAATATTGCTTTAAATAAATAGTGTTTTCTGTTTACTTTACCGCATTGAACAAGAATTTAGGCGTGTTTATGCATAAGAGGGAACATGATAACTTTTTATCTTGGCACTGCAATTATTGACCAAATTATTGCCGACTTAGAATCTAGTTTATTGTTTCAAATCTTTGTCTTTCCCTTCCCTCATTTACAAAGTTATAATAAAGCAACGTTGTGCTAATACTAAGTATGATCATCTTGAATAATCTACTCCCCTAATGATAATATCTAATAATTGAAAACATGACAAGCATGTGGATGATACTGTTCGAACATATGCTAAAGAAAAGGTTGAAGTAGACAAGGTTCTCTGGATCATGTTGATCAAAATGTCATATCTAATGTCCAAAAGTTGGTCCACTTCAAAACATTATTGTTGCTAAGAAGGCTCGAATGATATCTTATGTGGAAAATCATATCAAAATTATCAATTCTGAGTTATAAAGGCTAGCCAAGGCCAAGAAAGAAGCACTTAAGTTCTTCACAAATCTAAATGGGCATTCAAATAAGGACCTCTTAGATTTTCGAAAAAGAGAGAGGTAGAGATGGAGTTGAGGAAGAGGATATATTGTATGATATTTTTTACATAACGTTTAACCACTAGTAATTCTACTTATACTATTTTTTGGTTTCTCTTGTAATGAAAATTGTTATCGTTAAATGTTGTTTGATGATACTTGCAGATGTAACTTGATAGATGGACTATGTTGTTTTTAATGATTGACATGTATTTATATGCTACATATATCTAGTTTCTTTATATTTTTTTTTCTATGGATTATGTTTGTATTTGCTATAGAATTTTTCTTTTCAAAAATACCAACTAAAGAGATTATTAGAACAAGACAAGTGTCATGACAAAGTGTTGCATATATCATTACAATATCATGAGAAACACAATGAGCAACATTGCTAGTGCAAATAATTTGTTGGTAAAATTTGACTTATATTTTGTTTGCTTAATTTATTTATCTATATAGTTGCAAAAAACATATGATTTATTTGTAATGAAAAACTAAATTATTTAGAATCCACAAAATATTAAATTTATTCTTTTCTTTTCAAAAGGATATAGATGGAAATAATTTGAAAGATCAAGGATATGATCTGAGAGATATATTTGACATCCTAATCCCTATTATCAAGGGGATGACTTCTATTAGATTGACCATTTTTTTTTGAAAAGATTGTTTTAACGAACAACATCATCCATTGAAGACATGATTTTAAGTGAGTATAAATAAATTATTTGAAGAACAGTTTGTTAACTGCATTTGATAAATTTATTTACACTTTAATGAATCCATTTGTAACCTTCCATAATAAGGGTTAGAGTGTTTAAGAGAGTTAACTAATAGTGTGTGACACTAAGGCTACAATAATTATTGGATTCATTTGGTTGTAAATAAGACATGTGCTATTTACTTGTTAGTGGATTCAATCTCTAGGCAATACCCTACAAACATAGGTGTGTTTATTGAGGTGAGTAAACAATATGTGGTGTGCTTTTGCATGTTTTAAACTATTGTATTTAGTCTTACAAATAGTGTTTCATAATTAGAGCAACTCATGTAATAATTCATATTTGTTGATGGCAGAAAGTTGGAGGAGATTAAAGAGGTAATTCACCTAGTGGGCCAAGAATAACAATAGATGTTCTAAGATATGGAGGAGCTTGGAATCATTAGGGAAGGTGTATGGATAGGTAAGTGAAGTTGTTGTGTTGGATCTATTAACTTTAGAGATGTATTTAAGAGAGACATTTTAAGGCACTTGTCCTATTTTGTTTGGTAGGTCATTACTTGAGCATTAACCTAAGTCTCCTTATTAGCTCGATGATGCAAATAGATGTGACATAGGTACATGGTATGTCAATGACAAGTAACAACTATCTTGTCAAACAGAGCCCAAAAATTAGTGAAGTGGTTGAGCTTGGTGTGGCCTTGCTTCTTAGAGAGGTGTAGTATGTTGGAAAAATCGGTTTAGAAAACGATTATTATAGTTACAGTGAAAGTTTGAAAATTTTTATAAAATTGAGTGCTTTTATAATATTTATTGTAGTAACCCCTAACAGAAATATACATGTGCTTTGTGCGAGGCGAACTCAAGTCAATATTGACTTTCAACCGAGTGGCCTTCTTCGCTATCCTTACGCCACGAATCACGTCGAGTGTAGGCTTGAGCAACAAGAAAAAAACACAAAAAATAAATTATTTACTTATTTTAGTAGGAAAGTAAGTTCTCTTTATAAACTGGTAAAACTCGTATTTCACAGAAAATATAATTCATTCTGTGTAAATAAAATTACTACTATTTTCTGACAGAATAATGATGTGTGAATGTTGTGTGTTTAGCTTAGTCGATGCTCTAAATTTATAAGGAGAAGTGTAAGAGTTTTGGTTGAATAAGTCATTGATAAATAATATTAATTAAATAGGAAATACAATCCTACTCCAACTAGAGTTTTGGTTGAATAAGTGCTTGTGTTTCCTATTAGGGTTACCCTCCTCGTACTTCCGACTAGGGTTATTGCTCTTCATATTATTATGAGGGCTAATTCGACCTCTCATGTATCGAGTCTAATTATATATTCCTTTTGAAATTTTGACCCATCACTTTATAATTTAATCCAACCCAATATTTATTTTCTATTTCCTAAAATAAATATTATTTAATCAATTACTTAAATTAACTGAATTAATTTATTGATTAAATAATTTTCTCAACCTAATTTTAATTCTGCTAAAGTCATAACAACTTTACTATGATAGAATCTATGAGGAAATATATTTAAGTTCCTTATTCAACAAATATCATAATGACTAATTAATTTAATTCCATCTTCGAACTTCAATTATTTAATTATAATTAATATTAATTCTCAAGTCATTTTTGTACTTAGTGAGAAAACGCATTCACTGCAGATTGTGATTCATGGGATCTATTTTCTTACTTCATCACTTTTATTCATTTCCACCTATTGGTTCTACATGCAATTCATTTTTTTGTTATCTCGGGCTAGCGAAGGAACCAGTTGGACATATATGATTAGGTATTAAATAATTTATAATTAAGTTTTGGTTTTTTGCCTATTAATTATCAAAATTATTTAGTCACAAAGTCATTCCACTAAAGTATCGTGACTGAGCTTTCCCTTATTATATACCATTATGAAAGTTTTGCAATAAGTGCTCATCCAATGACCTTGTCATAAGTGTGTTACCCTTATAGGATATCCTTAATCTCTTTGGGGTAAATCTGTTCTTCCAATATGATCTTATTTTGTCTCTTAGTAATCATTACATTTTTTTTCATATTTAGTTGCTCATGGTTTAAGACACAAGAGGAGCTTGTGGCCATGTGGTTAGCGGTGTGGATTATGTTGAAGGGAGCCTGGGTTCGAATCTCATGAAAAGCAAGGGAGTATTTATTTTGTGAATTGGACGGTAAGAGTTTAAGTTCGATTTAAACTCTACTGACGAAGGGATTCCACATCGAAAAGATACAAAGAAGGAAAGTGAGTAGCTAGATATATATAGAGCATTCTATAAGGAGAGTGAATATACCTTGGTGGGCGTTTGGGCACAGGAGTGGTCGGAGCGCGGATTAGCACCAGATTCCTATCAGGTGTGTAACTCTCACACACTTTGTATTTTAAGTACGTTATAAACTTGTTGGCAATTGCCGAAGTGATGGGATGATTCACTAAGACACCCGTGTGGGTAAGGTCGAGGTCTCCGGGTAGGTTTTGCTGTGTTCTGTTTTTAGTTAATGCATGTTTGGCTGAGATGATTACTTGTTATATTTCGAAAGCATGACCATACCATATTATTTGTTAAACATGAGCATGAATTTGGGGAACGATGTGAAGAGGGAGAAACATGATTTTCAGACTGTCACCAGTGGTTTGGTACCACACGTGGGTTGGCCCCACATACTATATTTTGTGACTCGTCCCAGTGGTTTGGTACCACAGTGGGTTGGCCCTACGTATTGATATTAGGGATTGTCACCATTGGTTTGGTACCACAAGTGGGTTGGCCTCACACATATACATTTTGTGACTTTTGTCACTAGTGGTTTGGAACCACCAGTGGTTAGGTATCACCAGTGGCTAGGTGCCACAGATATTGGGTAGATTCCGGAGATATGGAGGATGGATAATAGGTTGGTTGGGTTGCATTACATTCATGCTTAATATATGATTTGTGTGAGAGACCAAACTCTTTTGGATGGGGAATTATGCACTGAGTCTCGGTGACTCACCCCCTCCGTTAAATTTTTCAGGTAACCCTTAGACCGCAGATATGGAGCTTAGGTGGACTCGAGGTGGCCATGCATAATGTTTTGAGTAAATTCATTTTTAATAATTATTTTGGAGTATTACTATTTTAATTTTGATTTTGGGTATTGTAATAAGGCCATCTAAACGTTAATTTGGTTTTTGTTATTAATTTCAAATGCTATGGCATGCCTAATGAATTGTCTAAGTGGGTGTTTTCAAAACTGAAAACCTTTGAATTTAAGATGTTGTAATTTGGCTAAATGAGATCGGGTTTTAGTAACAAATTAACTCAAATTTTCAACCTAAGACGCAACAGTGGTTTCAATTGATCGCTCAATAAAATCTTACTTAAAATTTGACTTGGGATTATGAAACTTGACATGTATCACGGCTTAAGTTAGGCCATTGTTTTAAATCTTCACCAAAGGCGAGTTAATATGCCAACTCTTTCGCAACTCATGATTTGTAACTCAAATTTTTTAAAATTTTCTTCTCTGTAACATGCCAGATTCGGTTGTAGCGTTTTGACCAGGTTTGGGGTGTTACAATACAGGCGTGGAAAATCACCAGACCCCTATTTCTGTATAAACCCCCTTTTCTAATCATTTCTTTCCTCACCAAACCCCTTTCCTCTCAACCCTAGCCACCATAATTTCTCTTCACCATCCTTACTAATATCACTCAATGCCTAAAGGCAAGGCCAACGAAACCATTCCTATGTCGAAGAAGCGAAAGGACCATAGCACAGTCTCCTCATGCCGCTTTATTAATTTGCCGAGCCAAGGACATTTGAGTCCATTTAATTTTTCTTTTTCTTTTCCCTTCTCCTTTATTTTCCTTTTATTTATTTCTCTTATGTTTAATTTAGTCTATTTTATTTTGTTTTCTTTGATATAGGTTCTAAAGGCTGTTAGGGAATCACCACACCACGCCCTTAGAAATCACACCCACCTCGCGAACCATCCAACAATAATGACTTTTCAGTCCATTAATCTTTTCTTTTAGTTTTATTTCACTTTTTACACTCTTTCTTTTTATTTTTCTTTTCTTTAAATATATAATTAGTATATTTTGAATTATTCTTATTATTTCTTGGCTAATTCTTCACGAGCTTTCCTATTTCTTCATCTAGCACAGAGATTGTTGGCGGCCACCATACCACCACCAAAGACGCTTCGTCCAACTTATCTTTCACCTCCAAATCAAATTTCTACATTGCCAACTCAAGGAATCCATCCAAAATTCAGGAAGTTTCACTTCTCCCTATCTCTTATGATTTAATATATACCTTTGTACATTGAGGGCAATGTACATCTTAATTGTAGGGGTGAATTTTATTTTGAAAAGTTCCTAACTTTTTGCATTATTCTCAAATCCCTGAATTATGTCTTGACTTTAAGTAATTTTCTCATATTACTATTAGAATGAAATTTCCTTTGATTCATGATTTTTATTGATATGTTTTGGATTAAATCATTGATAATTGTGCAGTGATGATTTAAACTTTAGAAGACTAGAGAATCAAGCATGATGAGTCTATTTTTAGAATTAAAAATTTGTTAGGTTGTCTACCTGAATCTAATTATTACCTTGAAGTTTGAAATTTACAAAGTTGATATCAAAAACCCATAATTTTTTGTGAGATTTTGAGCCTTTTAGAGCATACATTCTTTTCTTGCTCACTTTATTGATTATGAGTGTGTCAACATTGATTTGTTATTCTAGAACTTGCTTCGATTATACATGTCAAGACCACATCATTGATTTAATTTACAGAGACGATAAAGCCACTTAGGATTTAACCCACTTACTCCACTAAAAGCCTACCCTCACAATTAACCCCTAGTAAACCCCTTTGATCTTAACAAACCATTTATTGACGCACCCGCTAATAATAACCCAAAACCCATCTTGTATTTGTTATCACCATTTCTCTTGACTACCCTTATATCGAGATTTGATTTCATCAGTTGCCTAACTACATTCTCTATTTCAATTGTTAAAAACTAAATACTTGATTTGTTCTTAAAAAAAAAGTATATCCATTATTAGTTCTATGTTAATTAAGCTTATACATTTAAAATCACATCTTGAGAAGAATCTCCTGTTATAAAATTTTAATTGATGTAATTATTCGAGTCTTAGTTCATCTTTTTAAGTTAGGTAATTTGTCAATTCAATCTCGATTCTAACCTTTTAATTCAGCTTTTATCCACACCTTTAACCAAAGCCCCGTTACAACCCTTAAAAGACCTTTTGATCTGTGTATCATTTCATTCTATAGTGGTGGAGATTTGATTTTCATGCAAGCCTATGGGATTAACTTTTCATGTTCGACTTTTGAGTGCATAATTTTGAACCTTAAACACTTCGAGTGATTTGAGTGAATCTTTAGTGAGGATGTCAACTCTTGTCGATTTTGAATTAAAGGTGATTATTTAGGTAAAGGGAAACACCTATGTTTTCGTGCTATAAAAACTATGACTTTGACTGTTTGAATCTTTAAGACTCTTCTACTTAAATTATCAATGTATAAATTATCTATGAATTATGATGAAACACTATTGATGAATATTATGAATTGAGGAAGTTCATTTTAATTGTGAGTTGAGAATTTTGCTTGAGGACAAGCAAATGCTTAAAGTGTGAGAGTATTTGATAAACCGTAATATATAAATATTTTAATCCCACATTTAGCATACTTTTGGATGATTTATCCCCTAAATTGTGGAATTTGATGCTCCTAATCCTTTAATTTCATGTTTTATACTTAGGAGAGCATCGGAGGGTGAAAAGAATGAGAAACGGGCCAAAAACGAAGAAAATGGGCCAAAGCATGAAATTCACATGGCCGTGCCTCTTTAGCAGATCTGAACACGGCCTGGACTCGATTTACACGGGCGTGTACCATGGGCGTGTCCCTGCCGTGACCTGTTTTAATTCCATTCGGATTAGGATACTTAGGGGCAAAGAAAGACATTCCAAAAGCCTATATAAACACCCTAGAGGGCAACCTAAAGGGGGCATTCAGGTAGGCCGAGGAGCCAAGCCAGAGAGGCCGAATTGTGGGATTTACTCGAAGACAGCCAGTTGATCCATCTCAAAAAGCCGAAATTATACTCAAGATGGAAGATCTTTCCTTCAATTTCCTTCAGGGGGTTTTAGGGTTTTCCTTATTTTTTGTTTTATACTTTCTTCTGAGATGTATTCTTTTATAAACATGAACTAAACCCTTCAAATACCTGAGGGGGATGAAACCTAATACGGATCTTGTTATTGTTTTCTGAACTATATGATAAATACTTGATTTGTTCTTAATTATGTGTTCTTAATTCTTTCTTTGATATTTCAGGATATTGATTCAAGTATTGATGTCCTTAGGCAGTGGAGGAAAATTCCCTGTTTAAGAGTAGATCTAGCATAGTTAAGCGGAGTTGGTCGCACTCCTAGAGATAGGACAACGAAAATCTACCGGATTAGGGTCAAACCTAATATGAGAGTTCATAGATTGAGTTAATGTAATTCTAGGGGTTTTAATTAGAAAGAGATTTCAATTAATCAACCTAGGGTTGACGTTAGTAGCCTCGAGAGAGGTATTAAAATAAATTAGGGAATCCTACGGATCAAGTCAAATGAATAAATCGTCTGGTTCAGAGTTAAATAACAAGTGAAGTCTAGGTGGATTCTTCCTCGGGTATTGTCTTAATCAATTAGTTTTTCCCAAAAGTATTTCCCCAATTCATTCTCTGTATCTTAGCATCTTTAGCTTAGTAATTAGTAAGTTTTAGATTAAACAACAATTTCCTTAATTTTTAGGCTAAATAATAAAAAGATAGTAATTACTAATACTTTTGGTCCTTGAGGATACGATACTTTCGGTCTTGCCATTACTATACTACCAAACGATAGGTGTGCTTGCCTTATTCATTGTCATAGTTAGTTTCTAGGCTCGATCATTCATTATATTAATTTTAAGACTTTCTGACACGATCATCGATTGTACAGCGTATCCCCAAAAAGATATTGGAAGCTTCAAATAACTTAACATTGAATGTACCATGACTAACAATGTTTGATTTCTTCTCTCTGCAATGTCATTCTATTGTGGAGTGCCCGACACGGTTAATTGGGATAGAATCCCATTCTCTATGAGGTACCCTAAGAATATATTTGACAAATATTTCCCACCTCGATTAAACCAAAGCGCCTTTATGGGTAAACCTAGTTGTTTCTCCATTTTCGTACAAAATTCTTTAAATTTATCAAAGGTTTCACTCTTGAGATGCATTAGGTATACATACCCATACCTGGAATAGTAATCAATAAAGGTTACATAAAACTCGTAACCACCTCTTACACTAAAGCTCAAAGGGCCACATATGTCATTGTACACAAGTTCTAGGGTTTTTTTTGGCCCTCGTTCCATTTTCAGTATAACGTCCCTTAGTCATCTTACCTTCTAAGCAAGATTCACACCGTGGAAGATCAACTTTTTTTAGCAAACTTAAGATGTCTTCTTTCACAAGTCCAATGATTCTTTCTTGGTTAATATGACCAAGTCTCAAATGCCAAAGGTATACCTCATCAGATCTTTTATTTGATATTTTAATTTCAAGTAGTGTTTACATCTTTGGTTTGATAAAATAAATATTATTTGAAACTTGGTACATAGAAAACATTTTTCAGAATAATCTTCCTAAAACTATCAAAATACAGGTGTACATCTCCCTCTACTTTAGTTGCCACAGTTGTCTCATTTTCAGTCCACAATGATAGACTCTTATCTTTAAGTTCTTTCGTCTCTTCGAACCCTAATAGAGAAACAAAAACATGATTAGTGGCTCCTGAATCAATGACCCAGTGGTCTATTGAATCGTCCATTAAACAAGCTTCTATCATAAAGAGTTCCATACCTTTGCCTTTAGTTTCCAGATATTCCTTCCAATCTTTATTACAGTTTTCCTTGAAGTGCCATTTTTTACTGCAGAAACCTTAGTCTTTAGGCTTTCTAGTTATCTTTTTTTTTTCCACTGGTGATGGCCCAGAAACCTTAGCCTTGCCTTTCTTAGTGTGTTTTCCCTTTCTTTTTGAGGAAGAAGCGACAACTATATTTTTTTTTGCTCTTTAGACCGACTGGCCACACTTTAACACCATCTTTCTGTTCAAAGCGTCTGCCACAACATTTGTTTTCCTAGGGTGATATTCAATGACCAGATGATAGTCTTTCAACAGTTCCAGCCATCTTTTTTGGTGTAGATTCAAATCCTTATGGGTCATCAAGTATTTCAGACTGTTGTTATTAGAAAATATGTGGCATCTTTCCCCATACAAATAATGCCTTCAGAGTTTCAGTGTTAAGACCACTGCTTCTAATTCCAAATCATGTGTAGGTTAATTTTTCTCATGAGGTTTTAGTTGGCATGATGCATAAGCTATGGCCCTTCCTTTCTCCATAAGGACACAACTGAACCCATTCAAAGAGGTATCAGTATAAGCTGTGTACTCAATGCTAAGCTCTGGTTGTGTTAACATCGGAGCTTCAATTAAGAATGTTTTCAACTCCTTGAAGCTCTACTACTATTCATCATTCCATACAAACTTCTCTTTCTTTCTCAACAACTTGGTGAGAGGTGATGCTATAATCGAGAAACCCTTAACAAACCTCATTTAGTATCCTGCGAACCCCAGGCAGCTAAGAGTTTTAGATACATTCTTGGGTGAGTTCCATTCCAAAATTTCCTTTACCTTAGCAGGATCTACCCAGAAGTGTATCTCTTTTAGCTAGAACTTACATTTGTTGAACTTTGCATATAACTGATCTTCATGCAGGGTCCCCAAGACAATTCTTAAATGTTTCGCGTGATCCCTTTCATTCCTAGAATAAACCAGTATATCATCAATGGATACTGCAACAAATTTGTCCAAGTAAGGCTGGACTACCTTGTTCATTAGGTCTATAAACATTGATGGGGCATTCATCAACCCATATGGCATCACCAAAAACTCATAGTGACCATATCTAGACAAGAAGGCTTCCTTTGGTACATCATCATCCTTGATTTGTATATGATAATACCCTTACCTTAAATTGATCTTAGATAAAACTGAAGCCCCACTTAACTGATCAAACAAGTCTTCAATCCTAGTAGAGGGCACTTGTTCTTTATTGTTACCTTATTCAGCTAATGATAATCTATACACAGATGTATAGATCCATCCTTCTTTTCAACAAAACAAAATCGGTACACTCTACTCAACAAGTCTTGCAACTGATCCTTTAATTCCTTAAGCTCCAACTGTGCAATTCTATAGTGCGTGCATAATATAGAACTTAACCGTAGTTTCAACTATATCGAGAACTCTATCTCTCTTTCAACGGGCATACCAGGCAGTTCCTCAAGAAACACTCCAAAAATTCCCTCACTACATATACTTGGCTGATTTCGCTTCTGGACTCGGGCATATCCAAAATATACGCTAGATAAGCCACCGCACCATGAAGAATCAACTTTCTAGAAAACATTGCAAAAATAATCCTGTTCATCAATTCTGACTATTTACCAAACAACAATATTTCTTCACCCACAGTGCTTGCAAGGCATACACTTCTAGTTCAGCAATCAACCATAGCATTATGCTTAGTCAACCAATCTAATCCTAGAATAGTGTCAAACTCATGGAAACTTAGCAATAGCAAGTTTGCCAAAAACACATGCTTGCCAATAGAAAAATGACAATTTTTGATTAACTTATTCACTACTGTACTCTGTCCTAAGGGAGTTGTTACCAATATGTTCGTCTCAGAATACTCTACCTTAAGACTAAGACCTTTTATGAATTTAGTACATAAGTAAGAATAAGTAGACTTAGGGTTAGTCAAAGCATAAATATTATTGCCGAGAAAAGAAAAGTTACCAGTTATAACTTCATGCAGGTCAACATCTTCCTTGGCCTTCATCACATTGACGCGAGCCGAGGCGCCAGAACTGATCTTGCTATAGTTCTTCCTCTGCAACCCTTGTACTGAGATGGACTTGGCCCCCATATTTGATTCACTCTCGTTTTGGAACTTCTGTGGGCTTCTAATAGATTGCTTTGTACTAAACTTAGGCTTAGGTGAACAATCTTTAACCAAGTGGTCTCTAGATTCACAACTAAAGCAAGCCCTCCAACTTCTTTCTACATTCACCACCATGACTCCTTTCACAGTAGTTGCATTTAACTCTATCCATTGTAAGGCTTGAAAACTTGCCATGAACATTGCAGGCTTGTTGAATCCTTCACGGCTGTAGCTAGTGAACTGTGAGTCTTTCCTTGAAGCTGGAGAATTTAGGTCCTTTGGTTTCTTGAAACTCAATAGAGGTGGAGGACTTGACCTGCCTCTTTTCATTCTCTTTTTTTTGAAGTTCTCACTCCTATCCTTAATAATGGATTCCATCTTGTCAGCTTTGGCTGTTATCTCTACCAAATTCTTACATTCGGAGGCTACCACAAGAGCACAAATTTCGTCTTTGAGCCCCCATTCGGAGGCTACCACATGTTCTTAGTGTATCTACTAAGTCGAAGGAACTCACGCTCTTACTTCAAAATGAACATCCTGCCTTGCTTCAAATACAAAAAGTCTTCCTTCATTTGTTCAAAAAATATTTGATTGATATACCTCTCTCTGAACTTTTCCATGAAGAATTCCCAGTCCACTATGTGCTCAACGGTAACACTAACAAAGGTTTCCCACTATTGGTATTCTTCTCATTCTAGTAAGGACGTGACGCATCTAAGACTATCTTTTTGGTTACACTTTAATCCCTTAATGACCCTACACAAACGAGACAACCACTACTCAGCCATCATGAGCTCATCTTCCATGCCACCAAGAAATTCCTTAGCACCTCTTTTCGTAATCTCCTGAACATCATCGACTTTGGGAGGAGCCGTCACAGGTACAAGTAGTGCGGGCTGAGCTGGGTGAACCACTTTAGGTTGTGGGCTGAGGTTGTTGTGGTTGGGGTTCTTGTTCATTCCCCATAAACTAGTCAAATAGCTGGGTCATCATAGAAAAAAAAATGTTTCTGAATGCATTTCTTGCATTCCCAACATTGTTGTTGTTTGTAGCTATAGACTATTCCTAGGTGGGAAGATGGCTTTCCATCTCTTCACTCATTGCTTCCCTTGAACTATCAAACATTTTTTTTTTCTCACTAAAAAAGTGGTATTATCTTAGTTCAAAACATTAAAGACTATGCCAGAGGTGTACTATGCCTACCTTCGGATTCTCCTATAATCGGTTAAACCTAGGCTCGAATACCAGGCTTGTAATGCCCCAAACCTAATCGTTGAAGATGACCCAAGATTGGCGCATCACTACCTTAAAATATTTTCTTTTAGACTGGTAATAGGCGTGATCTTTATAAAAGTATAATTCAAGTAAATATGATTTATAAACCCTTTGCAAAATTAAAGAGAAATAGGGCTATACATTTCCAAGGAAAATGAAAAATAAGGAGGCTCCATCAGAAGCCTTTAAAACCATGATTGGTGTAACCCATTTTTTACTACGATGTTGTATACATATACATATGATTAGACTAACATTAATCATTCAACATAAATAATTCATTACTTTGCAAGAAAACATAATTACTTAGCTAAGGTGTCATTGAACTAATGGTTTCAAAAGAGTAGCTTTAAAATAAAAACATTTTAGTCTTCGAAAGAGACCATCTTGACACCACCTCCATGCTATGCATAATACAAAATACTTGGAAATCTCACGGGATAGATGTCCTTTAACATAGTCTTGGAGAAGGCCTTTACTTCGTCAACAATCCTGAGAAGGAAAGGTAACTAAATAAGTCCTAAGAGCTTAATGAGTTCTAGAGCAAGCATATCAATAGGCATATATACATAATACCAATAAACCTTTCCGAGTCAACAAGCCATACAATTCGCCTGCTGGCAAACGCCATTCATAATAGACTTTACTACGGGCAATATTCCTTTGGTGCATACACTATGCCTAAGCAATCATGCAAACAACCTCCTTCGTGCTAGCCATACCAAAGTCTATTATCAAGCCTTAGCATTCATTTTATTCTTTTTATCATGATTTTCCAATCTGGTTTGCATTAACATATGCCCTACTAGAGGCTACATGATCCATTTTCATGTATCATGATCTTCTAGTTCAATGTTCATTTCATTGAAGGCATCGCCATGATTTCATTTTAATAACTCAGTTCATATTGTTCATTCCAAGAACCTTGGGTGATGGTTCAAACATGAAGAAAAACCCTTACTCCATTTACACAGACAACTAACTCAGATTTTATGACCACAAATCTTTATTACTCATTCACAAACACAAAATCTCAAGGGATAAGAGTGCTAACCTCAATCGACATAAACGAAACATAATACACACACACATGGAAACAAGAAAGAACTTACCAGAATATGCAGCAAGATTAGACAACAGGATTCTTGCCCTTACCATGAGAGTTTTCAAGAGTGTCTTGAGCTAGAATATGAAGAGTTAACTTATTATATCATTTTACTAGAAAAACTAAACAAGTTAAATATGAACATCAACAGGAAATCCAGAATTTGGAAGTTTCCTTTTTACACCTCAAATTGAACCTAAAGGATAAAACCTTAGGGTCTTGTAAATAACCATAAAAATAACTTGAGTTTTATTGATATTTACCAGGTACCAAACGATGGTGGAGTTGGCTGAGTACAGTGAACCCAAGTCTTCAAGAAATCTTAAGTCTATAGTTTTCCAAGAGAAAAATTGCAGAGAAAGCTTGGAAAGAAAATGTGATTGCCAAAGAAAGTATAAAACTTGCTCAAAAAGCCAAACTTTTCTTTGTACAAATATACACAGAAGGAAAAACTTAGTGGATAAGTCTGACTTCCCTATATACCTCTGGTTCCTAGTGACTAAGAACTTTCCTATATTCATAAATGCGAGTTTGCTAGGTTATGAGATCTTAGTCCTATACTAACGAAAATTTTCAATCGGGATAACATAATAATAAGAATGCATACGATTCTTTCAAAATAAGGTCTTAACACTAAGGGCTTAACGTTTCGTCTAATAGTTGGGGTGTCCTATACTCTTCAAAAGTTCGTCCTATGCAGACTTCGCCTGAAGGCGCACTCGAAGAACTCTTATACTTAGTTGAGTTAGTACCTACCTACTCTATATGCCTTACTTCTATAAACAATATTCGAACAATAGGGCTTCGTCGAGCTAGATGTCACATAATTGGAACACATTCTTTAACTTACGTGTTGAGCATTGGGTACACTAGAATATCACGAATGAGGGTAATCTAATAATTGGCAGGAGCGAATTGCCAACTTTTTTCTCAATTGTTACTTGGTTTCTTTGATAGAGTCATAATAATTTCATCTTTAATTGTAACAACCCGTTTTCAATCAAATCGAAACAGTGGTTTTGGAACCAAAAACACGAAGTTGAAATAATTATTTTATTATTATTTTAATGTCTACAGCATGAAAATATGATTGTGTGAAATTTTTGTTAAGAAATTTTATCATTTAATTAGACAATTTGATAAAAAGGACTAAATCGCGTAAAGTGTAAAACATGTGTTCTATTAGCTAAAGGTTTCTAATAGCTATGGGACCTTAAAGTGAAGGTCCTTAAGTGGTAATTAGACCATTTTAATTGTGAGTGGACTATTATGGGCATGCATTAAGTGATTATAATGTTTATTAATTAAGGTTAAAGAGGTAATTAATTATATAATACATAAATTAAAATTTGTAAAATGGTTGTATCATCTTCAACCTTTAATATTTGACTAAAAATTTGAAGAAAAGAAACCATAGCTAGGGCTTTAAACATTCGGCCACTACATTGCTCAATTGGTAAGTAATTTTGACTCCGTTTTTAATGATTTCTATGTTTTTGAGATCGTTGCAACTAGGTCTAGCTAGCCCAGGGACTATTTTACAAAAATATTAAAGATATTGACTGATGCCATTGATGAATATATGTGTGTTTTGATTTTTGATGATAGATTATGAATGTTTGTTGTGAGTTATACAAGTTTTATAAAGTGATTTTTAGTGAAAATGCAAATTAGGGATTAAATTGAGAAATGTTTAAAATTTATGGTCAAAATGTGAAATAAATGAAAAATATGGGCTGCTTGGGACCTAATTGAAATTCGGCTAGCATGGGTTGTGGTTGAATTGCATGAATTTGTGTTTTTTTATGAAATAAGGACTAAATTGTAAAAGATGTGAAACATTAGGGGCAACTGTGTAAAAATGTCTTAAAGTGAATTTTGGACTAAATTGAATAGAGAGATGATTAAATAAGTTAATTTTGATTACATATAGATCAAGAAAAGTGAAACTCGGATCTAGTCGAGGGAAAAACAAAGTTCTCGACTAATCGACCAGTTTAGCCATTTTTACGCTCGAGGTAAGTTTGTATGTAATAAGCATTGTTATAATTATGTTTTTTAATGCTTTGATATTGCATAAACTATGAATGCAAGATTACGGACATATTCGACAATGATACGTCCCCACCGGTGGTGAGTAGTATTGGCATATGTTTTAAGCATTTAACAAACTTGTATGAGTAGCACCGTGTAGCTACGTCTTGACCCACAACTTGTGTGAGCAGGCCGTTGATAGCTTGAGAGTGAGCATATATGTGATATGTGATTGAGATAGCTTCGGCTATATATGTGGCACTTATATGGCACTTAGGTGCGAGTTTCTCGAGTATCCAATAGTATTCCGAATGGTTCAAAGGGTAAATGAAAGACGTGGTTGTGTAAGAGATTGATACGAGATGGTACAAGTATGTACATGAACCGTATATGCTTAAATCGAAGAAGTTATGAAGTTTATACATACGATTATGATAGAAAATGTGAAAGGTTTGTTAGTTAAATGAATTACATGTTGTTATGTTCAAATTAATAATTTGTATAATTGTGTTAAGATTGATTTTATTTCATACGAGCTTACTAAGCTTTATAGCTTACTTTGTTTAATTTTTTTTCGTGTTTTATAGTGAAATCAAGCTAGCTCGGATTCAGGGTTTGTTGGAGACTACGTCACACTATCCATCTATCAATTTGGTACTTTTGAACTTATGTTTTCAGTATATGGCATGTATAGGGACTTTGGTGACTTTGGTTAAGTGTTGGTAATGAATGTAGTCAATTGAGTTGGCTTGTAAATGTTCTAAGTTTAGTTTTGTCTATTTCCATATAAGTTGGTTTGTTTTGGTATATTTGAATTACGTATATATATATGTAAATATATGGCTTGTGTTGTGAGTCACGAATAGATATATGATGCTTGTGAATTATAAAGATTGGGGAGGCCAATTGGTTGATATTATAATAATTATATGCTTGTGAGTTTGATGCTTAATGATGTATGTTTGGAAGTGTCTAGCAAGTTAAATTGTGTATGTGAATTTGGTATAAATGATAATTGGCATGTTTTTTAATTGTGTGTATGGAGGATAGGAATATAGAATGTGCATGAATTATGTTTGAAATGGCTAGTTTAAATGATCATATATGCTATGTATTGGTGTCTTTGAATTTGATGTAGGTATGCACAAGTTTGGGTGGTAAATTGGCTTGGTAAATAGCCTATTTTTGTCCACACGGGCAGAGACATGGGCGTGTGTCTCGACCGTGTGTGATACACGGTCACGTGTACGGCCGTGTGTCCCCTGGTGTTGAATTAGAAATCAAGTCAGTATGCTCCACATGGCCTCACGCATGGGCGTGTGACTTGGCTGTGTGGTATAAGTCAGTATACCCTACAGGTTTGACACGGCCTGGCACACGGGGCGTGTATGACCATTTTTAGGGCACACAGGCGTGTGTGTTGGCCGTGTGACCCAAGTCAAAGAGTTACACGGGGTCAGACATGGGCTGGGACACAGCCATGTGCTCCTATTTCGAATGTCTACAAGGCCTGTGACTCGGGCGTGTCTGTTGGCCGTGTGAGACATACAGCTGGGCCACATGGGCTTGTGTCCCCTATTTTTGGGAAAATTTTCTAAATGTTCAAAAAGTTTCCAAAGTTATCGGTCTAGTTCTGAACCACTCCTAATGCATGTTTAGGGCCTCGTAGGCTCGTATTAGGGACAAAATGATTGGTTTTGAATGAATTGTATATGAAACATATGTTTAAATGTGTTATAAGTTTGGTAATTCTCCATAACCCTATTTCGGCATTGAATACGGGTGAGGGGTGTTACATTAATAATGCTAGTAGAAGTAGCCATGAACTCATTGTTGCAGCTCTTGTTTAGGAAAAATCTCTTAGATTCAGTGGTAATATGGAACAATTGGCATGTTTTTCTAAAACAAAACAACGATGGTAACGTTCAAAACATGGATGGGTTAAGATTAACATTGATGGATCGGTGTCAATAAGAAATACCAAAGCGCAAATAGGGGGAGCTGTGAGAGATTCAAGCGGAGTTTCGTTGGTGGGTTTTTAAATGTTAACATGGGTGTCTAATGTTTTCTAGATTGAGGCACAGACGATTATTGAAGGCTTGAAGTTGGTTTGGTCAAGGGGTTTCAAACAGGTAGAGGTTCATTGTCATAATACAATGCTAATTGATACTATTCAAAATGGGTTTGCATCAATTAGTAACATTGTAGAAGTCTGATTAATTCATGAATGGTGCACTAAAGATTGACAAGTGAAGTTTAGGCATGTATTGAGAGAGAGTAAGAAGGTGGTTGACTGCTTGACGAAGACAATAGTAAGGCAATTAAATCAAGTAGTTATTCTCACAGATCCACCACAGTATGTAAGAAGACTACTAGTGGAAGATGTCCGTCGATCACTACATGGGGTGACCTTTATCCTTATACATTCCTAGTTTTAGGCATATATTTTATTTAGTACAAAAAAATATGTATATGTTTATTTATGTGTAATTTTTCACCAAATAATATGATATGAAATTAAAAAAGTAATATCACACAAACATAATAAGTCTTTATGGTGGCTGAAACATTATGTCACACCCCAAAAATCGGATTAGTAAATCGAGGGTTAGTGAATCAGAAATCGTAATTAAGTTAGATAATTAAATAATTAGAAATTAATGATATAAAATATTAAAATAATTAGAATTAAAAATTTTAGGTTAAGAAATTAAAATTAAGTGACCGGTAATTAATTTGGTTAAAACGGATTTTAAAAATAGGATCGAATTTGAAATTAATTTTGAAATTGGCTTTAATTGGAAAACTAAGGACCAATTTGGAAAACAAAGGAAACCATAGGTGGTCAAAGGGGCAAAAGCCCAATTTTTAAAATTTGGTTGGTTATTTGAACTAGCCTTGTCTCTTTCCCTCCCATTTTACATCTCTTTCAACAATTTGACAAATACCAAATTAATACTTATTCTCCCAAAATTAGTTCATCCTTTACAAATTTTAGGCTCTCCAAAAACAAAATCCTCATTCAATTTTACAGATTAATCACTTTTTCATCCTCAAATCCTCAAAAGATCTTCACATGTTTTAGCCTGAATCAGCTCCATAGCTCGTCGATTTTGCAAAATTAAGGTGAGATTCTCACTTTTTATGATTAAACTAAGTGAGTTGTTATTTCAATTCGAGATTTAAATGATTTAATTAAGATTTCAATAGATCAATTGATCTTAAGTTGATTTTTGGCTTTAAAATGGTAGATCTTATATTACTAAGTTGAGCTTCTGTTTTAAAGTGATTTATAACTCATTTTGATCTAACGAAAAGGTTTTTAATCTTGATTTAACAAATCCTTTAGTAATCTAAACCAATTAAACATTTCCCCCGTTTAAAAGATCACATAAATTTGATTTTTTTTGAAAAAAATAGATAAGTTTAATTAGATAAAATTGATTGTTTAGATTTGTAATTAGGTGATATTTAGGATGTATAAAGTCGAAATCTAAGCTGAGAAATGAGATTTGAGTGGTTGAACATCTATTTTGACAAAACTAGTTAAGTTTTTGGTATACTGGTTGAGAGGTTGAGAGATTGAGAGATTGTGATCTATGATTTTATAATGATTTAATTTTTGTTTTTTATTATTTATAATGTCTTTGAATTATGTTTGATGTGTATGTGAAGTGCCAACTCATTTGGGATCCTCCACAAGCAAGGACAAATGTAAACAAAAGCTTACTTTAGCTTTGCTATGGAAGCAAGTTGCTAAGGTGAGTGGTCTTGTATGCTATAATTAATGAACAAACTGGTGAGTTAAAGGGGGCTTAGGTGGTCTAATAATCTAATCTAAGTCTTAAGAGTAAGTGTTCTTACTTGAACTTTGTTATCTTACAAGTAAGCTTACATGTGCTGTGATGTGTTTAAGTGTGTGATGTGAATATTTGTGTTGGATATACAACTGAATATGTTGTGTGAACAACTGGTTTTATGCACACAAATTTGATATGAAAGTGTATTTGGCTCATTGATCAAAGTGTTTGCACTTGAGGTGCATTATGTGTAAGTGACAAGTGATATGAATATGATGTGTGAATGTGTGTAAACCGAAAAATTAATCTGTGAAATGGATATATTAGCCTTGTGAACCTTTGAAAATAGTGGTTGGCATGCCATAGGATTTGAGTACTTATTTATGTGTTTTCTGTTGGGACATGTGGAGGGATAAGGGAATGTAGAGCACTGCTCCATTCATGGGACATGTTGGTGTCTTGGAGAGTGCTAGCTTCATGCTACACTTTATGGGACTGGTATAGACTCTATGAGTCAAGTGTGAAATTATGGAGATCTGTGTACCCAATGAATACTTTTAATATGTATTTTCATCCTTGTAAGTTTTCAATGTATCATTATAATATGGTGTTTGATGATGCTATAAGATAAGTGTATTTAGCATACTTGTTTCTAACTCTTGCATTTGTGTAACACCCCTTACCCGTATCCAACACCGAGACAGGGTATGAGGCATTACCTAACTTAAACTCATGCATACATACAATTCCGAATCATAAAAGTCCTTTCAAATTTAAAACTTTTCAAACTTCCTCTTTACAACCTTAATATAGGCCTACGAGGCCCAAAACACATCATAGAAACGTTTCGGGATCAAATCGAGTTCTTTAGAAGATCTTTGGAAAAACTTAGAAAAATTCTCATCAAACAGTCCACACGTCCGTGTGGAAGAATGGACATGCCTGTTTGGCATGACACATGCCCGTGTTTCACACCTGTGTAAATTTATTTCTCAATTTGAACCTACAGGGGTTTTCACACGGTCTGACACACGCCCGTGTCCATGGCCCTTGTCCCTCACACGGCCATGACACGCCCTTGTCTTCTCCCATGTGTAAAAACCTTGACATTCTGTTTCTGACGTCATCATCCCAATAAGGTCACACGGCCAAGGGACACGCCCGTGTCCCTAGACCGTGTGGCGAATTAAATTCCTAAATTCAGGTGCAAACTTCACACAGCCTAGGCACATGCCCATGTTCTATGACTGTGTCTTCCACACGGTTAAGACACACGGTCGTGTCTCATCCCATATGGTTACTTTTAGGCATTCTGATTTGCCAACTTAGGATGTAAGGGGACACATGGCCTGAACACATGCCCATGGGGAAGACTGTGTGTCACACACGGCTTAGACACATGCCCGTGTGTCTACCCATGTGGACAAATACAAGACTATTTTCCAAGCCATTTTGTCACCCTTACTTGCACACGTTCACACACATCAAACAACCTACTCATTCATGCAATAATATACCAAATACTCAACCATGCAATTTGCACATCCATGAAAAACATCATCATTTTCATATAACAATAACGAGTAATAGCCATCAACCGTGGCCTTATACAAAATGAATTGAGTAACATTAATAGCCAACATCTCGTCTAACCAGTATGACATATAACAAAATAACCAAGTTCCTATACATGCCATACCAAAATAATCAAACTGTACTATACCAAAAGAATAGCTTGATAGTGTGAACCGAGCTCCGACGTTCTATGATCCCCGAGTTGGCAATACTACAAGGAAAGAGAAAAGAGAGGGAGTAAGCATAAAGCTTAGTAAGTTTGCATGCAATGAATAGCAACATAAAGGCTTATGATAACATCTATTCATCACACTAAATAATAACACAAGTTCTCAAGCACATCGGCATAACTTACTCATGTTTACTCTTACTAAATCATACATCACATTTTGCATTCATTTCTCGTAAGTTACTCATGGGTACTTGTATCACTTCATCACATAACTTTAGCACTTTTACTCTCTTGAACATAGACTTAGCTCTTTATTCCGTTGAGCCACTTAGAATATCGAAAGATACTCAAACTCGTCATACACGTAATACGATGCCAGTGTCATATCCCAGATATGGTCTTACATGGGATCACATCTCGATGCTGATGCCATAACCCAGATATGGTCTTACACGGAATCTCATATCAATGTCGATGCCATATCCCAGATATGGTCTTTTATGGGATTTCAATTTGGTGCCAAGGCTATGTCCCAAACATGGTCTTATACAGGACCTTACAAATCTCATGTCTTAATGATGGTATCCTTTCACTTCCTAAGGTTCAACTGAAAATTCAACATCATAATTTTCATCATATTCTCATCAGAACATCATTGATAAATTTTATAGAAATAATATACATCTTCACGAAATGTCAAGCATTTTAAAACATAATGACATGATGTTGAATTATTACACACAAACTTACCTCGGTACCAAAATATGCCAATTCTAGTCCGAAACCTTGCCTTTTCCTCGGTCAAGGTTAATTCCATATTCTTCATTATAATAATAAATTCACTCATTTAACTACATTGATCAAGACATTTCAAAAGTCATAATTGGACAAAATTACCGTTTTACCCTTAGACTTCCACAAAATTATGGTTTTGCCCCTAGGCTCGTAAATTGATTCTTTAACAAGTATAGATGAACATTTATTACTCTTATAGCAATTCACAATACCAATTATTTTACACATTTACCATCTATTTTACAACCTTTACAAAAAAAGTCCTTTTAGGTGTTTTCATGGAGACTCCTTTCATATAAGTTGTTTATTTAACAACTAAGATTCATTTTCTTCCATAAAAATTTAGAAATCAACATGAATAATCACATGGCAAAACCTTAGAATCTTAACCATTTTGCAAAATAGTCCCCTCATCAGCTAGACTAAGCTTTAGGGGTTTCAAAAACATAAAAATCATAAAAAATGATCATCAAAATGACTTATTTGCAAGGATGAAAAGTTGCTAAAACTTTTAAGCTTTCAAAACCCATATTTGGCTGATATTTTCAATGGAAGAAGATGGAGATGAAATATGATATCATCTTTCTCTTTATTTTATTTATTTCCTTCAGTTAAGCCACCTAATTCACCTACTTTGACCAATTTTGACATTTCTTGTCCCCTATGGCCGGCCAACCCTTTCCTAAGGGTATAATTACACATTAAAGACCTCTAATTTAAGGTCCTATAGCTATTTGGTACTTTTATCTTGTAGATTAAAACTTTTGCACTTTATGCGATTTAGTCCTTTTTGGCAATTAAGCATGAAATCGCTAAAATTAATGCACCGAAATTTTCATACACTCATATAATCATGCTATAGCTCATAAAATGATATTAAAATAATTTTCTTTGACCTCGGTTTAGTGGTTCTAAAACTACAGTTCCGACTAGCCCCAAAATTGGGCTGTTACAGTTTGTGGTTCATTGTAGCATCTTGAACAATCACTGAGCTTGGTTAAGCTTAAAATTTTTGTGTCCATTTGTGTAGAGAGATAGCTTGTGTGGAGTGGTTAAGTGACCAAGTTGGTGATCCAAAGGTAAAGGCATCTTAGTTTTGTATGTGAGATGGTTTTTAGTTCATAAAGCATGGCAATATGAGATTAAATTTGAGGGACTAGATTTTACTTTTGATTTGGATTAGTTAATGGACTTTCTATGGATTGCTTAAGGTCTGTTATATCTAATTATTGTTTTTACTACTTGAAATATGCTTCAAGAATGCTGTAGTTGTGGATAGGTTGATAAGCATTCGAATGTATTAAGGTAGTTCACGATAGGGGTTCACTATATGCGATTTTGCCATATGGGTTCTTCATATGTGTGTTTGCCATAGGGGATCACCATTGGAGTTTTTCATATAGGTTCGCCATAAGTGAGTTTGCCATAGGGGTTTGCCAGACAAAAGTTTTCGAGAATAAGAGTTCGCTAGACTTAGAGTTCGAGAGCTAGGGGTTCGTTAGTGCTATATGTTTATTTCTTTTTCTAGTATAAACTAATTTTTGTTGATGTGATTAGAAAAGCATGTTTTAGAATTTTCATGTTTTAATTTAATTCCTTGAATTTTAGCACAGTAGTTTCAATTCCTTAAAATGGTTTTTTTGGATATTTTGGGAAAAAAATATGTTTTAGTCCTTAAACTTCGTTTTGGAATTAAGTTAGTTTTAAATATCGTTTTGAACTAAAGTTTTCACAAATGCTTTAAGATAAAATGCTCAGGACACTGGTTGGTCCAAATTTATGGATTACATATTTAAAGTTTACAATGTGTAACATGACGGATTTACTCTTGGCCATTTTTCGTTGTATTATGATGAACAAAGCATGCTTTAGGTTTTTTTTTTTTGGTTTAAAACTACTTGCTTAAGCACATTTTTTAATTGTTGTGATGGTTGGTTTGTGGTGTGCTAGCTGACCAGTAAGGAGAGTCATGTAAGTGTCTAATGTGATGTTCTAAATTTAGGTCAGTCTATTTTGGCCGACGCCACATCTTGGACATATGACCTTAAACTAATAAGATGCAATTATTTTAAAATGACATGTTGCATGTTGATTTTAACTTTGTAATACCACTTTTAGCATACTTGGTTATTTAAAATTATACTATTTTGTAATCAAATTATGTTAGCACTACTAAGCAACCAACGCTCAATGTGTAGATGTGTTTGTTCTATATGTAGGTATCAGTGACATTGGATCGTGATAGGCTAGCTCGAAGGCATTCAAAGGTCACAACTAAGCTCTAACAACTTGATATGTACATAGTAAATAAAAGATGTGTTTTGGCTTGTACCTAGTGTTAATAGTCATTTTGGAATCTATTTTTTTAATTTTGAGTAACTGCTTTTAAGACCTTGAAATCTAAGCTTTGAGGTGTGTGTTAATAGTATAGAATATGTCCTATGATAATCTTTCCTCTGTCAATAAGTGAATTAGAAATATGATATTTTTGTGTGTGTTTAGTTAGTTTCTTGCTTACCAAGGAAATCTAGCTTGGTGGTTAAGTTTGATTAGATGTTAGGCATAAATGAGTTATTGAGATTTCAATGTGTTTATATGAGTTAAATGATGTTTTGGATGTGAGTTTTAAGTTCTAAAAGTTATGATTTTATTAAATTGTTATTTTAGGTCAAAATAGGTGAGCCTTAATGTGTTCTTTTAGTCCAAGCAAACTTCTATCGGTACAATGGGTCACTTGTATCAATACAAGTATAACAATATGCCCAATACTATAGTAGCAGGAACTTGTATTGGCAAGAGTTCCTACTTGTACTGATACAACTGTGGTAGAACATGACCCCTCCCTTGTTTTGTTTTGCTTTTACCTTCGAGAACCCATATTAGGCATCGGAGACCTCCGACCACCTAGTAATCGAATCTAAAATGTTTCAAATTGATTTTAATTACCTAAAAATGATTTTAAATTATTTTCTAAAAATTATAAAAATGTATTAGAAATTTTTTTCTTCACTCGGTTATTGGTGATTGATATTTGAGTTGCTTCGACAACGAATATGACAACTCACGTTTAGATCCAGCGATTGGGTCGGCTGTAGGGGTGTTACATTAACACAAAAATTTTTCATGCTAACATCTCATTTTCTATCCCTCATTACTAGGTTTATCAATGTTATTTTCTGCCATTTTTCTTATGATTTGTACTACACTCTCATTGAGTTAGTTAAAGTGATGTCAAATGACATTATTTGGCTATGTGTTGGTATGATCTCATGAATCCCATACCAGTTGAGATGGGGAACTTCACTTTCAATTTAGCAATTGCTATTTTTTCCATCCAATTGATGGGTATACCAAAAATAATATTATAAGCTAATGGATGTACTAGCAAAAATTCCACTATCTTAATAGTTGTGTGCTGGCCATCACTGATTGTAATTGGATGGGCAATGGATCCTTTGACCATAATAGGGTGATGGAAAAGATGTAGGTAGGGTTTTCCTTCTTAATACTGATTCTTTAAAACCTATTTTTCTAAATGCTTCCTAATACAAAACCTTTATTGCACTTCCAGTATCTATTTGTTTTCTTTTCTATTTAAATTAAATGATAGTTGTCATGACTATCAAAGAATAATTGGTTTCCATACCAAGAACATTAGTTTCATCTCTTTCATCCAAACCCACTTATCAACATTGTGTTGGGCAGAGTTTCTTAAATGGGGGTATTGGTAGACGTCACTCTTCAAATATGTTTTTTCTCTTGGGATTGGACATTTGCCATTCCTCATTAGTGCCTAGCATAACATTTATCACCCATTTGACTAGTTTCTTCCTTCATGCTCTTTCTTCTTTTTATTTAAGGGAAGTTCCAACTTTTTATTATCCATGCAATGAAAGGATTATGCTACATATTTCTTCAACTATTCCTTGTTCACTACTGATCCAACTGCAGCTTTTAAATAAAAAAATTCTTTAGATTTATGCCTGGTACGTTACAAAAGTGGCATCTATGGGAAAAATCTCTTTTATATTGACCAAGCCTCACGACGGGCTTACCAAAAATAACATTATAAGCTTATAGGTGTACTAACGAAAATTCCACCATCTCAATTGTTGTGTGACGACCATCACTGATTGTAATTGGTAGGGCAATGGATCTTTTGACCTTAATAGGTTGATTGGAAAAGACGTAGGTAGGTTTTCCTTCTTGATATTGATTCTTTAATACCCATTTGTCTACATGTTTTCTAATGCAAAACCTTTATTGTGCTTTCAATATCTATTTGTACTCTTTTCAATTTAAATCCAATAATAGTTGTTGTAACAACCAAAGAATCAATGTTGTCCACATAAAGAACATTCGTTTCATCTCTTTCATCAAAACCCACTTATCAACATTGTGATGGGCAGAGTTTCTTAAATGGGGGTATTGATAGACATCACTCTTCAAGTACATTTTTTTTCTTTTAGGATTGGACATTGCCCTTTCCTAATTGGTGCCTAGCATAACATTTATCACCCATTTGACTAGTTGCTTGCTTCATGTTCTTATCTTGATTCAAGGGAAGTGCCAACTTTTTATTAACCATGTAATGAAGGGACTATGCTACATATTCCTTCAACTATTCCTTGCACAATGTTGATTCAATTGCATCTTTTAAATAAACACAATCTTTAGTTTTATGCTTGGTGTATTACAAAATTAGCATCCATAGGCAAAATGTCTTTTAGATTCACCAACCCTCAACGACAAAGGGGCTTTAAAGTTCCTTAATTCTCTCGATTTCACTAAGGATATATGTTGATGAAGCATTAAGAGGGTTGTAGGTTTCAAACTAGTTATAAGGTGCTTTATCTACTTGCCTCTTTGGCTATTAGCATCGAATTTGGTGCCCTAAGTGTAGTATTTTTGTCTATGTACACTTGTATATTTTTCTCAAATAGATTGGTTTAATAAAATAATGTAATAGCCTATTTTCAGTGAAATCAAAACAGTGGTTTCGAGACCATAATTTTGAAGAGTAAATTATTATTTTATTATTATTTTAATGTCTATGGGATTATAGTAATGTCGTATTAAAATTTTATTAAGAAATTTTGATGTTTGCATGGTTAATTAAGTACAAATGACTAAATCATAAAAAAGTGTAAAAGTAGAGTTCTATTAGTTAAAAGGGATAAATAACAATGGAAATGGAAGTAAATGGACTTAAATGGTAATTATACCATTCATAAGGTTAGTGGATGTCCATGGCATGGTTTTATAGAAATTTTAGAAGTTTTTAAAGGTTAATATGATAATTGAGTAATTATAGCCTAAAGTGAATAAAAAAAAATTGCGCATCTTCTTCATTCATCAAACCTAAACCGAATTCAGCCATTAAAGGAGGGGAGAATTCGGTTAAGTTTTCTTCTCTCGCATGGTATGATTTTGAGTCTCATTTTTAATGATTTTTAGGTTTTCGAGTTTGTTGTTGTCACACCCCAAACCCGGCCTAAACATCACGACCGGATCTGGTATGTCACCGGGAAAAGGTTATTTAAAAGAACTTGTGATCATTTAAAAATTTCGAGTTTTAGTTCAATTTAAGAGAACATGATTGCATTAATGATACTTGCAAAACATTATAAATACTAATAATTCCGGAAGGTTATTTTGTGATACGAAAATCGAAACTAGTGGGTTTGAAGAAACGTGACCTTTTGAAAATAATATTTGTAGTTCCAAGAAAATCTCAAGTTTAATTATTTATTCTTGTGATCCGTTTGTTAATATTTTGAAACGTTTTTTTACATTCATATTTTAGAAAACTCCATATTTGACAATTCATAAAATGTATATAATAACAGCATTAAAGTCAAACCTAAATTTAAGTTACGAAGGCCTTATTACATCAAAAATTACCTAAATTTTAAAGTAAAACTTTAAATAGTGAAAGTTCATAAAATATAACGTCTTTTATGGCCTCCACGAGTCCACATCGGCTCCCACATCCACGATCTACTGATTACCTGAAAAGTTTAGGGAAAGGGGTGAGTCACCGAAACTCAGTGTGTAAAACCACTAAACACCAAAACCGGCCCACGGCCCACAATCTCGTATTAAACTTATACATGATGTCATACAAATTCATGAATGCATTAAACCCGGCCCAACCTAGTATTTCCATCCTCTACATGCTATCCCGTACCAACCATCACACCGTGGGGATTTCTACAATCAACCCTCCATCCGCTACACGCCGTCTTGATCGTCATACTGTCAGAAAATGTGGCAGAGCCACCAATCACTATTTGACCTTAAAATCAACTGTGGCATAACCACCGATCACTATGTGACCTGAAAATCAACTGTGGCATAGCCACCGATCACTATGTGACCTCATAACAGATGTGGCAGCGCCACCGATCACTATGTGACCTTAATATAATGTGGCAGAGCCACCGATCACCATGTGCCTTTATCACTTCCCCTTTATCAACATTCCCATATCCCATGCACAACATTTATATTGAACAACTGTATCATGCTAAAAACAAGGCAATACATATCATCACATACAACCATCTCATATAAGATAATTACAGATGCGTATCTGGCACTTCCTGCCTTTACCACAATGGTATTTCGACTGTTTCCACAGCCTTTTCCGGTTTTTGAGCCCATACAATTAGTATTACAATTAAATGAAGTGTGTTAGGGTTTACACACCTAATAACACGCAATACGATGCTTTCTATGTCAACACTATCACTAATAGAAACCACTGCTATCTGTCTACTACTCTGATCCGAAGCCGGCCCACAACCCGGTGGCCAATCTCGGACTGCTGACACCGCTCGCTTCTTAAACTTAGGGATTGGGTTCACGGGTCCAATCCCCTCCTTCGCCTGATTGGTACTTGATTCCATCAAAAGACCTTATCAGTCGCTACCATCATAACATATGGTTCTTAAACCATAACATAGGGTTAAGGTAATAATACGATAACGAGTCTAATAAGTCTAAAGAGAACACCTTTACCTTGAAATCCCAAAAGAGATAGAGTTCAAAAACTAACGATTTCCGGCTTAGGGATCTAGACGATTTGATCTACTTCAATTCCTGACATGTCGCCCCAAAAAGAGAACACAAGAACGGTCAAACATTAATCAAAAGATAACCTTACCAAGCCAATTAGCCTTTTGGCTTTTGGTTTCTAAAAACCGAAAGAGAAAGGTGAAATATAGGAGAAATCATCACTTACCTTAATACAGAAGATTCGACTAATCCTAATAGATTTCGGCACTTGGCACCCTAGAAGAAGAATTCAGCAAAGGTTAGGGAAGAAGATGAAAGAGTCGCCAATTAAACAAAGAGGACTATAGGTGAGATGTGGGAGTTTCGGCTTTTGAGAAGATCAAAAGAAAAGATAGTGCAAAGAGATCTATGGGGATTCGATTTATAGGGAAAGAATGGAGAAGAGAATGAAGATCATAGGACATTCGGCCATGGCATAGATATGGAGATGAAAATGGAGTTAAGGGTTTCGACTTTTGAGAAAGAGATGATTGAAAGAGGAAGAGCAAAATGGAATGAAATGAAGCAATAGAACCGGTAAAGAAGAAGCATGATTTCGGCACGACTTGGGGTAGATTCGGCTATGGTAGAAAAATGTAAAGAGAAGGAATGCTTAAGAGGGTTTCGGCTCACACTTGGAAAAAAAGAAAAAGAGAATGGATGAAGACCCTAAATGTCGAAAATGAACAAAAAGATACTCACCGACTACATGCAATTTCTAAGACTCACTAACCAAAAGTCAAAATGCACACTTTGAGAACTAAAATCTATCGACTATCGTAATTTGTGGCACACCTTAGCCACTCTAAAACCGATTCCCCCCTCTCCTTAGAGTTTGAAATTCGGCCAACACAATGCTCAGATGTCCATCCCTTCTTTTTCTCCACAAATTTCTCCTGACCACTCGTTTGAAATATTTTAAATATTTAAAACTCCACTTTTTCCTCCTTGCCATCCATTCAAACAATTTGACTCAGTCCACCCTCTATCCTGAAGTGTCCCAGTCAACCTCTGGCTCTGCTCTCCCTGGCGCCAAAAAGGACCCCAAAATAAGCTCCTCACGACTTGAACTTGCTCCCTCTCCTACTCTTGTGGCGTCACCTTCCAACCCTTATGTGGCGTCACCTTGCCACCTTGCCAACACCTTACTTGTGTCAACCACACACCAACATAATCCCTTAAGTCCCATTTCAACAAGCTCCTCCCCTAAAGTTCTTAAAAAGAAAATTTCAACCAAGACTCTGGCTTTTCCCTAAGTCATTCTTGGACCCTAAAATACCCTAAACTAGCATGATAAACATAACATTCACACACAACACATAAAATGCAAAGGCCCCAATTTAGGATGTTACAATTCTACCCTCTTAAAATAATTTCGGCCTCGAAATTACCTGGTTAAAAGAGATGAGGGTATTGCTGCCGCATCGACTCCTCAGGTTCCCACGTAGCATCCTTGGAACCGTGATTTTGCCACAGAACCTTCACCAACGAACTGTCTTCCTACGTAACACCTTGACATTACGATCTAAAATCCGAACTGGTTCCTCTTCGAAAGATAGATTAGGCCTTACTTCAATCTCTTCTACTGACACAACATGCGATGGATCCGAACGGTAGTGCCTTAACATAGAAACTTGAAATACATCGTGAATTTGACTTAACTCTACCGGTAACTCGAGTTGATAGGCTACTGGTCCCACACGCTTCAACACCCGATAAGGCCCGATGAACCTAGGGCTTAACTTACCCATCTGTCCAAACCTTAACACCTTCTTCCATGGTGAAACCTTTAAGAACACCTGGTCACCCACTTCAAATTCTATATCCTTGTGCTTAAGATCAGCATAGGACTTCTGCCTATCGGATGCTTCTTTCAACCGAGTTCTAACTAGCTTAACCTTCTCTTCTGTCTCAGCAACCAATTCTAGCCCCAATACCTGACGCTCACCCAACTCAGTCCAACAAGTTGGAGTACGACACTTTCGACCATATAACGCCTCGTACAATGCCATCTGAATACTAGATTGGTAACTATTGTTGTATGCGAATTCCGCTAATGGTAGGAATTCTTCCCAACTACCTCTGAAGTCTAGGACACAGCCCCTCAACATATCTTCTAGAATCTGAATTACCCTCTCTGACTGCCCATCTGACTGCAGATAGAACGCTGTACTGAAATCTAACTTTGTCCCAAAGCTTGATGCAATGCCTTCCAAAACCTTGACATGAACCTAGGGTCCCTGTCCGAGATGATAGACACTGGTACCCCGTGTAACCTCACGATCTCAGCTATATACAACCTGGCTAATTTTCGAAGAGAGTAATCAACCTGAACTGGTATGAAATGAGCAGACTTCGTCAAATGATCAACTATCACCCAAACCGCATCCTTCTTAGTAGGCGTAAGGGGTAGCCTACTAACAAAATCCATCGTAATCCTTTCCCACTTCCACTGCGGAATCTTAATAGGCTGCAACAACCCCGAAGGCAACTGATGTTCTCCTTTTACCTGCTGACACGTCAAACACTTACTTACAAATTCGGTTACCTCTCGCTTCAACCCTGGCCACCAAAACTGTTCTCGTAAATTTCGATACATCTTACTTCCTCCAGGATGCATAGCGTATGGGCTGCTATGTGCTTCCTGGAAAATCTTACCCCTTAACTTAGGATCCCTTGGCATGCAAACCTTTCCACGAGAACACACTGCCCCATCATTATTCACACCGAATTCCGTGGTTCCATCGCCTGATCCCAACTGAAATTTTGACCTTAGCAACTCATTGGCCCACTGCTTCTCTTCAATCTAACTGGCCCAAGAAGGTTTCACTTGCAGTTCAGCTAATATACTCCCATCATCGTACAAACTAAGGTGAGCAAACATTGCTCTCAAGTCAGAGATTACCCTACGACTTAATGCATCCGCCACCACGTTAGCTTTACCAGGATGATACTCAATCGAGCAATCGTAATTCTTCAATAGCTCGATCTACCGCCGCTGCCTCAAATTCAATTCCTTCTGGGCGAGAAGGTATTTTAAACTCTTGTGGTTTGTATAGATAACAGATTTCTCCCCATACAGACAATGCCTCCAACTCTTTAGAGCAAACACCACCGCCACTAACTCCAAATCATGCGTGGGGTAATTAGCTTCATGCGGTCTCAACTGCCGAGACGCATACGCTACCACCTTTCCATCTTGCATTAACACACATCCCAAACCCGTGTGCGACGCATCACAATAAACCATAAACTCCTTCCTAGCCTCTGGCTGAATCAACACCGGAGCCTCCGTCAAAATCTTCTTCAGCTTTTCAAAACTCTCTTATTGCTTATCAGACCAAACAAATGGAACCCTTTTCCGCAGCAACTTGGTCGACGGTGCTGCAATCAAAGAAAACCCTTCAACAAACCTTCTATAGTACCCAGCCAGTCCCAGAAAACTTCTGATCTCTGCCACAGTTTTAGGTGGCTTCCACTCCAGCACAGCTTCAATTTTTCGGTGGTCGATCTAACAGTTCCTGAATTTGAGCTTTCAGTTCTACTAGCTCCTTCGGCGTCATTCTATAAGGAGCGATAGATACAGGCACTGTCCCCGAGAGAAGATCAATCCCGAATTCCACCTCGCGATCTAGGGGAAATCTTAGAAGCTCTTCTGGAAAAACATCGAAAAACTCCTTCACCGTCCTTACATCTTCCACAGACGATTCATTACCCTCCAAAGCGCAAACCAAGGCTATGAATGCCTCGCATCCTTTCCTCATCATTCTTTCAGCCTTCAAGGCGGACACCACGTTGGACAGATAGTTCTTCTTTTCTCCTATTACCACCACCTCCTCGTCCTCCGGCGTACGGACCACTATGCGTTTAGCAGCACAGTCCAGGTTTACTTGATACTTTACCAACCAGTCCATCCCTAGGATCAAATCGAACTCCTCGAACGGCAATTCGATCAGATCAGCCGAAAAAACCACCCCTTGAACTTCTAGAGGTACCTCCCTATAAAGTCTGTTCACCACCACTGACTGTCCTAACGGGCTAATTACTATCATCTCCTTAGAAGCAATCTTAGAGTCTATACTTAAAGTTCTAGCTACCATAGTAGCAACATATGAATGCGTCGACCCAATATCAATTAATGCAGAAAAAGGCAATCCAAAGATTAAGAACGTATCGGATATGACGTCAAGTGCATCACCCTCCTCTCTCGCTTCAGTGTTTCCTGCACCCCTACCTGGCATTCCACAACCCCGACCAAAGCCATTACCTCCTCTGGCCAGACCACGACCCCTCTGTGGTTGTTGACCTCCTCTATCCCTATCTCGATTTCGCTTTTCTGACCGTTTCACCTCCTCGACTATCTTGGCCTGTTCCACCAAGACAGCAAATTCCCTTTCTCATTGTGGAGCTATCAGCACACGCAAATCATCCCTCAGACCATCTTCAAACCGAACACAGTGCTCATGGTCTGTAGCCACCATTCCTCGGGCAACACGGCTAAGGAGTAAGAATTTCGCCTCATACTCAGCCACCAACTTGTTCCCCTGAACCAGATTCAAAAATGCTCTACACTGCGCATCCACATAACTTGACCCAATGTACTTATTTTGGAATGACAGCTTGAAGAAATCCCAGGTAATACGATCAGCCACAGTACCATCCCTGACTGTAAGCCACTATTGGTACACCTTGTCCCGTAGAAGGGACACGACTCCCTTCAACTTTTCTTCTTCCGTGAAATCGAGGTCATCCATTATACGTTCAACAGGCTCCAGCCAATACTCAGCTGCATTAGGGGCTACGCCGGAAACTCCCCTAAACATTTCTGCTCCATTAGCTTGAAGTCGTTCCGACACAGATTTCTGAGCTCCTGTACCCAAACCTACCCTAGCGACTCTCTCCAAAACCCGTAACATCGCCTGAGACACCGTATCGTCTCCACCCGTTTGATCCTGAAACTCTGCTTCCGCAGCTGGCGGTATCTCATTTCCTGACCCATGACCAGACCCTACCGGTTCCGACACGATAATCCTGCCCCTACCACGTCCACGCACATTACGTCCACGTCCCCTAGTACTCATGACTACTGGCGCGTTTTAATCTGATTAGAAGTTTTATGAGTTAGTATTTTTCACTGTTTAGTACCGAGCAGTTTTATGAGAGTTATCTTTAGAGAGTGGTTTTCGTAAGACATATCAAACAGTTTCAGTCTCTAAAGTTCAGGTATCTTAAAGCTAACAAACATACTCTTTTATGCTATCAATCATTTCAGGCATATATCACCAAATAGTTAGAATCACTTACCTGGGTGGATCGGGTGCCGACGGGCACGGATGCCATATCTCGCTAAAAAAAATAGTTTCCTCTAATTCTCATGGTTTTTATAAAATACTATTGGACCCATTTCATAGCCCCGAGTGTTTGCAACCAGGCTCTGATACCAAAATGTAACACCCCAAACCCTGCATAAACAACACGATCGGATCTGGTATGTCACCGGGAAAATGTTGTTTAAAAGAACTTGTGATCGTTAAAAATTTCGAGTTTTAGTTCAATTTAAGAGGACATGATTGCATTAATGATAGTTGCAAAACATTATAAACACTAATAATTCCGGAAGATTATTTTGTGATACGAAAACCAAAACTAGTGGGTTTGAAAAAATGTGACCTTTTGAAAATAATATTTGTAGTTCCAAGAAAATCTCAAGTTTAATTATTTATTCTTGTGATCCGTTTGTTAATATTTTGAAACGTTTGTTTATATTCATATTTTAGAAAACTCCATATTTGACAATTCATAAAATGTATATAATAGCAGCATTAAAGTCAAACCCAAATTTTAGTTACATAGGCCTTATTACATCAAAAATTACCCAAATTTTAAAGGAAAACTTTAAATAGTGAAAGTTCATAAAATATAACGTCTTTTATGGCCTCTACGAGTCCACCTTGGCTCCCACATCCACGATCTACTGATTACCTGAAAAGTTTAAGGAAAAGGGTGAGTCACCGAAACTCAGTGTGTAAAACCACTAAACACCAAAACCGGCCCACGGCCCACAATCTCGTATTAAACTTATACATGATGTCATACAAATTCATGAATGCATTAAATTCGGCCCAACCTAGTATTTCCATCCTCTACACGCCATCTCGTACCAACCATCATACCGTGGGATTTCTACAATCAACCCTCCATCCGCTACACACCGTCTTGACAGTCATACTGTCAGAAAATGTGGCAGAGCCAACGATCACTATGTGACCTTAAAATAAACTGTGGCATAGCCACCGATCACTATGTGACCTGAAAATTAACTGTGGCATAGCCACCGATCACTATGTGACCTCATAACAGATATGGCAACGCCACCGATCACTATGTGACCTTAATATAATGTGGCAGAGCCACCGATCACCATGTGACCTTATCACTTCCCCTTTATCAACATTCACATATCCTATGCACAACATTTATATTGAACAATTGTATCATGCTAAAAACAAGGTAATACATATCATCACATACAACCATCTCATATAAGATAATTATATATGCGTACCTGGCACTTCCTGCCTTTACCACAATGGTATTTCGACTGTTTCGATGGCCTTTTCTGGCTTTTCAGCCCATACAATTAGTATTGCAATTAAATAAAGTGTGTTAGGATTTACACACCTGATAACACGCAATACGACGCTTTCTATGTCTACACTATCACTAATGGAAACCACTGCTATCTGTCTGCTACTCTGATCCGAAGCCAGCCCACAACCCGGTGGCCAATCTCGGACTGCTGACACTGCTCGCTTCTTAAACTTAGGGATTGGGTTCACGGGTCCAATCCCCTCCTTTGCCTAATCGGTACTTGATTCCATCAAAAGACCTTGTCAGTCGCTACCATCATGACATATGGTTGTTAAACCATAACATAGGGTTAAGGTAATAATACGATAACGAGTCTAATAAGTCTAAAGAGAACACTCTTACCTTGAAATCCTAAACAGATAGAGTTCAGAAACTAACGATTTTCGGCTTAGGGATCTAGACGATTCAGTCTATTTTGATTCCCAACGTGTCGCCCCAAAAAGATAACACAAGAACGGTCAAACATTAATCAAAAGATAACCTTACCAAGCCAATTAGCCTTTCGGATTTGGCTTCCAAAAATTGAAAGATAAAGGTGAAATATAGGAGAAATCGTCACTTATCTTAATACAGAAGATTTGGCTAATCCTAATAGATTTCGGCACTTAGCACCCTAGAAGAAGAATTTCGGCAACGGTTAGGGAAGAAGATGAAAGAGTCGCCAATTAAACAAAGAGGACTATAGGTGAGATGTGGGAGTTTTGGCTTTTGAGAAGATCAAAAGAAAAGATGGTGCAAAGGAATCTACAGGGATTCGGCTTATAGGGAAAGAATAGAGAAGAGAATGAAGATCATAGGACATTCGGCCATGGCATAGATATGGAGATGAAAATGGATTTAAGGGTTTTGACTTTTGAGAAAGAGATGATTGAGAGAGGAAGAGTAAAATGGAATGAAATGAAGCAATAGAACCCGTAAAGGAGAAGAATGATTTCGGTAGGACTTGGGGTAGATTCGGCTATGGTAGAAAAATGTAAAGAGAAGGAATGCTTAAGAGGGTTTCGGCTCACACTTGGAAAAAAAGAAAAAGAGAATGGATGAAGACCCTAAATGTCGAAAATGAACAAAAAGATACTCACCTGACTACACAGAATTTCGGCACTCACTAACGAAAAGCCGAAAATGCACACTTTGAGAACTAAAATCTATGCTGACTACACAGAATTTCAGCACACCTTAGCCACTCTAAAACCGATTCCCCCCTCTCCTTAGAGTTTGAAATTCGGCCAACACAATGCTCAAATGTCCATCTCTTCTTTTTCTCCACAAATTTCTCCTGACCACTCGTTTGAAGTATTTTAAATATTTCAAACTCCACTTTTTCCTTCTTGCCATCCATTCAAACAATTTGACTCAGTCTACCCTCTATCCTGAAGTGTCCCAGTCAACCTCTACCTCTGCTCTCCCTGACGCCAAAAAGGATCCCAAAATGAGCTCCTCACGACTTGAACTTGCTCCCTTTCCTACTCTTGTGGCGTTGCCATCCAACCCTTATATGGCGTCACCTTGCCGCCTTGCCAACACCTTACTTGTGTCAACCACACACCAACATAATCCCTTAAGTCCCATCTCAACAAGCTCCTCCCCTAAAGTGCTTAAAAAGAAAATTTCAACCAAGACTCTGGCTTTTCTCTAAGTCATTCTTGGACCCTAAAATACCCTAAACTAGCATGATAAACATAACATTCACACACAACACATAAAATGCAAAGGCCCTAATTCAGGATGTTACAGTTGTAGCTTAATCTAGCTAACCTGGGGGTTAATTTTTAAAACTATTAAAGGTTGAGGGTTATTCCATGAATGTTTTTGAGAAGGTTTTGATGTTAAATGATAAATTAAGAATCTTTGTTGAAAAATAAACTAGTTTTGTTAAGTGAATTTTGATGAAAATAGTAATTAGGGATTCACTTATTAAAATGTAAAACTATAGGTTTTATTGTGAAATTATGGCAATTATAAGTTGTTTCAAGGTCCCTTGTATATATGATTAAATTGGATTTAATGGTTAAATTACAAGATATGAACTTAAGGACTAAAATGTGAAAAGTTAAAATGTTAGGGGAAAATTGGTAATTTTTCATAAAAATGAGTTATGGATGAAATTGAATATTAGAAGTACTAAATTAATTGAAATTACTTATCTAGATCAAGATAAGCCACGTACGGTCCTAGATCGAGGTAAAGCAAAAGTTTTGGATTAGCTCGCTTTAACTTCTACGCCTTTAGTCATCAAGGTAATTTCATATAAATGGTTATCGTATTACTATTATTTAAATCGTATGTTATTATGTTATTTATAATGTGAATTGGTCGATGTATAAACAAATCAATGTTATGATGGTTACCGAGTCCCGATTGAACTTTAGGAATTTGTAGGATACAAATGACATGCCATTAGGGGTTTCATGTTTCAGGTGCTGGTCTTGAATGTCCTGCTGATGGTTGAGATCCAGCATTTATTGCAGATTCTCCACAGCTCGTGTGAGCAGTATCGTGTTGCTTACATTTTGACCCACAGCTCGTGTAAGCAAACCCATTTAATAGCTTGTGTGAGTAATAATGTAAAGGAAAGGTTACGGTTATATGTTAAGGCACACTTCGTGTGAGCTTTCTCGAGTATCCGATGAAATTCTAGATGGTTTAATGGGTAAGAAAGGGGTTTGAAATGGTAAGTCTTCAAATGGAATTATGCATAAGTTTATGGAAAGAATGCATGAATTAAATGTATTTTATATGGAAAATGACTAATCATATGGCTGGTTCAATTGAGTTATGTAAAAATGTGCTAACTTGTGTATTGATGGTGATGTATAGGCTTATGCCAAGCTTATAGTTTGGATTATATTATGCTTATGCTTTATATTATACAATTGAAATGGTAAGTTCTGTTTAATTTTATACGAGCTTACTAAGCATTAATTGCTTACGTAGTTTTTTTCCTATGTTTTATAGATTATCAGAAGCTCGATCGATTTGGAAGCTCGTCAGAGATCTATCACACTATCCACCATTTATATTGGTAGATTTTGAATTTTTTGGCCAAGGTTTATAATGGTATGTGTAAGATGACTTGTAATGTTATTTTGGTGAATGGTTTGTTGTTGTTTGGCATGTATAGGTTTTGAAACTTATCTTGGTTTGATACCATATGATGCTTTGTCAAATTGTGTCAACTTGGTTATGCTACTATGCATATTTAAATGGCTCTTATGGTATGTTTGAAATGATGTGTTAACAATTAATTTTGTGGCATTATTTGGTAAATGTTGAACTAGAATTTAATGATTGAAAAATGGTATAATTAACTTGTTTAGATAGGTAACAATTAGTTGTTGATTAAGGTGCCTTTGAATAGAAACATTGGTTAGTTTTGTTAAGACTTTGAAATGGCATTTTGATGTGTGTTTAGGTGATGCTTAGGTCCCTTTAATGTGTGCAAATTGGTTTGAGAAGTTAAGCATGATATGGTATGGTAATGGTTTGATTCTAGGTGAATTTTAGGTCCACACAGCCTGAGACACGGGCGTGTGACTCAGCCGTGTGAGACACATGGCCTGGCGACATGGTCGTGTGTCACTTGATGATTTCCTTAGGTTGCAAGGCAGTGACTTACACGTCCTAGTACATGGCCTGGCATATGGGTGTGTGGAGTAACTCGAAGAGCCACACAGCCTGGCACACGGGCGTGTGACATGGTCGTGTGTCCCTAGTTCGAAGGTTACACGGTCTGAGACATAGGCATGTGTCTCAACCGTGTGAGGCATGCAACTTGGCCATACGGCCGTGTGACCCCTATTTTCAAAATTTTGTGACTTTTTCGTAGACTTTCCAAATGAATTCAAATTGGTCCCAAATCATTTCTAAGGTATTTGTAGGGCCTCGAGGGCTAGATTTAGAGACATTGTGTATGTATATGATTGGTTTATCATTTGTTTATGTTAATGAATAAGGTTAAGTTTAAATGCTTTCAATTCTACGATAATGCTTTGTAACCCTAATCTGACAACAGACACGATTTAGGGGTGTTACAAATTATCCATGAATTACATTAATGCCCTTTATATATTGTCCCCAATGGTTTTTCACGCAAAAAAAAAAATAGAAGAAAATATTAGCTAATTGATTTTCTAATGTTTAACTAATACTAAGAGATATTACTTGGTTTGATCGTAATATGACAAGACAACTTATATTAATAGATGAACCTAAACATGTCCTTAGTCTAATAGAAAATGAGCAAACCAATTGAAAGACTAATATGTCGTCTATCAAGTCTAACTGGGGAGATGCTTCATCTTGAGCACTAGAGCAGATGACTCCTAAAAGATAAGAGACATAAATGTGATTGACATTAAATCGTATAGGATCTAAGTAGAATAGATCCTAAATTCGTTTTTGGATTTATTCACTTGTGATGTTTATAGTGTGGCATACCTTAATCTTGAGGGATGATGGACTCTGTGTGACTCATACACTTTGATGTAAGTAAAAGCTTGATTTGAAATAGATAAGGAACTGAAAGTTGGTGCATTGGGTATATGACTTCTGCAATATGTTGCATCATTCACAATAGTGAAATTCATAACCCAAGACATGGGTAATATTCTCTCATTGTCATTACATGATAGATGAAAAGTAAAATGTTGAGCCGTTTGTCTTTGTGATAAATGACTTAATAACTATTTGATAATTATTAACTTTTCATGAAGGAAGATGTAATAGTTACTATGAGATAAAATAAGATCATACTGGGAGAACGAACTTATCCCAAAAAGATTAAGGATATCCTATGAGGGTAATACACTTATGACAAAGTCATTGAACGTGCATTGGTCGAGTAGCTTTCGTAATAGTATATAATCGGGGAGAACACGATCATGATACTATAATGGAATGACTTTATGACTAAATGAATGATTCATAGGTAAAAAGGCAAAACTTAATTATAAATCATTTGAGCCCTAATTATATATATTGAATCGATCTCTCTACTAGCTCATTGAAACCATAAATGAATTGCATATATAATCAAATGCATAGAAATGGATAGAAATGATAAAGTTAGATAAATAAGTTACATTAAAAAATGAATTTTGTTTCTCACTAAGTATGAAAATGACTTGAAAATTAATTTAAGTTTTTCGAATTATTATTTAATCTAATAATTGAAGTATGAAAAATTAAATTAAATTAATTGGTCATCATTAACCCCTTGAATATGGACAGTGAATATATTTTTCATAGATTCTTTTACGGTAAAGTTTCCTTGAGTTTAATGGAATTAGAATTGGACTGAGAAAATTATTTAATTGGAAAAATAATTTAATAAATAGTATTTATTTTGGGAAATATAAAAAATTATATTAGGTTGGATTAAATTATAAAGTGTTCGATTAAAAGTCTAAGAAGGATATATAATTGACCCAATACATGAGAGACCCAATTCTACCCCCTTATTCCTTGTAAAACTAAGGTACTAGTTTTTCTATCAAATAAGTATTATTTGTATTCTACTAATTCAACAAGGATTCTTCTATCTCTCCTTATAAATAGATGACACTGGTAGGGCAAAAAATAACTATTTTGAGATATTGTTATTCTGCCCAAAAAAAGTAAGAATTAATTTTCTAAGTATAAATTTTATTTTCTAGGAATAACAATTCTACCAGTTTCTATTAAGAGAAATTTACTTTTCTACTGAAAGTAAGAAAATTATTTCTAGTTCTATGTTTGATTTGTGACTGTTAGTGCTGACATTCGAAGTGATTAGTGGTACAAGAATAGCAAATAATGTCATTCGGTTGAAAGTTAGGAACGTCAAGGATTCATCTCTAACGAAGCATAGGTATTTTTCGAGAAAAGTTTATTACTGTAAACATCATAAATCGGCTAAGTTTTCACATTTTTATTTTTTCACTACTACAGAAAATCATTTTTAAACCGAGAATTTTTGTCACACCCCAAAATTGGCCTAAAAGTTTTAAGGGTAAAATAGGAATTTTAGCCCATATGTGTTCGGAATTTCGTAAGCATGGTACCCGTTAGTGTTTTCGATAATGGCTTTTAGAAAATTAAATCAATTTTTAAAAATAAGCTTTAAATACCTTTAATTTTGAAAATAGGATAGATTTGTAAAAAATAGACAAAATTATGAGTTTTTAAGAGGCAATTAGACCAAAATTTAAAATTCAATCTAAAACTCCCTATCTCTAGGTTTATTTTCACGATAGTTTTCTCCAACTATATGCTGTTGTTGTCCCTTGCTCCCCAAGCTCCTCTCTTACACTTTTTGTTTTTCAAACCTTAATTCCATTGATTTCCTTCATCCTCATAGCATTAATCTACATAATATTTCAAGAAAACACCCCAAGATATTGATTTTATCATCTTCCTCACTTGTGGGTTTTTTCAGATTCGCGTCAAAAGTTTATTTTTCTCCTATCAAAGGTGACTATTCATCTTTCTATTGATTTTAGATATTATATAGTCTTTAAAACTGAGCTTTTAATCATTAAATCGCATGTTTTGATTAAAGTAAAAAATTGGGTCATTAATGGCAAATCTCAGATTTTTGAGCAAAAACATGATGTCAAAGTGTTATTCAATTAGTTTTAACATGATTAGAAGGTTTCTAACCTGAGTTTAAGGTTTTGTTAAATATTTCTCAAGTTGTAATGAATTTTTGTCATAATAGCCACTGTAAGTCGAATAATTTTGATACTATGAATTGAGAGATTTTGAAACACCCCAAACCCGGCCCACGAGCCTTGACCGGATCTGGTATGTTCCTCAAGTAAAACGGTTCAAAACTTTTTGATTACTTTGGAAAATTTGGATGGTTTTGAAAGAAATTTTATTGTTGAGTTGGGCTTGAGTTGAAAACAAGTTTATTAAACATTGAAAAGCATTTGTTTTAGAATGTCCATAACATTTAACATTTTTTTTTTATTTTTAAGGAAAATTCATTTAAGTTTAATTGAATAAGAATCGTATCAAAACAAAATAATTTAAAAGACATGCATCAACAGTTTCATATCAGTGGCCTTATTACAAATGAAAACAATACCCGAAATAATTCCAAATATTTAAAATATAAAAGTCCCAAAATTAAATAAAACTCTGAGCATGGCCACCACTAAGCTTCCGCCGACCCGGTCCATCACTGATCGTCACCTGAAAGAAAATATTCCCCAACGGGGTGAGTCAAACAGACTCAACCAACACTAAATCTCAACAATTCAAGCATGTCGTATCTTATCATACAAATATATATCAGATAAAAGTAGTGATGCAAACCCGAACCCAAACCTAGATACCATCCGCTACACATCACCTGTACCAACCTGCACACCGTGGGGACTACTAAGTCAACCCTCCATCCGCTACACATCATCGAAGGCGATCATTTGCAATCGACGTGCTCATCGCCCTTATAAAATTCGTGGCATAGCCACCAGATAAAATATTTGTGACATGAGTCACCACATTCAGATAATGTGACCGAAGTCACCACATTCAGATATTGTGGTATAAAACCACCACATTCACTTCCCCTTTCATATAACCCATATGCCACATGTCATACAAATATGCATATGTCACATTCCTATTTCACATTCTTACAGTTTCACATATGTGCCATGACAGATCTCATTATAATCCTAGTAGGAGTAGGAAAACATACCTGAGTACTTTGTACCATTGCATGGTACCTTAGCCATATTTCTCACATTCTTATTAACATATTTAATCAAACATAACCGTAAATCTACAGAGAAATAGTGTAGGGTACACACCTGATATATTTATCGGTTCACTGATTTCTCGAAAAACCTGATCTAACGCTTTAGATCTTAGCCCCTACATTCGGCCAACATTTAATACTTAAACAAAAGCCTATTCGGCTACAAAATCAATTCCCGAAGGATTAACGAAACCATCTCCTTACGTTGCTGCCGATTCGACTATCAATAAATCCCGAAATCTTGTGATATTTCCTTCCTTAGAATCGACTAGCACTGAATCACTATACAGGTTAGTTTCCTGCTTTTGAGTAAATAAAATATAGATCCAAACCACTAGATAGGGCCTTGGCCAAAAGTGCATGTGCACTTACCTTGTGGATCTAAACTCCCGAAAGTGGTTTCCTGGCTATGAAGTTGTCGAAATACCTATAGGTACATGTTAGGTCCTATTTTTGGTCACCTTAATGAACTTTAATAAATGGCCTTTGGCCTAAAATCATACGTTTCTTACCTTAGATCTTGAGATCCCGAATAGTCCTCCTTCTAGTCGACTACACTAGAAATCCCGAAAGAATCCTATATAGTTTTGGCCAAAGACATTGATGGCATTAGAATCTTAATTTCGGCTTAAAGAAAAGAAATAAGATGATGACTATAGACCCTTACCCCTTTATACTGAAATCGATTGCACCTCTGCCTGTTACCACTTGATAGATTCAGCTATAGGCTAGATGATAATCACGCAAGTTTCAGCTTTTGGAATATTGAGAGAAAAAGAAGAAGAAGATTTAAGAGGAGGATTCGGCTTCAATGGAAAAGGATGGAACTTAGGAAAATTTTGGCAAAACTAGGGGATCCTATTTCGGCTTTTGGAAAATTAAAAAAAAGGATAATTGCAGAGAGAATTCGGCAGAGGCTTCAAAGAGAAAGGGAATAATGGTTGCTTTTCCCCTTTCTGCCGAAATTACTGGCCTAGAGTCCCCTATTCGGCCAACTCCACACCCCTTATCTAATCCCTAAATTTCCTCCTTATCACCTTATAAAATTAATCCATCATTTATCCCTTATCTAGCCGAATTTTAAAAAGGATTAAACTCCTAAAATTTAGCCTTAGTGCCGTCCCTTGCTGCTCACCTCTGCTACAAAATAAAACTTTTATTTTGCTTCCCATGCGACTCGAACCTTGGCCCACTTACTCCTGCTTGTTGTCATTTCCAGGGCCTTAAGTGGCGCCTCCAAGCCACTTTTCCAAGCCCAATTGTGTGTCTATTTTCCCTTACAATTTCTCTTAAGGCCTATCAGGCTTAGCTTCCTATTTTATATTTAAAATCTACCAATTCCTAAGGCATTTCCCTTCATTCCAAGGTTCCAAAAGTTCACATAACACATTCATAACACATAAGACATACTATTTCACACAATTTATGCACAATTGCATAAGCCATAAATCAGGGATATTACAGATTTTGTGTAGTTTAAAGGTTGGGAATTAGGCGTAAATGAATATGTAGATGAATGAAATTTGCTTCATGCAAAAAGATTACGTGTAGATCAAGATATTTGAATTCTAAGTCTTCTATGTCGAAGGTGTTGGTTACAAGAGAAATTAGCTTGGGCTTATGTTTTTGGCTGTTTGAGGTAAGTCATTAGCTGATTGTTGGTTTTGTATTTGTGTGGTTTGACTTGTTGAAGCGTCAAAGTCGATATGACCTTCAACGAGTAGAGACAAAGGCAAGGAAAAGCTTGTTTAAGAATTCGTCTACTTGGCAAAAGTATATTCGGTGAGTGTTTTGAATTACTGCTCGTAGGCGATTCATTGTGTTAATTGAGAGTTTAGAGGTAGTCTAAACCCCTATTCTAAATTCCGAGTGTAAGTGTTATCATACCCATGCTTAACATGTGATAAATGTGCCTATGTGGTTGTGATAAATGTGCTTAACTGGGATATGTTTGGTGTGTTTGAGAGTGTTAGCTATATGCTTTACTTATGGGACATATTCAAATCTATGAGTCATTTGGCATGTTGGAGATCCATGTATCCGATGAGTGGTGATAGTGCCCACTTTTATGTTTCATAACCTCAAGTGCCAAATTGTCATTATTTATGATTGTTATGTAAAGTAATATATGCTTAAAATATAATGTAATTACCATGAAAATGAACTAATATGTTTTGCATGAGTAAATATAATATGACACTAAAGTTAAGATTGTTATAATTATGCTATTTAGTTGTTATTAATGCATAATGACTTGTTTGCGTGGTAGTTATTCTGAGCATTCACTAAGCTTGTTAAGCTTACCCACTCCTTTTAAACCCTTGCAGATAAGGAGTGCTAGTGCGAGCGGTATGGCCTTCAAGGGGTGATACAAGCTAAAACTTTAGTAGCTATTTGTAGGTGTTTATTTGATTATTTATGTTTTAGGGAATAAAGGCAATGTGGTAGACTATATGCTATGACTATTAAGCTGATTACATATTTATCTTGCTTAGAACCTATGGACTTAAAATATGTTTTATTGGTTTCTTGCTTAGTCATGATTATGATGTTTTGGACTAATATTTCAGATTTTTTGGTGCCAATTTTATAAGGTGAATGATGCATGATGTTTGTGTTTAAGTTGGTATCGATTATATGCTTGAAACTACTGTACTATTATGGTCTGAAGTAAAGGTATCGATATTTAGGTTTTAAAAATAATACTTCTGTGATTTTCGAAAGTGCAGGAAATCAGTTTTGTATGTTGGTTTCAATATTTTATCACGAGTATTGATACTCGGGGTAAAATTATCAGTACTTTTCCAGTGGTACCAATAATTTTTGAGTATTTGGTTTTTAAATGAGAAACAATAAGCAGTTTTGGTATCAGTTTTCCAAGCGGTATCAATACCACTTAAGAGAAATATTCATACCATACCTTCAATATCGATATCTATGTAACTATTTTAGAAATTTTGCTAAGTGGTCCTAATGCATGTTAATGTTATTTATATGTTCACTTGATTTATGCTTAGCATATTTTTGTTAAAAGCAGAGATTGTATAACTTATAATTTGCACGAATGTTAAATAAAGAAGACGTTTGCTTAGTCATGTGACAGTGTCTAATGTTTATGATGCGTGACAGGTGGTATAGAGTCCTAGTATTCGGGATCGGTGATCGAGCTGAGAATAGGTTGTTACAATTTTTCCAACAACTGGTGCTACGTATCATGCCTATTAGGTCTTTAGCATTGGGGGAGTTGGTAGGGCTAAAGAAATGTTGCCCTCCATATGTATTTAAAGCTAGGATTCGCTGGTGGTCATATAAAAGGGGATGTCCTTTGTGTGGCATATCAAATCTATGCTAGAGGAGTTGATGAAGGATTTAAACGCCTCTATGTTAGCCGATTTCATTTTTTTTTAGTTTTTGTCTACCTCTGGGCTTTCTCATAAAAGGTGAATAGCTTGTTTAATTTTATCATCTATTAAAGTGTACTTGAGATGCTGCGACCAACACCTATGATAAATGCTTGAATAGGCCGCTCATCTGTAAACTATTTGACTTTAGTGTTTGTAATGCCCTCAACTCGACCCGGTTCACCAAATTCGGATTTCAAGTGTTACTTCACAGTAATAGACATAATTTTCAAAATAATCTTTTAGTACTCTTAACTTAAAACAATTTTTTATTACTTTATCTAAATTCGAGTATCTAAAGAAACAAAGAAATGTATTTAAAAGTAATATAATACATTAAACTTGTCACTATATCTAAATGTTTACTAAAGACAGACTCTTTAAGGTTTAATACTACAATACGCCACTTTTCAAAATAGTCCATTGTATGCATAATAACTCGCTTTGTCGCTTCCTTGGTGTATTCCTAGCATCGTCCCTTTTGGCGAACTCATCCATCTAGTAATACCTGAAATATAAACGTAACACTTACAAGTTACACGAACTTAGTGAATTTGACATACAAATTACCTTTAAACCTTTCATGCTGAACTCTTCATCCTGATTATTTAGATTACCCATATCTGTCTTTGGCGGATACCTTCACATCATCAAAACAACACATGCTTATATGCCACATACTTCCTTAACATGTTATCTTTCATTTAACTAAATGGCTAACTCTATATCTTACTAGACAATACTACATTTTTCCTCTTAAAACATCAAATATACTTCTTAAGAGAATATCTCTATAACACCCACTTTCCACAGATTTCCTTTCTACATATCCTTAAACAATTTTCCTAGAATGGTCATTCACAAACATTTGTTCACTGGTGGGCACTTACTATTTGAACTCTCATTTGGCGGATTCCTAGTTGATGTTTGACATTATCAAATTATCAATCAAATAATTTCCTAGTTCAATACCCAACACATGCTTGCACGGATATTGGACTATCCAGACCATTCAGATGAGATCCATAAGATCCCCAAACAAAACACAATACTATTTAGATATGGCGGGTTCCAGATAACTTAAACTTAACCATACATAGTATAGATAGCTTAGACCAATAGATATTTATATCTTTCATAATCGCGAATATGCTTGTATTCTAAACTGACAGATTACCATGGCAGATACCCTCATTGAATGTACAGATACATACTTCTTTTCAGCAAACTTCCCTCGAGACTCATTCGATTACACCACAAAACTAATCAAACCAACATAACTTTTGTAACACCTTCTAACTCTTATCCGTTGCCGGAACAGAGTTACAGAAGTATTCCCTAACTTTTCAGATCAAATACAGACATTTCACAATCATCTAGCATTCATATCATATTTTAATCATATTTTCCCTTTTATGAGCCCTCGAGGCCCAAAAATACACGTTAAAAGTAAATCAGGACTAAATCGGACACTTAGGAAATTTTTGTCGATGCCTTTGTTTCAAAACTAATTAATTTGATAAATAATTCTAAAGCAAAAATCACCAATTCATAAGCCTTCCTAAATTCATAATTGACTTATAAACACTAATTAATAAAATTTTTCAACTCACTTGTCGAATTTAGTGATCTCGAACCACTGTTTTCGACACGACAGAAAATCGGGCTGTTACAACTTTAGACATATCATACCTTATCATAGAAATATCTATCAAAGAACACTTAGAATGTACCTAAAACTTACTAGAAAAACGATGCATAATTCACCATATAAACTTATCAGAGTATGCCATAAAGGCAACATACAGGAGTACTCCACAAAGGCCAACAGAATGAGCCACAAAGGCTAAACAAAATGTGCCACAAAGGCCATACAGATTATGCCACAAAAGCCATACAGAATGTGCCACAAAAGCCATACAGAATGCCACCCAGGTGCCCAATGAACTATCATGTTTGCGATATGGATTTGCCTAAACTCACATCGCATGAGGTTAGCCCATCATTACCTTAGGACATGTAGAAAACCCTAGTAGATAAATGCAACTCATCTGCTCTTTCCAGAATATGCCCTGTCCATGAAATTTCTTTAGAATTGTCATGCCAAAATTTGTGTTTACGACAGACTTTATCGAATACCACTGCGATGTCAAGACTCACATCACATCATCTCCCAACACTCCATTACACCTCAATTCTCCCACATTTTCAATTACGCATCATATATCTTACATAAGTACACGTTAAAGTAGGCTATACTCTTTTCTTAACCAAATCATACTTTAGTGCATGTTTCACACACATCAACTCGATCATAAATCACAATATACATCCTAGACACTCACACATAGTTGCTTCACAGAATCACATACACCTATGCATACAATTCATAACATACTTGACTCACAAGGATGCTACACCAAGATTACATATACATCTTTAGTAGTAATTCAAGTACTCATGCATCGTTACTAGAACATCGATATCAAGGGAACTATCTAGAAAGACTTGTAGGAGTTGATATTAGGAACTCACCTAATGAAGTTCGAAGCTCCAAACTTAGACATCCTTCTTGACCCAACAACAACTACTTAAAGAATAGATATTCACCATTAAAACCCATTTACATACATATTATTAATATTTCAATCACAGATAACCCCCATGCAAGGTCTTGTATTCATAACTTACTATTCATATAACTTTTAGTAATCTATTCTTTCAAAAACTTATATGTAAAGCTATAATACTTACTAAGAAGTGGAATAACCATTGATTAAATCAAGACTCTCAACTTTCAATTTAATAGAGAAAAGATACAATTAGATTTAAGAAAAAAATCAGTGAGCAATATTAAAGAAAGAAGAATCTTTCTCAAAACCCTTTTTACACACACATATATATGACCCATTCTTGCTTAGTGGAACTTAACAAGTGTCACTTAATTTAGAATTTTTTTTCTTTTTAATGGCCTACAAATTTCGAGAGAAACATAAATGAAAATCCTACATAATGGATATTAGACAAGTCAATCCAGTTGCTTCCTAACCAGGTCACGTTACAACCTAACTAGCACAATACTCAGACAAATAAGGCATACTATACATTTGACGGTAACTTATACCATAGTTACCTTATCTCTTACATATTTTTTTCTTTAAATAGCAGAATAACCTAAAGTAGAATCTTCACTTACTTACACAATGGTTACTATACGCCCACACATATTCACCAGCAGAAGCAATTAGGTGGATTACACTTTTCCAAATAGATAATTTCCCTACTACATGCCTTAATCTCAAATCCGCTAGACTTAGGGCGTGATAGTGTTATTATATTAAATCTGTGAAGAAACTCCCTGAGCGACTCACCCTTCTTTTCTTTGATAGAAAATGACTGTACTAGGCTTTGCAGCAATGTTTTGTTAGTGAGGAGTCTATTCATGAATAAGTTAGATACCACGACCTTGCATGGTCGTTGAGTGTCATGGGGAAAGCCCAACACTTTAAAGCATCAAAGGCACTCAAAATATTCATGTAACTATTGTATTAGACAAGGTATTCCTAATTGTCATTCTAACCATCACATATCTCTTTGGGCAGTTTAAAGTTTGGAGACATGTATTCTATTGCTATTTCTAGTGTAAAAGGTTTGTTGAAGAAATTTTATTCCATTTTTATCAATTTTGACTTATTGAAAGATTGTGTTTATTTTCTTAAGGCTTGCATCTAGTAGCTATTGGGGGTTCAACATATGTGGTTAGTATTGTGGGTATGTAATTGGATTTATTTGCTTATAGGGAAATGACTAGGCAGTTTCCTCATTTTGTACTTTTGGTTGTGGGGCATGTGGTTGGGGGTTCTGGTTTGCTCGTAATTATACAATGATTTTCTCATTGTGTAGATTTATTTCCTATTGTTGTTGGTAGAGTTGTTGTTATGTCAAGAGATGTTCTTCAAGGAATTTCATTTTCTTTTTGGATTTCTTTGAATGACTGAGAATTTGTGTTGGTGTTTTGAGAGGTTTAATCCTTAAGGAAAGAGTAAAGGTAGGTTTGGGAGAGATATGGCTACTGGTTCGGATAAGCAACATAGTACCTAGGTGGTGGGTGGTTCAAGTACGCCATGTAGTAAGGATAATGTGGGTTATAAGGGTGGTACAGATCGTAATGATGACTTATGTGAGTTTAAGGCTACGATAGTTGATAGGATAATCAAGTTTGGTCCAGGGTTGTTTGAGTTTGAGGTAGAGGTTGCAGATTCAACCTTTGATGTTCTTCTTTGTTGGTAAGGATATCATAGTCGGAATAAGTCATGTTGTCTATGCTTACTGAACCAATTGTTTATGAATGAAATTGGAGGGGGTTAGAGAGATTATTCACCTAGCGGGCCAAGAGCCGTAAGAGATATTCTAAGAGATGGAAGAGCTTAGTGTTGTTGGAAAACAATGAGAGATTGATAGGCTAATTATCACTCTTAATTGGTAGCCTATCACTCGAGTCGCATAACGTAAATAATTTTTTTTTTTAACAATCTCATTATAGGTTCTGATCTTTTTTTTTGGCACAACTAGAACTACCCATAGCCCCTCTCTAACACATAAATAGGAGGAGAGTGTGTTTTAGTGCACTCAAATCCATGTTTTCATGCATGGACAACAATATTTATATCAATCGAGTTAATATTCAATCGACACGTAAATATCCTTTTTTTATTAGATGGACAATATGACTTGATGTGATGCGGTTGTAGATTAGGGAAATGGTTGAGCGTGGCTGTACTTACTTTGGTATAGTATGTCTAACACACATAAGACAAATGCATTTTCATATATTTATTGTAATGCCCTAAAAATCCCTAACTTTAAATTTCTGTGCATTGAGGTTGGTATGTATGAATAGCACTTAGAATATTAATTTTAAGGTATTATCGGGATTATTTGAAGTCTTAGAGATAGGGAAGATCATAGGGAAAAAATTATTTTTCTTGCTTTAGTGGACCTTAGTCTCAGGCATTAGACCTCTTAAGCAGATTAAGAGAAAATAGGACACAAATAGGCTTGTGATCCAGTGACAAATGGCGTCACTTGGGGACCTATAAGGTGGCGTGATGGTCAGCTGAGGAGGTCCAAGGTTCGAGGCTTAGGAGTGGCATTTTGTGGAGTGTTTATTTTGCATAAGTAGACGGCCAAAGTTGGGTTGGTTTTGAACTCTTGCCATAGAGAGTTTGAAGTAATCTGGTATGAGGGTTGTGGAGGATATTTCGAATAAGATTAAGGTGTTATTAGGAGAAAAGTTAGGAGATGAGGAGAGGGAGGAATTGGTGCCGAATGAGACTGTGGGGAAAGGAGTATTCGGCTGGTGGCTATAAAAGGAGAGGGCCGAATGCTTTGAAAGGTTCTTTGAGCTTCCATTAGTTTTTCTTTTCTCCCCTCAATCGGTTTCTCCCATTGCCGAATCACTAATCTCCCTTTTTGGCCGAATTCTCTCATAGCTAAACTCTCCTATTGCTGAATTACCATCATCCTTCCTTGCCGAAATTCCTATTTTTGCTAAACCCTTGTTGATTTCCTCCATCACAAATCGATTATTATCTACTATCAGTCAAGGTTAAAAGCCGAATTTAGGCCGCAGGATCAAAAGGGGATTTGGTAAGTATTCGGTTAACCTCTTTTGTACTTTTTGCTAAAAGCCGAAAGGCTATCTGACTGTCTTGTCGTTAACTCTGTGATAACAAGGATAAGGTTCAAAGATCGCAAGTGTGGTAGGATCGTTAGCAAGGGTAAGTGTACTCAACTCGATTGTGGTTTAAGTGAATGGCCGAATATGTGTATGATCTATAGGGGTGACTTGTGTGGATTATGAGTCACTCGGATTTTGATGGTGTATATGTGAGTGCAAATCTAAGGAATACTCCTGATTTGTAGCTAAGGAAGGGCTATTAGAACCTGGTGGCACATGATAAGGTTCCGGTAAGGTTTCGACTTTTAGTAAATGTTTTGATTTAGTGATTGATTGAAGGTTGGTTGGTTGTAGGTTAAGACTAAGGATAGGATAGCACGTCGCAGTAACCAGGTGTGTACAAACACTACACACACATGATATCGGCAATGCCAGAATGCCGGAAAGCTGAAAGTGGCTAAATGGGCCCGGTGGACCCTGAGGCTAAGTTTGATGAAATTGTTTGGTTTGGTTATACGAATTGAGTTAATCATGCATGTTACATGATCTGGAATTTTTTTGGGCCTAATAGGCCATATGGATGAGATTTGGGCCTAATGGGCCGTAAGGATGTGATTTAGGCTTGATGAGCTTTATGGGGACATAAACAAGTATGCTAGGGTTTAATGAACTTTAGGCCTAGTTCTAAACAACTTTTAAACCGCATAAGACTTAGTCTAATAATTAAACATGTCCGTAGACAAGTCGCTGGGTTAGAGTGTGGCAACGGACATATGCATGTCTAGGATTGGATCTAGGGAGAGCTTGGTCCTTAAGCGGTCCTAGTGGCCCACCTCCTCTTCTCTGGAATCCTACCTAGTGCATAGTGTCTGTTCACTTTAGTCGCAAGGACTTGTTAATGGGCCAAAGTTCATAACTAAAACCCAAGAGGGACCAAATACCCTTGATTTCAAAATTACCAAAATATCCTTAGATTTGTAAAATTACTAAAATACCCCTAATTTGGAAATTACCAAAATATCCTTAGATTTGTAAAATTACTAAAATACCCCTGATTTGAAAATTACCAAAATATCCTTAGATTTGTAAAATTACTAAAATACCTCTAATTTGAAATTACCAAAATATCCTTAGATTTGTAAAATTACTAAAATACCCCTGATTTGTAAAATTATCAAAATACCATTGATTTGCGAAATTACCAAAAGATCCCTGATTTACAAAATTTCCAAAGTATCCTCGTTTTGCAAAATTACCTAAATACCGCGGTAGGGTAGATTTACGGAAATACCCTTGGGCAGTGAAATGACTAAAATACCCCTAAGTGCCAAATGTGTGGAAATGTGTATGTTGCATTCATGGAATATATGTTGCACTTGGGTGGGTTTTGATGATACGAAGGAAGATTTGAGGATCGCATAGTCGCTTGATGACTGTGGATCCACCGGTGGCTTTAAGCCCATTTTAGCCCCTTTTTATTAAATGTTTCAGGTGATCCTCGATAAACAGCTCGACGTGGGAGAGGACTCGGAGGTGGCCACACTACAGGATACTTAGAAGTTTTATTTAATTGTTCAAAACACATGATTTTAAATTGCTTTATTTTCGATGGATGTAATAAGGCCTTATACTCCGATTTGACTTTAGATTTTGAGTTTTGTTATTATTGTTTCAACTGTTTACTTAGTTATTAGACCTGAGTAAATTTCTTATGTTTAAACTTGGTTTCTGAAATACTTAAAATAATAAAATGGGCTTTTATCATTACTTAACAAGATTCAAGGGTTTTGGGCATTTAGGCCTTAAACTTTAACTTAGCAAAATTATTTTGAATTGTGCCTTTGACGTGACATTCCCGAATTCAGTCATAATGCCTGGGCTGGGTTTGGGGTGTGACATTTATCATATTTATTAATTAATTAATTTTTGTGTATTTTTCCTTTATATCATTTTAAAATTAAAAAAATTATTTGTGACCATTTTCATTTTGTTCCGTAAGCCCTTTGTTTTACTTTTATCCTTTTTCTTGATTACAAGGTTAATTCTCACTTTCCTTCGAGTCTTTCAAAAAAGAAATTTGAATTTCTGATATCATATTACTATTTTTAGTAAATTTATTCGTAAACATGATATATTATATATTTAATAAATATATATTTGATTATATTATCCAAAAAATTATTTTCTGATATTTATGTTTAGATTTATACCTAAACTAGTAATATAAAAAAATAGTACAATAGAATTTGCCTCTGGTGTAAAAATTAGAATCAATATGATGAACTTAAATAAGATGAATTAATTACAGTAGAGTAAGATTGCTCTTCTATACCCAACTGTTTAGTAAATTACTGATCAAGCCAAATGGTTTTATTTTCCTTTAATTTTTAATCATAAATTTAAAAAAAGGTTAAATATCTGACAGTCTATCTACTACTTACAAAAAAAGAGAAGTTGATAAATGTGTTATTCTTTTACTGTTTTTATTCAATAATATATAAAAAGAAAAGTAAACAGGAAAGGGTATATTGGTAATTGGAATAAAATTTCTGCTGTGGTAGTAACGGAATAACAAGGAATATTATTAGGAACAAATTAATAATAATTATAATTAGGTGTATCTTACTGTTTGCCAATAAGAAAATGAATATTTTGGAAAAGAAAAACAACAACAAACCAATGAATATCCATTTCCAGCCAACTAAGAGAGAGAAAAAGATGCTGGCTTACCTACTTGGCCGCTTGGGTTGCTTAAACTGAAGCTGCATGGTTTTCTTATTATGTCTTTTTCATTTTAAAATAATATTTTAAAGTTTTTGTCTTAAATAATTAAATGTTAATAACAATAAAATATAACATAACACATTTAAAAATTTTATGCAATACAAATTATTATACTACCAAATTAATAAATATATAAATATTTTAAATAGGTTTAATGCATTAATATATATAAATTATTGAATTTTCTTTTAAAAAATTAATTATAAACTGAATTTTTTTTTTTGTAAAATCATGGTTTACACTCAAGTTATTCTTGAGAAAGATGGGTATCCAACCAATAAACCATAACTTGAAATTTTATAGGTACTTTTATTCTTTTAATTTTGATAATTAAAATCTATTCAACTTTAATTATTAAATAAAAAATTAAAATTAAAAGTAAAATAATTATAAAATGGGAGCATAAGTATACCTTTTTGAAAAAAAAATCTTTAAATAGAAAAGCCGAGTTTACAAGAGAAGAAGCTGAGCCGAGAAGCAGAGCTTTCAAGTTGTCGGTGGTCCAGTGAAAGCGTCGGCTGTGTGAGCTGTGAGTGAACTGAAAACAAAACACAACCTTCGCTCTTTTTTTCTTTTCACAGAAAAAAATAAATTAAAAACGTAAAAACAGAAAGACAAGAAGAAGTAGAAGAAGCATTACCCAAAAAATTTAAAAAAGGAAAATCAATTTCTCTTTCTCTCTCTCTGTCTTTAATATCTTTCTCATCGTTGGCTTCTCTTCTACGAAATTGATAGATAGAAGCACTCCAAATCAAGGAGACTAACCTCATTCTTCCGTCATTTCTCTCTCTTGAAGGTTTGCCTTCACTTTCTCTTTCTTTTTCCATCTACATTTCTATTTTCATCATTCGGTGTCGTTTCTTCCAAATCTAAGCTCCTCATTTTTTTCTCCTTTAATACCTCTTCGATCTGCTGTCTACTGACTTTCAATTTGGTAAATTTCAGTTCATTTTAATGGAAAATGGTACAAAATCAGTGCGATGGAAATGTGATCTTTTGCTCTACCCCTTTTTGAACTTTCAGTTTACTAGTATTAGATGTATTGGTTTATTGTTCTTTTGAAGTCCATTGTTTTGTTGAATTATCATGATTTTTGCTTGATCTGGACTTTTTTAACTTAGAAATTCGTATTCAACTTATTTCTTTTACTTTTTGGCAGGGGATTTTAATGTTTTGACGACGCGTAGCGGCTGGATCTGACGAGGGGCTAAGGTTTATTATTTTTTCTTTCAAGATTCAGCGAATTTTGCAATAAAAAGCAAAGCTGGCGGCGACAGTGTCTTGGAGGTTCGCTGCCAACAATGGCAGCGGCCTTGCTGCTAATGATATGGTGTGTTTCTAAATTTTCATGCTAAGTTTTGGGATGATTTAAACGATATGGTTTGTTAATTTATTGATATGATACATTTATGAAGTTTAAGGTGGTTGATGTGTTTTGATCTCATTTTCATCATTGTTAATAAATAAATGCATCCTTTTAGTAGAATTTGTTTTCTATAAGATTGGAGAATGATTGTCTCTTTCCTTCGATATGGAAATGCGGTCTAACAATGATGAAACCTAAAATAGATTTGGATTTGGACACTCGGAAATTTTATTGCCAATTTGTTGGCTGAAGAGCACTTCTATTTGAAATTTATCAAGAGCCACTTATTCCGAAATTTAATATGTGATTTTCAAATATACGTTCTTCAAAATAATATACTTTGAGGTGACTGTGTCATTAATATGCATTAATGCTACACCTACCGGTTCATTTCATTTCTCTAAAAGTTTGCCATTAGCAATGGAGTTTAGTTCTGTGACATATGCTGAGCAACAATATGACAATGTGTATTCTCTGATTTTCTCATTCTAGAATGTGACAGGTAATTACCAGTATCTCTGTCCCCAAAACAACGAACAGAGGAATGAAATGCTGCACTACTTTCAACTTTCTCTAAGCCCTAGAATAATCGGCCGAGTTGGGAATATTTTTTAATTGTTTCAGAACTAAATTCTGCAATGCTTTCTTGTTAATGATTTCCATACCCTTTCTTAAGTATAGCTTCTCACTATAATCATATAGCTTGTTTTTATTATTTTTACATGGCTACTTTCATTCACCTGTTGATGATTTGTTATAATCAATTGAATAAATTTGAATTTTTAACATCATTACCTTTTTTATGTCTCTCATGGTTGCAGGACAAAAATGGGGATGCAAAACTTCAAGATTCCGAGCCACCAACTCCACATTCAGTTATAAAAATGGGTCTGAGGTTAGTGTGAGCTTTACTGTAGCATACTTTTATGCAAGGACACAAGGTGCATTGCATTGAAGTGTTTAGAACAATGTGGATAAGTCTGGGCAGGGAGCTGCTTACTAGATTTTGAGCAGTCTGAAATTTGCAAACAGCATAAAGTTTAGCTAAAGCATAAAGTTTAGCTAACTGTTTAGTTAGAACATGGCAGTCTTGGCACGAGAGAGAGGGATAGGAGAGCACTGGTACCAATTTCCACCAGCAGAGGTGTTGAACCTCCTTTTAAGTTTTTGTTCAATGTCCCTGTATTGCTCCCCAGTTGTTTTTCTTTTATTACCCCTCCAAAAAAATGCTTATCAGTGTCTTTGACTTGGATTCTATTGTCATAGGCCTCATTAGCTTTTTAGTTGAGTATTTTGGTTTGCTGTCATAGGCCTTGTATTCTTTTCCTGTTGCTTCTGAACTATAACTGATAGAGAGTATCTACTTTAGCACCACTCCATTTGTTTTGGTAACGTTTAGTACCAGCTCATTGATGTACAAGATAATATTATCTTTCCTCATTCTTTTATCATTTACTGATTTTGCATGCTATGATTATTAGCTATTATAATTCTATATAGACCACCTTATGCTTAAATCACCTGTAGGGATCGTACAAGTAGCATGGAGGATCCAGATGGGACATTGGCAAGTGTTGCACAATGCATTGAGCAGTTGCGGCAGAGTTCCTCATCTGTACAAGAGAAAGAGAATTCTTTGAGGCAGTTGCTGGAACTCATCGATACACGTGAACATGCTTTTAGTGCTGTTGGATCTCACTCTCAGGCTGTTCCAGTTCTTGTCTCTCTTCTCCGATCAGGATCTCTTGGAGTGAAGATTCAGGCTGCAACTGTTTTAGGCTCGCTTTGTAAGGAGAATGAGCTAAGGGTTAAAGTTTTGCTTGGGGGCTGCATACCACCGTTGCTTGGTCTCCTCAAGTCCAGCTCAGCAGAAGGTCAAATTGCAGCAGCAAAGACCATCTATGCTGTTTCACAAGGTGGTGCCAAGGATCATGTTGGATCAAAGATTTTTTCAACTGAGGGAGTTGTTCCAGTGCTTTGGAAGCTGCTAAAGAATGGGCTCAAGACAGGAGAATTGGTTGATAACTTGTTGACTGGAGCATTAAAAAATCTCTCAAGCAGCACTGAGGGATTTTGGTCGGCAACAGTTCAGGCTGGAGGAGTTGATATACTTGTAAAGTTGCTTATAACTGGACAGTCAAGCACTCAAGCTAATGTATGCTTTCTTCTTGCCTGTATGATGATGGAGGATGCATCTGTTTGTTCCAAGATATTGGCTGCTGAAGCTACTAAACAGTTGCTTAAACTGTTAGGGCCTGGTAATGAAGCCCCTGTTAGAGCTGAGGCTGCAGGTGCTCTTAAGTCTCTTTCTGCTCAGTGCAAAGAAGCTAGAAAGGAAATAGCTAACTCCAATGGTATTCCTGCTTTAATAAATGCTACAATTGCTCCTTCAAAAGAATTCATGCAAGGTGAGTATGCTCAAGCATTGCAGGAGAATGCTATGTGTGCTTTGGCGAACATTTCTGGTGGTTTATCATATGTCATCTCAAGTCTTGGTCAAAGCCTTGAGTCATGTTCTTCACCTGCTCAGACTGCCGACACACTTGGGGCTTTGGCTTCGGCTTTAATGATTTATGATGGAAATGCAGAATCTACTAGAGCATCAGATCCGCTGGTTATTGAGCAGACTTTAGTTAATCAGTTCCAACCTCGCTTACCATTCCTTGTGAAAGAACGTACAATAGAAGCGCTGGCTAGTTTGTATGGAAACAGTATACTCACACTTAAACTAGCAAATTCTGATGCCAAAAGGTTGCTTGTCGGATTGATCACAATGACAACCAATGAACTTCAGGAAGAGCTTATAAGAGCTCTCCTCGCACTTTGCAACAACGAAGGAAGTCTATGGCGTGCTCTTCAAGGTCGTGAAGGTGTTCAGCTGTTGATATCACTTCTTGGTTTATCATCAGAACAACAACAGGAATGTGCAGTTGCGCTGCTTTGCCTTCTATCTAATGAAAATGATGAAAGTAAGTGGGCCATTACTGCTGCTGGTGGCATTCCTCCTCTTGTTCAAATTCTAGAAACAGGTTCCGTGAAGGCCAAGGAAGATTCTGCATTGATCCTCAAGAATCTATGCAATCACAGTGAAGATATATGTGCATGTGTTGAAAGTGCTGATGCTGTTCCTGCACTATTATGGCTGCTTAAGAATGGGAGCCCAAATGGGAAAGAAATTGCGGCAAAGACATTGAACCATTTAATTCATAAATCTGATACTGCTACTATCAGTCAGCTCAGTGCATTATTAACCAGTGATCTACCTGAATCTAAAGTGTATGTTTTGGATGCTTTAAGAAGTATGCTTTCAGTGGTCCCCTTCCATGATATATCACGTGAAGGTAGTGCTGCAAATGATGCAATTGAGACGATGATTAAAATATTGAGCTCAAGTAAAGAAGAAACTCAAGCAAAGTCAGCATCAGCTTTAGCTGGGATATTTGAAACCAGGAAGGACTTGCGTGAAAGTAACATTGCTGTAAAAACTCTCGGGTCAGTCATGAAGCTGCTAAATGTTGAATCGGAAAACATCTTACTAGAGTCCTGTCGCTGCCTTGCTGCAATATTTCTTTCAATTAAGGAGAACAGGGATGTGGCTGCTTTTGCTCGAGATGCAATGTCTCCCTTAGTTTCACTTTCCAATTCTTCAGTTCTGGAAGTTGCAGAGCAGGCTGTATGTGCTCTAGCAAATCTTATGTTGGATGCTGAGATATCGGAGATAGCGATTACTGAGCAAATTATTCTGCCTTCTACAAGGGTTTTACATGAAGGAACTGTTTCTGGGAAGACTCATGCAGCAGCAGCCATAGCACGACTGCTCCATTCAAGGCGAGTTGATTATGCCATTACTGATTGTGTGAACCGTGCTGGGTCAGTTCTTGCATTAGTTTCTTTTCTAGAATCTTCCAGAGGTGGATCTGCTGCCATTGGAGAGGCACTAGATGCTCTTGCTATTCTGTCAAGATCAGAATCAGCCAGTGGACAAATAAAACCTACATGGGCAGTTTTAGTTGAATTTCCAGAAAACATATCTCCAATAGTTTCATCCGTTGCTGATGCAACACCCTTGTTACAGGATAAAGCTATTGAGATATTGTCACGACTTTGCCATGATCAACCTGTTGTTCTAGGAGAGACTGTTGCTAGTGCTTTTGAGTGCATACCATCAATTGCTAGAAGGGTGATCAATTCCACAAACTTAAAGGTCAAAATTGGCGGTACTGCACTTCTGATATGTGCCGCAAAAGTTAATCACCATAAAATGGTGGAAGATCTCAATCAATTAAATTCTTCCATATATCTAATTGAATCGCTTGTTACAATGCTTGGTTCTCGAGAGACTTCATTGGCAAATCCACCAGATGATGATCAAGATGCCATTAGCATATGTAGGCATGCTAAAGGAGAAGACAGGAATGGGGAATCTGATACTTGCACGTCAGTTATTTCCGGTGCAAATCTGGCTATCTGGCTTCTTTCTGTCCTTGCTTGTCATGATGAAAAGAGTAAAATCACAATAATGGAAGCTGGAGCAGTTGAAGTTGTCACTGAGAGAATCTCCCAACGATCTTCCCAATATGCTCAGGTACTCAATCCTATTCTTAATTGTTTATATAACGTTGATAAGTAGAGAGCGTATGTTGCTTACAACTATATATAAAATTTCTTGGAGATGACATTGATATTATTCCCTGTTTCCCTATTCTGCAATTGAGGCTATATTCCCTCATACTTTTATTGAAAATGCACGATTCTCTGTGGTAATTTGCAGATTGATTTTAAGGAAGATAACAGCATATGGATTTGTGCATTATTGCTAGCGATCTTATTCCAAGATAGAGATATCATTCGGGCACATGGAACAATGAAATCTATACCAGTACTTGCAAATCTGGTGAAGTCAGAGGTTCCGGCGAACAGGTATTTTGCTGCACAAGCAATAGCCAGTTTAGTCTGTAATGGTAGCCGAGGGACTCTCCTATCTGTTGCAAATTCAGGGGCTGCTGGTGGTCTTATCTCCTTGCTTGGTGGTGCTGATGCTGATATACAAGAGCTTCTTGAATTGTCTGAGGAGTTTGCTTTGATTCGGTACCCAGATCAAGCTGCTCTTGAGAGGTTATTTAGAGTTGAAGACATTAGGGTTGGTGCTACTTCTCGAAAAGCAATACCTGCCCTTGTTGATCTACTTAAACCAATTCCGGACCGCCCTGGTGCACCTTTCCTGTCCCTTGGGCTTCTGATTCAGCTTGCAAAAGACAGTCCATCAAATAAGATTGTTATGGTGGAATCCGGGGCTTTAGAAGCTCTGACTAAGTATCTCTCTCTGAGCCCTCAAGATGCAACAGAGGAAGCTGCTACTGATCTATTGGGGATCCTATTTAGCAGTGCTGAAATTCGAAGACATGAGGCAGCATTTGGTGCTGTTAGTCAACTTGTTGCAGTCTTACGTCTCGGAGGAAGAGCTGCTAGGTTTAGTGCTGCTAAAGCATTAGAAAGCCTATTCTCTGCTGACCATATCAGAAATGCGGAGACTGCTCGGCAAGCTGTTCAACCTTTGGTTGAGATTCTTAATACTGGAATGGAGAGAGAGCAGCATGCTGCTATTGCAGCATTAGTTAGGCTGTTGAGTGAAAATCCTTCTAGGGCACTTGCTGCTGCTGATGTTGAAATGAACGCGGTGGATGTTCTTTGCAGAATCCTCTCAACAAATTGTTCAATGGAACTGAAGGGAGATGCTGCTGAGTTGTGTTGTGTTCTTTTTGCTAATACAAGAATCAGGTCCACTATGGCTGCAGCTCGTTGTGTTGAGCCTCTAGTGTCTCTCCTTGTAACTGAATTCAGTCCTGCTCATCACTCAGTTGTCCGTGCATTAGATAAACTTGTGGATGATGAACAACTGGCAGAACTAGTTGCTGCACATGGTGCTGTAATACCTCTTGTAGGTCTTCTTTATGGTAAGAATTACATGCTTCATGAGGCTGTTTCAAGAGCTCTTGTGAAGTTAGGGAAAGACAGGCCTGCTTGTAAAATGGAAATGGTGAAAGCTGGGGTAATTGAAAGCGTACTTGATATTCTTCATGAAGCGCCAGATTTCTTATGTGCTGCTTTTGCGGAATTGCTCCGGATACTGACAAATAATGCTACTATAGCTAAAGGACCGTCTGCTGCAAAAGTGGTTGAGCCCCTTTTTCAGTTGTTGTCAAGATCAGAATTTGGGCCTGATGGACAACATAGTGCATTACAGGTCCTTGTAAATATTCTGGAGCATCCACAGTGTCGTGCTGATTATACACTGACCTCTCACCAAGCTATAGAACCACTTATCCCACTTCTTGATTCTCCTGCTCCTGCAGTTCAGCAGTTGGCAGCAGAGCTTCTATCACATCTGCTCCAGGAAGAACGTCTTCAGAAGGATGCAGTCATACAAGAAGTAATTAGTCCCCTTATAAGAATTCTTGGTTCTGGCATACATATCTTGCAACAGAGAGCTGTAAAGGCTCTTGTTAGCATTGCACTAATATGGCCAAACGAAATTGCAAAAGAGGGTGGTGTCAGTGAGCTGTCCAAAGTGATATTGCAAGCTGATCCTTCTCTCCCACACGCTTTATGGGAATCAGCTGCCTCAGTTTTAGCTAGCATTCTGCAATTCAGTTCTGAATTTTATCTAGAAGTTCCTGTTGCTGTGCTGGTAAGGTTGCTGCATTCAGGCTCTGAGGCCACTGTGATTGGTGCATTGAATGCTCTTCTGGTATTAGAGAGCGATGATGGAACCAGTGCTGAAGCGATGGCTGAAAGTGGTGCTATAGAGGCCCTCTTAGAACTTCTCAGATCTCATCAGTGTGAGGAAACAGCTGCAAGACTGCTGGAAGTATTACTCAATAATGTGAAGATCAGAGAAACAAAAGTAACTAAAACTGCAATTGTACCACTATCCCAATATCTATTGGATCCTCAAACCCAAGCTCAGCAGGCAAGGCTTTTGGCAACATTGGCTCTTGGTGACCTTTTTCAGAATGAGGCACTTGCTCGAAGTGCTGATGCCGTTTCAGCTTGTCGTGCTCTTGTTAATGTGCTTGAAGACCAACCAACAGAAGAAATGAAAGTGGTAGCCATATGTGCTCTGCAGAATCTTGTAATGTATAGCCGATCAAATAAGAGAGCAGTTGCTGAGGCTGGTGGTGTTCAGGTTGTATTGGATCTAATAGGTTCAAGTGATCCAGATACATCCATTCAAGCTGCTATGTTTGTTAAACTTCTATTTTCTAACAATACCATTCAAGAGTATGCTTCTAGTGAAACAGTACGAGCCATAACTGGTAAGTTCTCTAGCTCTGTTGGACTTCAGTGCGTGTGTGTGTGTATATATGGCCAAAATGAGGAGAAATCACTTAAAAAGTGCATCTTTAGTTTGTGAAGGTTTCCATTACCATGCCTACTTTATGGTTATATTGCATTTTTGTTTTCTTTTCTTTTCTAGAAGTATGGTTCACAAACCTTATGGTTATAACATTTTGAAAGAGCCCCTATGTTAACAGTCTGTTAGGATTTCAGTTCTCTTTGTGCTTCCAGTTTGATTGGTAATTCTATCTGCATTATGACTTTTTGTGGGTGCTAGTAGTGGTGGACGCACTCCTTAAAAGATTTGAGTCACCGGAACATATCACATAAGGTGAACAGAATTATAGAACTCAAAAATGTATTTTACTGATGCAATAATTCCATCTGTGAGTTTTCCTGTTTTCATAGTCTATGAATAATATATTTACGTTATGGTTGTTGCACTGCATCTATATAAAATGAGCTGCATGGTAAATTGTCTGATTTTTTGCGCCCAGTCATTGTGTAACTGAGCAATAATCACAGTTCTAAGCGCGTGTGTGTGTACACACCTTAGTTTTCTTTATCAAGGGTAACGTCCTCAGGAAGAACCAACAAACAAGTTATCTTATTCCAAGACCATCAGTGCATTGAAATTAATTTATTTTTCCTTTTATCAATTTGTTTTCCAATAGTATTGGTGGCCCGTTGTTCTTTAAATGGTATTTCCATGCAAGCTCTTTCTTAACTTCTGTTCATATTTCACAGCTGCTATTGAAAAGGATTTATGGGCCAGTGGAACTGTCAATGAGGAGTATCTAAAAGCTCTAAATTCTTTATTTAGCAACTTCCCACGTTTGAGAGCAACTGAGCCTGCAACACTTAGCATTCCCCATTTGGTTACATCCCTCAAAACAGGTTCCGAGGCAACTCAAGAAGCTGCTTTGGATGGTCTTTTTCTGCTGAGGCAAGCTTGGTCAGCGTGCCCAGCTGAAGTTTCAAGAGCTCAATCAGTTGCTGCTGCAGATGCAATTCCATTCCTGCAGTACTTAATCCAGTCTGGCCCACCTAGATTTCAGGAGAAGGCAGAATTTCTGTTGCAGTGCTTACCTGGGACATTGGTGGTTATAATCAAGCGTGGTAACAATATGAAGCAATCAGTAGGAAACCCAAGTGTCTATTGCAAACTTACACTTGGCAACACTCCACCTCGGCAGACCAAGGTAAGTTGCTTCCATATCCTTCTTCATCCTCTTATATGTAACTGTGATTTTAGTCAGGGATCTTCTATTTCTGAATTCATAAGTTACCACCTAAGTTTTTGGTAGAACTAAACAATTTGTTATAAGCAGCCTTTATGTCCCTACAGTGTTTTGAGTCTCAGCTCCTAGTCCTTGTTAAGTAGTGTTGTCCCACAGAAGTTAAATTGTTTACTATTTTTAGGTTGGATAACACGGTAGCACAATCTAAGTTTATTATGTTCTATTCATTTGTTACCCTATTGTGAGTTTGTCCACATGTAGCCCTTACCGAGCTACACGGGAGAGGGAATGTTGAGTAATATAATCCAACATCTGTTAAATATTGACTATTGAGTTTAATATAATCTTATCTTCAGATTGAGTTTGAGTCATTTCACCTATTATTAATTGATTTTAGGTTGGATGCTTAACAGCCCTCATAACTACTAGTGTCCTACAAAGTGACTTGTATATATAGAGAGAGAGGTGAAGTTCTTTAAAAAGCTGCCAGTATACGGCTACATGATATTACTGATGTTTGGTTTTGAATCATTAAGCCAGCTCTTAAGAGTTAAGATTAAATGAAAGGGGATTTTTGTCCCCTCGATACATGGTCGACTGACTCCAAAACTTTGGTGGTTCTGCTGGATAAACTTTAAACAATCTAGATGAATATGCGTTCCATCTATTTGTGCTGGTTTGAAAATAATTTTAAACACTCTTGTGTATGTTATCTATTGGCATCTCTTCACCTTGTTTAATCTGTATTTATGCTTAACTTATTTGTCACATTTCAGATTGTATCAACTGGTCCTAATCCAGAGTGGGATGAAAGTTTTGCGTGGACTTTTGAGAGTCCTCCAAAAGGCCAGAAGCTGCACATATCTTGCAAGAACAAGAGCAAAATGGGGAAGGTAAGTACATCATAAGAATTAAGAATTATTTGTTTTTTTGTTTATCGATGGTTAGATTGGGTGTTTTACTCGTTTCTAAATTCCATTTGATTCTTTGCAAAAACAGAGTTCCTTTGGAAAAGTTACAATCCAAATTGATCGAGTGGTAATGCTTGGATCGGTAGCTGGTGAGTACACGTTATTGCCCCAAAGTAAAAGCGGGCCATCACGGAATTTGGAAATCGAATTCCAGTGGTCTAACAAGTGAAGAAAATGAGAGAGATCATTATCATTATTATAATTATTATTAAATTTCCCGGAAATTTGATGATTGATCAAGTAGGGAACATACGTTTTGTTTTTTCCAATTTTATATCATAATATTACAGTGTACATAGTCTACCGGAGATTTTGACGTCTGTAGAAATGTTTTATTGTTTCAAAAATAGTGATTTGTGAAAGTATTCATTTAATTTGTAATCTGATTTTTCCTTTGCATTTATTTCTGTAGAGGACACAGGCTATTTTTGCTTTGTAATTCTTTGTTGGTGTGTGCTTTGTCAAATTTGAGAGCAAAATAAGGATATCTTGAATCCAACTTATGTTTTCATGTAATTATTCTTTCCCTTCTTCCTCCCCCACCCCTTTTTGTTTCACTGGGCAATTTAACTTTTTACATTTCAGAAAGTTATCTTATATTAAAACTGGTTTGCACTCTATTAATTAAATTATATTTAGAATGTTTTTTTATGCATTTGTTAATATGATTACGAAATTAAAATATAATAATTTATGAGTTTAAATTTAAAAACATGATAATTGATATCAGAATCAATTTTTTAAAAATTCATAATATTTTATAAATAATATACATTTAAGCAAATAAGATTAATCTAACAAATCAATGTTTACATTCGAAAATAAAACTTCTAATTTAATATGCAATATCCAATTTTTTTTTGTCATGCAAGTTTTTACAACTGTTGAAGTTTGTGTCAGAAACGATACAAATTATTTATTTTTGTTATAATTTTTTAATGTAAGTGTTATGGTGCTAGAATTTTAGTTTCGTAATTTGTGTGGTTTTAGGTAATTTTTTGGGTTCAAATTCGCCTAAGTTAATTTTACTTTCGAAAAAGAGAATTTTCCTTGAAAATAAAGCGGAAGTAACTCAAAGACAAAAGAAGCAATAAAGTAGAAGTCAAAATAAAGTTTCATGTACAAAGTGTTTGAGTGAATACTTTTTGAATGAAATACAAGTAGAGGTGTTCATGGGCCGGGCGGCCCGGCCCAGCCCGAAGGCTCGACCGAAACTTGGGAGGGTTTGGGCAAAAATATAAGCCCAAAAAATGGGCTTGGACAAAAAATAAGGCCCGTTTAAAAAATGGGCCAGGCCTTGGGTAAGGTATTTTTGGCCCGGGCCTGGCCCGAATTCACTAAATGACAAAAAAAATCTACTATTTTATTTTGAATGTTATTTTCTTGTTGTTTTCTCCCTATTTTGCTACGATAATACTATTATGTTGCTACTATTTTATTGTTATTAATTGAATATTGTATAAAACTTATTTTATTGTTAATTTTGTTATTATTTTAAAGGCATTTGTTAATTTTATTATTATTTTAGAGGTATTTGCTTGTTAAGTTACATCTATCTTAGTGTTATTTAAGTCTACATATTTTTTAAAAAATTATTTTCAATTTGTTGGGAAATATTTATTTTGATTTTTTTAGTATTTTTGATGTATTATATATATTTAAAAATTATATAAAATAATATAAAAATTTAATACGGGCGGGCTTGGGAAAAATTTTAGGCCCATTTTTGGGCCCGGCCTGGCCCGACCCGAGCCCGATGAATGGGCCTAAATTTTTAGTTGAGCCCGGCCCGGCCCATGAACACCTCTAAATACAAGGGATGACTACAAGTGAGGAGGAAGACCTCTATTTATAGTTGAGTTCCCTCAAATCTAACGGTACAGTTTACTTTACATCGACGGTCTAAATTAAAACCTATCTACAATTGAGATTCTCAAGGGATTGTTTAAATCCCTTAAAATTACTAAATCAATCTTGTAAGCTTATAAATCTTTTAATATTAGTTTCCATATTTGCCTGGCAACCTTAGTTTTCCTTAAGTGTTTCACTCAGCCACCAATGTTTTAAATAGATGGATTTCTCTACATGTTCCACAATTTGGGCTAGTTTAAACGGGACGGATGAGCCTTATTTAATCTCTTGACCTCCATGAGACATTCTGTGCACATTCGTCAAGGGCTTTGATCCGCGACCTGTGACATTCTCCCCTACCCATTCCCGCGATGCCCTTGTCATGTCCTCATAATGACATTGGTTTGGCTCGTCTTGAAACTGTCTTAGTGCCTTGGTTGATTCCAAACTTGTCTCTCTATCAGGTAGTTTCGCCTCTTGAAACATTTGTCTCGGTTTATGTCTCCGTCGTCGCCTAACTCAAACCATTTCACTCATTGGTACATCTTGTTTGTAAAAGCCCATCGCTCTTACTTGCCTACATTGTGACTTGCCTCGATCAGGATCCCCTTGATCCTCACAAATAAGTTTCGACGGGCCCTTATTGAACACTGGGTTAACCTTGAGTATTCTCGCCAACTCCGGTCTATAAGCCCCTCGCCTTACCCACTTCAAAAATTTGAAAGGGCCCTTGTGTCTTTGCCAAGCCAACGCTAAGTCATAATGTAAAACAATATATAAATGTTTGAGATGTACCTTGCTCACTGCGTTTACTCGTATTGACTACCCAATTTGCATCACCACTTTTCCCATAAAGTCTGATGCACAACCCACCTCTCTCATCGACTTGCTGCACCTCTAGCATTTCCAAGGGCGTTCTTATAACACTTCGATCCACCAAGTCAATGTTCTTTCCACAATGAACATCCTTGACTAGCTTGATTATTGGCAATACATTGGTTCCACCTTTCTCATCATGACTCACTAACACCATGCATTTTCATTAACGAGTGTCCAAGATATAAATACAATTGACAAAAACAATTAAAAGAGCATTAATCCAGCCAAGGAAATTTAAGCCAAGAACAAAGTCGTAATCGTCTAAGTGAATTACCTTAAGGTCTTCTTCGTCTTTCCACTCACCAATTTGTAGCTCAAGTCCTTGTGCTACTCCTACAATTGGGACCTTCTTGGAATTCACCATCTTGATTTTCTTAGTTGTTTTGCTAATTGAAAGACCATTTTTATCCACCACTTTCTCCGATATAAACAAGTCAGATGCCCCCATATCAACAAAAGCACTCTTTCTTCAGCCTATGATGATGTCCATAAACATTAACATTTTATGCTTACTATCCTTCTCAGTTTTAGCAAAATTGAGTATTATTAATCTAAGCTGCAATAGCCTATATTCCTTTGGCTTCGTTTCCTTTTCTTTGTTGAACACAACGAATTCGGATGGCTCTAGTTAGTCCTGTACCCTATGCGGACCACAACATAAGAAACATTGTATCTTGCTCTTCTTTTCCTTTAGGTTGTTGTTGGGTTTCCACTTCTGATTCCATGGTTTTCATTTCCACTATTTTCGCCATTACTATTGCTATACTCAATCTATCCTTTTTCATCTTTCACTCCATTGCTCTTCTCTTTAGGCTTGAAGGACTTGAACTTGTCTTTCCTCGGAACAAGCTCGATTAAGGACTTTACAATAATTATGGCTTTAGATAGTTCTTGGACCTCTCGACATTCTAATTCTTACTTAACCTACGACTTCAAACTATCCATGAAATAGAAGAATTCTTCTTTCTCAATCAAATTCGTGATTTGGAGCATCAGTTCACTGAACTCCTTCACAGATCCCTAAATTGTGCCTTGTTGCGAGAACCGATGCAACTTAGCTTGAGCCTCCTTCTTGGCATATTGGGGGGTAAAATTGCTCCTTGAGCTCTTTTTAGAACTCCTTTCAAGTCCTAATTGTAGCTTGACCACGCCTTTCATACGTGGACCTACGTCATCACCATAAAAGAGCGATATCAATAAAATATCTAGTAGCAGTATTTACCTTAGCATCATCATCTTTGATGCCTATTGTAACAGCCCGATTTTGGGGCTAGTCGGAACAGTGGTTTCGGGACCACTAAAACGAGGTCGAGGAAAAAAATTATTTTGACATTTGTTTTATGTGTTGTAGCATAATTATATGGATGCATGAAAATTTTGGTGTTTTAATTTTGATGATTGCATGCTTAATTGTGAAAAATGATTAAATCACATAAAGTGCGAAAGTTCTATTTTTCAAGGTAGAAGTGTCAAATAGCCATAGAATATTAAATTGGAGGTCCTTAAAGTGCAATTAGGCCAATTGAAATGTGTTGGCCAGCCATAGGAATGAAGGAGACAATAGCATTAAATGTTGGTCAAATTTGGTAGAGATTAGGTAATAAAAAAATGACTAAAATAAAACAAAAAGATGAGATATCATCTTTTACTACTCCTTCTTATTCTACACCGAAATTTGAAGGGAGAATAGGGGTTCTTAAAGTTCAAAATTTCAGCTACAATTCATCCTTGCTAGTAAGTCAATTTGATGATTATTTTTGATGATTTTTGTACTTTTGGAGTCCCCAAAGCTTAAGCTGGCTAATGAGGGGACTAATTTGTGATATGGCTGAAAGTCTAAGGACTTGCCATGAGAATGATTATGTTGTTAGCTGAGTTTTTATGGAAGAAAATGAATGCTAGGAAGATGAGAAACAACTTTTGTGAAAGGTGTTAGCATGAAAACACCTAAATAGGAATTAAATGCGAAGAATGAATTTGTGTCATAAATGCATGAAAAGGTGGGAATGGTGAGAAGTTGTAAGAGAAATAAATGTTCAGCTCGGCTTGTTTATTGAGAAAACATGTTGAAAAAAATAATAATTTACGAGCCTATTGGCAAAATCGTAATTTTTCCATAGTACAAGGGCAAAATAGTCATTTTTGCCTAAGTGTAGATTTTGATGTATTATGATCATAGAATGATCTAAATGAATGAATTTCATTGTTATAGATCAAGAAGAGCGCGTAATCAACCTTGACCGTGGAAAAGGCAAGGTGACGGATTAATATGTTAGTTAACACGTTTTGCACCGAGGTAAGTTTATGTGTAAACAATGCATTTTTTATATATACATTGTTGTTGATAATTAATGCATAGTTTGATTGAGAATCTGAACGGTTCAAGTGGATTGAATGTGGTAGTTATTAATAATTGTCATATGAATTACGAGATAGATGTGTGAATGTATAATGGCAATGCTTAACGGTGGGCTGAGTGCTATACCACCATATTACTTAATTACGATTGGCTGTGTGTGATACCATCATCTATTTAGTAATTGGTGGGCTATGTACGATACCACCGTAATTATCCTTTCAGTGGGCTATGTGCGATACCACCCCAATAAAGACTAATGGTCGGCTAAGTGCGAACCTACTGAATAATTTGATTATGAGTAGTTGATTATGAGATTATGATGTGTTGTATTATATGATGTTGTGGTGTTAAATGCAGGGAAGCATACTGATGAATGTATGCATTAAGCTTGTGATATGTTTGGAATGTGAAATTGGAAGAAATGAGTAAGCATGATTATGAATGTGGATTGTTTCTTGCTTAGTATGTGATACTATATACTTGTTTAGCACCTATTATAATGTTATATTGTTTACATGTAAACCTACTAAGCTTAAAGCTTACTCCCCTTCTCTTTTTCCCTTGTTTTATAGAGTTTAAGAGCCGAGCCGGGATACGAGGATAACCAGAAGATCGCCCACACTATCAGCTCACCTCAGTATATCTAGACTTAGTGATTTTGTATATGGCATGTATAGGGGCTAGACTAGATAGGTCATTGTCTTATTTTGGCCAAAAGTATGTTGGCCCCTTATTAAGATAACTATTTTGTATATTGCCATGGTTGATGGCTCACCTTATCATTTATGAAAATATGAAATTATTCATGGAAGTTCATATTGCAATTATGAGTTGTTTATTGATATGTTGAATGGATTCATGAGATGTGAGCTAGAGGGGTGCAAAAAGATTGGAAAATAGCCTTGTTCTTATCCACATGGGTAGGCACACGGACGTGTGTCTAGGCCGTGTGTGACATACGGCCAGTTCGGCGTGTGCCCAAGCCGTGGGAAGTCTGTATCTTGAAATTGGAATTTGAATTGTCACACGGTTGAAGCACACGGGCGTGCCCAAGCCGTGTGGATTAATCAGAGGCAACCATGGGCCAGCCATATGGGCGTGTGTCTAGGTCATGTGATTCAAGTCAGTGTCGACCATGGGCGTCAAACACGGGCGTGTGAGATGATACATGGGCGTGTAGCCCCTGTTCAGGAAAATTTTTCTTAAGTGTATAAAAGTTTCCAAATTATCCCATAACCTTTTTAGAAGCATGTCTAGGGCTTCGAAGGTCCATTATAAGGATGATAGTCACATGGATGGAAATATTTTAATTTGAAATGAGTTTTAGAGCCTAAAGTTGTATAATTGTGAGAGTTAAGTATGGTAAGGCCCTGTGCCCAGTTCCGGTGTAGAATACGGGTAAGGGATGTTACACCCATTGTATAGAAGTATTGCTCCATTTCACACAAGAAGTTTTCCACCTACCCTGTGGACCTTGCCTCGTTAAACTTCTCTGGCTTGGGGACATCTATCTCGTGGTTTAGTGTTGCACCTAACACTCATTTACCCATGGCGAATCTGCACACAGTGAGCTCTCCCTCAAGCTCCTTAATTCTTGTACTCAAAGCCTTCGTTGTGGACTTAGTTTCCTCCTTCAATGTAACACCCTCAACTCAGCCTAGGAGTTTCGGCTAAGTCTAAGACATCACATTCGATCATCGAAATGGTCCAGTAAAGTCATTCTTTTTACTTGAGTCGATTTGTTTAAAAATCACTCTTTAATTTTAGGAAAAAACATTCATTAAGTTAAGTCGAATTTATTTAGTAATTCAATTACAATAATATTAATGTGAGGATTTGAAAAATGGTTAAGGTTTTGAGGAAGATATTTATTCAAAACTTTAAGTATTTTATAATACAACAAAAAACAAAAGATAGTTTTCTAAACCGAATGGCATTCAAATATTAGAGTAATATTTAAATGTCATGCATAAAATAAATAAGCTAACAAATTCCAAACCTAAGATATAAAAACGAGAAAATAGTAAATAATTACAAACCCAAAATAAACGATTAAGGAAAATTTTAAATAAAACTTAATAGTAAAACTTAAAACGGCTTGCTAATCCGAGGGTCGTTTGATGCCATTCCAAGTCCTAGTTCTCTGCATTGCCTAAGAAGTAAGGAAAAGGAGGAATGAGCTTACAATGACTCAGTGTAAGACTAACCTTAAATCGTCATATACAATTTATAGCATAATAGCAAATTAAGCATAATATAAGGAACATATAGTAAATCAATGCATAGACAAAATATATTCATGATGCAAATGCAAATTTATGTTTTAATTTCACACCCGTCCATTTGAATCACCCTAGAGCATTACTCGACACACCATCCCACATAACAAAAATTGACCATCTCGAATTTGATTTCTGGTGCGGTGGTTATTCACTAGTCATCTATGATGATGACTTTTACTACCACCCCGATTTGGTTCGATTTTGATGGTGTTTTATACTACAATCCCATCCTATCCGATTTAGATGGCTTTTCACTAAAATGAACTATCATCCCAATCGACCCAGTTTGGTGGCTTTTTAGCCGACCATCCTGACTTATCCATTTTGGATGACATTGCTGCCTACTTCATGCAGTACTGACTTTCAGTATGGACTTAAATTGCCACTGTCTCCTATGGAACTCCTCCGTCCTCCATTCTCGATTTCGTGTAATTATGCACATAAACTTAACATATTTATGCTATTTATCATCAATTGATACAACATTCAAAATCTCATGCTTTAGCATTAAAAGGCATGTGTTCGTGTATTCATTGATATCACATATCTACACATATTTTGTGTGAGAAAGAAAAAAAAAATCACATGTACAATGGTTCGCATATATCATATATAGGGTTTGCATATAACATATGTATAGAATTCACATGTAACATATATAGGGTTTGCATGTAACCTAGGGTTCGCATGTTTAACCTAGGGTTCACATGAAACAAATTAGTTTCTTCTAATTCAACAATTAATTATACATAATGACTTAAGTTTAGATCTCACACCTAATTTAAAGACTTAAAAACCTTAGCTTTGGAGAGATCGATGATCTATTCAAAAAAATAGGGATGATTTTGAATATTTTGAATTCCTTGATTGAAAACCAATTTAACACTAGAAGAGAAAAAATAAAGAACTCAAGAGTTTGAAAGAATTTTGCAATATGAGTTTTGAAGGAAAAATAGAGAATAAATAGAAGGAAAGAGGACAAATGTTATTAGGATTTTAAAAGGTGAGTTTTAAATTCAGATTAGGATAAGAAGATAAAAAGATATGAAATTTTAATTCTAAAGAAGGATAAGTTATGAATTCTAGTTGGGATTGGATTTGGGTGAATTTCTAAGCTTTACAAACCTTTGGGGCGTTATTGTAATTTTTACCGAGTCAAAATGTAAAATGAAAGGAGATAAGGAGAAGGATGTTTTGAACTTAGCTTCCCCAAGGTATCAATGCCTTGCCATTGAGCTACTGCCTTTTTCTTGCTTAGTTTTTCCACTTAATTTTATATATTTTAGTATTTGGAGTATCTTTGGCGAAATTATGAAATAAAAAGAGGAAAAAGGGATTTAAACATGGGTCCATTAGGAAGGGAACTAGCATGCTAACAATTAGCCCAAACCTATTTCTTATTTAATTTTTACCTCAAATATTATTTGTTTTAGTGTGAATTTTATCCTAAGTTGCTAAAAATTTAAAAAGGAAAAATAGAAGAGGTGGGGTTTGAACCTAAGTTTTCTAAAGAAGGAAGCTAACACTTTAACTATTAGGTCTATATCTTATTTTTTAATAATTTTTAACAGTAGTAATTTTTAAGGCATTCTAATTCTTTTACCCTATGCTTGGAAAAAAAAAATCTAAAATTAATCCCTATTTCTTCTAACCTCTATTTTGAGATGTGACATTCAAAGCCACCACCATGGCCTTGAAAGCATCGTCTGTAACACCCCTAACCCGTCTCTGTCACTGAATTAGGGTTACGTAGCATTATCGTACAATAAAAAACATTTAACAGCCAAACAATTTTATAAATTAAGACATCAAAATCCATTCATTCACATGCAATCCGTCCCTAAATTGAGCCTTCGAGTCCCTAAAAATAACTTAGAAACAATTCAGGACCAATTTGAAACAGTTTAGAAAGTTTAGGAAAAAGATGCAAAATTTCCAAAACAGGGGTAACACGACCGTGTGCCTCACACAGTTGAGACACGTGCTCGTGTATCAGGATGTGTATATGCAATCTGTCCCTAAATTGAGCCTTTGAGGCCTTAAAAATAACTTAGAAACAATTCGGGACCAATTTGAAACAATTCAAAAATTTTGGGAAAAAGATGCAAAATTTGCAAAACAGGCTGTGTAACCTACGAACTAGGGACACACGACCATGTCTCAACCCGTGTCCTCACCTGTGTAAGTCTTTGAGTAGGGTCACACGCCCATGTGCCAGGCTATGTGGTAGGCTGTGTAACTTTCTGAGTTGCCCTACACGCCTGTCTGCTAGGCCGTGTAACTCACTGACTTGTATCCTTTGAAATCCTTAGATGACACATGAATGTGTCGCCAGGCTGTGTGCCTCACACGGTTGAGTCACACTCCCGTGTGTCAAGCCGTGTGAACCTAAAATTTACCTAAATTCAAACCATTTCAAAACCATTTCATGCATAACCTTTCAACCCATTTAAGCACACTTTAAAGGGAACTAAACATCGCCCAAACACACATCAAAATACCATTTCAAGAATCCTAATTCAACTAACCAATATGCCATTCAAAGGCACCACAATTAACATCCAAACATAACGTATCAAGACAAGCCAACAACACTTTAGTTCATGCATATAATCTAATTCAAAACACTTACCAAAACCTATCTCAAATAACCATTTTCATAACATCATAAAATACCAACATGGAACCTTATATACAAGCATTTGGAAGTACCCAAAATGACAATACTTGGTGAAGCATTAAAGTACACCAACCCAACCATAACTTTCAAAGCATAAACATACCAAAACACCAATACAAAACATCCTATGCCCTTCAACCCCTTATTCATCTATATATACATGTCACTACCTTAAGAGTCACAAAAACTACCAACTTAGATGGATAGTGTTAGCTAGTTGAATGATCCTACCAAAGTGTCAATGACGATTACCTACAAAACAATCCACAAAAATCAATAAGCTTACAAAGCTTAGTAATGACATAGTATAACACTTAATCTAAATACAATTAAATACAGTTCATATAATATTTGATTCAGAGTTACCGGAGTACATAAGTGCAATCAGGGGTACTGAAGTATAATCAGGGGCACGAAAGTGCAATCAGGGGTATTAAAGTACAAAAAAGGGCACGTAAGTGCAATCAGGGGTACCGAAGTACAAATAGGGGCACATAAGTGCAATCATTCAATAATTAACTATGAACATTTAATTAAAGAACTATATTATAGAATGCAAGTAGAAATTCATTTACCTATTGAAACACTATGAACTTACCTACAATTTAGTTCCGGTCAACACGCAGGGAGAATTATGCTATTTTCCCTTTTTCTCAGTTATTTTCTTTTTTATTCAAATTTTGATCTATATTGTAACACCCCTTACCCGTATCCGATGTCGGAATAGGGTACGAGGCATTACCAGACTTATTAACAAGCAAACATTCAAAACTGGGATACGAATTTCCACTCAAATTTAAAACCTTTCAAAAACATTCATATCGTCCCTAGAACGAGCCTACGAGGCCTAAAATATGCATGGAAAATGGTTTAGGACTAAACCAAGAGTTTTGGAAACTTTTGGAGAACTTAGAAAAATTTTCATGAAAAAGGGGCCACACACCCGCGCCGTGTGACCCTATGACACATCCGTGCTTCAGGCCATGTTCAAATTAAGGAGCATTCTGTTTATGATGTCATCATTAAATTGAGGTCACACGGGATCGATTAAATTTTTATAATTTTTCATAAAATAGGTGCAGACTTCACACAGCCAGGGCACACGCCTGTGTTCAGGGCCGTGCCGTTTACACGGCTGAGACACACACCCGTGTGCCTGCCCGTATGCTCATTACTGAGCATTCTATTTTGTAATAATTAAGATGTAGGGGACACACGGCCGAAACACATGCTCATAGGGCAGACCGTGTGTCACACACGGCCTAGACACACGCCCGTGTAGACAAATATAACGCTATTTACCAAGCCTTTTTGCCACCCTTCCATCCACCAACCTACACAACAAAACATAGCACGAATCCAAGCATATACTTTCAACCCAATCAGCCATACACAAGGCATCCACAAATCATTTACATGCTATCATTTATCACATACAAACATCACATACTTAGCATCTCAAACCATGAAATTGCCCACATTTATGGAAACATCATCATATGTATATATAATTAACCAATATTAGCCAATATTAAATGGCCATTTACAAAATGAATTATCAACTATTGAAGCCATCACTTATGGCCAAATCAATTATGACACATAACAAAAAGACAAGTCCCTATACATGCCATAACTCAAAATATTGAAATCATAAGTACCCAAAATGATAATTTGATAGTGTGAATGGATCTCCAACAGTTTCCAATCGTTGAGCTGGCTTGGCGACTCTATAAGACAAGGGAAAAGAAAGGGGAGTAAGTTTTATAGCTTAGTAAGTTCCTATGCAAATAATAAGCATCATACACATTTTAACATATATTTAACATAAAGTAAATTAACGTAAATGTCATTGTGAATTCATAATCAAGCTTAGCATAGATGTTATTAAAATATGAACATCATAACTTACTCAATCGAACCAATCCGAGGTTTCATCACATATCAAGCTCATTAAGCATTAGTTTTATGTACATACCTGTACCAACTTGCAACTTACCATAATCTTTCACATCATACCATAGTATTTCTTGATCTATAATACAAAATTTAACTTATTTATTATCCACATTATCCAATTCAGTCAAAAAATCACATTATGGCAAAATTACATTTTTGCCCTTAAACTTTGACATATTTACATTTTTGCCCCTAGGCTCGTAAAATGAAACGTGTGCAAATTCTTTAATGTACAATCCTAGCTGAACCATTTTTATAACTATAACAGCCCACAATTTCCATTAAAACACACTTATAGTACATATTCTATAACTTTTACAAATTGGTCCTTTTTGACATTTTCATTAAAAACCACCTAGCAAAAGTTGTTTATCACACATCAAACATGCATAATCTATCATTACGCATCAATATACACAAACATCCAAAATGGATCAAACCCTATACCTTGTTCTTTCCTTAAATTAATGGTAGAAATAGATAGATCGGATGATAACGACTTCAAAAACATAAAGAGCATTAAAAATGAGGCTAGAATGCTCTTACAATCAAGCTTGGAAGTTGAGCAAAACCCTAGCTATGCTGTTCTTCTAATTTTCGGCACTTGAGGGAGAAGATGGACAAGATTTTAGCTTGATTTTCGGCACTTACAACTTTTGTAATTTAGTCCTCTAACCCGAAAATCATCCAATTGATCATTTTCTTAGAATCAAATTACAGCTAATTACTCTAGGCCCTTTAACAGTCCCTATTACACATCAAATTCATCATTGAACCTTGAAGTTTTGACATTTTAACAATTTATTCCTTAAATCAAAATCTAACAAAAAATTACTTCACAAAACAACTGAATATCACAATCGAAGTTTCAGATATATAATTATCATCACACACATTCAAGGTTCATCAGTGGCAACTTCTAAAAAATTTTAACAGATTCAAAAATGGAGGTACATGCTAGATGTACCTAGTTGCAATGATTTCAAAAATATAAAATTTACTAAAAACGGTTAACAAATACACAAGCTTGACCAAAGCAAAGGGTTTAACAATGGTGTTTCTTCTAATTTTTGGTGAAGAGTAAGACAATTTTTACAAGATGATGATTATTTTACTTAGTTTACATAAGTTTAATTATCAATTTACCTTTTTATCCTTTAAATAAACATTCATTTAAGCTTATTTAAGGTCCAATACTGTCCATTAGCTTATTACATGGCATAATTTCCATATGAATCCCTCCTCAATTTATAATTAAACCATCTAATCACTATAACTCAATTGTGGCTAATTTTACATCTTTTACAATTTGGTCTTTTTTTTAAAAAAAATTAAATAGGTAAACATTAAAACTTCATTACCAAAAACTAATACGACTCTAATGAACTCATAAGTATTATATAAAAAACATTTACGAGCCAACACGATGAAAATTTATGGTCCCGAAACCACTATTCCGTCACCACTGAAAAATGGGTTGTTACATCGTCCCCTATGTCAGCTTATCTGCAGTAGAAGAGCATCTTCGCATTGCTTCCACATGGGAACTGAGTGACTCCAACACAAATTCCCTGAGTTGCTCTTCCATCGAGTCCAACTTTACAGTGCATGTAACATCCTGAATTAATGGGCCTTTGCATTTGTTGTGTGTTACGTATAATGTGCTATTAGAGTGTTTAAGGGGTCCAGATCGGGCTCAGGATTGGGCCGAGGCCTTAGTTAAAAATCTTCTGCTTGAGCACTCTAGTGGAAAGCCAGTAGGATAGGTCTTAAAAGATGTTATCTGTGTTTTAAGACACAAATGGGCTTGTGGCCCAGTGGCAAAGTGGCGCCACTTAGGGGCTTTGGGGTGGCATGATAAGCAATAAGGGAGGTCTAAGGTTCGAGTCGCATTACCCATCTATTTTAATTAATTTTGGCGTCAAGAGAGAGCGGAGTTGGAGTCAGTTAGCATGCTTGAAATTAGGAACAATAATTGATGGATAATGTGGATAATATGGATGATAATGTGGCAGATAAAGGAAGGAAGAGGTGGTGTTATCCATGTCACTTAAGGATGAGTGATCAGATGAAGATAGAGGAGAAAAGATAGGAATTATCTGCTGAGTGCAGTGTTGGCCAAATTTCCATCTCTTGGAGGGTGCCGAATTTTTCCTTTTTAATTGCTTAATTTTTAGTTAACAGGAAGGGCACTTTCGGTTTTTGATAGGTAAGTGCCGAAATTTCTATAAATAGGGGGGATATCTCACCAATTTCGGCATTTGAACCCTACCTTTTTTTTTCTTCATTCTTTGTGCCGAAATGCTCAGTCTCTTCCTCTGCAATTTTTGTCAACTTTCTTTCTAAAAGCCGAAAACTTTCTGAAGCCATCTTTCTTTTCTTTCTACTAAAAGTCGAAATCTCTTATTTCACTTTCTTCTTCGTTTTATTCCTCTTGTACCGATTTCTCTATAAAGCCAAAATCTCCATAGTTTTTCTCTGATTGCCGAATCTCCTCTCAAGTGTTAGCCGAATTCCCAGTGTTGAGGTAAGTGTCGACTCCTGCTATTCCATTAGATTTCTTTCGATTTTTAGGAAACAAGGCCGAATGGACATTTGGTTTGTTAAGGCTGTCAATTAAGGCTAATATTCCTCTCTTTTTGCGTTTTGGGTGGCATTCCGAGATTTGAAGGAAACCCGATCGTTTAGATCTAAAACCCAGAAATCGCTAGTCTCTAATTTCGGGATTTCTAGGTAAGGATTTCAATTCTCCTTAAGATGATCAATCATTTTCTCTTCGTTAGGCGTGCCTTAACCTAATGTTTCATTACCAACCTCTGAACAACACATTGGGCAGCTAGCAGCTGTGTTGACTACGGATAGCATCAACGTAGAAAGACTTGTTGTAACGATAATCAGGTGTGTAGATCTCTAACACACTAGTTAACTATAATCTATATGTGTTATGGGATAAAAAGCCGAAAAGTGGCTGTGTGACAGTCAAATAAAACCCTAAAAGGGTTAGGCAAGGATGCCAGGTACGTAATCATAGAAATCTCTATGTGTATCGAAATATATGTAAGCCTATTTTCTTAAAGATGGTATGATGTTTTCTGTGTGTATGCATGGGGTGGGATTATGATAATGAAGGGGAAGTGCATGATAGGTCACTTGGTGATCAGTGGTTAAACCACAAAATCTAAAATTAGGTCACAATAGTGATCGGTGGCTGAGCCACGTTATATTATGAGGTCACATAGTGATCGGTGGCTATGCCACGTTTAATGATTCCTGAATAATAGGAATAGGCGATGCATTTTGTCGTTATGGTGTGTAGCGGATGGAGGGTTGATTGTAGAAATCCCAAGGTGTGATGGTTGGTACGGGTTGGTGTGTAGAGGATGGAATTCTAGGTTGGGTTGGGCTATGCATCATTTATTATTTATCATGTGATTATGATTGTTGCCTTTATGTATGGGCCAGGGCTCATAATGTGTTTGTGGGCCTCGTGTCATTGTGTTTGGGATTTACACACCGAGTCTTGGTGACTCACCCTTTCATTTTACTCTACTCTTTCGGATGAGCGGTAGATCGTGGACATGGGAGTCGAGAGCGGACTCGAGGGCCATCAAGTTTTACTTCTATAGATTATTTTCGGTTTTCTTTAAGTTTTTTTATATTTTGGGAATATTTATGTAATAAGGCCCCATAGTTTACCTTCATCTAGTAGTTTTTAATATTTGCAATTTATGAAACCATGTCAAAGGTTTAAATATACGAAATAATAATAATACAAGGTTTTCTTTACAAAAGTCACTTGTTTATTCAAATTTTGTCTAATTAACTTATGATTTTCTAAAGCCAACTTAGCAAAAGTTTTCAATGTACAACCCGTAGCATACTAGATCTGGTCGAAACTTATGGGCTGGGTTTGGGGTGTTACAGTGCATCCCCCGACTACCTTGAGTGTTTCCCTTAAATCCCCTATGGATTCCTCAAGATTAACTGCTTGACTTTCCAAACCTGAAAACATATCACTAGATCGACTAGCTTTCCCACCTCTCCTACAGGTCTCCATAGACTCAATATGATCGTCTGCTCCTTTCATCATCTCAATCGGAGCCTTCGAACCTTAGCTCGGATTCCAACTGTCACAGAGTTGAACTTCAGTCTTGCAACCTGTGTAGCCTTAGGCAATTTCTTGGGTTCAAATCTGCCTAAGTCAACCTTACTCTCCAAAAAGTAAGAATTTTCAAGGGAAATTCTCCAAGACAACAACAATAAAGTGGAAGCAACTTAAAGACAAAGAAGCAACTAGGGAACATAAAAAGCCACAAGAAAGTAATGCTCACAAGGTGTTTGAGTAAATGCTTTAAAAGTATTCTCTTACTTTGAATGGAATACAAATGATGATTACAAATGAAGGGGATGACCTCTATTTATAGTGAATCTCCCCCAAATTCAACGGTATAGTGTACTTTACATCGACGGTGAATATTAAAGCTTATCTACAAATGAGATTCTTAAGGAATTTACACAAACCTTTAAGATTACAAAATCAAATCTTATAAGATTACAAATCTTCTAAAATAAGTTTTCATATTTACCATGAAACTGTAGTTTTCCTCAAGTTCTTCATTTAGCCACCAAAGCTTAAAGTAGATGGGTTTCTTCATATGTTCCACAAATCAGGCTAGTTCAAGTAGGTCAAATGAATTTCGTTTAATCAATTGACCTCCATGAGACGTTAAGTGCACATTCGTCACGAGCTTTAATCTACGGCTCATGACAGAAGGGTTTAGAAAATTTTAATTGTACCAATAATGTACTTAGAATTACGAAATTTTAATAATATTTTTGTAAAAATTAAATTGTTTTAAAAAACTTGTTTTAATTTTTAAATTATGTGTAATAACTTGCATACTAATTATGAAAATTTTAATTTTAGTAATAAAGTTTTTAAAAACCTATTTCAAAGTTACAAAATTTTAATATTAATAATATTTTTGTAAAAATTAAATTGTATTTAAAATTTTTTTATTAATTCTGTATAATTTTTAAGACATAAGTCTTTTTATTTTAAAAAATAATAGAAATATGCATATAGTAAGATTTGAATTTGAATCAATTGCATTAGTAATATCTTTAATTTACCATTCAGCTAAACCTTCATTTTAATATTTTTATACATTTTAAATTTGTTATGCACATTATTATTGTAACACCCCAAACCCGGCCTGGACGTTATGGCCAAATCTGTTGATGTCACATGATAGTGCTTTAGAATACGTAATTACGATAAAACCATTTTTTGAAATCTTAGGCTACTGTCAAAACGTGTCGTTTGTTCATTCATTATCCGTTTTCAAAACACTATACGTTGCGGAAGCTTTTAAAATAATTTACGAATTCGTGTATATTTTGATAAAACATTTGTTTATTTTGAAAACTCGCGTTTTATCCTACTGCTAGCAGTTATAACATAAAAATCCCAACTTTAAACAAAAATCCGTACAGGCCACATTACATAAACTTTTTCCCAAATATAATTAAAGCTATGAATAAAATCAATAATCGTAAAGGTCTAGAACCATGGTCTTCTTTGAGTCCTCCATTTGCAGAGACCCATCTATCGCTATGAAGAGGATAAGACGCGAGTTTTCAAAATAAACAAATGTTTTATCAAAATATACACGAATTTGCAAATTATATTAAAAGCTTCCGCAATGTATAATGTTTTGAAAATGGATAATGAATGAACAAACGACACTTTTTGACAATAGCCTAAGATATCTAAAAATGGTTTTATCGTAATTACATTTTCTAATATCATGTGACATCGCCAGATTCAGCCATAACGTCCAGGCCGAGTTTGGAGTGTTACATTTAGTGGTATCAGAGTCAGGTTGAAAAACTTGACTGTGGATTTGGGTTTTTAAAATTGGGTTTTTTGAAATGATTTTTTTATGATTTAAAATATTTTTGACTGGGTATGTGGTACATCGAGTCTCCAGCACCGATTCTGTAAGTGTTCTGAATTCTGTTTAAATTGTCTAAAAATACTACTTGTATGCTCGAAACAACCTTAGGTAGTATACTATACTAAAAGCACTTTAGGTAGTGTAAACTGAAAACTGTAGCGAAACTGAAAATCGTAGTAAAACTACGATTCGCGATAACGAACTCTGAACTTCTAATACTATTTTTGCATAAAACATTGGTTAACAAATATTGGAACTGTAACTAATGCATAAAAATGTTAATCTAGATAAACTTTAAACTTTAAATGATCTGGATTTTATCGCGGAGCAGAAACTTAAGGGGGCTGTCTCTCTGCTTCGCGACAAAACTTACCAATGGTGGCTGACGGTTAATGAGGGCACTCAGCCCGACCGATTGACTTGGGACTACTTTAAGACAACTTTTCAGAGCAAGTATGTGGGAGCCAACTACATCGATTCTAGGTGGCATGAGTTTTTTAATCTTATATAGGGGGATCATTCAGTGGTTGAGTATGAGGCCGAGTTCTTGAGACTGAGCTATTATGCCCGGGGCATGGTGGCGACCGAGTATAAGCATTGCGTTCGGTTTGAGGATGGACTCAGGGACAGCTTACGGGTTTTGATAGCTCCGCATAGGGAGCATGAGTTTGCTTTACTGGTTGAGAAGACGAAGATCGCTAAGGAGGTTAAGCGCGAGAAAGGAAGGAATAAGAGGGAATTGGAGCCCTCGAATTCTGTGATGAGGCCTAAGAAAAAGGCCAGATCTGATGGGCCACTGAGTGTTGGGCCTCTTGTTGCACCTACTGGGGTGGCGCTTTGTGGGCATTATGGTAGACGCCATCCGGGCGAGTGTTAGAGGATGACTGGCTCCTGTTTGAGATGTGGGTCGATTGAGCATTGTGTCAGGGATTGTCTGCTGAGAACCGATCTGATGCAAGCTGTGGGTACCAGTACTGCGTAGCTACCGAGAGTAGTTCAGTAGCCACCTAGGGGTCGAGGTCAGGCTAGGGGTGGTAACGAGATGGGTCGAGGACAGAGAGCACTAGGCAGAGGTGCTAGACCGAATGAGGCGACGCAGCCCGCATTGGTTTATGTTGCCTATCACCGTGAGGATCGGGATGCTCTGAACGTCATCACGGGTACGTTTTTAATTTTTGATGTACCATATTTGGCATTGATAGACATAGGCTTTACACACTCATATGTAGCTAGTGCTGTGTCTAAAACCTTGGGGATTCCGGTTGAGAATACTTTGAGTGAGCTGACTGTGGTGAGTCCATTGGGGCTTTCTATCTGAGTTAGTAAACTATATAGAGACGTTCTGTTAGAGGTTCAAGAGACGATATTTTTAGCTGATCTGATGGAGCTTCTATTCGGGGAGTTTGATTTAATTCTGGGAATAGACTGCCTAATCAAACACCGGGTAAGTCTGGACTGCGCAACAAAAAGGGTTGTTTTGAGAACTGAGGAGGACAACGAGGTAGTGGTGATTGGGGAACGTCGTGACAACTTGAATAATGTGATTTCTGCGTTGGTGGCAGAAAAGTTGGTACGAAAGGGATATGAGGCATTCTTGGCCTACATCAGTGTTTCTGATTCTGGGGACTCTTCGGTAAAGGACATCGAACCGTAAGGGACTTTCTAGATGTTTTTCCTGAGGAACTACTGGGTCTGCCTCCGACCTGGGAAGTAGAATTTGGAAATGAGCTCATTCTGGATACAACTCCGGTGTCTATTGCACCCTACCGAATGGCACCGAAGGAGCTTATAGAGCTTAAGGCTCAAATTCCAGAACTGTTACATCATGGATTCATTCATCCCAATGTGTCTCGATGGGGAGCACCGGTGTTGTTTGTGAAGAAGAAAGATGGGACAATGAGGATGTTTATCGACTACCGACAACTACAAGCTAACAATCAAGAATAAGTACCCACTCCAAGGATAGATGATCCATTCAATCAGTTCAGAGGGGCATTTGTATTCTCCAAGATTGATCCACGATCAGGATACCATCAACTGAAGGTTAAGGAGGCCGATGTGCATAAGACGACGTTTTGGACTCGGTATGGACATTACGAGTTCCTAGTTATGCGTTTTGGGTTGACCAATGCACCAACAACATTCATAGATTTGATGAATCATGTGTTCTAGCCTTATCTGGACCAGTTTGTGGTGGTGTTCATCGATATATCTTAGTGTACTCCAAGACTGAGGACGAGCACGATGAGCATCTCCGGGTGGTATTATAGACGTTTCGCGAGAAACAGTGGTATGCGAAGTTCAGTAAGTGTGAATTCTGGCTCCGAGAAGTAACCTTTCTGGGGCATGTAGTTTTTGCGGAGGGGATTCGTGTTGATCCTCATAAGATTGAGGCTGTGTTGGAGTGGAAACAGCCAAAGAATGTGTCCAAAATTCGTAGCTTTCTAGGGCTAGTGGGTTATTATCAACTCTTCGTAGAAGGGTTCTCCTTGATCGCAGCACCATTGACCAAGCTTTTGCGTAAGGGAGTTCCCTTTGTCTAGACTGATAAGCAAAAAGAGAGCTTCGAGAAGCTCAAATCTCTTTTGACACATGCTCCGATTTTGATACAAACCTAAATCTGGGATGGATTTTGTTGTATACAATGATGCATCGCATGTGGGTTTGGGTTTCGTACTGATGTAGGATGGTAAGGTGGTAGCTTATGTGTAACGACCCGAATTTGGGCCTAGTAGAATTGGGCTCATTGGGCCTTGGGTGTGGGAGCGTTTAAAATTTTTGAGAATGAGAGAACGACACTAATGCAAGTTGGACCTATTAGGTGAGTGATTTTGGAAGGTTAGGGGGCTTCTATGAAGTCCCAGGATCAAACTTGGGCTTGAAGAAAATTTTGGTTTTAGGTGAGTAAAGCCCTGGGAGTTAGTAAGTAGGCTTTAAGAATAAAATGTGGAGAAAAATGACACAAAAAAGGGGTTGTGTTCTAGTGGCAAATGGCGCCACATAGGAGACAAGGGGATGACGCCACCCAAGGAAGCAAGGGGTCCAAGGTTCAAGTCTTGGCGCTTGCATTTCATTTTGATTTTTTTTTAAAGGAACTTAGACTTTAGCCATAGACTTATATTTAGTTGCGCATGTTTTAAGACAACAAGAAGCTAGTTGGTCAAGTGGCTAGCGGCGTGGACTATGTTACAAGGGAGCCTGAGTTCGAATCCCATTACAAGCAAAAAGGGGATATTTATTTTGCTAAGATGGGGCGGCAAGTGTTTGAGATGGAATTAAACTCTGCTGAAGGTAGGATCCCACATCGGAAAGCTAGCATGAGGGAAGGTGAGAAGCTGACTTTAAATAAAGCAATCTATGAGGAGAGTAAGGATACCTTGGTGGGCGTTTCGGCAAAGGAGTGCTCGGAGCACGGATTACCAACTCCATATTCCTATCAGGTGTGTATTTCGCAGGCCGAAATGGGCCATGTGGGGCCAATAGGGGCCCATATGAATAAATTGTATGATTGTGTAGTAGATATTGGACTGGTCTATGTGAATCTCATATCTGTGGCTAGATTTGGGCTAAATGGGCCACATGAGCGTGTGGGCCCACTTGGGCCGAGAATGGGCCTTAGGCCCATTCGCATGTTATCTCTGTTTAGAATACCCTTGGTTTACAGAATTGCTGAAATACCCGTAGTTTGTAAAATTACCGAAATACTCCTGTTTTGTGAAATTACATAAATATCCCTGATTTGTGAAATTAACGAAATACCCTCAGATTGCAAAATTACCAAAATACCCCTGTTTTGTGAAATTATAGAAATACCTCTAATTTGTGAAATTATCAAAATACCCTCGAATTGTAAAATTGCCGAAATACCCCTAATTTGTGAAATTACCGAAATACCGTCAGTTTGGAAAATTATTGAAATACCCTCAGTTTGCGAAATTACCAAAGTACCCCTAATTTGCAAAATTACCGAAATACCCTCGATTTGCGAAATTATCGAAATACCCTCAATTTGTGAAATTATCGAAATAGCCCCAATTTGTAAAATTATCGAAATACCCTCAATTTGTGAAATTATCGAAATACCCTCGATTTGTAAAATTACCGAAATACCCTCGATTTGCAAAATTATCAAAATACCTTCCATTTGTGAAATTATTGAAATACCCTCGATTTGCATAATTATCGAAATACCCTCGATTTGTGAAATTACCAAAATACCCTCGATTTGTAAAATTACCGAAATACCTCCAATTTGGAAAATTATCGTAATACCCCTATAAGGTAGAATTACTAAAATACCCCTATAGGGTAGAATTACCAAAATACCCCTGTGGGGTAGAATTATCGAAATACCCTTGAAGGGTAGGATTACCAAAATACCCTTATAGGGTAAATGACTATTTTGTCCTTATGGGTAAATGACTGATTTGACTGTGTTTTAACTGACTTGACTGTGGGTGTGTTGCTGATATGCTGTTAATATGTGTTGAAATGACTGTCACTGAGCATGGCCATTTTGCATACACGTGTAATGATTGAGCATGACATACACGACATATTGCATGGGTTGGGACATTGATACGGAGGATGTTCTGATAGGGTCGCACGGGTCGCATGACAACTATGGATCCAGTATTTATTTGTTAAGGTCGCACGTGTCGCACGACGACTGTGGACCAACGGACGGCTTAAAGCCGCGTAATCTAAATATGACTCTGTGCCAACCTAAATATGGCTCTGTGCCATCTTGATTATGGCTTTGTGCCAATCGTATTTACCTATGGCTATGTGCCTAACATATATATCGATGACTCTGTGTCGATCATATTTACCCAAGGCTGTGTGCCGATTATATTACCGTTGCTGATGGCTATGTGCCAAACATAATATAGTTACTGATGGCTTTGTGCCAATTGTAATACCACTACTGAAGGCTTAGAGCCGTATATATATGCTTAGCAGCCTTGCTAAAATGTTTGAGTAGTGCCGCTGTTGTGCTACCTTTGGAGTGTAGGGATGGGTGGGTTGATATTCATATCCCCACAGGAGTGTAGGGTTGGAAAGGAAATGGAGTGCAGGGCTAGATTTGGGATGGGATGCATCCTCATACTATTGCATATCTGTTATGATATCTATTTTTGGTTTGGGCTAGGCCCAATTGATTCTGTTATGGGTTGTGACCCAAATGATATTGTAGTGGGCTTGGCCCACGTATGCTCTATTCTGTACTGTACTGTTACAGTTAAAGGGCTTTGGCCCAGACTACTTTGGGTTCTATTTCTGTATACTGATTGGTACTCTAGAAAGGGGATTACACACTGAGTTTTCATAAAGTCACCCCGTTTTTAACAGTGCAGGTAATCCCCAGCCTTAGACGGTTCAGAGTTGCGAGGGACTCGGAGAAGACCACACACTGCTTATGTTTTCTGTTTTGATTATCTACTTTGAAATATTTTGATTTGCGTTGTAATAAGGCCTTTTAAAGTTTTCGCACTTTAAATTTTAGATTGGTTTTATTTTAATTTATATCTGTTAGAAGTAAATCGTAGTTTTTCAAAATGTTAACTATTTTAAAACAACACTACGTTTTATAACATTTTTAAATGGTTTCTGACTTAATCTTTTCGTAAATCAATTACTTTCAAAATTAGCTTCCGTAACTGAAAAAAATGTTTTGGGAATAAAACTAACATAATTAGGATTTTACTTAAGCGTTTAATCAAGAAGGGTTTTCAATGAAAACATTGTTTTCGAAAAACACTTCAATGTGACATGCCAAATTCAGGCCTAACTTCTAGGCCAGGTTTGGGGTGTTACATTATGCATCATGTCAGCTCAAGACGCATGAGGCTAACTATCTGACGCACGATTTAGAGTTGGTAGCGGTAGTTTTTGCTTTGATAATCTGGAGGCACTATCTGTATGGTGAGAAGTGTACTATCTTCACTGATCACAAGAGCCTCAAGTATCTTCTCACTTAGAAGGAGTTAAACCTTAGGCATAGAGATGGGTTGAACTGCTTAAGGATTTCGACTGCACCATCGAGTACCATCCTGGTAAGGCTAATATGGTGGTAGATGTTTTGAGCCGTAGGGCTATGACCGATCTGAGAGCGATGTTCGCTCGGGATCAGTGGTAAACAGATGAGGGATAAATCACTTAAGTTACGGTTCCGTCAGGTTGAGAATGGGGATACTACTGATTTTGGGATTAACAGTGATGGGATACTTTGTTTCCGCGGTCGAATCTATGTACTGAATAAGGAGGATTTGAGACAGTCGATTTTGAGTAGCCCTTACGCTCCCGATGGGAATAAAATGTATCGAGATTTACGAGAGTTATACTGGTGGCCAGGGTTGAAGCGTGAGGTTACTGATTTCGTTGCTCGCTATTTGACTTGTCAGTAGGTAAGGCTGAGCATTAGTTGTCTTCGGGGTTGCTGGAGCCGGTAAAGATTCTGATGTGAAAATAGGAGCGAGTAACGATGGACTTCGTTAGTGGGTTGCCTTTAACACCCACTAAGAAGGATTCTGTCTGGGTTATCATGGATCGATTGACCAAGTCTTCCTACTTCATTCCGGTCAGGACAGAATTTTCTCTCCAGAAATTGGCTAAACTGTATGTATTTGAAATAGTGAGACTACATGGGGTTCTTGTCTCGATCATCTCCGACAGGGATCCTCGCTTCATGTCTCGGTTCTGGAAGAAGTTGCAGAAGCTCTGGGTTTGAGGTTTGAATTTAGTACTACTTTCCATCCTCAGAAAGATGGTTGATAAACCGTAAAAGTAACATATTTTAATCCCATATTTAGCATATTTTTGGATGATTTATCCCTTGATTTATGTAAAAAAGGTGCTCTTAATTCTTTCTTTTCATGTTTTATACTCAGGAAAGCATCGGAGGATGAAAAGAACGAGAAACCGGCTTAAAACGAACCAAATTGGGCCAAAAGAAAAATTGACACGGCCTGGCCCAAAGACCACACGGCCGTGCCTCAGTAAAAGTCCGAACACGGCCTGGCCACGATTCACATGGGCGTGTGCCATGGCCGTGTCCTTGTCATGGAGAAGAGCAATTTCATTCGGATTTGGATACTTGGAGGCAAAGAAACCGATCTCAAAAGCCTATATAAACCCCCTAAGTATAACCTGAGAAGGGGGCAATTTGCTAGGCTAAGGAGCCGAGTCGAAAAGGTCAGATTTGTGGGAAACACTTGAAGATAGCCAGTTGATCCATCTCAAGAAGCCGAAATTCTACTCAAGACAGAAGATCTCTCCTTCAATTCCTTCAAGGGGTTTTAGGGATTTCTTATGTTTTGTTTTATCTTTTCTTTTGAGATGTTTTCTTTTATGGTTATGAACTAAACCCTTCAGATACCAGAAGGGGATGAAACCTAAGATGATTCTTGTTATTGTTTTCTGAACTATATGATAAGTACTTGATTTGTTCTTAATTATGTGTTCTTAATTCTTGTGTTGATATTTTCGAGATATTGGCTCAAGTATGATGTGCTTAGGTGGAGGAGCAAAAGTCCTTACCTAAGAGTAGATCTAGCATAATTAAGCGGAGTTGATCGCACGCCTAGAGATAGGGTGACGAGATTTTGCCGGATTAGGGTGAAACCTAATATGGGAGTCCATAGATCGAGTTAATGCTATTTTAGGGGTTTTAATTAGAAAGAGATTTCAATTAATCAACATAGGGTTAGACGTTATTCACCTCAAGAGAGGGTTTAATATAAATTAGGGAATCTTACAGATCAAGTCAAGTAAATACATCGTCTGGTTTAGTGTTAGATAACAAGTGAAGTCTAGGTGGATTCTTCCGAAGTGTATCATCTTAATCAACTGAGTTTTTTCATAAGTATTTCCCCAATTCATTCTTTTTGTCTTTGCATCTTTAGCTTAGTAGTTAATTAAAATTAGATTAAAACAACAACTTCACTTATTTTAGGCTAGATAATAAAAAGAAAAGTTAATATTAGTACTTTTAGTTCCTTTGGGTTCGACAATCCGGTCTTGCCTAAGCTATACTACTGCTCAATAAGTGCACTTGCCTTAAGTCGTTGTCAGAGTTAGTTTACAGGTTCGATCATTCTCATTTATAAATTTAAAACTCTGAAAAATAACGATAAATTTTTTGGCGCCGTTGCTGGGGATCTAAAATATTAAGAAAACTCTATTTTTATTACTTTAGCCACTCTTTTTATTTTTATTTTTATTTTTCGTAATTCACTCTTATTTTTATTTTTTTTGTTTTGTTTTTAACTTTGCTAAATTTTCTTTCTTTCTTTTCTTAACAGGTACCTTTAGTTTATGACTAGAAGGAACCCGATAGGACCACTAGTATACGACAGTGATATTGAAGCTACCGCTCGCAGGAATCGCAGAGAAATTAGGCGAGCCCTAAATTACACAGAAGAAGAGCGAGAAAGTAGATCCAATCCTACTGAAGGGATGGATGAGAACAATCCACCACCACAAGATGTGGCAGAAAATAATGCTCTGCGTACTATGTATGATTATGCTAAACCTCATTTAACAGGAGCAGAGTCAAGCATTGTTAGGCTTGCTACAGCTGCTAATAATTTTGAATTAAAGCCTAACACTATACAAATGATTCAACAATTTGTTCAATTTGATGGTTTATAGGACGAAGACCCAAATAATCATATAGCTAATTTTTTAGAGTTCTGTGATACCTTCAAAATAAATGGCATTTCTAATGATGCCATACGTCTTCGGTTATTTCCCTTTTCATTAAGGAATAAAGACAAATAGTGGTTAAACTCACTACCACGAGAGTCAATCACTACATGGGATCAGATGACCGAAAAATTTTTATTAAAATATTTCCCACAGGCCAAAACGGCCAAATTGTAGAATGATATCTCTTCTTTCGTGCAGATGGATTTAGAGACATTATACGACGCATGGGAGAGATATAAGGATCTCTTGAGAAGGTGTCCGTACCATGGTTTACCCTTGTGGCTCCAAGTCCAAACTTTCTATAACAGTGTAAACCCCTCAACGAGTACCTAATTGACTCAGCCGCCGGTGGAACCCTGAACAACGAAACTCCTGAAGCAGCCTACGAGTTTATAGAAGAGATGTCACTGAATAACTATCAGTGGCAAGTTACAAGGACAAAACCAAGAAAATTAGCCAGAGTTTTTAGCCTCGACGCAGTAACCATGTTATCAACACAGGTAGACATGATGAATATAAAGCTTGATAGTTTGTATTCTTCACAGGTGCATCCAGTAATACAGTGTGACGCAAGTGGAACTGTGGCGAATCCTGAGTACCCACCCTACCAACCGGGCACAGAAAGCAAACAGATAAACTATATAGGTAATAATTTTAGATCTAATAATAACACTTATAGTAATACTTATAATCCAGGTTGGAGGAACCACCAAATTTTTCATGGAGGGTCAAGGAAATAAAGGAAATCAAAGACAACAACCTCCTCAAAATTTCCCACATCAGCCATATCCACAGGAAAAGAGGTCGAACCTCGAAGAGATGCTGACAAAATTAATGACAGCCACAGATAACCGTCCCCAAGACACTGAAACCACCCTTAAGAATCAACAAGCATAAATCAAAGGGATCGAAAGCCAAGTTGGGGAACTTACTAAGTCAGTTGGACAACTTACTAAGGTAGTTTCTGAAATTTGAGCAGAGAGTTTTTCTAAAGGAACTGAACAGGTAAAGGCAGTTACACTGAGAAGTGGAAAGGAGTTAGTCGAACCAAAGAAAAAAATACCACGTGAAGATAACAAAGAAAAGGATTAGGGAGTTGAGGATGTAGCTCCAGTACGCAACGAAAGTAAACCACAAATCCCATATCTGACAAAGTTGAAGAAAGACCGATTAGATGCCCAATACGGTAAATTTCTTGAACTTTTTAAACAAATACATATTAACTAACCCTTTATTGAAGCCATTTCACAGATGCCAACGTACGCAAAATTCTTAAAAGAACTCCTGACGAATAAAAGGAAGCTTGAAGAAATATCAACAGTGGAGTTTAATGAAGAATGTTCAGCCATCGTCCAAAACAAGTTACCAACCAAATTAAAAGACCCAGGAAGTTTTACTATTCCCTATTTAATTGGTAGTTTAAATATTAAGAAAGCATTAGCTGATCTAGGTGCCAGTATTAATTTAATGCCTTATAAAATGTTTAAACAACTAGATCTTGGGGAACCAAAACCCACTAGGATGAGTATTAGTTAGCTGATAGATCTATTAAATATCCTAGAGGAGTTATCGAAGATGTCTTGGTAAAAATTGATAAATTTATTTTCCCTGTTGATTTCGTTGTGCTTGACATGGATGAGGACATTGATGTTCCCTTAATTTTAGGGCGCCCTTTTTTAGCTACTGCTAGGGTTGTTATTGTAATAGTCCGAATTTGACCCTAAACAGAACGGTGGTTTCGGGACCACGAATTTGAGTCCAAAAAATTTTTAATATTATTTTCGGTGCTTATTATATGTGAATTATTGTGTGTGGAAGTTTTGTATGAAAATTTGATCGTTTGTGTGTTTAATTTAACAAAAAGGACTTAATCGCGTAAAGTGCAAAAATTGCAAACTATAGTGAAAAGTGCTAATGTGGTAATGGCTTGCTAATATGGGGTATTAAAAGGGAAAATAGCCCATTATTAAGGTGAGTGGACGGCATATGTCCAAAATAACCTTATTTATATATGATGATTTTATTATAATGAAAGGTTATTTTTGTACTTTGGTTATTAAGTTAATATAATAAAAACAAAGCTTAAAATAAGAAATGTTCATCATCTTACTATCACCGAAAATAAGAAAGAAAGAAAAGGGTGTGATATTGTTATATTCGGCGATAGTTCAAGCATAAATCGGGTATGTGTTTTTAGTCGGTTTTTGATAATTTTTACGTTTTTGTGATCGTTGCTTTGAATACTATCTGACCCATGCTAGAATTTTTGAGATTAGTGTATATGTGATGTTCAGCCATGATAGAAGCTTATGCTTTTGTGATGTTTGATGAATATATGTTAAAGTTATGTTATAGATTAAAATGTTTTGTATTGGAAATTTTGGTGAATTTGAGTATTTTAGGCTAAATTGCAAAAATAAATTTTTGAGGGGTTAAAATGCAAAATAAATGAAATAAATGGACTTGTATAGTCCCTATAAATATTCGGCCCTTAGGTTGTGTAATGAAATTTTGTGTATTTTGTGTTTTGTGCAAATAGGACTAAATTGTAAAAATATGAAACATTAGGGGTAAAATGGTAATTTGCCTATTTATGTGTTTTGAGACTAAACTGAGATGAAATGTGCTTGAATGAGCTAAATTTTAATGTGTCTAGATCAAGAACAAAGAATGACGGATTTGGATCGGGGAAAGGCAAAGGTTATCGAATAGCCGGTCTTCGTTGTCCGTCGATAGTCGAGGTAAGTCTATAAGCAATTTAATATCGTAAATGGTATATATAGCATTGATTACATGTTAAATCATGAAATTATGTTTGTAAAAATTGTCTTAGCCGAACGTGGGTAGTAAGAATGAAAGGAATGTTGTTATAATTTAAGTCGGGTTGATAAGTCAAAGTGATTGAATAATGTGTGACTTATGTTAATTTGGGCAGCATTATTGTAATGTGTATGGGATGAAAATAATATTGAATTGGGCTTCGAGCCTAGCAGGCCTTGTGCCGGTGAAGTGTTTCGGGCTTATTGCCTAGCAGGCTAAATGCCAGTGATCAAATTTCAGACCTCGGGTCTAGCAGGCTTAATGTCGGTGTGTATTTCGGGCTTTGATGCCTAACAGGCTTAATGCCAGTGATATATCATAAATAGAGAAGTTATAAATCATTTACAAGGTGGAACATAGTTACTTCAATAAGATAAATGCTCGGGTAAGTATAAACTGTTGCATAGATGCAAGGAATAAGGTAAGCTATTATATTTCCTTTCGAATTAAGTAAGTTGTGATGTAATCAAAGTTTTCAGTAAGGTATTTATACGTGCATTTGATCTTAACAATAATGAGCTTGATATGTATATTGAAATATAAGCTTGGTTATGCTTTTTGAGATTCAGTCATACGTATAAATGTTAAATGTGAGAACGATTGGATATGCTTACGTATGTGTATAACTAATTTCATGTGGATAAGATGTATGTTATATTTAATAGTTTTGGAGCATGTGAATATCTATGGTATTTAAGTGCTTTGAAGAGTTTGTATACTGAGGATAAGAGATTGATAAATGCTAAGTGATAGTAATGGCATTCGGCTATAATGAAATTTATTAATTAAATTATTTGTATTCAAAGTCATGAATATATTTTTAATGATTGGATGTTTGATTATTGCATCGTTATTGCTTGAGACTTACTAAGCTAGTAAGCTTACTCTGTATGTGTTCAATGTTCTATTTTATAGATTTAGGTTACGCTACGGGCTCAGAGGATCATCAGAGAATTCAACCACACTATCATCCCTTTTTGGTACTTATAAACTTAGTTTCTGAATCAAAGGCATGTATAGGTTAGACTAAGTAGTAAAATCAATGAATTTTGGTCTTGTATATATGTATAGCCTTGCGAAAATGGCTTATTTCTTTTGGTTAACTTTGGTTTCTATGCTTTTGGGATATATTGTGTAACACCCCCAAACCCGGCCCACGAGCCTTGACCGGATCAGGTTATGTCACTGCGGAAAGACGGTTGAAAATCTTTTTGACTTGGAATAATCATGAAAGTTTGTTAACTTTTGAAAACCATGTCCATTTAAAGTAATATGAAAAACCTTAGTGTTATAAAATTGTTTGAATTTAAACTTTATTAAATACTATTTTGAATAAGCAGGTTGCTAAGATAAAATCCTCTTCACATAGTGGTTCAGTTTAATCAAGCTATAATTAAAATAATACCAAAATAATAGTAAGGCCCTTATTACAACCCATACTTTAAACAAAATACTCAATATTAAAAATGCTTAAAATAATCCAAATATCTTCTTCTGAATGGTCCACCTTGTGTCCTCTCTGAACCCGGTCCATCTTTACGCATCACCTGAAAATGTTAAAGGAAAAAGGTGAGTCACCAAGACTTAGTGTGTAGCCCCTTTTCCCGGTTTAGTAAAACATCATACACCAATCATAAACAGGTTTAACATGCACAAGTTACGATATGCACTGACCTAGCCTTAGCCTTCCAAACACCTTTCTCTACCCCGTGTGGTACCAAACCACTAGTGGTGCCAAACCCTTTGGTGACTTAAAGTCACAATATCCGTCAATACTTGTGGTGCCAAACCACTTTGGTGTCCCAAAGACACAAATGTGATACCAAATCTTTGGTGACCGAAGTCATGAATCAAGTGATGGGGCCAACCCATCGTGTGATACCAAATCACGGCATCAATCCCATAATGTAAAGCGTGGGGCCACCCCCTTTGTGGTGCTAAGCCACGGGGCGAGGCGCTATGAGGTGCCAAACCTGCGGAGGTGCCAAACCTCGGTGACCGTAGTCACAATGTGGTACCAAACCACCCGGTGTCCGTCGACACGAATATCACTTCCCCCTCTCTCATATCACCCATCATCATACCAACTCATGTATAGTATTCAAATCATGCAAACATGTTTAACGTTGCATCTCATAGCACATACATCATAAATCATGACATCATGTATCAATAATGAGTACTCATAATGAAACGGACTTACACGAATCTGTGCACATACCCCATAGGGTATCATATCACTCAACCATACTATTTCGGTTTTACCAATCAATCGATTTATCAAACATATACAAAGCAAGAAGCGTGTTAGTTTACACACACAGTTCCTAATGCAACTATCAAATCCGTAGATCAAGATCTAACGCACTAGATCCCCTTCCTTAACACTTTTTTGAGCACTAGCCACAACCAGAGAGATATGCGAGATCAAGCCTTCCCTACAATCGGCGAACTAAACAACATAATCATGCTAATCAACCTCAAAGTATATAGCAGTAATTTTACCTACTAAGGGTATTTTAGTATTTTACCCACCAAGGGTATTTTCGTAAATTTACACTTGCAATGGCCTTACCGAAGGCCTAATGTCGCCACTAGCGACTCAGCTACCATTTCCGGTCGTACCGGACGATTGGGCCTAAAACTCGATTTCGGCCCATCCAGGCCCACATGCTCGTGTGGCCCACCTAGCACAAATCTAGCCACGTATATAAGTTCCACCTAGTCTAGTTCAACATATACTAACCAATCATGCAATTCACTCATATGGGCCCACAGGCCCATTGGGCCCACTTCGGCCGATCGAGGCCCAAGCAGCCCAACCCACAAGAATACTACTGATGGCCTCAACTATCGCGTCGAAGCCCCACACGTGCGCTTGCACGCTCGTGTGGCTACTAATGCCATATAACTGGTATTTCGGCATTTTGCCGCTTTACAACTAGAGTAGAGAGAGTTACACACCTGATAGGACTCTAGGGCTAATCCGCGCTCCGACCACTCTTGTGCCCAAACGCCCTCCAAGATGTGTTTACTCTCCTTCTAGGATGCTCCTTATATAGCTAGCTCTTCACCTTCATTCTTTGTGTCTTTCCGATGTGGGATCCCTTCCTCAGTAGAGTTTAAATTCAACTAAAACTCTTGTCGTCCAATCCGCAAAATAAATACTCCCTTGCTTTTCATGAGATTCGAACCCAGGCTCCCTTGCAACATAATCCACGCTGCTAGCCACTTTACCACAAGCTCCAATTGTGTCTTAGACCATGCGCAACTAAATATAAACTATGGGCCAAATTCTAAGGTCCAAGCAAAAAGAAACCAAAATGCAAAAGCCAAGACTTGAACCTTGGACCTCCTTCCTTCTTTGTGGCGTCACTCCCTTGTCTCTTATGTGGCGTCACTTTGTCACTACACCACACACTCCACTTGTGTCATTTTCCTCCATATTTTATTCATAAGGCCTATCTGCCAACTTCTAGGGTTTTTTTCACCTAAAACCAAAATTTCCCCAAAGCCAATATTTGATCCCGAGACTTCATAGAAGCCCTCTAACCTTCCAAAATCACTTATCCAATAGGTCTAACTTGCATTTAAGCCGATCTCCTATTCTCTAAAAATTCAAACGCTACTACGCCTAAGGCCCATTGGGCTCAATTCTCCTAGGCCCAATTTTGGGATGTTACATATTGGCTTGATCATGATGTTGAGGTTTGGCTATATGTGTTTTTTTTTGGTTAAGCGCTTGATGTGTTTGGTTTTTAGCAAATTTGGCCTTGGCTTAATATATGCGAAATGAAGTTGATGTGTATATGTAGGGAGTATGATCTTGGTTAAGGTGAGTCTATGGGTTACTTGTTTAGTATGATTTACTAATAATAGTTGAGTTAAGTCATGTGTTTCATTAAAAAGGTAGATAATATATGTTTGATGTGTTTAGAAGGAATAATAATAATGTTAAGCTTAAGTAATTTTGGCTATGTGATATTTATAGTTATATATTGAAGTATGAATATGATGATTGGCTATAAATGTTCGGTTGCTATTGGTAAGAAATGAATTGTAACACCCTGGTTTAGGGGTTATGCGTTCGTGCATAATTCGAGTGATAGTAAGCTTGGAGTATGTTTGGACATGTTTTAAGGGTTTCGAGAACTTTAAGTTATAAGGGAATGCTTCGGGAAAAAAATTGGATTTAGGTGTAAAAAGGGGAAACTGGGCAAGAAGGCCTTAAAATAATTTTGTGGAGTTTAGGACACAAGAAAGAAATTGGCAAAGTGGCTTGGCGCTAAGTGCAAAGGAGTGCCAAGGGAAGGGGTTCGAATAACATGGGAGGCAGTTGGGCTTTTATTTTTTTTTAGCGTTAAAAAGGGAGTTGGGCTAGGTAGGCTTTAAAGGAATTTTGTGGGCATTTTTTTAGCAAAAAGGAAGGCTGTGGTAGAGTGGCTTCCGTGCGCTACTTAAGAGCTTGGGAGGGCGCCATTAAGGACACAGGTTCGAATCCCAGCAGTGAAAGAGGGTTTTTATTTTTGTTTTTGGGGCGTTAAAAGGAAGGAACTAAGGAAGTAGGGCTTAAAAGAAATTATGGCGCATTTTTGACACAAACAACGCCTTGGCCGAATGGCCTGGGGCGCTACCTGGCTGCTTGTTCCACTAGGTCCTGTGTTCGAACCATGGAGGTTGCAATTGAAGTTTTATTTTTATTCTTTTTGGCAGCAGGCTGGTAAGGTGTTGGACGGCACATGGGACCTTCAAATTGAGATAAGAATTAAGTTAGTTTTTTTAAATTTTCGGCTGAGGTATTGGATTAAGGCTGGACTTTATTTTTTATTTATTAGATGATAAGGGTGGTTCTTTTAATTGTTTTTGAATAGGTGATAAAGTTATAAAATAGGGGGGATAAGCTTGATGCTTGTCTTTAATTCGGCTAGAAGAGGGAATAGTCATTAATTTATTTTTATTTAGTTTAAATTAGTAGATAGGAGATAATTGTAGAGTTATTTTATTTGTTTTATTTATTTTAGTTTAATAGGTAGGAGTTTGATATGGGATTAATTTATTTTATTTATTAAAGGGATAAAGAGATAAAGTAGGAGAGTGATAGGAGATAATGTATTGCATTATTTTATTAAAAAGATTAAATGGGAGAAAACTTTGGAATTTGATTAGGGGGATGCTAGTAGCCGAATTCTTTATAAGGGGGGAGTGTTCATCTTTGGCTTCTCTTTTGTTTCTTTAATTTTTTTCTTTGTGCCGAAATTCCCCTACTCTTCTCCTCTTCTTTTCTTTATTTTCTTTCAACCCCAAATCCTTTCTTTTTATTTCTTGAATAGCCGAATACCCCATCTTCTTTTGAGAGCCATGGCCGAATGTGTAGTCATCATTTAGAGCATAAGCCGAATCTCTAGTAAGCCGAATCATCAAGGAAGGTGCCGTCGACTACTTTCTGGTAGTCTCTCTAAACAAACGTTGGGAGCATAAGGGGCCATTGTCCATAGGTTTGTGTTTAGGCCGATTCTAACATGTGATATATGTAGGGATCTCGACAATTCTATAAGACAAGAGCAGGTTTCGGGATTTAAGTAAGCTAGGGGTAAATTGACAGAAGTACATAGGAGCCTTTGGGATTCTAGATCGTTTCGTCAAGGAAGGCAGGGGAAAGTCCCTATCCCAAAGTTTAAGAAAAGAGCTGTGTCTCGGTGGTTCGGGATTAGCACCGGGTGTGGGCGTGACAGGAGAAAGCTATAGGCAGATAGCTGTAGTCTCGCTTAGCGATAGCGTCGGGATCGAAAGTCTAGAGCTTCAGGTTATAAGGTGTGTAGCTAGCCTACTGTTTCCGAGGTTTATATTTGTATGTGTAATGTGTTTACTAACAAGTGCAGTGATAAGTGTGATATTGATACCCTTCAAGGGTATGACGAGGATCAGGTTAGTAACAAAGTGGTTGAAATATGATTATTGATTTGTATATGTGAATATGCCTATGATTACGAATAAAACATGTGCATGCATTATCATGACTGTATTTTATGTTGCATGTGCATGGGTGGGCTATGAGCGAGAAGTGCGGGTGTACCAGAGCACGTGGTTGATGAGTATTTGTGTGCCTCATCGTGATTGATATCGGCTATGTGCCATATCGTGGATTGATGAGTGACTATGTGTCCCATCGTGATTTGGTGTTAGCTACGGCTACATCGTGGATTGGCGCTGACTGAGGTCGCGTTGTGGATTTTGTGCTTAATTGCACGTGGATGGCATTGAATGCCTTTGTGGAGTTACAAGGAGAGGGTGATTTAATAATCCCCTGGTGTGTGGTAGGCTGGATAAGGGGGTGTGTAGAGGATGGACATTAGGCTTGGGTCGGGATTCATTATTGCATAATTGTGGTATGTGAATATATGTGATTGTGGACTTGAATAAGAAATGGGCTAAGCCCAGTATGTGGAGGGTATGTGGCTAATTACCTGGTTACTTGATAAGTGTTATAAGAATGGGCCAAGCCCAGAATGTGATATGATCTGAGTATGATATATGATATCTGATGCATGGGTTATTATGTGGTTAGCATGTAGGTGGAATTCAGTGGTTTATTACACACTGAGTCTGTGTGACTCACCCAGCTTCTTAAACATCGCAGGTGATTCGTGATTAATGGACCGGGTTGGAGTGGATACAAAGGTGGCCATGTAGAAGCAGATTTTCATGCGGAAGTTGTTTTCCTATTTAATAGAATTTATCATTTTCAGTATTTTTGAGTATTTGAATAAGTTTTATTGTAATCAGGCCCAATTAAATTATTTGAGTATTTATATTATGTCAAAGCCAAATGACGATTAAATTATTATTTTAAAATCGGTTTATTTTCGGCAAACTATATCTTAAAACATAAGTTAAGGTTTTAATTCGGATATTTTATATCAAGCTTATATTATTTAATAATTTTTAAAGGGACATGGTTTTTGAATAAGTACAAAATTTTCAAGTTCCACCACAAGTAAGGATATTTTTAAGCGTTTTTCCGCAGTGACATACCAGATCCGGTCAGGACTTGTGGGCCGGGTTTGGGGTGTTACATGAATACGTTTTATGATTGATAAGTGCAAATCCAAATGGTAAGTGAAACAGTATGGTTAGTTAACAAGATAAATTGTGAAGTTCAGGTATACTAATATATATATATTCGAATTTGGTGTACATCGTAAGGTTAATTATGTGTAAACGAAAATATGACTTTTTTTTATAGGGTAAAGTACGTGTTATATATATATATATGTATACATCAATAGTACATTCGATCATGTTGTAATAATACTAGGTATGTATGTACATTTGATTATTAAATGGTATAAACAGTATAAATGGTTCGATTGTTTTAATAGGTTCTTGTATTGTAGTAAAATGAATGGATATAGTCTATGTTATATATAATTTGATTTATGTCCGACATAGGTTATAAAATATTATAAGTTGGGTTATGCTTTAATTTTATATATCATGAATGTTTAAGTTATATGGTTCGGACATTTCCATGTATTAAGTACCTGTAATAAATCTTGTTGTACGTTATTTAATTCAATAAGTTGTAATGTTATATGAAATAGAAAAGATTGCATTGCTTGTGCTTGAATTTTTAATGAATGTCTATTTGGTATTGAGTTTAATTCAGTGATGCCTCATAACCCTAATCCGGCGACGGATATGGGTTTGGGGTGTTACAGTTATCGATGTAGGTGACAGTAAACTTGCATTAAAGATAGGCGATGAGGAAATTATTTTTCAAATTTATGATGCCATGCGATATTCTAGAGAACAAGATGATTCCTGTTATTTTGTTGATACCACTGATCATATCATTCAAAACTCATTACAGGAAATTATATATGATGACACGATGGAACTGTGCCTGACTCAAGAAAAGGGGGAAGAAGATGAAGTTGACAAGCTGAATACATCTTCATTTAGACATACGAAAGAAGAGAGCATTAAATTCAATGACGAACTAATACAAAAAACCTCCATTGATGAGCCGCCCAAATTAGAATTAAAACAGTTGCCTAAACACTTAGAATATGCATTCCTAGGGGACGATTCTACGCTACCGGTAATTATCTCTTTTGAACTAAAACTCAAGGAAAAAGAGGAGTTGATACAGGTACTAAGAGAACATAAAAGAGCCATAGCTTGGAAAATCTCTGACATTAAGGGAATAACCCCGTCGTTTTGCACCCACAAAATTTTAATGGAAGAGGAATACAAGCCATGTGTGCAACCTCAGAGACAATTGAATCCCAACGTAAAAGAAGTTGTAGAAGCTGAGGTAATTAAACTGCTAGATGCTGGAATAATTTATCCTATTTCTGACAGCAATTGGGTGAGTCCTATGTAGGTTGTTCCAAAGAAAGGAGGCATGACGGTGGTAGCCAACTAAAAGAATGAACTAATTCCCACCAGGACAGTTACAGGTTGGAGAGTTTGCATTGATTACAGGAAACTGAATGACGCTACTAGAAAAGATCACTTTCCTTTGCCCTTTATTGATCAAATCTTAGAAAGGTTATCTGGGCATATGTACTACTGCTTCCTAGATGGACTTTCTGGCTATTTCCAAATCCCAATAGCCAACGAAAAGAATGAACTAATTCCCACCGGGCGATTCTGAGTTGGAGAGTTTGCATTGATTACAGAAGGCGAATGACGCTACTAGAAAAGATCACTTTCCTTTGCCCTTCATTGATCAAATCTTAGAAAGGTTATCTGGGTATATGTACTACTGCTTCCTAGATGGACTTTCTGGCTATTTCCAAATCCCAATAGCACCTGAAGATCAAGAGAAGACAACATTCACATGCCCATACGGTACGTTTGCTTATCGTAGAATGCCTTTTGGATTAAGTAATGTTCCTGCTACTTTTCAGCGTTGTATGTTAGCAATCTTCGACGAACTTGTGGAAGACATTATGGAGGTATTTATGGACGATTTCTCAGTATTCGGTAATTCTTTCCATCTTTGCCTTAAAAATTTAAAACGAGTTCTAATGAGATGTGAGGAAACTAACCTTGTTTTAAATTGGGAAAAATGCCACTTTATGGTACAAGAGGGGATTGTATTGGGACATAAAATTTCTAGTAAGGGAATCGAGGTAGGTAAAGCAAAGGTCAAAACCATAGAAAAATTACCTCCTCCTAGTTCACTTAAGGCTATTAGAAGTTTTTTAGGACATGCAGGATTCTATAGAAGATTCATCAAGAATTTTTCTAAAATAGCTAAGCCTTTAGCAAAATTACTAGAAAAAGATGTTCCTTTCAATTTCAATCAGGAATGTTTAGATGCATTCAATGTCCTCAAGGATAAACTAATAAATGCTCCGATTATAATTGCACCTGATTGGAATTTACCCTTTGAACTAATGTGTGATGCGAGTGATTTTACGGTAGGTGCAGTTCTGGGACAACGAAGAGACAAGCATTTTCAGCCAATTTATTATGCTAGCAGAATATTGACACCCGCACAAGATAGCTATACCACCACAGAAAAAGAATTGTTAGCTGTAGTTTTTGCTTTTGACAAATTTAGGCAGTATTTAATATTACCTAAAGTTGTCGTTTACACTGATCATTCAGCTCTTCATTATCTCTTAACTAAACCTGATGCAAAACCTCGACTCATACGATGGATTTTACCCTTGCAGGAATTTGATTTGGAAATACAAGATAAAAAAGGAGCTGATAATCTTTAAAGAGTCACCTCGCTAGGCTTGAAAACCCATACATCAAAGAGCTCGATGAAAATAAGATAAACGACTTGTTTCCCGAAGAACAACTCTTTTCTATAACCCACTCTAAGGTACCATGGTTTGTAGATATTGCAAATTATTTAGCTGCTAACATCTTGCCAAAAAGACTAACATATCACCAAAAGAAGCAATTCCTTGCTGATGCGAAAAACTATTTTTGGGAAGATCCCTTTCTTTTCCGCATATGTGCAGATCAGGTAATTCAAAGATGCGTTACAAGGGCGGAGGCAGGCAAAATCATGGAATATTGCCATTCAGGACCTTCAGGAGGACACTACAGTGGCATCAAGACAGCACATACAATACTCAAATTAGGTTTTTAATGGCCCACTCTATTCAAAGATGCCAACAGGTTTGTCGCTTCGTGTGATAAATGCCAAAGAACAGGTAATGTTTCTAAACGTGATGAAATGCCTCAAACATATATGCTATCATGTGAAATATTTGATGTATGGGGTATTGATTTTGTGGGTCCATTTCCTAGTTCATTTGGAAATAAATACATCCTAGTGGCAGTTGATTACATGTCAAAATGGGTGGAGGCCGAAGTTTTACCCACCAATGATGCTAGAGTAGTAGTTAAGTTTCTCAAGAAACTGTTCTCTCGATTTGGGACACCTAGAGCCATCATTAGTGATAGGGGCACTCATTTCTGTAGTACTCAATTTGACAAAGTCTTAAAAAAATATGGAGTACACCACAGGATAGCTACCCCATATCAGCCTCAAACCAGTGGGCAAGTTGAAGTAGTAAACCGAGAACTTAAATGCATCCTAGAAAAAACGGTTGAATCAAACAGAAAAGATTGGGAATTAAAAGTAGATGATGCCCTATGAGCCTACAGAACAGTATTTAAACCCCCTAGGAACATCCCCTTACAAACTTGTCTACAGGAAAAGCTGTCATCTACCATTCGAGTTAGAACACAAAGCTTTTTGGGCTATAAAATTTTTAAATTACGATCTTAAAACTGTAGGAAAGAAAAGAATGATGATGGATGAGCAGGCTAGACGAATGGAGAGCTGAAGCCTACGAGAACTCAAAACTATACAATGAGGCAACAAAGCGACGCCATGATGCTCGTCTAAAGAAATCGAGACAATTTGAAGTAGGAGACTTGGTCCTGCTATACATCTCAAGGCTTAAATTGTTTCCTGGGAAACTGAAATCAAGATGGTCAGGTCCATTCATGATTAAAACAATCTTTCCCTATGGCACAATCGAGGTAACTCATCCAACTCAAGGCACATTCAAGGTAAATGGTCACCGACTCAAAATCTATAATGGTGAAGATTTTAGGGATATAAAAAAGGAGCTTCAGCTCCATGAACCTTCTTTTAGAAATGAAAACAGGGTAAGTCTAGCTTAAGACTTTAAACGAACTCTTCTCGGGAGGCAACTCGAGCAATAACCTCACTAACATTATACTCTTAATTTTAGCATTTAAATTCCATATTAATTAACCCAAAAAAGTGCAGGTTTTAAGACTATACGGCCTTGCAGACGGGCGTGCCCGTGGCCGTGTGCAAGCCAAGGGACGGACTATGGGCATGCTAGTAGCTGTGCACGAGAAAGAAGAATTTTTCTCCCAACACGGGCTGCGATAAAAATCCACGCCCGTGCCGACTTTCCGTGGACTATATTGACTTACCAAACACGAGCTAAACACGCCCGTGCTAAACAACTGTGGGAAGAAGAACACGGGCGTGGAACCTTGACCACAACCGTGGTCAAACACCCTGAACGTGCCCAAAATTCAAAATCATGAAAATTACAGGCTAATTAAAATCAAACACGGGCGTGGCACCCTTCTCGTGTTGCCTCCCCTATTTAAAGAAACACAGCCCCGTTTTTCCCCAATCTTCTTCCCCAAGCCAACTCTAGCCATTTTCCCCTCAAAAACTCCCCCCAAATTCGGCCACCAGCAAGAAGCTCCCTCACCATTGCCTCTCCCCACCCTAAGTCTCCCAAATTTTCAAATACTCATACAAAGATGAAGCCACGCCCATGTTAACAGAAGCCCACACCCTCGCCATCGCCGTGCTACCCAGAAATTTACAGCACACGACCGTGCCCCACCGTACACGCCCGTGCTCCGCCATTCACGTCGCCACACACCCCAAAAAAACACTGCTGGTCACTCTTCACTATTTCATTTTCATCTATTCTAACTATTGTTTGATTAAAATTGCATGTTATTTAGTTTCTTTTTACTTTTACCATTATTTAGAATAATTTCTTGAATTTTAGAACTAATTTTATTGCTAATTAGTCAATTTTGTCAATATAATTTCTCATGGTTGAAATATTTTATTTAGCATTCAAATATTGTTGGGTACCGATCAAAATACTTGATATTATTTGGTAGATAATTATTTGAATATAAACTATTTTCAGGTACAATGTCATCATCTCGAGGAAAGAGAACCGCAGCCACCACTTCTAAGAAACGGAAGGGACCCGGCTCATCCTCTGCTAGCGCAACCACTAAAATGCACCATCCGTTTCTCCAATTTCCTACAGGGGTCCAAGAGGACCGTTATAAATTACTACGTGCACGACCCCTAGGAACAAGCAGACGTATCGACTGGGCCGCTTTAGAGCAGATCCATCTGGCCGGTGACATACAGGCTCTCCTAACCACTGATCCGTGGGAGCAATTCTTCAACATTATCGAGCCCACATACGTAGAACTCACTTTAGAGCTCTGCTCAACATTTCAACTTCAAACAGTGATGAGCCATTACGATGATCCAGGCACAATACAATTCCGTCTCGACGAAATTATACGACAGCTGAACGTGCCGCAGTTCGGAGATGTTTTAGGACTTTATACAGATGACTTCATACAAGAGAATAACCTTTCGGAGTTGCATCGCCATATACATTTCAGCCCCACCAAATGTTGGCACAAGATAGCTACAAATTCCTAGGATTATGACCCCAGTGGCTCAAAAGGGAAGGCCCTGGCTCTGTCTCTAAGGTACGTACACGCTATTTTGGTTCATACTTTGACAGGTCGACGAGAGAGCACCGGCGTCGTCAATATCATGACGCCTACTACTTATGGTGCATGTCAAACGGACATGTTGTCGACCTAGCATACTTTATAGCCTGAGCTATTCAACATCAGACAGAGCAGCATCGGCGAGGGATCATATCTATGGGTCCATACATCACACACTTGGCTCGGTACTTTGGGCTACTCAACACCGATGCACAAACCTCCTCCTTCACACTGATAGGGCAGATGGCCCCACAGGGCATCCAGACGATGCTACATATGAGGATGATCCAGCGTCGATGTGGGACCGACCATTCTCAATACCGACTAGCCCTCACCACTGATGAGGAGGAGCATGAGGACATCCCTAATGATATCCCACCACCACAGGAGGAACCATTCCCGAGCCAGCGGCCCTCCCATGCAGCAGCGTCACTTTCGGACATCTCTGCACGCCTTACCCAGTTTGAGCAGTACTATACTCAGCAGTTCAATGACACCGCTCGACGTTTTGACGGGATCGAAGCCACCCTTAAGCAGATTTGTCATCACTTCCACATTTCTTCCCCGCAACCACCGCAGGACCCAGCAGATGATGAGGACCCTTGAGTCTTTTTATCATCTTTATTTTTAGTTTTCTTTTCTTTATTTTTAGTTCATAGCTTCAGTTTTTATTTAAACTTGGTGCCTTTCAAACTTTTATTCCATTCATGATATCATTGGCTATCTAACCTTCGAGTATTACTAACAAACACTTGTTTAATCATGCCACCCAGACATCTAACTGATGACTTCGCAGTTTTAATAGCACACTCCAAAAAAAAAAAAAATGAACAAATCACTAAGGAGTAATTCAATACTACATAAGTCATCATCTTTTCACCTCCAACTCCAGGAATACATCCATATTCGAGAAGTTTCACCTTTCTCCCTCTCTTTTAATTATCTAATAATTGTTATTATCTATCTTTGTACATTGAGGGCAATGTACATCTTAAGTGTGGGGGGCTGAATAGTTATTTCGAGAAAATGCCTAACTTTCTGCATTATTCTCAAAATACCTGAATTATGCCTTGTCTTGAAGTAAGTTTCTCACATTATAATTAGAATGAAATTTCTAATGATTTATGATTTTTATTGATATGTTTTTTAGTAAGCCATAGTTAATTGTGCATTGATGATTTAAACTTGAAGAATACTAGAGAATCAAGCATGATAAATCTAATTTTTAGAATTAAAATTTTAGCTAGGTTGTTAACCTGAATCTGAATATTACTTTGAAGTTTGAATTCTACGAGGTTGACATCAAATACCCATAATTTTTGTGAGATTTTGAGCCTTATAAAGCATATGTCCTTTTTCATGCTCACTTTTTGATTATGAGTGTGTCAACATTGAACTGTTATTCTAGAACTTGCCTCGATTATACAAGTTGAGGCCACACCTTTGATTTGATATACAGAGATGATAAAGGCACTTAAGATTTAACCCACTTACACCACTAAAAGGCCTACCTTCATAATTAACCCCTAGTGAACCCCGTTTAATCCTAACAACCCTTTTTATTAACTCACCAACTAATTTTAACCCAAAACCCTTTGTATTTGTTATCACCATTCATTGATTACCCTTTTTGTCGAGATTTGATTTTGAGCAGTTACCTAACTATGTTCTATATTTCAGTCGTAAAAGTTCTTTCATATTATTTGATTTGTTCTTAAAAAAAAATCGAAGTATATTCATTAGCTGAGCTTATATTTGTAAATTTCAAATCTTGAAGAAAAAGCTTGTATTATTAGTTTTCAATTGATGTAATTATTTAAGATTAGTTCAATTTTCTAGTTAGGTAATTTATCAGGTCAATCTCGATTCTAACCTGCTAATTCAACCTATATCCATACCCTTAACCTAGCCCCGTTACAACCTTGTAAAGACCTTTTGATTTGTGCATCATCTCATTTTACAGTGGTGGAGATTTGATTTACAAGCAAGCCTATGGGATTAACTTTTTAGGTTCGACTTATGAGTGCTCTTTTCCTGAACCTTAAACACTTCGAGTGATTTGAGTGAATCTTTTGCAGGATGTCAATCCTTGTCGATTTTGAATTAAAAGGTAATTATTCAGATAAAGGGAGACATTTATGTTTTCGTGACACAAATGTATGAATTATATTGTTTAAATCTTTAAGACTCTTTAAATTAAATTATCCATGTATAAATTGTCTATGAATTATGATGAGACATTGTTGATTGGAATATTGAATTATGAAAAGTTTGTTTTAATTGTAGGTTGAGAATTTTGCTTGAGGACAAGCAAAAGCTTAAGTGTGGGGGTATGTGATAAACCGTAAAAGTAACATATTTTAATCCCACATTTAGCATATTTTTGGATGATTTATCCTTTGATTTATGTAAAAAGGTGCTCTTAATTCTTTCTTTTCATGTTTTATACTCAGAAAAGCACCGGAGGATGAAAAGAATGAGAAACGAGCTTAAAACAGAACAAATTGGGCCAAGAGAAAAATCGACACGGCTTGGCCCAAAGACCACACGACCGTGCCTCATTAAAAGTCCTAACATGGCCTGGCCATGATTCACACAGGCGTGTGCCATGGCCGTGTCTCTGTCGTGGAGAAGAGCAATTTCATTCGGATTTGGATACTTAGGGGCAAAGAAATCGATCTCAAAAGCCTATATAAATGCCCTAAGTATAACCCGAGAAGGGGCTGGTTAGCTAGGCCAAGGAGCCGAGCCGAAAAGGTCAGATTTGTGGGAAACACTTGAAGATAGCCAGTTGATCCATCTCAAGAAGCCAAAATTCTACTCAAGACGGAGGATCTCTCTTTCAATTCCTTCAAAGGGTTTTAGGGATTTCTTATGTTTTGTTTTATCTTTTTTTCTGTGATGTTTTCTTTTATGGTTATGAACTAAACCCTTCAGATACCTGAAGGGGATGAAACCTAAGATGGATCTTGTTATTATTTTCTGAACTATATGATAAATACTTGATTTGTTCTTAATTATGTGTTCTTAATTCTTGTGTTGATATTTCAGGGATATTGATTCAAGTATGATGTGCTTAGGTGGATGAGTAAAAGTCCCTGCCTAAGAGTAGATCTAGCATAATTAAGCAGAGTTGATCCCACGCCTAGAGATAGGGTGACGAGATTTTGCCGGATTAGGGTGAAACCTAATATGGGAGTCCATAGATCGAGTTAATGCGATTCTAGGGGTTTTAATTAGAAAGAGATTTCAATTAATCAACCTAGAGTTAGATGTTATTCGCCTCGAGAGAGGGTTTAATATAAATTAGGGAATCTTACGGATCAAGTCAAATGAATACATCGTCTGGTTCAGTGTTAGATAACAAGTGAAGTCTAGGTGGATTCTTCCAAAGGGTATCATCTTAATCAACTAAGTTTTTCCAACAGTATTTCCCTAATTCATTCTTTTTGTCTTTGTGTCTTTAGCTTAGTAGTTAATTAAAATTAGATTAAAACAACAACTTTACTTATTTTAGGCTAGATAATACTTTTAGTTCCTTTGGGTTCGACAATCTGGTCTTGCCTAAGCTATACTACTGTACGATAGGTGCACTTACCTTAAGTCATTGTTAGAGTTAGTTTCCAGGTTCGATCATTCTCATTTATAAATTTAAAACTCTGAAAAATAACGATCAATGGTCAGTTAGAAAGGGTGATTCAAGTATTGGAGGATATGTTGAGGAGCTGTGGTATAGATTTTCGAGGCAGTTGGGAGGAGTATTTATCGTTGGTAGAGTTTGCCGATAACAATAGCTATCAGTCTAGCATCCAGATGGCACCGTACGAGGCCCTATATGGCCGTAAATGTCGTACTCCCTTTTGTTGGACTGAGTTGGGGGAGCGACGTGTTTTGGGTCCAGAATTGGTTTCAAAAACTGAAGATAAGCTCCGCTTGATTCGAGATCGACTGAAGGCCACATCTGATAGAAAGAAGTCCTACGCAGACTTGAAAAGAAAGAATATCGAGTATTCTGTGGGGGACTTGAGGTTTGGTCGCAAGGGTTAGCTGAGCCCTCAGTTTATTGGGCTGTACCGTATTCTGAAGTGAGTGGGGCCAGTCGCATATCAGTTGGAACTCCCTTCGGAGTTGGATCGCATTCATGATGTGTTCCACGTCTCAATGTTGAGATGCTACCGCTCTGATACAACTAAATGTAACACCCGAACCCGGCTTGGACGTTATGGCCGAATCTGGCGATGTCACATAATAGTGCTTTAGAAAACGTAATTATGATAAAACCATTTTTAGATATCTTAGGCTACCGTCAAAATGTGTCATTTGTTCATTCATTATCCGTTTTCAAAACATTATATGTTGCGAAAGCTTTTAAAATAATTTGCAAATTTGTGTATATTTTGATAAAACATTTGTTTATTTTGAAAACTTGTGTCATATCCTACTGCTAGCAGTTAAGGTTTTAAAATAATTTGCGAATTTGTGTTTATTTTGATAAAACATTTGTTTATTTTGAAAACTTGTATCTTATCCTACTGTTAGTAGTTATAACATAAAAATCCCAACTTTAAACAAAAATCCGTACAGGCCATATTACATAAACGTTTTCCCAAATATAATTAAAGCCATGAATAAAATTAATAACCGTAAAAGTCTAGAACCGTGGTCACCACTAAGTCCTCCGCTGCATCGACCCATATTTTCACAACTCAGTGTGTAATCCCCTGAACAGATTATATAGAAAAGAGTGAGTTTTCGCAACTCAGTGTGTAATCCCTACAGAAAACATATACACAGTAAAATCAAATAACAGACATAATTTCACAGTTCGGGTCTGAGCCCTTTACAGAAATGGTGTAGACTTTAGCACACTCAAATACAGAATCAGATATGTTCTAGGGCCTTAGCCCATTTCAGATGTAATAAGCAGATCAGATAGAATAGCAGAATCCTACCCACCAGCCTCTACACACCAACTCCGTCCAACCCTACACACCATGTGGGGATAAAATCAACCCACCCATCCCTACACACCATGTTGTACCGAATACGGCATATAATCAGAAAGTTGCAGTTGAGCTGCCAGATAACAGGCTTGAGAGCCTTGTAGATACTTCCTCCGAATCATCAACCCACCCCGATGCAATGCAGCATACATAATATGACATGCTTTTATGCAAATAACAGTCCATACATTCAAATCAGTATACATGTTTAGTACAGATTTCACATAATCAAATCACAGAGCTATGGGTCTAAGTACTACTTACCGACCCTTCATTAGGTTCACAGTCGACTTGGGCGACCCGTGCAACCTTTTAGAACATTTCATTAAAAAGGCCTCACACGCCCATGTGGCCTGCCCGTGTGGTCCACACGGTCCAAATTGGCCTTGGCCGTGTAGATTACACGGCCTGGCCTAGAATCCCACACGACCGTGTGATCGATGAGCCAGGCCGTACGCGAGTGTAATTTGGTCATTTCTTTTTCAATTTTGCTTTTCTTTATGACTCTTTCACCTAAAAATCTAAAAAAAATAAATTAAATCTATCAACTAAATTTGATCGAAAATATACCAAAAATGGAAACACCCAAAAATCCAAGATAATAATTTTCATCTTCTCATTCTTCTAAAATTAACATTTAATGTCACAAATAAAAGTAAAATTGCAAAAAAAAGAGACCAAATTACATAATGTGTGAATATTATGGGTTATTTTTTTTTGGAATCAAGATTAAATTGACACAATGTGTTAACATTGAGGGTTAAAGTTTCTATTATATCAATTTAAAAAATTTTCAAGTTATTTTCTGTTAGTAATTTAACGGGTGGTGACCAAAAAAAGGAAAAGTCGTATAATTCGGTGAATATTTTGTAACTATTCATAGTTGAGTGACCAAAAAAATTACTAATAGTTGGGTGACTACCAATCTAATTTATCATTTTAAAAAAAAATTGATGTAATATTTATTATGAATTTTTATATTAATTAATAACTTAAAAAATATTTCTAACACAAACCAATAAGTAGTTGGAAGAAGTGGAAGTGAACTTCTTTCCGAGGCATTCGAACTAAGTTTGAATCTTGGAGTAGAAGTTGTTGGGAGAGTTTCACTTGAATACCAACTTGGCCTGAATAGGACTATACTTAGATCGTTTAGCCCGACTAAAACTATACTTAGATCGTAAAATGGATGAGGACACTTGTAGTTATACATAAAAAGTTCAAAAAAAGTAGGTTTTTTTATTGTTGTTATGATTTATTAAGATTTTAAAAAATATATTTAATTATTTATTTTTTAATCAAAAGGCAAGGAAAGTTAAATATCCTAGGAACTATAGTCACTAGTATGTGTAAAGCCATTGAATAATGCACAAGCAAATTCCACACTATAGGTATAGGAGTAATATATCTAGGTAAACCATTAACCTATGCACTTGAAGCTTTGGACATGAAATCCACCACTTGATTTGCTTCCCTTGGTATATGTCTGATCTTGACTTCCCATTGTCTTCAAATTGGTTCCTTGATGTATAAAACCAAACAACAATTTGTTCCCCTCTCAAGAATGGTCTTCCTAGTGTTTAGAACACGAAATTGAAGTTGACCCAATTTGCCTATTAAAACCAAGAAGCCAATTAACTTGTGAATCCCTAATAACTCCACCAAGTGAAACATGGTTTGTGGCTCTATTTATTGACCCGTCCACATTAATCTTCATCCATCCATGTAATTGCCCACTTTGCCTCGAATACAAGTTCAACACGGACAAGGATATTCAGCAGGATTGACACCAGATCAAGCGTAACTTGTAGGATGTAATCTGTAAGGAAGTTTAGACCCCAAGTGCTTCATAGCATGGAAGCAACCATGTGACTTTGTATCAATGTATTCATGCTGACTTTGAGACCTTCTGACCCTCTCTTTAGCGTTTAGGTTTAGTCAAGGCTCAACTTTTATGATAAAGAGTCAGTATTGCATCTAGATTTCTTAAATAATATTTGTTTTTTTTTTTGTTTTGATATCTTCTAGCAAACTATACCAAACAGGTTTCACCATAATCCTTCATCAAGCTATATATTGTAAGCATTTATGATATTAACAATAGTCCACCTCCTTAATGAGTTGGACAAAAGACTATTATAATGCTCTTTAAGGACAAGATTCAACCATCATGCCTTCACCAAGTTGCAATCCTTCAATATTTGCAAATTTGACTCTTCAATGTTATCACAAACCCCACAAGAAGAGTCATCAATCATCTGTCTATTGCAACACTCGCGATTAGTAAGAATTTTTCGAAAATGTAGGTGTGAATGGATAAAATTTAAAAATTTTAATACATCTAGGATCAATTTGGCTAATTAAGAACAATAGATAATCGATAATCTAATACTTAGACGTGTTTTGATATACTTTTGCAAGTTAGAGAAGTTGATTTGCAATTAAACTCAAATTGTAGGGAACTACACTCATTTATTAAAATAAACATATCTTGAGCTGCAAAATTGTAAACTTGGTGATTCAAAAATTGTTGCTACAAGGACTTGAATATTTACAATTTAGGAACAATAAGTGCCCCAAAATGTGGTCAGAAAGTCATGGAAAATCAGGTTGAAGTTACCCTTATGAAACCCAACGATTAATCTTAAAAATCTTGCAAGAAACTACATTACTTTATGAAACAACCATATTCTGGGATGCATGCCACAAAATTAGGATATTCAAAAATTGTTTCAAAGATAACTTGAAGCTCTACGATTTAGGACAAAAATCACCCCAAAAAGCTAGTTTGAGCATCTTGAAAAGTCAAGTCAAAGTTAAATTTACAAAACCCTACAAGATTGATTTCAAGTTCTCACATAACTTTAATCATTGCTTTCAATTGATAAGATCTTTTCTTGCAAGTATATTGTAACACCCCTAACCCGTCTCCGTCAACAAATTAGGGTTGCGGAGTATTACGACACATATTGAATCAAATGGTAACATAAAAAAAATTCAATTATTAATTTAAATATCAAATATTCAAAACCAATCACCATTCATAGCATATATATGATTATGGGCCTTATCTCGTGCTTACAGAACATAAAAATCAAATTTGAAACATTGAGGGACTAATTTGAATTAAAATAGACAAATGTAGAAAAATTGAAAACAAGGGTCACATGGTTGCTTGGCCAGGTCGTGTGACAGATCCCAAGTCGTGTGGTCAAACTGTGTACAGTTCAAAAATATGGTCACAAAGTCGTGTTCCCAGACCGTGTGCCCAACCGTGAGCAATTCAAAATAGGGTCACATGCCCGTGTTGCAGATCTTGTGCCAAACTGTGTGCGATTCGTAATACACGGCTGTGTCTCTTGGTCATGTTAAAACCTGTGACCGTGTGAGACAAACCTACACCAAAATTTAATAGGCCACATGGCCGTGTGCACCTAAATTGTCTTCTAAAGCAAACCAAAATATTACCCATTCCTTAGGTGCCAAGCCAAAACAAAACCAACAATTCTCATGCCTTCAAAGCACATTCAAACAAGCTTAAACCATACTAAAACATTCAACCTAACTGCCTAACCAATATGCCCTCATTTGCACCACATTTCATACACCAAACTAATTCAAAGATTACAAGTCCTTACCTTATACAAATGCCAAACATACCAATTCATCCATTTCATTCACATTTAGTTCTACCATATTTCAACCACTTTCAAGAAGCATAAACCAAATAACAAAAGACGAATATATATGGACATATTCAAGACAAAATCAAAGCTATAAACACAAGTATGCTTAAATCAAGTTTAAAAAACATCATCATAGCAAAAGAACTTAAAAGCGCTTCGTACATGTGTAACGGCCCGATTTAGGGGCTGGCCGAAATAGTGATCTCAGGATGATTAATCCGAGAATTGGGAAATTTATTTTCATGATATATTATGAGTTAGAACATGATAGTACCTATGCATGAAAATTTTAGTGCTTTAATTTTAGCGATTTTGTGTATAATCGTGAATAATGACTAAATCGCATAAAGTGCGAAAGTTCCATTCTATAAGTTAAGGGTACCAAGTAGATATAGATTTTTAATTGGAGGTCTTTAAAAGGTAATTAGACCCCCCAAATTTGGTTTGGCCAGCCATAGAGATCAAAGGGGATAAGGATTGACCAAGTTGGTGGTAGTTGGTGGTCTAAATTGGGAGTTTAATATTAGAATAAAGAAAAGATGATGTCCATATTTTGCTCATTCTTCTCCACTGAAAATAGCAAGAAAATGTGGGTTTTTGAATGCTCAAAATTTCAGCAAGCTCTCATCCATTCAAGTAAGAGTTCTATTGACCTTTTCTTGAAAATAATTGTACTTTTGAGATCCGTAAAGCTTAAGCTTTCATATGAGGGGACTAATCTGCAATATGGTGAAGAGTTTAGAGTTTTTCCATGAGAGCCTCCATTATTAATTGCTGCATTTTTATGGAAGAAATTGAGTCTTAGTTATTAGATGAATAACTTATGGGAAAGGTGTTAGCATGAAAACACCAAATAGGACCTTGATGAAAAGGTTACAAATTTTGTAGTAAGTATGTGAAATATTGGTTTTTGATGATAGCTTTAAGAGCATTAAATGTTTCCCTAGGCTTGTTGAGGGTAGAAATGTGATTAGAATTTATTTCCGAGCCTAGAGGCAAAATGGTCATTTTGCCAAAGTCTAAGGGCAAATTAGTAATTTTGCCTAAGCATGATGTTTGAAATGTTATTATTAATATAGTGATTAAAATTAGTTGAATTGCTATTATAGAGCAAGAAAAACTGAGGACCCGCCTTGATCGGGGAAAGAACAAAGTCTCGGACTAGATTGACAAGCTAGCTCATTTTGAAATCAAGGTAAGTTTGTATGTGATTTAAGTAACATTTATATTAGCATGTTGAGAAATGCTTGGCCTTATGTTAATGCATGATGCACTACCAATTTGAGTAGTTAATGTGAATGAAATGTTAAAATCTTAATGGGCCATATTGATTATAGAAATGCTATCATTGAGATATGAAATAGATAAGGTCCCGTATAAGACCATGTCCGGGACATGGCCTCAGCACCAAGCTGAGATCCCATATAAGACCACATCCAGGATATGGCTTCAGTAAGGAATATGAAAATCGTATAAGACCATATTCGGAATATGGCATCGACACATGATAGGAAATTCCATATAAGACCATATCCAGGATATGGCATTGGCATTTAGAGGTAATCCCATATAAGACCATATCCGGGATATGGCATTGGCATTTAGATGTGACTCCAAGGAAGACCCCCTCGTATATGTGGCATTGGAATTATACTTACAGTAGTAACGATAAACACACACATATTTGACTATCCCTTGAGAATAGTGGGATAAGTAGATGAAATTAGAAGTAGAGATGTGAATGATATTTAAGTCATGTGAATGAGTGAATACAGGTACCCGTGAATGAGTCACAAGGAAATCGGTTTCGATATGTGTCATGGTATATGCTAGATAAGGGCAATTGTAAGTAAGTATTGTCAAGAAGCCTTCACTCGAATACAATTAGCTAATACTGTTGATGGATTATTTTATGAGCTTATGATTGTTATTTATTTCCATGAAAACTGACTAAGCTTTATGCTTACCCCTTTTCATTGCCCTTCTTTCTTGTAGTATTCCCAAGGTAACTAGTGGACCGTGGACGTAGGAGCTCGGAAATCACACTATCGACAGCACTTTGGTATAACAATTTTAGACTTGTTTTGAGTATGGCATATATAGGATTGGAGTGTTTTGTTAAGTTGTAATTGTTAGTCAAAGTGTTGGCTATGTAAGTCGTTTTGTTAATGCCTTATGAGTTAGGCAAATACTTGGCAAACTCTTTTATTCAATGAAGATGAAATTCATGAAGTGTATGTTCCTTTAATGGTCTTGTATGTTGGAAATGAGTCCCTAGACTTGCTTATGGGGTAGGAATTTTATTATTTGAGTAGGAGTATGTATGTGTGCATTCTAAGGTGGCAAAGGCTTGGTATATAGCCTGCAAATTGCTCACTTAGTTAGACACACGGGCGTGGATCTAGGCCGTGTGGGAGGCATGGTTAGCACATGGGCGTGCACTCAGGACGTGTGAAGTCTGCACCTTGCACTTGGGATTTAAATTACCACAGAGCTGGGGTACACGGATGTGTGTATAGGTCGTGTGGATAAGTCAGAATGCCAAGGTTTGGTACACGGGGTAGTGACACGGGCGTGTCAAGGCCGTGTGAAATTAGTCAGTGTCGACCACGGGTGAGGGACAGAGGCATGTCTTATGGGCATACGGCGTGTCCCTAGGCCTACGCGGGCATGTGGCCCCTGTTTTATTAAAAAGTTTATCAAACTCGTGAAAGTTCCCGAATAAATTTTGATACTTCTCAGAAGTATATTTAGGGCTTCCTAGGCTTGATATGTGCGAGCGATAGAGTTAAACGAAATTTTATAACCCAATTTTATATGTTCAAACAAGATTAGCTATGTGATGCTTCGAACCCTGTTCCGGCTCTAACACGGGCAAGGGGTGTTACATTTATTGGTATTAGAGCTACGGTTTAGTCGATTCTAGGACTAACGTAGCGTAAGTACGAGTCTAGCTATACATGCCATATGTAAGAGTGTCTGAGTAATGATAGTGTGATGGCTCCTGACATATTAAATTGTGTTTTATGTAGTATATGGATTCCGATCCGGACAGAACTGCAGCTGATGATACTGCGAGTAATGCACCGTCTCTCACTCAAGAGACCGCGCCAGCTAACAGTAGACCCGAGACCTTGGGTCAGGGGGAAGAGGCTCGAGAAGCCTTTCTCCACATGATGAGCAATTGGAATATGGAGTATATCTGAGCAAATCCTAATGTTCAACCCTCTCCACCCCCACCAATTCCTCAACTCGCTCCAGTAGCCCCCAAGTAGTGGAGGTGGTAAGAAGAGAAAGGCCTCCGGTGGATAAGATCCGAATGCAATGAGCTAAGTAATTTCGGGCAAATAAGGATGATGATCTGGAGAAAGCGGAATTTTGGCTGGAGAATACCATCCGGGTGTTCGATGAGTTATCCTACACGCCTGAGGAGTGCTTAAAGTGTCCGGTGTCTCTCCTTAGAGATTCAGCCTACTGATGGTGGAACACTCTGGTGTCGGTTGTGCCAAGGGAGAGAGTTAATTGGGAATTCTTCCAAGAGGAATACCGGAAGAAATATATCAGCCAGAGGTTCATCAACCACAAGAGAAAGGAGTTCTTAGGGCTGAAGCAAGGCCGTTTGTCAGCGACCGACTACGAATGGGAGTTCGTAAGGCTTATCAAGTATGCACAAGAGTGCGTGTCTACCGAAGCCATCATGTGCAAGAGATTCAAGGATGGGTTGAATGAAGATATCCGCTTATACGTAGGAGTTCTCGAATTAAAGGAGTTCGTAGTATTGGTGGATAGAGCTTGTAAAGCCGAGGAGTTGGCTAAAGAGAAGAGAAGAGCTGAGTACGAGTCTCGTGACTCGAGGAAGAGACAACTGAACAAGTCTCACCAATCCTCATCTAAGAAATCGCAGAATTTCACTACTCGATCAGTCACTTCAGTAGGGTTTTCAACCCGAGATAAAGGCAAGCAGTTTTCGGGATCGAAAGGGCAAACCACATCAGTTGCTAGTGTGGGCAACGTTCGACCAAGTAGACCGGATGCCCTCAGTGTGGCAGGCGCCATTCTGGTGAGTGTCATGCTAATGAGAAAGCTTGCTTCAGATGTGGATCCTTAGACCACTTTATCAGGGAATGTCCCGAGGTCGATGAGAAAGAAAAGCCTCAAAATGCAAGATCAGGAAGTACCACTAGGAGAGGACCTTTGAGAAACCCGGGGATTGAGATGAGAAGCAAGAATCCTTCTAAAAAACAAGCTACTAGAGTCAAGGGTAGAGCACTGGTGAGGACATATGCCATTCGTGCTCGTGAAGAGGCATCTTCCCTCGACGTGATCGCGGGTATCTTTTCTCTCCATAATACTCATGTTATAGCTTTAATTGACCCAGGTTCTACCCACTCTTACATATGCATGAAATTAGCCTTTAGCATGAGCATGCCTATAGAATCTACTGAATTCATCATAAGAGTGTCTAATCCCCTAGGCAAGTGTGTGTTGGTTGATAGAGTTTGCAAAAGGTGCCCTTTGATGATTAAGGGTCATTGTTTCCCGGCCGATCTTATGTTATTACCGTTTGACGAGTTTGATGTCATTCTCGGGATGGATTGGTTAGTTACCCGCAGTGTAATTGTGAATTGTTGGAAGAAGCATATTGAGTTGAGAGATAAAAATTCCTTCGTGTTGAATTAGATAAGCCGGATAGATCACCTATAGTGATATCAACCATGTCGGCTCAGAGGTACCTAAGGAAGGGGTATGAGGCTTATCTTGCCTTTGTGTTGAACACTAAAGAAACTGAATTGAAACTTCAGTCAGTACCCATAGTATGCGAGTACCTAGATATTTTCCAAGAAGAGTTGCCAAGGCTACCTTCGAAATAGAGAGATTGTGTAACATCCCCAAACCCGGCCCAAACATTACGACCAAATTTGGGTTGCTACTGAGAAAACATTTTGAAATCTTTTTTAAAATCGATTTAAGTTTTGTTTAAAACCTTGCATTTTCAAGTTGCTTGTTAAAAACCATACTTAGTGTTCTTTAGAAATATTTATTAAGTCGGGTTGTTTATCGATTGCAAATGTGCCTGATGGCATTTTTAAAAAACATTTTACGTTTGATAAAAAAAACATGTGAATTCATTTTTGACATAATTAAATAGTTTAAACAAATATTCAAAGCATGTATCGGTAATAAAATAATTCTAGGAGGCCTTATTACAACTTAACAAAATAAAACCAATATTAAAATAAAATAAAATAAAATCCAAGTCCACCAAATTAAAATTTCCACTGCATGGCCACCTCGAGTCCATCCGGCTCCATCTCCACGATCTACTCATCTGCAAAATGTTAAGGGAAGGGGTGAGTCACCAAGACTCAGTGTGTATATCCCCCGCCCGAAAATTACATCTCATACACAATTCATTAATAAACATGCTCATGCAACCCAACTAGCCATCCATACTCCTTTCCTACCCCGTGTGGTCAAAACCACTGATGACTTGAAGTCACAATTTAAATGATGGGGCCAACCCATCGTGTGGTCAAAACCACTGATGACCATAGGTCACAATATATCAAATGTGGTCAAAACCACTGGTGGTACCAAACCACTGGGACTTAGTCGCAAATAATCAATCGTTGTGGTCAAAACCACTGATGACCGTAGGTCACAAATAGTCTGATGGGGCCAACCCATCTTGTGGTCAAAACCACTGACGACAGTCCATAATTCATCCCCCTCCTCTCATCAATCCCACCATCACATGCTTATACAACAAATTTCATATATCATGTCATAGTATTAAACATCATGTGATGGTATGCAAACATATATCAAAAATTACAAGTTAGGGGACTTACCCGAAATCCATGATTATGCCACAAGCTAACCACAACCAAAAGATCTAAGGCAAATAATAACAGCATGTAAATTAATAAAGTGTGTAGAGAGATCTTACAGACCTGTTTCTATCGAAATTCCTAGATCCCGAAGTTTTCAATCTTTAGCGTTAGATGTGGACCCTACACACGTTTAAATACTAGCCTCAGCACACGATACCCGAATCAAAGTCAACTGTTGAAGACCAGGGCCTAGATTGCTCATTCCAAATATCCCGAAGATCTTACAACAAATTCGGTTCAACCTGTGATTAGCGCCCTTAACAATGATTCTTGAAACCAAAGCACCTACCTTTACCAAAGTCGACAAGATAGGGAAAAGAGGACACAAGCATTCGGTCTAACACACTTACCTTCCAAAATCGATTAAAAGAAAGCCTCCCCCTTGTTCAATATTCGGCCAAGGTGCTTAAAAATAGGAAAAGAAATTCAGACACTTCAAAGGGGTGTATTGGCCTAAGGAAAGAAAGAAAATAATGGGAGGAGATAGAGTTTGACTAAGGGTTTGAGATGAGAAAAGAAAGAAATAGATGGGAGATTAAGGTATATAGGGATTCGGCTACTTAAGAAAAATGAAGAAAAGAAAAACAAGGTGATACGTAGGTGCTTTTATAGGAATTCGGCACCAACTTCCTATGCTTCTTGCAGTCCACTCCTATCAATTAAGGAGTTCAAATTTTAGCAATTTGCTTGAATTGCTCTCGACCAACCATTTAAATTAATTCAAAATTATTTGAATTAATTACATGACTATTTTTCCTCTGCCAACTCTTTTAGGATTAATCACAAAATAATCCAATTAAAATCCAATAAAATACTAATATTATCCCTTACTATCTTATCAATCAAAATAAAAGAGTTTAAAGAGAGAAAATCTCTCCCCCTATGCCGTCCCATTAATGAGCAAAAAGAGGGATTTTCGTGACTCGAACACAGGTTCTCCCTTGCTCACTGTGGCGTCACATGTAGCTCCTAAGTGGCCTTCCTTTTGTCACTTTTCCAAAGCCACTTTTGTGTCAGATAATCCTCCATTTATTCTTGTAACCCCTTCCTACTAAGGCTCCCTACCTTTAAAGCTTACAAAAATAATTTTTTCCTACTATTCCGAGCTTACCCAAGTCCTCTAATTAAGCCTTATTGCCCCGCAAATAATATTTCAGCAATTCAAACACAAAAGAATTAATTCAATCCCAAATAACCCCAATTTTAGGATGTTACAGTTCTACCCACCTTAAAAATAATTTCGGCCTTGAAATTACCTGATTAGAAGAGATGGGGGTATTGCTGCCGCATCACATCCTCGGGTTCCCACATAGCTTCCTCTGTACCATGGTTTCGCCAAAGCACTTTCACCAAAGGTACTGACTTCCTACGCAGAACCTTGACATCTCGATCTAAGATCTGAACTGGTTCTTCCTCGAAAGATAAGTTCGAGTTTACCTCAATCTCAGCCACTGGCACAACGTGCGATGGATCAGACCGATACCGACTTGTCGTTCACCTAACTCCGTCCAACATGTAGGAGTATGGCATTTCCGTCCATACAGTGCTTCGTATGGTGCCATCTGAATACTCGCTTGATAACTATTGTTATAAGCGAATTCCGCCAGCGGTAGATACTCTTCCCAACTACCACTGAAATCCAAAACACACCCTCTCAGCATATCCTCTAGAATCTGTATAACCCTTTCTGATTGTCCGTCAGACTGTGGGTGGAAAAGTCAGATGAAGTCCAATCGTGTACCCAAAGCTTGATGCAACGCTTTCCAAAACCTTGACGTAAATTTGGGATCCCTATCTGAGATGATTGATACTGGCACACCATGCAATCTTACTATTTTCGACACATACAGCTTAGCAAGTTTCTGAAGTGATCCATTCTCACCGGTATGAAATGAGCTGACTTAGTCAGACGGTCCACAATTACCTAAACTGCGTCCTTCTTGCTGGGCGTGAGGGGTAACCCACTAACGAAATCCATAGTGATCCTCTCCCATTTTCACTGAGGGATCTTTACTTGTTGGAGTAACCCTGATGGCAACTGATGTTCAGCCTTAACCTGCTGACACGTTAGACACCTTCCCACCAACTCAGTTACCTCGCACTTCAACCCTGGCCACCAGAACTATTTCCGCAAATCTCCATACATCTTGCTACCTCCAGGATGCATAGCGTATGGGCTGCTATGTGCATCTTGGAGAATTCTTCGCCACAATTCCGCATCCTTTGGCATACAAGGCCGTCCTTGAAAGCATAATACACCATCATCAGTTAGACTATATCTTTCCAAACCACCATCATGAACTTGCAACCTAATCGCGTTCAACCCTTCGTCTACTAACTGCTTTTCCTTAACCTCCTTGATCCAAGTTAGCTTAACCTGCAGTTCTGCCAAAAGGCTCCCATCGTCGTATAGACTGAGATGAGCAAACATCGCCCTTAAGTCTTTTACGACCTTCCGGCTCAACGCGTCAGCCACCTCGTTAGCCTTACCCGGATGGTACTCAATTGAACAGTCGTTGTCCTTCAACAGTTCAATCCATCGGTGCGCACCTCAAATTCAAGTCATACGTGTCAAGAGATACCTTAAACTTTTGTGATGCAGTATAGACTATCGACTTCTCCCCGTATAGATAATGTCTCTATATTTTCAAGGCGATTACTACTGCCGCTAACTCCAAGTCGTGAGTTGGATAGTTAACCTCATGCGGTCTTAATTGACGGGATGCATAGGCCACTACCTTTCCTTCCTGCATCAGCACACATCCCAAACCCGTATGGGATGCATCACAATAAACTATGAACAATTTCCCCGCTTCAGGCTGTACCAGAACTGGAGCTTCCGTCAGAATCTTCCTTAGCTTATCGAAACTTTCTTGCTGCTTCTCCGACCACACAAAAGGAATATCCTTCCTTAATAACTTAGTCAACGACACTGCGATTAAGGAGAACCCTTCCACAAATCTCCGATAGTACCCTGCTAGACCCAGAAAACTTCGAATTTCCGCCATTAACCTAGGCGGTTTCCAATCCAACACTGCTTCAATCTTGCGGGGATCTACTCCAATCCCTTCAGCTGACACTACGTGACCTACGAAAGCCACCTCCCTAAGCCAAAATTCGCACTTACTGAATTTGGCATATAACTGCTTCTCCCTCAGTACTTGTAGAACTATACGCAAATGCCTATCATGCTCCTCTTCCGTTTTTGAAAAACCAATATGTCGTCTATGAACACCACGACAAATTGATCCAAGTACTGATGGAATACCCGATTCATTAAGTCCATGAATGCTGCAGGTGCGTTGGTCAACCCAAATGGCATCACTAAGAACTCGTAATGCCCATACCGAGTTCGGAATGCCGTCTTATGCGCATCACCCTCCTTCACTTTATGTTGATGATATCCCCGACCTAAGATCTATTTTCGAAAACACTGATGCACCCTTCTGTTGATCGAACAAGTCATCAATCCGAGGTAACGGATACTTGTTCTTGATCGTTAACTTGTTTAGTTGACGGTAGTCGATACACATCCTCATCGAACCATCCTTTTTCTTAACAAACAACACAGGTGCTCCCCACGGTGATATACTAGGTCGGATAAACCCTCTATCCAAGAGCTCCTGAATTTGAGCCTTCAGCTCCACCAACTCTTTTGGTGCCATTCGGTACGGTGCTATAGACACAGGTGCCGTTCCAGGTAGCAAGTCTATACCGAATTCGACTTCCCGATCTGGAGGCAGACCCAGCATTTCCTCTGGGAACACATCAGTGAATTCCCCTACAGTTTGAACCTTCTCCACTGCTGACTCCTTAGCCTCCAAGGCACAGATTCGAACCAGAAACGCCTCACAACCTTTCCTGACCATCTTTTCGGCCTTCAAGGTAGACACCACGTTGGTTAGGCAATCTCTCCTTTTACCTATCATCACCACCTCATCACCCTTCTCCGTCTTTAACACCATGTGCTTAGTCGCGCAATCTAGGCTAGCCTGATACTTTACTAGCCAATCCATCCCGAGAATTAGATCGAACTCCCGAAATGGTAGTTCCATCAAATCAGCCAAAAACACGACCCCTTGAAGTTTTAGGGGTACGTCCCTATAACGTCTACTTACTTCTTTGGGGTGATCTAGGGGGCTTAATACAGTCATTTTCCTAGACGTAAGCTCAAAGTCTAGATGCAAAGTTCTACTATGCTACTAGCAATGTACGAGTGAGTCGAGCCAATGTCTATCAAGGTATTGTAAGGCACATCAAAGAGCAAGAACATACCAGTTATGACATCCGGTGCGTCGCCCTCCTCTTGGCGCCTCACGGCATAGACTAAACCAGGTTGTCTAGCATCAGTACCATCGGTATTTCCCCTCGATGCCCCACGACCTCTGCCAGCACCATTACCTCCTCTTCCTATACCACGACCCCTCTGAGGCTGTTGATTATCCCTTATGTTCGGTGCCTGATCCTGACCCTCAGATCTCAGTCTAGCTGCTTTCTTCGGACAGTCTCTAACTCGATACTCCATAGACCCACATTCGAAGTATCCTCGATTACCAGTCCAACACTCCCCCTTGTGAGGCTTGCCACACCGAGCACACTGTGGCGGCCATTGAATATTGGCAGCAGCAGGCCTAGCAGCAGGCCTAGCAGCTTGATCCGACCCACCAAACCTTGCCCTCTTTTGCTGATTACCAGAAAACTTTGAAGGTCCGGAGCTCCTCTTATTCCAATTCCGATCCTGGTTCCGTCTAATCGACTGCCTTACCCCTTCAGCAACCTTAGATTTCTCCACTAGGACAGTAAACTCCCGTTCCTGCTATGGAGCTATCATCATTCTCAGCTCATCCCTCAGCCCATCTTCAAATCTAATACAACGTTCATGCTCGGTACCCACAATACCACGAGCATACCTACTCAACCAGAAGGAATTCGGCTTCATACTCCACCACCGTCTTATTGCCTTGAACCGTTAAGGAAAGCTACGCGCATCTACGTAGCTAGTTCCGATATACTTCTTTTGATAGGCATCCTTGAAAAATTCCGGTGAGGTTTTCGCCATCGTTCCATCCATCCGTCGGTGAGCCACCACCGATATGACTCATCCGAAGCAAAGAAATTACACCCTTTAATTTCTTCTCACCGGTGTGAAATCTATGTCATCCATGATCCTTTCGGATTGCTTCAACCGATTACTCGGGTGCTACTCGAAAACTCCCTAAATACTTACGCTCCGTTAGCGAGTCGTTCAACCACGATTTACGGGCTCTCGCACCGCGCGCGCACCTCAAAGAACTCGTTCCAATACTGCAATCTGACTTGAGACACGACATCATTACCACCCGTCTGATCTTGGAATTCAGCTTCCACCGCCGGCAGATCTGGCATCTCATTTCCAGACCCCTGACCAGACCTTGCTGGCTCCGACAAGGTCATCCTACCCCTACCACCGCCCACGCGGCGGGCGTCCACGACCTCTAGAACTCATCTTAATTACCGCGCTCTCTGTCGATTAAGAGATTTTTATGGATTAGTACTTTGTTTGATTGGTTATTCGCGAAGAAATTTTATGAGAAAAGTTTAGTAGGGATTCTTTCGATCAAACAAAGTTTCAAGTTCTCTATCCTAGTTCACACAGAGAGGAACATTCATTCCCTAATACCTTTCATACCTATTCACTCTTCGGACATTTTACGTCTGTTTCTATCTGGGGGTATTTTTGTCATTTTCCTCTGAGGGTATTTTTAAGTAATAAAAGAAATTTTAGGAGCTTTTAATAATTCAAGATAGTTCAAAATTCCCGAACTGGAGGGTATTTCTAGAAATTTTGCAAATTAAAGGTATAGCAAAATTTTTTTGAAACCAGGGGTATTTTGGTAATTTTGTCAATCAGGGGTAATTTTGTAAACTTAACAAATCAGGGATATTTTAACATACAACTTCGAGGGTCCTTTTTGAGAGTTTCCCTTTTTAAAAATGATGATGTTGCAAGAATTTTAGAACTCAGGGTCATTTCGGTAATTTTACAGGTTAAGGGCATTTTTGTAATTTTCCAAAACCACGTATTTTTGATAGTTTGCAAAGTAGGCTTCTTGAATGTTTATAAAATAATGAGATTTTGGGCAAACCATTGAGTAGTTGATATTTTATGAACCAAGGGTATTTTAGTAATTTCACCCCTAAGGGTATTTTTGTAATTTTCACAAGACAAATTTTCTAGGAAAAAGTTGTAAAGATGCTTGTTCTCAAATTTGGAAAAGTGATTTTTAAAAGTTTTGAAAACTAGGGTTTTGTTATCTTTTCCTTTTTCCAAAAACATGGCTAGTTCCCTTTCGGGTTTTAGTCATTGTGTTTTAGCCTATGATCGAGCCCTCTTAGTCAGGGTGAACCAAAGCTACGCACCAGGTAGGATTCGAGTAGAGAGGAGGTGAGTCACGCGGGATCGCTTAAATACCAAGCTCCCACCGAAACCATTCCTGACACATGCATGAGGTTGCCACACCACTGAGCTCTCTGAGTTAGGGTGAACCGAAGCTACGCACCAGGTAGGATACCTGCGAAGGGGAGGGGAGTCATTAGGACTACTTAAATACCAAGCCCTTCCAGATCCAATCCTAGACATGCGTACAGGGGTTACCACACCCTGGCTCAGTGACTTAGTCATAGGTTGGTTTAATTTATTAAAGCTTATGTTTTTTTTTTGTGTGTGAGTAGTCTAATCCTAGGGTTCAAGTTCCTATAAGACTATTCTACGTTCCATGCTTCCTACCCTTCTCTGAGAAAATAATTCATACAAAGGTGAGGAGTACTTACAGGCGGATAGGTCTTAGGAGACTCGGTGCCATCTTTGTTCATGCCCAAAACAGTTTCAAATCATTCTAATAAGGCCTACTAACATATAAACAAAACATTTTGGGCCTTGGGCCCCCACAGTCGAGTTTTGAACCTGGCTCTGATACCAATTTTGTAACATCCCCAAACCCTGCCCAAACATTACGATCGAATTTGGGTTGCTACTGAGAAAACATTTTGAAATCTTTTTTAAAACCGATTTAAGTTTTGTTTAAAACCTTGCATTTTCAAGTTGCTTGTTAAAAACCATACTTAGTGTTCTTTAGAAATATTTATTAAGTCGGGTTGTTTATCGATTGCAAATGTGCCCGATGGCATTTTTAAAAAACATTTTACGTTTGATAAAAAAACATGTGAATTCATTTTTAACATAATTAAATAGTTTAAACAAATTTTCAAAGCATGTATCGGTAATAAAATAATTCTAGGAGGCCTTATTACAACTTAAGAAAATAAAACCAACATTAAAATTAAATAAAATAAAATCCAAGTCTACCAAATTAAAATTTCCACTGCATGGCCACCTCGAGTCCATCCGGCTCCATCTCCGCGATCTACTCATCTGCAAAATGTTAAGGGAAGGGGTGAGTCACCAAGACTCAGTGTGTAAATCCCCTTGGAAATTACATCTCATACACAATTCATTAATAAACATGCTCATGCAACCCAACTAGCCATCCATACTCCTTTTCTACCCCGTGTGGTCAAAACCACTGATGACTTGAAGTCACAATTTAAATGATGGGGCCAACCCATCGTGTGGTCAAAACCACTGATGACCATAGGTCACAATATATCAAATGTGGTCAAAACCCTTTGGTGGTACCAAACCACCGGGACTTAGTCGCAAATAATCAATCGTTGTGGTCAAAACCACTTTGAAGACCATAGGTCACAAATAGTCCGATGGGGCCAACCCATCTTGTGGTCAAAACCAGCGACGACAGATCCATAATTCATCCCCCTCCTCTCATCAATCCCACCATCACATGCTTATACAACATGATTTCATATATCATGTCATAGTATTAAACATCATGTGATGGCATGCAAACATATATCAAAAATTACAAGTTAGGGGACTTACCCGAAATCCATGATTATGCCACAAGCTAACCACAACCAAAAGATCTAAGGCAAATAATAACAGCATGTAAATTAATAAAGTGTGTAGAGAGATCTTACACACCTGTTTCTATCGAAATTCCTAGATCCCGAAGTTTCCAATCTTTAGCGTTAGATGTGGACCCTACACATGTTTAAATACTAGCCTCAGCACACGATACCCGAATCAAAGTCAACTATTGAAGACCAGGGCCTAGATTGCTCGTTCCAAATATCCCGAAGATCCTACAACAAATTCGGTTCAACCTGTGATTAGCGCCCTTAACAATGATGTTTAAACCAACACCTACCTTTACCAAAGTCGACAAGATAGGGAAAAGAGGACACAAGCATTCGGCCTAACACACTTACCTTCCAAAATTGATTAATAGAAAGCCTCCCCCCCTTGTTCAATATTCGGCCAAGGTGCTTAAAAATAGGGAAAAGAAATTCGGCACTTCAAACGGGTGTATTCGACCTAAGGGAAAGAAAGAAAATAATGGGGAGGAGATAGAGTTTCGGCTAAGGGTTTGAGAAGAGAAAAGAAAGAAATAGATGGGAGATTAAGGTATAGGGGATTCGGCTACTTAAGAAAAAAGAAGAAAAGAAAAACAAGGTGATACGTAGGTGCTTTTATAGGAATTCGGCACCAACTCCCTATGCTTGCCGTCCACTCCTATCAATTAAGGAGTTCAAATTTTAGCAATTTCCTTGAATTGCTCCTGACCAACCATTTAAATAAATTCAAAATTATTTGAAGTAATTACATGACTATTTTTCCTCTGCCAACTCTTTTAGGATTAGTCACAAAATAATCCAATTAAAATCCAATAATATACTAATATTATCCCTTACTATCTTATCAATCAAAATAAAAGAGTTTAAAGAGAGAAAATCTCTCCCCCTATGTCGTCCCATTAATGAGCAAAAAGAGGGATTTTCGTGACTCGAACACAGGTTCTACCTTGCTCACTGTGGCGTCACATGCAGCTCCTAAGTGGCCTTCCTTTTGCCACTTTTCCAAAGCCACTTTTGTGTCAGATAATCCTCCATTTATTCTTGTAACCCCTTCCTACTAAGGCTCCCTACCTTTAAAGCTTACAAAAATATTTTTTTCCTACTATTCCGAGCTTACCCAAGTCCTCTAATTAAGCCTTCATCGCCCATAAATAATATTTCAGCAATTCAAACACAAAAGAATTAATTCAATCCCAAATAACCCCAATTTTAGGATGTTACAGTTCTACCCCCCTTAAAAATAATTTTGGCCTTGAAATTACCTGATTAGAAGAGATGGGGGTATTGCTGCCGCATCACATCCTCGGGTTCCCACGTAGCTTCCTCTGCACCATGGTTTCGCCAAAGCACTTTCACCAAAGGTACTGACTTCCTACGCAGAACCTTGACATCTCGATCTAAGATCTGAACTGGTTCTTCCTCGAAAGATAAGTCCGAGTTTACCTCAATCTCAGCTACTGGCACAACATGCGATGGATCAGACCGATACCACCTAAGCATCGACACATGAAAAGCTTTATGAATCTGACTTAACTCTTCCGGTAGCTCGAGCTGATAAGCTACTGGCCCCACCCGCTTTAACACTGTATATGGGCCGATGAACCTTGGGCTTAACTTCCCTTTTCGCCCAAATCTCAACACCTTCTTCCAAGGTGACACCTTCAGAAAGACTTTATCTCCTACCGCATACTCCATTTCTTTACACTTAAGATCAGCATACGACTTCTGTCTATCTGACGCTTCCCTAAGACGAGTCCTAGTCACCTTAACTTTATCCTCCGTTTCTGTAACCAATTCTGGACCCAAGACTTATCGTTCACCTAACTCCGTCCAACATGTAGGAGTACGGCATTTCTGTCCATACAGTGCTTCGTATGGTGCCATCTGAATACTCGCTTGATAACTATTGTTATAAGCGAATTCCGCCAGCGGTAGATACTCTTCCTAGCTACCACTGAAATCCAAAACACACCCTCTCAGCATATCCTCTAGAATCTGTATAACCCTTTCTGATTGTTCGTCAGACTGTGGGTGGAAAGCTGTACTGAAGTCCAATCGTGTACCCAAAGCTTGATGCAACGCTTTCCAAAACCTTGACGTCAATCTGGGATCCCTATCTGAGATGATTGATACTGGCACACCATGCAATCTTACTATTTCTGACACATTCAGCTTAGCTAGTTTCTAAAGTGAATAATCCATTCTCACCGGTATGAAATGAGCTGACTTAGTCAGACGGTCCACAATTACGCAAACTGCGTCCTTCTTGCTGGGCGTGAGGGGTAACCCACTGAAGAAATCCATAGTGATCCTCTCCCATTTCCACTGAGGGATCTTTACTGGTTGGAGTAACCCTGATGGCAACTGATGTTTAGCCTTAACCTGCTGACACGTTAGACACCTTCCCACCAACTAAGTTACCTCGCGCTTCAACCCTGGCCACCAGAACTGTTTCCGCAAATCTCCATACATCTTGCTACCTCCAGGATGCATAGCGTATGGGCTGCTATGTGCATCTTGGAGAATTCTTCGCCACAATTCCGCATCCTTTGGCATACAAGGCCGTCCTTGAAAGCATAATACACCATCATCAGTCAGACTATATCCTTCCAAACCACCATCATGAACTTGCAACCTCATCGCGTTCAACCCTTCGTCTACTAACTGCTTTTCCTTAACCTCCTTGATCCAAGTTGGCTTAACCTGTAGTTCTGCCAAAAGGCTCCCATCGTCGTATAGACTGAGATGAGCAAACAGTGCCCTTAAGTCTGTTACGACCTTCCAGCTCAACGCGTCAGCCACCACGTTAGCCTTACCCGGATGGTACTCAATTGAACAGTCGTAGTCCTTCAACAGTTCAATCCATCGGTGCTGCCTCAAATTCAAGTCCTTTTGTGTCAAGAGATACCTTAAACTTTTGTGATCTGTATAGACTATCGACTTCTCCCCGTATAGATAATGTCTCCATATTTTCAAGGCGAAAACTACTGCCGCTAACTCCAAGTCGTGAGTTGGATAGTTAACCTCATGCGGTCTTAATTGACGGGATGCATAGGCCACTACCTTTCCTTCCTGCATCAGCACACATCCCAAACCCGTATGGGATGTATTACAATAAACCGTGAACAATTTCCCCGCTTTAGGCTGTACCAGAACTGGAGCTTCCGTCAGAATCTTCTTTAGCTTATCGAAACTTTCTTGTTGCTTCTCCGACCACACAAAAGGAACATCCTTCCTTAATAACTTAGTCAACGGCGCTGCGATTAAGGAGAACCCTTCCACAAATCTCCGATAGTACCCTGCTAGACCCAGAAAACTTCGACTATCCGCCACTAACCTAGGCGGTTTCCAATCCAACACCGCTTCAATCTTGCGGGGATCTACTCCAATCCCTTCAGCTGACACTACGTGACCTAAGAAAGCCACCTCCCTAAGCCAAAATTCGCACTTACTGAATTTGGCATATAACTACTTCTCCCTCAGTACTTGTAGAACTATACGCAAATGCCTATCATGCTCCTCTTCCGTTTTTGAATAAACCAATATGTCGTCTATGAACACCATGACAAATTGATCCAAGTACTGCTGGAATACCCGATTCATTAAGTCCATGAACGCTGCAGGTGCGTTGGTCAACCCAAATGGCATCACTAAGAACTCGTAATGCCCATACCGAGTTCGGAATGCCGTCTTATGCACATCAACCTCCTTCACTTTAAGTTGATGATATCCCGACCTAAGATCTATTTTTGAAAACACCGATGCACCCTTCAGTTGATCGAACAAGTCATCAATTCGAGGCAACGGATACTTGTTCTTGATCGTTAACTTGTTTAGTTGACGGTAGTTGATACACATCCTCATCGAACCATCCTTTTTCTTAACAAACAACACAGGTGCTCCCCACGGTGATATACTAGGTCGGATAAACCCTCTATCCAAGAGCTCCTGAATTTGAGCCTTCAGCTCCACTAACTCTTTTGATGCCATTCGGTACGGTGCTATAGACACAGGTGCCGTTCCAGGTAGCAAGTCTATACCAAATTCAACTTCCCGATCTGGAGGCAGACCCGGGAGTTCCTCTGGGAACACATCAGTAAATTCCCCTACAGTTCGAACCTTCTCCACTGCTGACTCCTTAGCCTCCAAGGCACAGATTCGAACCAGAAACGCCTCACAACCTTTCCTGACCATCTTTTCGGCCTTCGAGGCAGACACCACGTTGGTTAGGCAATCTCTCCTTTTACCTATCATCACCACCTCATCACCCTTCTCCGTCTTTAACACCATGCACTTAGTCGTGCAATCCAGGCTAGCCTGATACTTTACTAGCCAATCCATCCCGAGAATTAGATTGAACTCCTGAAATGGTAGTTCCATCAAATCAGCCAAAAACACGACCCCTTGGAGTTCTAGAGGTACGTCCCTATAACGTCTACTTACTTCTACGGAGTGACCTAGGGGGCTTAATACAGTCATCTTCCTAGAAGTAAGCTCAAAGTCTAGATGCAAAGTTTCCACTACGCCACTAGCAATGTACGAGTAAGTCGAGCCAATGACTATCAAGGTATTGTAAGGCACATCAAAGATCAAGAACATACCAATTATGACATCCGGCGTCGCCGCCTCTTGGCGCCTCACGGCATAGACTAAAACCAGTTGTCTAGCATCGCACCACCGGTGCAGATTTCCCGGTGTGCCCCACGACCTCCGCCGGCACCATTACCTCCTCTTCTCCCGTACCACGACCCTCCGAGGTCGTTGATTATCCCTTATGTTCGGTGCCCGATCCCGACCCTCGATCTCGGTCTAATTTGCTTTCTTGGACGATCTTTAACTCGATGCTCCATAGACCCACATTCGAAGCATCCTCGATTACCAGTCCAACACTCCCCCCTTGTGAGGCTTGCCACACCGAGCACACTCGTGGCGGCCATTGAGTATTGGCGCGCAAAGCGAGCCTAGCGACTTGATCGTCCCACCAAACCTTGCCTCTTTGCTTGATTACTAGAAAATTTTGAAGGTCCGGAGCTCCTCTTATTCCAATTTCGATCCTGGTTCCGTCTAACCGACTGACTTACCCCTTCAGCAACCTTAGATTTCTCCACTAGGACAGCAAACTCCCGTTCCTGCTGTGGAGCTATCATCATTCTCAGCTCATCCCTCAGCCCATCTTCAAATCTAACACAGCGTTCATGCTCGGTACCCACAATACCACGAGCATACCTACTCAACCGAAGGAATTCGGCCTCATACTCCACCACTGTCTTATTGCCTTGAACCAGGTTTAGGAAAGCTTTCCGCTGCGCATCTACGTAGCTAGTTCCGATATACTTCTTTTGATAGGCATCCTTGAAAAATTCCTAGGTGAGGTTTTCTGCCATCGTTCCATCCCATACGGTGAGCCACCACTGATATGACTCATCCCGAAGCAAAGAAATTACACCCTTTAATTTCTCCTTAGTTGTGAAATCTATGTCATCCATGATCCTTTTTCGCTTGCTTCCAACCGAGACTCGCCATGCCTTTGGGTGCTACTCGGAGACTCCCTAAATACTTACGCCCGTTAGCCCGGAGTCGTTCAACCACAGATTTATGGGCTCCTACACTCGCGCCAGGCTTAGCAACTCGTTCCAATACTCATAATACAGCTTGAGACACGACATCATTACCACCCGTCTGATCTTGGAATTCAGTTTCCACCGCCGGCAGATCCGGCATCTCATTTCTAGACCCGTGACCAGACCTTGCTGGCTCCGACAAGGTCATCCTACCCCTACCACGGCCACGCGGCGGACGTCCATGACCTCTAGAATTCATCTTAATTACCGCGCTTTAATCTAATTAAGAGATTTTTATGGATTAGTACTTTGTTTCACTTGGTTATTCGCGAAGAAATTTTATGAGAAAAGTTTAGTGGGGATTCTTTCGATCAAACAAAGTTTCAAGTTCTATATCCTAGTTCACACAGAGAGGAACATTAATTCCCTAATACCTTTCATACCTATTCACTCTTCGGACATTTCTGTCCTGTTTCTATCCCAGGGGTATTTTCGTCATTTTCCTACTGTGGGTATTTTTAGTAATAAAAGAAATTTTAAGAGCTTTTAATAATTCAAGACAGTTTAAAATTCCCGAACTGGAGGGTATTTCTGGAAATTTTGCAAATTAAAGGTATAGCAAAATTTTTTTGAAACCAGGGGTATTTTGGTAATTTTGTCAATCAGGGGTAATTTTGTAAACTTAACATATCAGGAATATTTTAACAGTTGTAAAACTTTGAGGGTCCTTTTTGAGAGTTTCCCTTTTTAAAAATGATGATGTTGCAAGAATTTTATAACTCAGGGTCATTTCGGTAATTTTACAGGTTGAGGGCATTTTTGTAATTTTCCAAAACCATGTATTTTTGATACTTTGCAAAGTAGGCTTCTTAAATGTTTATAAAATAATGAGATTTTGGGCAAACCATTGAGTAGTTGATATTTTATGAACCAAGGGTATTTTAGTAATTTCACCCCTAAGGGTATTTTTGTAATTTTCACAAGTCAAATTTTCCAGGAAAAAGTTGTAAAGATGCTTGTTCTCAAATTTGGAAGAGTGATTTTTAAAAGTTTTGAAAACTAGGGTTTTGTTATCTTTTCCTTTTTCCAAAAACATGGCTAGTTCCCTTTCGGGTTTTAGTCATTGTGTTTTAGCCTATGATCGAGCCCTCTTGGTCAGGGTGAACCAAAGCTACGCACCAGGTAGATTCGAGTAGAGAGGAGGCGAGTCATGCGGACTGCTTAAATACCAAGCTCCCACCAAAACCATTCCTAGACATGCGCACAGAGGTTGCCACACCACTGAGCTCTCTGAGTTAAGGTGAACCGAAGCTACGCACCAGGTAGGATACCTGCAAGGGGAGGTGAGTCACTAGTATTGCTTAAATACCAAGCCCTTTCGGATCCAATCCTAGACATGCGTACAGGGGTTACCATACCCTGGCTCAGTGACTTAGTCATAGGTTGGTTTATTTTATTAAAGCTTATGTTTTGTTTTTGTGTGTAAGTAGTCTAATCCTAGGGTTCAAGTTCCTATAAGACTATTCTACATTCCATGCTTCCTACCCTTCTACAGAAAATAATTCATACAAAGGTGAGGAGTACTTACCTGGGCGGATAGGTGCCGGAGACTCGGTGCCATGCTGTTCATGCCCAAAACAGTTTCAAATCATTCCAATAAGGCCTACTAACATATAAACAAAACATTTTGGGCCTTGGGCCCCCACAGCCGAGTTTTGAACCTGGCTCTGATACCAATTTTGTATCATCCCCAAACCCGGCCCAAACATTACGATCGAATTTGGGTTGCTACTGAGAAAACATTTTGAAATCTTTTTTAAAACCGATTTAAGTTTTGTTTAAAACCTTGCATTTTCAAGTTGCTTGTTAAAAACCATACTTAGTGTTCTTTAGAAATATTTATTAAGTCGGGTTGTTTATCGATTGCAAATGTGCCCGATGGCATTTTTAAAAAACATTTTACGTTTGATAAAAAAAAAACATGTGAATTCATTTTTAACATAATTAAATAGTTTAAACAAATATTCAAAGCATGTATCGGTAATAAAATAATTCTAGGAGGACTTATTACAACTTAACAAAATAAAACCAACATTAAAATAAAATAAAATAAAATCCAAGTCCACCAAATTAAAATTTCCACTGCATGGCCACCTCGAGTCCATCCGGCTCCATCTCCGCGATCTACTCATCTGCAAAATGTTAAGGGAAGGGATGAGTCACCAAGACTCAGTGTGTAAATCCCCCGCCCGGAAATTACATCTCATACACAATTCATTAATAAACATGCTCATGCAACCCAACTAGCCATCCATACTCCTTTTCTACCCCGTGTGGTCAAAACCACTGATGACTTGAAGTCACAATTTAAATGATGGGGCCAACCCATCGTGTGGTCAAAACCAGCGATGACCATAGGTCACAATATATCAAATGTGGTCAAAACCACTTTGGTGGTACCAAACCACCGGGACTTAGTCGCAAATAATCAATCGTTGTGGTCAAAACCACCGATGACCATAGGTCACAAATAGTCTGATGGGGCCAACCCATCTTGTGGTCAAAACCACCGACGGCCATCCATAATTCATCCCCCTCCTCTCATCAATCCCACCATCACATGCTTATACAACAAATTTCATATATCATGTCATAGTATTAAACATCATGTGATGGCATGCAAACATATATCAAAAATTACAAGTTAGGGGACTTACCCGAAATCCATGATTATGCCACAAGCTAACCACAACCAAAAGATCTAAGGAAAATAATAACAGCATGTAAATTAATAAAGTGTGTAGAGAGATCTTACACACCTGTTTCTATCGAAATTCCTAGATCCAGAAGTTTCCAATCTTTAGCGTTAGATGTGGACCCTACACACGTTTAAATACTAGCCTCAGCACACGATACCCGAATCAAAGTCAACTGTTGAAGACCAGGGCCTAGATTGCTCGTTCCAAATATCCCGGAGATCCTACAACAAATTCAGTTCAACCTGTGATTAGCGCCCTTAACAACAGTTGCCGAAACCAACACCTACCTTTACCAAAGTCGACAAGATAGGGAAAAGAGGACACAAGCATTCGACCTAACACACTTACCTTCCAAAATCGATTAAAAGAAAGCCTCCCCCCTTGTTCAATATTCGGCCAAGGTGTTTAAAAATAGGGAAAAGAAATTCGGCACTTCAAAGGGGTGTATTCGGCCTAAGGGAAAGAAAGAAAATAATGGGGAGGAGATAGAGTTTCGGCTAAGGGTTTGAGAAGAGAAAAGAAAGAAATAGATGGGAGATTAAGGTATAGGGGATTCGGCTACTTAAGAAAAATGAAAAAAAGAAAAACAAGGTGATACGTAGGTGCTTTTATAGGAATTCGGCACCAACTCCCTATGCTTGCCGTCCACTCCTATCAATTAAGGAGTTCAAATTTTAGCAATTTCCTTGAATTGCTCCTGACCAACCATTTAAATTAATTCAAAACTATTTGAATTAATTACATGACTATTTTTCCTCTGCCAACTCTTTTAGGATTAATCACAAAATAATCCAATTAAAATCCAATAAAATACTAATATTATCCCTTACTATCTTATCAATCAAAATAAAAGAGTTTAAAGAGAGAAAATCTCTCTCCCTATGCCGTCCCATTAATGAGCAAAAAGAGGGATTTTCGTGACTCGAACACAGGTTCTCCTTTGCTCACTATGGCGTCACATGCAGCTCCTAAGTGGCCTTCCTTTTGCCACTTTTCCAAAGCCACTTTTGTGTTAGATAATCCTCCATTTATTCTTGTATCCCTTTCCTACTAAGGCTCTTTACCTTTAAAGCTTACAAAAATATTTTTTTCCTACTATTCCGAGCTTACCCAAGTCCTCTAATTAAGCCTTATTGCCCCGCAAATAATATTTCAGCAATTCAAACACAAAAGAATTAATTCAATCCCAAATAACCCCAATTTTAGGTTGTTACAGATTGAATTTGGGATTGAATTAGCTCCGGGTACTGCCCCTATTTCTATTGCTCCCTATAGAATGGCCCCATCTGAACTAAAAGAGTTGAAAGCACAGTTGCAAGAATTAACGGATAAGGGTTTCGTGAGGCCGAGTTTTTCTCCATGGGGTGCTCCCGGTTCTATTCGTGAAGAATAAAGATGGCTCCATGAGACTATGTATAGACTATCGGCAACTTAATAAGGTGACAGTGAAGAATAAGTACCCGTTGCCAAGGATCGACGATCTATTTGATCAGTTGAAGGGAGCTACAATATTTTCCAAGATAGATATGAGGTTAGGGTACTATCAGTTGAGAGTCAGGGACTCAGACATATCGAAAACCGCATTTAGAACTAGGTACGACAACTATGAGTTTTTGGTCATGCCTTTTGGTCTAACAAATGTCCCTTGCGATCTTCATGGATTTGATAAATCGCATTTTTCGACTGTACTTGGATAAGTTTGCTGTGGTCTTCATCGATGACATACTGATCTACTCTCGAGATGAGAACGATCATGCAGAGCATTTGAGTATGATTCTACAAGTTTTGAGAGAAAAACAATTGTATGCCAAATTCAGTAAGAGTGAATTTTAGCTCAAGGAATTGGGATTTTTGCGGCATATTGTCTCGGGAGATGGAATTAGAGTCGACTTGAGTAAAATTTTGGCAATTGTTAAATGGAAACCACCGAGGAGCGTAACTGAAGTAGGAGTTTTCTAGTCCTAGCAGGCTATTATACGCGTTTTGTCAAGGGGTTTTCCATGATAGCTACACCAATGACGAGACTTCTACAGAAAGATGTAAAGTTCGACTAGACGAAAAGGTGTCAACAGAGTTTCAAGAAATTGAAGACACTGTTGACTGAGGCTCCTATTTTGGTGCAACCGAAATTAGGAAGAGAATTTGTGGTTTATAGTGATGCATCCTTGAGCGGATTGGGCTGTGTACTTATGCAAGAGTGTAAAGTAATTGCATACGCCTCCAGACAATTGAAACCGCACGAGAAGAACTACCCGACTCATGATTTAGAGTTGGCCGCAATTGTGTTTGCGTTAAAAATTTGGATACATCATTTATATGGTGAAAGGTGTCGGATTTTCACTGACCACAAAAGCCTAAAATATTTAATGACTCAAAAGGAATTAAATTTGAGGCAAAGAAGATGGTTAGAGTTGATTAAAGATTATGAGTTAGTAATTGACTACTATCTGGGAAAGGCAAATGTAGTCGCCGACGCTTTGAGCAAAAAATCATTATTTGCACTAAAAGCCATGAACACTCAAATGACCTTGTTAGATGATGGTTCCATTTTAGCCAAGTTGAGGGCTAAACCGCTATTCCTCCAAGAGATTTGTGAAGCTCAGAGGGATGATAATGGCTTGCAAGCCAAGAGGGTTTTATGTGAGTCGAGCGTTGAGACAGACTTTCGAGTAAATCTTGATGGATGTCTAACATTTTGAGATCGAGTCTGTGTACCCAAGAATGATGAGCTCATTCGCAAAATTTTGCAGGAAGCATGTAATAGATGTTTGAATGTACACCCAGGTAGCACAAAGATGTACCATGATTTGAAGAGATGGTATTGGTGGTTGGGTATGAAGAAAGATATTTTCGAATTTGTGTCCAAATGCCTGATTTGTCAGCAAGTGAAGGCTGAACATCAAGTACTTTCGGGTTTACTTCAGCCCCTTACGATTCCTGAGTGGAAGTGGGACCGTGTTACTATGGACTTTGTGACGGTCTTACCGTTGACTCCCAAGAGGAAAGATGCAGTATGGGTAGGGGTTGATAGACTCACTACGTCAGCCCACTTTATACCAGTACGAGTCAACTACTCACTCGATAAATTGGCAGAGTTGTACATGTCTGAGATAGTAAGACTTCATGGTGTACCGTTGTCAATCATTTCAGATAGAGATCTGAGATTCACGTTGCGATTTTGGAAGAAGTTGCAAGAAGCTTTGGGCACGAAATTGAGTTTCAGAACGGCTTTCCATCCACAAACTAACAGGCAGTCAAAGAGGGTAATTCAGATACTAGAATACATGCTTCGGTGTTGTGTTTTGGAAATTCATGGTAATTGGGAGAAATACTTACCATTGGTGGAATTCGCCCACAACAATAGCTTTCAATCAAGTTTGAAGATGGCGCCTTATGAGGAATTATATGGGCGAAACTGCCGAACGCCCTTGTATTGGTCAGAATTCAGAGAGAAACAGATACACGGGTTGACTTGATTAAGGAAACCGAAGAGAAGGTAAAAGTGATACGTAACTACCTGAAAGTCACCTCAGATAGACAGAAGTCCTATTCGGATTTAAAAAGGAAAGAGATAGAATTTAAAGTCGGTGATAAAGTGTTCTTGAAAGTATCAACTTGGAGAAAAGTCCTCAGATTTGGCCGGAAGGGCAAATTGAATCCGTGCTTTATCAGACCTTATGAAGTTACTGAAAAGATAGGACCGGTAGCTTATCGGTTAGCCTTGCCACCTGAGTTAGAAATGATTCATGACGTCTTTCACGTATCCATGTTACGTCAATACCGTTCAGACCCTTCGCATGTTATAGAGCCGATAGAGGTAGAGATAAAACCAGATTTGACTTATGGTGAAGAACTAGTTAAAATTTTGGCTCGTGAGGTCAAGCAGTTCAGAAAAAAAAGCATAGACCTAGTGAAAGTCCTATGGTAAAGGCATGGTATTGAAGAGGCTACATGGGAGCCCGAGGAAACGATGAGAAACCAATATCGCAACCTTTTTACCGGTAAGATTTTCGGAGACGAAAATCCTAAAGGGGGAGAATTGTAACGGCCCGATTTAGGGGCTGGCTGGAATAGTGATCTCGAGATCATTAAATTGAGAATTGAGAAATTTATTTTCATGATATATTATGAGTTAGAACATGATAGTACCTATGCATGAAAATTTTAGTGCTTTAATTTTAGCGATTTCGTGTATAATCGTGAATAAAGACTAAATCGCATCAAGTGCGAAAGTTCTGTTCTATACGTTAAGGGTACCAAGTAGCTATAAATTTTTAATTGGAGGTCTTTAAAAGGTAATTAGACCCCCCCAATTTGGATTGGCCGGCCATAGAGATCAAAGGGGACAAGGATTGACCAAGTTGGTCAAAGTTGGTGGTGGTTGGTGGACTAAATTGGGAGTTTAATATTAGAATAAATAAAAGATGATGTCCATCTTTTTGCTCATTCTTCTTGTTCGCTGAAATCAGAGCTTTAAAATTTATAAAAGAATGATCGAACCTAGAAACTAACTCTAACAACGATTAAATGGAAGTGTACCTATCGAACAGTAGTATAGCTTAGGCAAGACCGGATTGTCGAACCCAAAGGAACTAAAAGTACTAATACTAACTTTATTCTTATTATCTAGCCTAAATATTAAGTGTTTGGTTGATTAATCTAAAACTAACTAATTACTAGACTAAGACGCAAAGACAAAAAGACTAAATTGGGGAGATAACTTTTGGAAAACTCAGTTTATTTAGACGATACCCTCAGGAAGAATCCACCTAGACTTCACTTGTTATTAAACCCTGAACCATACAATTTATTTACTTAGCTTGATCCGTAAGACTCCCTAACGTATATTAAACCCTCTCTTGAGGCCCTAGGTTAATTAGTCAAACTCTCATTCTCTTATAATAACCCCCTAGAATAGCAGTAAATTGATCTATGGATTCCCATATTAGGTTTCACCCTAATCCGGCAAAATCTCGTCACCCTATCTCTAGGCGTGCGATCAACTCCACTTAATTATGCTAGATCTACTCTTAGGCAGGGTCCATTCCTTCTCCACCTAAGCACATCAAATTTGGATTAAGCATGCATAATTAAGAACAAATTAAGTATTTATCATATAATTCAGAAATCAGTAACAAGATTCATCTAAGTTTCATCCACTTCAGGTATCTAAGGGGTTTAGTTCATAATGAATAAAGAAAACATCTCAAGAGAAAAGATAAAACAAAACATAAGAAATCCCTAAAACTCCCTGAAGGAATTGAAGGAGCAATCCGCCATCTTGAGTAGAATTCCGGCTTCTTGAGATGGATCAACTGGCTTCTTTCGAGTGATTCCCACAATTCTGACCTTTTCGGCTTGACTCCTTGGCCTAGCTAACAGCCCATTTCGGCTTCTACCGAACCCCCTTTCAGGTTTCCCCCTTGGGTGTTTTTATAGACTTTGAGATGCCTTACTTGGCCCCTAAGTATCCTAATTTGAGTAGTATTCCTACTAGGGTGTTTGAATAGGCTTTGGAATGTGTTTCTTTGCCTCCAAGTATCCAAATCCGAATGTAATTTCTCTTTCCAACGACAGGGACACGGCCATGGCACACGCCCGTGTGAATCGTGGCCAGGCCGTGTTCAGACTTTTAATGAGGCACGACCGTGTGGTCTTTGGGTCAGGCCGTGTCAATTTCATGATATGGCCCATTTACTCTGTTTTGGGCCAGTTTCTCGTTCCTTTCATCCTCGGATGCTTTCCTTGGTATAAGACATGAAAAGAAAGGATTAAGAGCACCTTTTTACATAAATCGAGGCTTAAATTATCCAAAAGCATGCTAAATGTGGGCATAAAATTTGTTACATTTACAGTTTGTCAAATACCCCCACACTTAAGCTTTTGCTTATCCTCAAGCAAAATTCTCAACTTACAATTAAAACGAACTTTCCATAATTCATAATTTCTATCAAAAATGTCTCTTCATAATTCAGAGATAATTCATACATGGATAATTCAACGCAAAGAGTCCTAAAGATTCAAACAATCAAAGTCATACATTTATAGCATGAAAACATAGGCGTTTCCCTTTACCTAAATAGTTACCTCTGATTCAAAATCGACAGGAGTTGACATCCTCACTAAAGATTCGCTCAAATCAACCAAAGTGTTTAAGGTTCAAAATTAAGCACTCAATAAGTCAAACATGAAAGGTTAATCCCATAGGCTTGCATGAAAATCAAATCTCCACCACTGTAAAATGAGATGATACACAAATCAAAAGGTCTTTAACAGGGTTGTAACGGGGCTTAGGTTAAGGGTATGGATAAAGGCTGAATTAGAAGGTTAGAATCGAGATTGACCTGACAAATTACCTATCTAGAAATACGAACTAATGATAAGTAATTGCATCAAATGAAAATTTGAAATACCAATACTCTAATACGAGCTTTTTCTTCAATATTCGGAATTTAAACTTATAAGCTCACTTAATTATAGAACTAATACTGAATATACTTTGTTTTTTTTTAGAACAGATAATTATAATAATAAGAAAGAACTTTTACAACTGAAATATAGAACATAGTTAGGAAACTTTCAAACTCAAATCTCGACAAAAGGGTAGTTAAAAAGAAATGGGGATAACAAATACAAAGGGTTTTGGGTTAAAATTAGTGGGTGAGTCAATAAAAAGGATTGTTAGGATTAAACGGGGTTCACTAGGGGTTAATTATGAGGGTAGGCTTTTTATGGAGTAAGTTGATTAAATCCTAGGTGCCTTTATCATCTCTGTATATCAAATCATAGGTGTGGTCTCGACATGTATAATCAATGCAAGTTCTAGATTAACAAATCAATGTTGACACACTCATAATCAATAAGGTGAGCAAGAAAAAGAATATATGCTCTATAAGGTTGAAAATCTCACAAAAAATTATGGGTTTTTGATGTCAATCTCATAAATTTCAAACTTCAAAGTAATATTCAAATTCAGATAGACAACCTAAATTTTGTTTTTCAAAAAAAATAGACTTATCATGCTTGATTCTCTAGTATCCTTCAAATTTAATCATCAATGCACAATTATCAATGACTTACTCTAAAACATATCAATAAAAATCATAAATCAAAGGAATTTTCATTCTAATCATAATATGAGAGACTTTCTTTAGAACAAGGCATAATTCAGGGATTTTCAAATGATACTATAGTTAACCCCCCCCCCACACTTAAGATGTAAATTGCCCTCAATGTACAAAGATAGATAATATGACAATATAGTGAGACAATCAAAAGACAGGGAGAGATGTGAAACTTCCTAAATTTTGGATGAAATTAATGAAAAGAAACCGGATAGGATTGGAGGTGAATGTGGAGAAGCGTCTCGAACCGTTTGAAATTGAATCCTCGAAGCAGCCGGTCGAATTTTATTGTAACCTAAGCTAAATCTAAATGACATAAATAATAAAAAGAAAATAATAAAGAAAATAAAAATAAAAATAAATAAATGAATGAATGAAAATAAATAAATGAAGATAAAAATAAAAATAAAAATGAATAAAATAAAATAAAAGTAAATAGTGATACGGTCCACGCCATGTGCCTACCCGTGGTGTCCACACGGCCACGGCCATGGCCACGGCCGTGTGCAAGGCTGTGTGGTATGGAAATCGTGTTTTACTTATTCGGTTAGTTTGTAGTTAGATGCTGAAAAAATATGAAAGTAAAAATTAAAATAAAATATGAAAATTTAAATGATGTTAATGCTCGGGTTGACTCCCGAGAAGTGCTCGTTTATAGTCTTAAGCTAGACTTTACCTCTTATTCGTATGGTCATGGTGGTTTGAGGAGGTGAAAATCCTTTCTCATGTGATCAACTCGATTTTTGATATAAAGTTTAAGTCGGGTAATATTTACCTCAAAAGTGCTGAATTTAGGATTGCTTACCTCGACTGTCCCGTATAAGAAGACATTAAGTAACTCAAAAGTGATTTCTTCATTTGTCTTTAGGTCTGAATTGGCGATTCGAGGGTCTTTCTTATTCATTAATACTTGATCCCCTATTTTGAAGTGATTTGTTATTCCTATCGGCTTGTCTGGGGGTTCCTTCGGTTTTTCTTCGTGCGATTTCGGTTTCTCTTTGAAGTGTGTCTTCCACTCTTCTAGTTTGTCGACCTTAAGGCTTTGTTCCTCATATAATTCTTCTTTATTGGCATGAGGTCTATGATTCGACTCAGGTTTGTGGCTTCGTGGTGTTTCCTGTGATGAAGGTTGAAGAAATTTGTTATCAACTGAATTTTCTTTCTTACCTTCATCAGTCACTGTTCTGGCCGAGTCAAGAGCTTGTAGACTAATTGATTCGTCACCTATACGAAGAATGAGTTCTCTTGTACCAACATCAATTTTAGTCCTGGCATTTGCTAGAAAGGGTCTTCTTAAAATTAAAGGAATCGAATTGTCCTTATCCATGTCTAAAACTACAAATTCTACTGGGAATACGAATTTATCAATTTTGATTAGAACATTTTCTATTATACCCCCTAGGAATTCTGATAGTTTTATCAGTTAATTGAATGCTTATCCTAGTTTGCCTGGGTTTCCCTAGACCTAGTTGTTTAAACATTTTATAAGGCATAACATTGACGCTTGCCCCTAAATTAGCTAAAGCATTATCAATAGATAAACTACTAATTAAACATGGAATTGTAAAACTCCCTGGATCTTTTAGTTTCTGTGGTAGTTTATTTTGTAGAATTGTTGAGCAATTACGTTTAGCTCCACATGCGATGCCTCATCTAGCTTTCGTTTATTTGTCAACAACTCTTTTAAAAATTTTCTATAATCGGGTATCTGCGAAAGAGCTTCGAGACACGGTAAGTTAATATGTAATTTCTTTAAGAGTTTAAGAAACTTACCAAACTGTTCCTCTGTGTTGTCCTTCTTCATTGCTTCAGAATATGGTATACAAGTTTGGTACTCTGTAATCACTGATTTTGGTATTTCATGACTCGCCTCGACCTTACCTTCACCTACCACAGGCTCTTTCCTCGGGTCAGATTCCACTAACCTTTCACTATCATGAGCTGTTACAGCTTGAATTTTCTCTTTTGGGTTAGTTTCAGTGTTGCTTGGCAAGCTTTCTTGTGGTAGTTGGAAAATCTCTGATCGAATTTCAGAAACTATCTTAGTAAGTTGTCCAACTGACTTAGTAAGTTCCCCAACTTGGTTCTCGATCCTTTGAATCAATGCTTCTTGATCTTTGAGTGCTAGTGCAGTGTTTTGGAAACGAGTTTCTGTCACCGCTATAAATTTTGTCAGCATCTCCTCAAGGTTCGACTCTTCTTCCTGTTGGTGAGGTGGTTGTTGAAAATTGGGAGGAAGTTCCTGTCTTTGGCTACTTTGATCATCCCACAAGAAATTGGGATAGTACCTCCACCCTGCATTATAAGTGTCATTATAAAAATTATTTTGAGGTCTAGAATAGTTACCCATATAGTGGACTTGTTCGTTCTCCATGCCATATCCATAGGGTGGGTACTCAAGATTCACCACGCCTCCTGGATTCGAGTCATATTGCATTACTGGGTGTACCTGCGTAGAACCATACCAACCGTCAGATTTTTTATTTAAAAGCTCTACCTAGTTAGATATCATGGTGACCGCATCGAGGTTGAAAACATCGGCTGCTTTTGTTGGCGTTGTCCCCATAACTTGCCACTGATAGTCATTTAGCGCCATCTCCTCTATAAACTATAATTATCTGCCAAAAGCCAATAAAAGAAAAATTAACAAAGTAAAAATAAAAATAAAAATAAAATAAATAAAATAATTTTGCAATAAAAAAATGGCTAAAGTAATAAAAATTAAGCTTTCTTAATATTTTAGTTCCCCGGCAACGGCGCCAAAAAATTGTTCGCTGAAATCAGAGCTTTAAAATTTATAAAAGAATGACCGAACCTAGAAACTAATTCTGACAACGATTAAAGGCAAGTGTACCTATCAAACAGTAGTATAGCTTTGGCAAGATCGGATTGTCGAACCCAAAGGAACTAAAAGTACTAATACTAACTTTCTTCTTATTATCTAGCCTAAATATTAAGTGTTTGGTTGATTAATCTAAAACTAACTAATTACTAGACTAAGACGCAAAGACAAAAAGACTAAATTGGGGAGATAACTTTTGGAACACTCAGTTGATTTAGACGATACCCTCAGGAAGAATCCACCTAGACTTTACTCGTTATTAAACCTTGAACCATACGATTTATTTACTTAGTTTGATCTGTAAGACTCCCTAACGTATATTAAACCCTCTCTTGATGCAAATAACGTCTAGCCCTAGGTTAGTTAGTGGAACTCTCGTTCTCTTATAATAACCCCTTAGAATAGCAGTAAATCGATCTATGGATTCCCATATTAGGTTTCACCCTAATCCGGCAAAATCTTGTCACCCTATCTCTAGGCGTGCGATCAACTCCGCTTAATTATGCTAGATCTACTCTTAAGCAGGGTCTATTCCTCCTCCACCTAAGCACATCAAATTTGATTAAGCATGCATAATTAAGAACAAATTAAGTATTTATCATATAATTCAGAAATCAATAACAAGATTCATCTAGGTTTCATCCCCTTCAAGTATCTGAGGGGTTTAGTTCATAATGAATAAAGAAAACATCTCAAGAGAAAAGATAAAACAAAATATATGAAATCCCTAAAACTCCCTGAAGGAATTGAAAGAGCAATCCGCCGTCTTGAGTAGAATTCCGGCTTCTTGAGATGGATCAACTGGCTTCCTTCGAGTGATTCCCACAATTTTGACCTTTTCGGCTTGGCTCCTTAGCCTAGCTAACCGCCCATTTCGGCTTCTGCCTAACCCCCTTTCAAGTTGCCCCCTTGGGTGTTTATATAGACTTTGAGATGCCTTACTTGGCCCCTAAGTATCCTAATCTGAGTAGTATTCCTACTAGGGTGTTTGAATAGGCTTTGGAATGTGTTTCTTTGCCTCCAAGTATCCAAATCTGAATGTAATTTCTCTTTCCAACGACAGGGACACGGCCATGGCACACGCTTGTGTGAATTGTGGCCAGGCCGTGTTCAGACTTTTAATGAGGCACGACCGTGTGGTCTTTGGGCTAGGCCATGTCGATTTCGTGATATGGCCCATTTACTCCGTTTTGGGCCAGTTTCTCATTCTTTTCATCCTTGGGTGCTTTCCTGGGCATAAGACATGAAAAGAAAAGATTAAGAGCACCTTTTTACATAAATCGAGGCTTAAATTATCCAAAAGCATGCTAAATGTGGGCCTAAAATATGTTACTTTTATGGTTTATCACTTCTCCACCGAAAATAGCAAAAAAATATGGGTTTTTGAATGCTCAAAATTTCAGCAAGCTCTCATCCATTCAAGTAAGAGTTCTATTGACCTTTTCATGAAAACAATTGTACTTTTGAGACCCCTAAAGCTTAATCTTTCATATGAGGGGACTAATGTGCAATATGGTGAAGAGTTTAGAGTTTTTCCATGAGAGCTTCCATTATTAATTGCTGCATTTTTATGGAAGAAATTGAGTCTTAGTTATTAGATGAACAACTTATAGGAAAGGTGTTAGCATGAAAACACCAAATAGGACCTTGATGAAAAGGTTACAAATTTTGTAGTAAGTATGTGAAATATTGGTTTTTGATGATAGCTTTAAGAGCATTAAATGATTAGCAAGGCTTGTTGAGGGTAGAAATGTGATTAGAATTTATTTTCGAGCCTAAGGGCAAAACTATCATTTTGCCAAAGTCTAAAGGCAAATTAGTAATTTTGCCTAAGCATGATGTTTGAAATGTTATTATTAATATAGTGATTAAAATTAGTTGAATTGCTATTATAGAGCAAGAAAAACTGAGGACCTGCCTTGATCGGGGAAAGAACAAAGTCTCGGACTTGATTGACAAGCTAGCTCATTTTGAAATCGAGGTAAGTTTGTATGTGATTTAAGTAACATTTATATTAGCATGTTGAGAAATGCTTGGCCTTATGTTAATGCATGATGCACTACCAATTTGAGTAGTTAATGTGAATGAAATGTTAAAATCTTAATGGGCCATATTGATTATGGAAATGCTATCGTTGAGATATGAAATAGATAAGGTCCCGTATAAGACCATGTCGGGACATGGCCTCGGCACTGAGTTGAGATCCCGTATAAGACCACATCTGGGATATGGCATCGGTAAGGAAAATGAAAATTGAATAAGACCATATTCGGAATATGGCATCGACACACGATAGGAAATTCCATATAAGACCATATCCGAGATATGGCATTGGCATTTATATAAGACCATATCCAGGATATGGCATTGACATTTATATGTGACTCCAAGTAAGACCCCCTTGAATATGTGGCATTGGCTCTATACTTACAGTAGTAACGATAAACACGCACGTCTTTGACTATCCCTTGAGAATAGTGGGATAAGTAGATGAAGTTAGAAGTAGAGATGTGAATGATATTTAAGTCATGTGAATGAGTGAATATAGGTACCCGTGAATGAGTTACGAGGAAATCAGTTTCGATATGTGTCACGATATGTGCTAGGTAAGGGCAATTGTAAGTAAGTATTGTCAATAAGCCTTGACTCGAGTACAATTAGCTAATACTGTGGATGGATTATTTTATGAGCTTATTATTGTTATTTATTTCCATGCAAAATTACTAAGTTTTATGCTTACCCCTTTTCATTGCCTTTCTTTCTTGTAGTATTGCCAAGGTAATTCGTGGACCGTGGACGTAGGAGCTCGAAAATCACACTATCAACAGCACTTTGGTATAACAATTTTAGACTTGTTTTGAGTATGGCATGTTGGATTGGAGTATTTTGTTAAGTTGTAATTGTTAGTCAAAGTGTTGGCTATGTAAGTCATTTTGTAAATGCCTTACGAGTTAGGCAAATACTTGGCAAATTCTTTTATTCAATGAAGATGAAATTCATGAAGTGTATGTTCCTTTAATGGTCTTGTATGTTGGAAATGAGTCCTTAGACTTGCTTATGGGGTAGGAATTGTATTATTTAAGTAGGAGTATGTATGTGTGCATTCTAAGGTGGCAAAGGCTTGGTATATAGCCTGCAAATTGCTTACTTAGTTAGACACACGGGCGTGGATCTAGGCCGTGTAAGAGGCACAGTTAGCACATGGGGGTGCACTTAGGCCGTGTGAAGTCTGCACCTTGCACTTGGGATTTGAATTACCACACGGCTGGGGTACACGGACGTGTGTATAGGCCGTGTGGATAAGTCAGAATGCCAAGGTTTGGCACACGGGGTAGTGACACGGGCGTGTCAAGGTCGTGTGAAATTAGTTAGTGTCGACCATAGGTGGGGGACACGGGCATGTCTTAGGGGCACACAGGAGTGTCCCTAGGCCTACACGGGCGTGTGGCCCTTGTTTTATTAAAAAGTTTATCAAACTCGTGAAAGTTCCCGAATAAATTCCGATACTTTTCAGAAGTATATTTAGGGCCTCCTAGGCCTGATATGTGCGAGCGATAGAGTTAAACAAAATTTTATAACCCAATTTTATATGTTCAAACAAGATTAGCTATGTGATGCTTCGAACCCTGTTCCGGCTCGAACACGGGCAAGGGGTGTTACAACATGTCATTTATAACCCAACATCAAAATGACCAAAACTTCTACTGAGTTGAAAAGCGTATAGCGTGTATGCTACGACTTGAACTTCCAACCGATCAAAATTTTGATAATCTACAAGGAAATAAGACTCCTAACGTAAGCAACTAGTGCTTAGTAAGCTTGTATAAGTCATAAACATAAATCTACCAAATTGGCTCAATTTATACAATTCATGCATAATTTTATTAATAAGCTCATGACTTTATTCAATTCCTGTACACATCACAAATCTCAGAAGTTAGTGAATTCGCATATATAAGAACTTGAAACCATACCATATCATATAATTTTCATAAATAACAATTGCAATTTAATCATCCATCTCATGTCTATAAAATGTGACACATTCCATTATATGCTTAATACCTGTAACAAACCATTTTTTAGTGGTGTCGAAAAATAGTGGTTTCGGGATCACAAATCTGATTAGTGAGTTTGTAATACCCAAACCCGACATAGATGTTATGGTCGAATCTGGCGATGTCACATGATAGTACTTTAGAAAACATACTTACGATAAGACAATTTTTTGTTATCTTATGCTACTTCCAAAAATGTGTCGTTCATTTCAATCATTATCCACTTCCAAAATATTGTCCATTTTCCAAAATATTTGTATTTTGCGGAAGCATTTAAATCAGTTTGCGTAATCATGGTGTTTTGGTAAAACATTTGTTTATTTTGAAAACTCGAGCTTTCCTGCTGCTAGCGGTAAAACCATAAACGTTACGAATCCCAAATTTAAATAAAATACGTAAAGGCCCATATTTACATAAAACTTTCCTAGATATCATCAAAACCATAAAATAATTATAAAAACTGTGAGGCCAAAGCAATAGTCACCGTCAAGTCCTCCGTTGCACTGATCCATTTAAAGTTGGGGATTACCTGAACAGATTAATCAAAAAAGGGCAAATTTTCGCAAACTCAGGTGTACTTCCCACAGAAATCATGCACACAGCATAACATCAGAAAGCAGTCATGCATTTACAGTCCAAGTCTAAGCCCATTACAGAATTGGTGTGGGCCTTAGCCCACTCAGATACAGAATATACAGAACAGAACAAAATATCATAATCCTACCCAACAGCCTCTACACACCAACTCCGTCCAACCCTACAAACCATGTAGGGATAAAATCAACCCACCTAACCTTGCACACCATGCTGTATCAAAATGTGGCACATAATCAGAAATTTGCAGCTGAGTTGCCAGATAACATGCGTAAGATCCTTTCAGATACTTCCTCCAAATATCATCAACCAACCCCGATGCAATGCAACATACAAAAGACATCACGCCATTATGCAATTAAAAGTACATACATTCAGATATCGTAATTCATGCTTGGTACAAAAATCAGGCAGACAGATCACTCCTATAGAGGTCTAAGTAATACTTACCGACCCTACAGTAGGTCCACAGTCGACTTGGGTGACTCGTGCAACCTTACAAAACTTTTCAAAAAAATGGGCTCACACGCCCATGTTGCCCGTGTGAGCCCACACACCTCTGTGGCCTGCTCGTATGGGCCCACACGCCTGTGTGGCCCACTCAGCCCAAATTGGCCCTGGCCATGTGGATCACACGGCTTGGCCCAGAATCTCACACGCCTGTGTGGCCCAATGGCCCAATTGGTCGAGCCCGTGTCTTGCACACGGCCTTGCCCTGCCATCACACGACCGTGTCACTCGCGCATGGCCTGTCTCGTCGATCACACGGCCTTGAAATATTATTAATTAATATTTATGAGTAATTGAAATTTTGATTTAATAAATTTTGTTAATTGATCTTATAGTCAAGTTCAAGTGGTTAATTCCTTAAGTCAAATGGTTTTGGAAAATGAGGTGTCGAGACCTTATTTCTATAAACCGAGCTTATAAATATTTTTATTAAATATTTACTGAATCATTATATAGGTGTATTGAAATTTGGTTAAGAAATTATAACGTTTAAATAGTTAATTAAGTAAAAAGGACTAAATCTTAAAAACTACAAAAGTTAGTTTCTATTAGTTAATTGATTAACTTAAGAAAGGTATAAGGGTTTATGTTGACTAAAACTATGTGTTTTAATTAAATTAAATTAAAAGTTAAGTTAAGTTAAGATAAAATAAACAAAGAAAAACATATTTTTTTTCTTTATGTTCTTCTCCAACTGAGAAAGACACCATTTTTGGGAGAGAGAGGTTCGACCAAGCTTCCTTCAATTCATGTGTGAGATTTTGAGGTCTGTTTTTAATTATTTTTATATTTTTGTGATCGTTTTTGCTTAATTTAGCTAACTTGAGTGTCAATTCGTAAAACTGTTAAAAGTTTAGAGACTTACCATGAATGAGTTTTAGGTGTTCGTGTAGTTTGTTGATAAATTCTTGAGTTTAATAGCTAAATATAAATATTTTGTTAAGTGATTTTTAGTAATTTTAATGTTTAAGTATTAAATCATTAAAGTAGGAAAGCTACATGGAATTTTAGAGAAATTTTAATAAAAGTGGGTTGAGAAGGGGCTAGGAAAAAATTGGCTAACATGATTTTTCTTTAATTGTGGTTAATTTGTGAGTTTTGAGTTTAGGGACTAAATTGTATAAACGGCAAAATGTTGGGGTAATTGTGTAAAATGATAATAAAAGGGCTTATATGCATAATTTGAATTGGTTAATTATTTTAAATGGTTAATTAAAGTAAAATTAAAATTATTATATTTAAATCAAGAAATAAATCAATTGGGTAGCAATCGTGGAAAATGGGGTTATCGGAGTAAATATTGGTTTCACGTTTGTAGCCATTTTTTATTAGGTAAGTTCGTACATTATTAAAAGTAATTATTTGATTATTGTTTTGTAATTTAATGTTTATCTATATATGGTTGGTTCATCAAATTCTTTCGATTGAGAAACGAGAAAGACCATGATTGAAAGGTACCATGGAATTATACCCGAAATGAGAAAGACCATAGATGAAAGATACTATGGCATTAAACCGGAATGAATAAGACCATAGTTGAAAGATACTATGGCATTATACCATAAATGTATAAGACCGTAGTTGAAAGATACTATGGCATCACTTTGGAAATGTGTAAGACCGTGGTTGGATGATACCACAACATCCTCTGAACAATGAATTATCTGGAATGGTACACAAATTAAATGAGTATTATATTAATGGTTTGAATTTTATTATGCAAATAGAAGGTTGATGTAACAACCCGTTTTTAGTCATTTTAGAACCACAAATCCGACTATTAAGTCTGGAAATTTTTATTATTTTATTTATGTGGGTCAAATATAAGTATAATGAATTTTGATTTGGTTAAAAATTTCTAATTGAGCAAATTGTAAAGTATAAGCGGCTGGTTGCGGAAGTCAAGTGGTTTTAGAAAATGAGGTATCGGGACCTCATTTCTATAAACCAAACCCGTAAATATTTTATTAAATAATTTTGGAGTGTTATTAGGGTCATATTAAAAATTGGTTAAGAAATTTTAATGTTTAGATAGTTAATTAATTCAAAAGGACTAAATTGTAAAAGATAAAAAATTTGAATTCTATTTGATAAAAGCATCAAATGGCTATGAAATTCTTAACTAATGGACTTAAATGGTAAATACACCATTAGATTTTATAATGGACGGTTTTGGGTGATTAAATGAATGAAATTTGGATAATTTTTAAAGGACAAATTGGCAATTTGGTAAATTAATAACATAAACTAATAGTAAAACAAAGTGATCATCTTTTTTCTTGAGATATGAAGAACTAAAAACTCCATGGGAGAACTTGGAAGGTTCGGCCAAACATATTCCATGCATGTTGGTGTTTTTAAGGTTAGTTTTTAGTGATTTTTATGTTTTTGAGCTCATATTAGTTTAATCTAGCTAGCCCAGGGGTTAATTTGTAAAACTGTTAAAAGTTTATAGATTTTCCATGAATGGTTTAATTGTGTTTGTGGATTTTATTGATAGATTATTAAGCTTGGATGTTAAATAGAAGTATTTTGTTAAGTGATTTTTAGTAATTTTAATGTTAAAGGATTAATTTGTTAAAAGAGAAAAATTCATGGGATTTAATGTGAAATTTTGATGAGTAGAAATCCTATAAAAATTGGCTAACCTGAACTTTAGCTACAAATGGTAAATTTGCAAGTTTAGGGACTAAATTGTATAAAAGGTAAAACATTAGGGGTAATTTTGTAAATTTCCCATTGATAAGGGTTATAAGTTGAATTAATTATATTAAGTTATTTGAATGGTTTAATTGAATAAAAATTATTATTTAGATCAATAAACAAGCCAAATGAATCAAAACCGAGGAAAAGCTAAGTGTTGGATTAGTCGTCGACTTTGTTTTTACAACTGTATTTGTCAAGGTAAGTTCGTATAAGGATTAAAATTATTATTTTATATTTTGAATGGATGAAAATAAATATTTATTCCATGTTTAAATTAAATTGATAAAAGTGTGATAAATTATTATTATGGATCAACTAGAGAAGCTATTCAAATTAAATTATGTATTTCAAAATGTGCATTTCATATATGTATAATGTAATGGTATGTTACACTGAAATCAAAGGATATGAACAAGGAAATGTCCCATTGAAACCTTGAGAATTCGTAGGATACAAATGACATGTCATTAGGGATTATACAATTTCAGGTGCTGGTCCTGGATGTCCTATTGATGGCTGAGGTCCTGTATTTGTTGCAGATTCTCCATAGCTCGTGTGAGCAGCATCGTGTAGATAACATCCCGACCCACAGCTCATGTGAGCAAGACCATTTCATAGCTTGTGTGAGCACTATTGGAAAGGTTATGGTTACATGGAAAGACAAACTTTGTGTGAGCATTCTCGAGTATTTGACTTTATTCTATATGGTTCAACGGGTAAATAAAGCTTTATAGAGTATATGATTATATGAATAATTTATGAATTAAAGTAAGGATATATAATATATGATAAGTATAGTTGAAAGAAAATGAAGCTATATGGTAGTCATATGATAGATGAATGGTGAAATTGAAATGCTTGATATGTTTTATGCATTAAATTTATATGTGCATTGCTTCACCTACTAACCTTCTGAGGTGTGGTGTACAAAAAAAGGAAATTTGGTCTATGACTAAATGAAATTACTCATGGTTGATTAATTTAATGCATTTGGTAAGTTTAAGTTCCTTTATAAGAGATTACTAAGCACTAGTTGCTTATATAGTTGTTTTCTTTGTTTTGTAGATCATCAGGAAGCTCGAACGGTTAGAATCAACGTCGGAGCATGATCACACTATTCATCGATCCATTTTGGTAAATTTTGAATATATTGAAATGGTTATAAATGGTTGTACGTTAAATTGGTATGTTTTGGATTGTGCCAAGTTTTGGTATGCCTTAGTACCTTTTGTTAATGATTGAGCATGGTCTTTTGATATTAGAAAAGAAATGGTTGATTGATTTGTGTGTGGATTATTGAAGTGATATGTTTTGAATGTAATAAAAGTTGATTTTTAGACTATTTACCAATGTGGTGCAGGTAAGTTTATTGGCCTATATGCCTTGTTGTTGACTTAAAATGTATATAAACAAGCATAACTTTTAGTCACTTGTGAATGTCTTGTAATTTAGATCATCTTTGGTTCATTGAAGTGTGAACAAAATGTTCAAATGATATATGTAAGTTTGGTATGTAATAGGACTTTATTGTAGTTCAGAAACTTGGTATATTTGGGTAATGTTAAGCTTATATTTGTAATAATGTCTTAGTTGATGAATTGAAAGTGAAAGTGAAAATATATGGTACTTGACATGTATGTAAGCTCATATAAAAATAGACAAAGTATGACTTAATGGCATGCATTGAAACAATTATTTGGAATATTTGATTTATGCTTAATGAATAAACTCGAAATGCTCAATTGAGTCAAGCTTATAGGTTAAATTGTGGTGTCAATTAAAGTTATTTTGGTTAGGCACCTAAGTTGATTGGATTTGTTTGTTTTGGTATATTTTAAAGTGTTTTGGTCATGTAAAAATGATTGGAAATGGTATGAGTTATTGTTTAAGGAAAGGTTAATGTTTTGGCTTGTATTAGGGATAAATTATGTTGCAGACGACCTGGGATACAGGCTATAACACATCATGTGCCACACATGATCACCCCACACGGCCATGTGTTTTTGTATTTTCAGGTGCAAGTTTCACTTGGATTGGCACACGGCCCACGATACGGTCGTGTGACCCAAGTCAGTGAGTTACACTATTTGACACACAAGCTGGGACACGACCGTGTGTCCCATAGTTCAACTGCCCATACATCTTGGGCTATGTCATATTGTAACACCCCTAACCCGTATCCTTCGCCAGAATAGGGTTACGGAGTGTTACCATAAAATTTTGAAACATTTACAGGCATTTCATGTTAATCACTATTCAGTCATCGAGACCATTCAAAATTTTCCTTAATTGGACCCTCGAGTCCCAATACGAGCATTTGAATCAAGTCGGGATTGAATCGGGAACTCTAAGAATTTTTCTTGAATTTTAATTTTTTTCCAAGGTGCAGGTTTCACATGCCCGTGTGGTCCAAGGGACACCCCGTGTGACCCTAGGACACGCTCGTGCTGGAGGCTATGTTCAACCCCGTGTAACTCTCTGACTTGTGCACACGACCATGCCACACGCCTGTATACCAGGCCGTGTGTCACACAAGGTCTAGACACACGCCAGTGTGTCTGTCGGTGGACAAAATAAAGCCATTTCCTAGCCTCATTTTTCACCCAAATTTACCATTTACCTACACTAAAACTTACCAAGTACAATCCAACCATTCCAAGCATTCAATTTAAGCAAATTCCATCATTCATCATGGCATACCATTAAATGCATATGTGTTTATAAACTTACCTTGGATTGACTTAGGCTTTAACATATTTTGATCACATATACTTAACATAACACATATGAATATATCATAATAGCCTACTTAATCATACCAAAATAAGCCATCACTAGACATTCCAATGGCTAGGTTACAAAACATCATTTTCAAGCCACTATTTGCCAAGTTGTCCTATACATGCCATTATACCAAAATGATTCTACTAAGTAAACCCAAAATAACGAGTTGATAGTGTGATGATGCTCCAATGATCTCCAACCTTTGCGAGCCCTCGAGCACTATAAAATAGGGGAAAATAAAATGGAGTAAGCATTACATGCTTAGTAAGTTCGTATAACGGAAACTAAACTTACCAAATCCGTTTATTAAATCTAAGTATACAATATCATGTTTTCCATCCATTAGCAAAATTGCCTAAACACATGCATTCAATCAAACATGTTAGTCACCAAAATCTTCATATCAATCAAGTAAACATAGATGAGCTTGTCAAGCAATATTCTTTCAAGTCATTATCATTTCACCTCAAAATTCTCATACCAGGTCAAGAGTTATGTCCGTTGAATCATTTAAATTCTGATGGATGCTCAAGTAGTATACTCGAGGTATATGATTCAATAATCCATCAATTCTTATTCCAGGGTACCCATTAGGGCACTTAACCAAGGAACACACTCTCGAGCCACATATCGTATAACAGGATTACCAGTCTAGGCTAAATTCTTTATATAACGTATGCTCAGAAGAGCTCGATTAGGATTACCAGTCTAGGCTAAATCCTAATTATAATGTATACTCGAGAGGTATTACATCAGGATTACCCATCCGGGCTAAATCCTTTCTATAATATGGTCAATAGGATTACTCGTCCAAGCTAAATCCTGTCTGCAACAAATGTAGGACCTCATCCATTTCGGGAAAGCACATATGTTCATCGGAATTCAATATTCAATTGGGACATAACCCCTTTTTCACCATTTTCAAGCATGTATTACATTTTCCATTATAGCATTCAAGCAATGCATATCAATATAAGTCACATTACATACATACACAACATTCAATTAACATAATTACATGCTCGATTAAGTTACACGAACTTACCTCAACACTTGTTCGTATATATAATCTACTAATCCGAAACCTTTTCTTTTCCTCAATCTAACCTCGAATTTGTGTTGTTTGGATCTATATAAATAGCTTAAATCATCAATTTCTCATATTTCATATTCATTCGGACTTAATTTACGTTCTAGGCAAAATTACCATTTTGCCTTCAACTTTTCTATAAATTCCAATTTTGTCCCTAGGCTCGAAAAATGATACTTGTGCAATTTACTCCCTATTCCAAGCCTAACCAAAATCCCATTACAAAATTTACAGCACATGCATTCATAAAAATTTAGAATTTTTCATCAAATTTCACAACTTTACATTTTAGTCCCTAAATCATGTTTTCATCAAAAATCACTTTGTAAAAGTTGTTTATCTATCTACAACCTTTCATTTTCTACCATAAATTTCTAATTTTCAGCATATTCATCCATGACCCAAATTTCATACCTTGATAAATTTTCAAATTAATCCCCAAAATAGATAGATTAGACTATCCCGGTTTCAAAAATATCAAAATTACTAAAAACGGGACAAGGAAACTTACCCAATTAAGCCTTGAAAGTTTCTTCTCTCTCTCCTAGGGTTTCCATATAATTTTAGGGTTGAAGATGACAACATAATAAGATGATATTTTTTATCATCTTTTAATTAATTAATTATTTCCATTTCCAATTTAGACCTTGCTCTTTTCTAATTTTTCCATGGATGAGTCACCAAAAATCTACATACTTTTCTTTAATGGTCTAATTACCATATAAGGACCTCTAGTTTTGAATTCCATAGCTATTTAATCCTTATGGCTACTAGAATTCAACTTTTGTATTTTATGCGATTTAATCCTTCTCGTAATTAAACACTTAATCGATAAAATTTTCGTATCAAAATTTTCACACGACATGTCTATCATAATACGGGTCATATAAAAAAAATAAAAATAAAATTTATTTTCAGATCGAATTTGTGGTCCCGAAACCACTGTTCCAATTTCACTGAAAAATGGGTTGTTACACACATGGCCGTGTGACCCATGTTTTCAAAATTTTCCCTAAATCTTTTGCTTTGTTTTGAATTGATCATTGATTGTTCCCGAACTATTTTTAGGGCCACATAGGCTCGATTTAAGGCCTATAAAAGTATTTATGTATAATTAAGTTATATTATTATATGTTAATATATAAATTGCGTGTTTATTTCATTTTGATAATAAATGTTTTATTTTATACAGTAATGCTCTGTAACCCTAATTCGGTTACAGAGATGGGTTAGGGTTGTTACAGTTGAATTGAGTTTTAAATATGTATACTTGTAATGTTTGATGCCATAATAAAATCATTTTTTTCATAAATGCTTGCCCCTTAATCGTGGTTTATTGAGTATAAATGGATATATGAGATGGTTGTATGAAATTTGATATGTAAATGGGAAAAAAATTGAGATGGATCATTGAAATGGTATGTGATATATTAAATGAACATATGATGGATGAATTGAGGTTATATGTTTGTTTACTTATAAATGTTATGTTTTGATAAGGTTATATGGTTATATTTGTGAATTTACTACCCTTGTGAGTCTTGTGATGTGTATAGGCAATTAAATGAACTCATAACTTTGATTATGATTTTTTATTATAAAAGATTTAGGTTAAGTCATTTATGGTAAGTTAAATTTTATGTTCAATACAAACCTACTAAGCTTTATGCAAGCTTACCTCATTTGGGTTTTTCTTTTCTTTTTTTTAGATCGAAGGATTCAAGCTGTCGATTGGGTTACTTTTTGATATCACACTATCCATTCAATGATTCAGTATAAGTTGTGATTATTTTGATTTAGGTTATAAATGGCATGTTCTAGGAGCATTTAAGTTCTTTTGCTATAATGATGTTATTCAAATTTAGTTTAAGCATATATGTCCATATATGTATGTCTTTAGTTGTTTGGTATATGATTCTTGGGAGTGTCTGAAATATGGTAAAATTGAATGTGAATGGATTGGATGAATTGTTATGTTTGGCATGTGTATAATGCAAGGACTTGAGATCCTTGAATGTAAATTAGTTTGGTGTATAAAATATGGTGCCAATGAAAGCACATTGGTTAGGGACTTAGGTTCGATGTTTTGGTATCTTTCAAGCACGTTTTGAATGTGTTTTGAAGGAATGAAAATGATTGATATAGATTTGACTTGGTACCTAAGAAAGGGTTAAAAATTTGGCTTGCTTATGAAGTTTCTAGGTTGCACACGGTCTGGGACACGAGTTGTCACACGGCCGTGTGCCACACATGATCTGTCCACAAGGTCGTGTGGATGTTAACTTTTAGGTGCAGGATTTGTTTCACATAGGCACAGTAAGTTACACTACCTGACGACACGACCGTGTGACCTTGAGAGCACGGGCATGTGAAGTAGCCATAAAAGTTGGCTTTTGTCACTCGACCTGGCCACACAGCTATGTGACCCCTGTTTCCAAAATTTTACATTTTTTTCACATTTTTTTTCCATTTTAATCCAAATTAATCCCTGATTCTTTTCAAACTATTTTTAAGGTCCTTTAAACTCAATTTAAGCTTTATATGTGTATGTTTTCCATGTTTAACAAATGATTTGATTTTTTTATTTAAATTATTATATGAGAAGTTATAAGTTGTTAAATGTTTCTTTATTTGTTGTGATACTCTGTAACCCTAATTCGGCAACAGAGAAGGGTTAGGGGTGTTACAACTATAAGCTCTCAAACCCGACCTAATCGTTATGACCAAATTTGGAAAGCTACATTGGCCACCGGAATGAGCCTGGAAAACTTTTTTGGTTTTCAAGCATACTTTTTAAAACATTTGTGTAAATCGTTCAAAACTAGTGAAATCAAATATTTAACTTAATCTCAAAAAATATGAGAATTATAGAAATCAATGATTTCATTATTTTATTTGTAAAAGTTTGATTGATATTAAAATTTTTTATAATATCAATCATATTTCAAAATCAATCGTTTAATTATTCAAAACTAAAAAACTTGGTTATTCGTCATTATTAAAAAAAAAAGTGTTAACTTCAGAATTCAAATGTCTTTAGAAATTTCATTTGTAAACGTAATTTTGAAAACTAAGTCAAATTTTATTAAAAACTTGTTTCTTAGAATTGCAGTGGAAAATGTAATACTGACATATTTTTATAAGAATCGAAATTAAAATGTAACACCCCTTACCCGTATTCGATGCCAGAACCGGGTATGAGGCATTACCAGACTTAACATACTTAATCATACAAAATCGGGCCAAAAATTTCCATTCCAACTTAAAACTTTTCATTCGTGTTCATAACGTCCCTATTATGGGCCTACGAGATCCGAAACATACATATAGAGTGGTTCGGGACTGAACCAGAAGCTTACGAACACTGAGAAAATTTTTGCTCAAAACAGGGCCACACGCTCGTGTGGAAAGGAACACGCCCGTGTGGGCAGGCCGTGTGGTCACAAACGCTCATGTCCCTAGTCCATGCAGATTTTATTTTTCATTTCGAACCTATAGGGGTTTTCACACGGCCTGGCACACTCCCATGTCTATGGCCGGTGTCCCTCACACGGCCATGACACGCCCGTTTCTTAGCCCGTGTGTGAACACCTTGACATTCTATTTATGACGTCAGTAGACATTTACGGTCACACGGCCGAGTCACACGCCCGTGTGCTAGGCCGTGTGGCGAATTTAACTCTCACAATTAATGTGCAGACTACACATGGCCTGCACACTCGCTCATGTCCCGAGGTCGTGTACTTCACACGGCTGAGACACACGGCCGTGTCTCTGCCCATGTGTAACACCCCTAACCTGAGACCGTCGCCGGAACAGGGTTAAGAGGCATTACCAATCAAACGGAACCTTTAACATCCAGAAATTTCAACACAAAGCCAATCATTACTGTTCGCATTCAATTAAATGAGTCATCAAGACCCTAAGCATGCTTATAAATAGAGTCGAGACTAAACTGAGACACATACAAAATTTCATGAAAATTTGAAACTTTTCTAAGATACAGGGGAGACACTCCCGTGGGAGGAGACCGTGTTCCCTCCACGGCTTCTAGACACACCTATGTCCTTCCGTGTCTATACAACTATGCTAACACGGTCATTAGGCACACCCGTGTGCCATGACCGTGTACATTTAGATCATATACTAACTTCCCCTCCACAGCCACCAAGCATGCTCGTGTCTAGGCCGTGTATTTTTATGTCAGCTACTGACTTGCACACCACGGCCAGATGACATGCCTGTGTCAAGGCCGTGTGATTTTAGGCTGCATCCTGTCGATTTACCCACGGTCTAAGGCACGCCCGTGTGCCACAACCATGTGACATTATAGGCCATTTACAAGGCCAAAATGCCAACCACATGGTTCAAACCTATAAGCATCATTTACCAACACTTATCAAGCATATAGGGCAGCCAAAAACATACCAAATAGGCATTCAAATCATGCATTCAATACCAATTCCAACCTATCAATATCAAAGACTAAAACTCATATCATCACAAGCATAATACATTCAATACCAAACATCATTTCTTCTCAATATCACTAATTCATATTAGCATTTTATCAACACCAAGTTACCATTCATAAATCAACCTCTCAAACCACAAACCATGCCAGAAGATGCATTACATATATATACCAAGTCATTCATGCTAAAACTAGCACATATGTAGCCATATCTCATGGCTACCACAAGTCTCAAACATGATTCAAATGACTAGCCTATACATGCCATATCTTAAATATACACATCTTTCCAAAATACCCCAAAATAGATTGCCGATAGTGAGACTGAGAAGCTAACGATCCCCTGATCCGAGCTAGCCTTACTGACACTGCAAAGCAGAGAAACAAATTACACAGTAAGCTTATAAAGCTTAGTAAGTTCTTAACATAATACATAATATCATCAATTCAAATTAACATATACAATAGCCATCACAAAGATCATTTCTCACATACTCATACCATATCATCTATAGTTAAAATGCTCATTTCTTCAATCATAGCTCGATTATACTCATCAACCACAAAGGTTCAATACATACTTAGCTACTCATAGTTATTAAACCACCAAACTATTCAAAGCTCGATAATACTTGTTGATCATCCTTTAATTTCCATTCAATATAATCGCACACATAGTGCTATATGCATAATCGTAACATTTTTGTTATCGCACACTTAGTGCCTAGTCTCTTAACCGACCTGTCTCGGTGTCGTACACACAGTGTCAAGTCAATAAGCCGTAGCTTTCGTATCATCGCACACTCAGTGCCATTCGTTTCTGTTTCAATTTTTCATTTCGCACACTTAGTGCCATCAGCTTATCCTTGCACATAGCATCTCGATTTCATCCACATATACACATTTTTCTCATAATACTAAACATATCTTAATAAAATGTATTATATCCAAACTTACCTCGGACATCGACTATCGATACAGTCGACTAATCGAGCACTTTATCTTTGCCTCGATCTCGATCCGAACCTCTTCTCTTTTGGTCTATACACATTTAAATTCAATCTATTCAATCACATTTCATTCAATTTAGTCCACACACACAAATTTAGGGCATTTTGCATAATAGCCCTCATAATTTCACATTTCGACACTTTAGTCCCTAATTCACAAAATCATCAAATTCACCAAATTCCACCTAACACTTAGCCGAATTTTACTAATATCCATACAAACACACACATTTCATTTATTTCAGATTTTAACCCTCAATTTATTATTTTCACAATTTAGCCCTTATTAGCTAAATTCACCAAAAATTCAAAAGCAACACATGTTAATCCAACACCAAGTTCTCATATTTTACTACCAACTAGCACATAGCTCAAATGTTCATCAATGGCTAATCACAAACATCATCAATTCATGAAATTACAACATGGGTTTTGTAAAGCACAAAGCAACGATTACATAATGTAGAAATTATCAAAAATCAAGCTCAAACATTCCTTGAATTAAGCTAAATATGTGCCGAAAATCACAAAGTCTCAAACCCTTTCTCCTTCCTCTTGTTTCGGTCAAAAGATGAGTAAAAATGACCATTTTTCTTTTATGTTTTATCATAATATAACATTTTAATAATGAATGACATATCTAACCTTTTTATTATCATATAAGACAAATTAATATTATGGTTTATAAGTCATTTAATCATCCACCATCTAAATATTGGCATATTTCCCTCATAAGGCCCCTACAATATAAAGACATTAACACTTAGGTACTTATAAATCAACACGCAGCTTTTACTCTTTACGCGATTTAGTTCTTTCTCTTAATTCGACACATAAATGATTAAATTATCACACAGAATTTTCACACAGACTATATCACATATCATTCACACAAAAAATATCATTAAAATATTTTTAAAACCTCGGATTTGTGGTCTCGAACCACTGTTCCGACTAGGGTCTAAACCGGGATGTTACAACTCTCCACTCCTTAAGGATTTTTGTCCCCGAAAATCTTACCAGTGAATAGGTGTGGATATTGCTCTCTCATAACATTTTCAGATTCCTACGTAGCCTCTTCAACCCTGTGTTTGTGCTATAATACTTTCACTAATGAAATTCTTTTGTTTCTCAACTCTTTAATCTCTCTGGCTAAGATTTGGATCGGTTCTTCACTATATGACAAGTCTGACTGAATTTCAACCTCAATAGGAGAAATCACATGAGACGGGTCTGATCTGTACCGTCGAAGCATTGACACATGAAACACGTTAGTCTTTTCTAACTCAGATGGCAATCTCAATCTATAAGCAACCAGCCCAACTCGTTCAATTATCTCGTACGGTGCGATGAACCTCGGACTCAGCTTGCCCTTTCAGCCAAATCAAAGTATTTTCTTCCACGGAGACACTTTCAAAAACACTTTATCACCAACTTCAAACTCAATATCTTTTCGTTTCAAATCTGCATAAGATTTCTGACGATCTTAGGCTGCTTTTAAACTGTCACTAATTATCTTCACTTTCTGTTCGGTCTCTTTTATCAAGTCAACCCCGTGGATCTTATTCTCACTCAGCTCAGTCCAATACAATGGAGTTCGACATTTTCGACCTTAAAGAGCCTTATATGGTGCCATTTTAATGCTAGATTAGAAACTGTTGTTATACGCAAACTCAATCAAGGATAAGTGCTTTTCCCACGTATTGTCAAATTCAAGTATGCAACATCTCAGCATGTCTTCGAGAATCTGAATGGTTCGCCCGGATTGACCATCTGTTTACGGATGAAAAGCAGTACTGAAATGCAATTTCGTGCCTAAAGCAACTTGTAATATCTTCCAAAATCGCGAAGTAAACCTTGGATCTCTGTCAGACACTATAGATAATGGTATTTCGTGTAATCTCACAATTTCATCGATATACAATTGAGCTAATTTTTCTAAAGAATAATCGGTTCTCACCAGAACGAAATAAGCTGATTTCGTCAATCTGTCCACTATTACCCAAATTGCATCTTTCTTTCTCAGAGATAAAGGTAATCTCGACACAAAGTCTATCGTGATTCTTTCCTATTTCCACTCAGGAATCATAATCGGTCGTAATAAACTAGATGGAACCTGATGTTTAGCTTTGACTTGCTGACAAACTAAGCATTTCAACACAAAGTCAGAAATATCTCTTTTCATGCCATGCCACCAATAGAACTGTTTCAGATCTTTATACATCTTTGTACTCCCCGGATGTACAGTTAAATGACTATTGTGAGCTTCAGTCAAAATCTTTGAAATCAACCCTGAATTTCTCGGAATACAAATCCGATCTCTGAATCTCAAACAATCATCACTATCAACTCGAAATTCTGATACAACATCTGAATCATACTGAATTCTTTTTGCTAACAACTCATTATCACTCTTCTGAGCCTCACAAATCTGTTGTAAGAACAAGACTTTTACTTTCAATTTAGCTACCACCGCATTATCATCACACAGATCTATCTGATTACTCAAAGCTCGCAAAGCATATAACAATTTTCGGCTCAAGGCATCAGCTACAACATTAGCTTTACCCGGGTGGTAATCTATCATAAGTTCATAATCTTTCAACAACTCTAACCATCTTCTCTGTCATAAATTCAAATCTTTCTGAGTTATCAAATACTTTAAACTCTTATGGTCAGTATAAATGTGACATTTTCCCCAAACAGATAGTGACACCAAATCTCCAATGCGAAAACAATCGCAGCCAATTCAAGATCATGCGTTGGGTAGTTCTTTTCGTGCGGCTTTAACTATCTCGAAGCATAAGCAATGACTTTCCTTCTTGCATCAAGACACACATTTCAAACCATTCAATGATGCATCATCAGTAAACTATGAACTCTTTGCTCGACTCAAAGTTGAATCAACACCGGTGCTTCGTTAACAACACTTTCAATTGCTCAAAACTCTGCTGGCACTTTTCTGACCACTCAAATCTAACATCTTTCTGTAACAACTTTGTCAAACGGAAGTAACATCAAATTAACCGGAAAACATATATCACGACACATCAATAGGCAATTCTTGCACACCTTATCTACCAAGACACATTTGCCTAAAGGGTTCGATACTCTAATCACAAATTCAGTAGACTCAACAGGTAGAGTCTTAATCAATACTAAATTCATACATACATAGGAATGAGTTGACCCCGGATCTATCAATGCAATAACATCAATATCGAATAAAGTGAAATCATCAAGATAACGTCGGAGATGATGCTTCCTCTCGCACGCATATAAAGATAAAGGCTCGAGCAGGTGCTCGAGCTTCTGATCTCATAGCTGTGTCATTTGTCCCCCTCTGACTTTCCCTAACATTTCTGATGCTTCTGGATGGTCTACATCTAACCGTCACATTACTTGGTCTTTCACTCTGAACATTTTCTTCTTCAACCATCTTTGGGCAATCTCTGATGAAATGATCTCGAGATCCACACTTATAACAATTTCTATTGTTATACTTGCCCCAGCACTCTCCCACATGTCGTCTTCCACACTGTCTGCACTCAGGTTTGTTACTTTTAACACTGCCAACACTTGGTTCATTAGGAACTTGAATTCATGGACCAGTACTCTGTCTCAAACGATCTCTACTTGGATGCCCAAACGAAGTATTGGAACAGTTACTTGCATCTCTGCATCTCTTAAAAGAAGGTTGAGAAAATTTATTCATTGATCTCTTTCTCTTGTCACAAGCTTCTGAATCAACTTTCTTCTTTTCCTTACTGAGCTCTTCATCTTTGCACGCTCTTTCAACTAACAGAACAAATTCATTTATATCAAGTATCCCAACCAACAATTTGATGTCTTCATTCAATCCTTCTATGAAACGTTTACACATAGTAGTTTCGGTAAAGACACATTCTCTCACATATTGACTCAATCTTACAAATTCTTGCTAGTATTCAGTAACAGACAACCGGCCCTGTTTCAATTCTAGAAACTCTTTATGTTTCTGATCAATGAAGCGTTGACTGATATACTTCTTTCTGAACTCAGCTTGAAAGAAATCCCAGGTGATTCTCTCTCTCGAAACCACAGATATCAACATTTTCCACCAGTTGCAAGCTGTGTCTCTCAACAAGGAAACTGCACATTTAATGCACTTATCAGGGTTCAACGACATCTCATCAAATACTCTGATTATATTTTCAAGCCAAAACTCAGCTCGTTCAGCATTGCCATCTGATGTGGCCCTAAACTCTTCGGCCCCATACTTACGTATCTTATCCATAGGAGGTTTATTCAATCTATTCGGATCTACAACTCGAGGCACAACAGGTACTTGCGGGGATGGAGGTTATGGACCGGCCGGATTCATTCGAACGAACTCCGTAAACCACTCGCTCATCATTCGGAAGAAGGCTTGCTTAGCCTCTCCTCCCTCACCACTACCATTCGGCCTAGATGTGGCTGGCGCTGTCCCTTGAGCAGGAGCAGGAGCATTACTTTCTACATCGTCAGCAACTGCTCGATCAGGATCCATTACTATATGTAAACACATTTTCAAATGTCAGATTTAGTCACACTATCGCAATTTCAAATATGGCATGTATAGCTAGACTCACACTCACTATGTTAATCCGAGAATCGACTAAACCGTAGCTCTAATACCAATAAAATGTAGCACCCCTAACCCGAGACCATCGTCGAAACAGGGTTAAGAGGCATTACCAATCAAACGGAATCTTTAACATCCAGAAATTTCAACACAAAGTCAATCATTACTGTTCGCATTCAATTACAAACATAGTGTCCCTTAAAATGAGCCATGAAGACCCTAAGCATGCTTATAAATAGAGTCGGGACTAAACTGAGACACATACAAAATTCCATGAAAATTTGAAACTTTTCTAAAATATAGGGGAGACACTCCCGTGAGAGGAGAACGTGTTCCCTCCACGGCCTCTAGACACCCCCGTGTCCTTCCGTGTCTATAAAACTATGCCAACACGGTCATTAGGCACGCCCGTGTGCCATGACGGTGTACTTTTAGATCATATACTGGCCTCCCCTCCACAGCCACCAAGCACACCCATGTCTAGGCCGTGTGATTTTAGGCTACTGACTTGCACACCATGGCCAGATGACACGCCCGTGTCGAGGCCGTGTGATTTTAGGCTGCATCCTATCGATTTACCCACGGTCTAAGGCACGCCCGTGTGCCACAACCGTGTGACATTATAGGCCATTTACAAGGCCAAAATGCCAACCACATGGTTCAAACCTATAAGCATCATTTACCAACACTTATCAAGCATATATGGCAGCTAAAAACATACCAAATAGCCATTCAAATCATGCATTCAATACCAATTCCAACCCTGTCAATATCAAAGACTAAAACTCATATCATCACAAGCATAATACATTCAATACCAAACATCATTTCTTCTCAATATCACTAATTCATATTAGCATTTTATCAACACCAAGTTACCATTCATAAGTCAACCTCTCAAACCACAAACCATGCCAAAAGATGCATTACATATATATACCAAGTCATTCATTCTAAAACTAGCACATATCTAGCCACATCTCATGGCTACCACAAGTCTCAAACATGATTCAAATGACTAGCCTATACATGCTATATCTTAAATATATACATCTTTCCAAAATATCCCAAAATAGATTGCCGATAGTGTGACTAAGAAGCTGACGATCCCCTGACCTGAGCTGGCTTTACTGACATTGTGAAGCAGAGAAACAAATCACACAGTAAGCTTATAAAGCTTAGTAAGTTCTTAACATAATACATAATATCATCAATTCAAATTAACATATACAATAGCCATCACAAAGATCATTTCTCACATACTCATACCATGTCATCTATAGTTAAAATGCTCATTTCTTCAATCATAGCTTGATTATACTCATCAACCACAAAGGTTCAATACATACCTTAGTTACTCATAGTTATTAAACCACCAAACTATTTAAAGCTCGATAATACTTGTTGGTCATCCTTTAATTTCCATTCAATATAATCGCACACATAGTGCTATATGCATAATCGTAACATTTTTGTTATTGCACCTTAGTGCCTAGTCTCTTAACTGACCTGTCTCGGTGTCGCACACACAGTGTCAAGTCAATAAACTGTAGCTTTCGTATCATCGCACACTCAGTGCCATTCGTTTCTATTTCAATTTTTCATTTCGCACACTTAGTGCCATCAGCTTATCCTTGCACATAGCATCTCGATTTCATCCACATATACACATTTATCTCATAATACTAAACATATCTTAATAACATGTATTATATCCGAACTTACCTCGGACGTCGACTATCGATACGATCGACTAATCGAGCACTTTATCTTTGCCTCAATCTCGATCCGAACCGCTTCTCTCTCGGTATATACAAATTTAAATTCAATCCATTCAATCACATTTCATTCAATTTAGTCCACATACACAAATTTAGGGCATTTTGCATAATAGCCCTCATAATTTCACATTTCGACACTTTAGTCCCTAATTCACAAAATCATCAAATTCACCAATTTCCACCGAACACAAGCTTAGCCGAATTTTACTAATATCCATACAAACCCACACATTTCATTTATTTCACATTTTAACCCTGCAATTTACTATTTTCACAAGTTAGCCCTAATTAGCTAAATTCACCAAAAATTCAAAAGCAACACATGTTAATCCAGCACCAAGTTCTCATATTTTACTACCAACTGTTCATCAATGGCTCATCACAAAACATCATCAATTCATGAAATTACAACATGGGTTTTGTAAAGCACAAAGCAACGATTACAAAAATGTAGAAATTATCAAAAATTGATTTCAAACATACCTTGAAATTAAGCTAAATATGTGCCAAAAATCACAAAGTCTCAAACCCTTTCTTCTTCCTCTTGTTTTCGGTCAAAAGATGAGTAAAAATGACCATTTTTCTTTTATGTTTTATCATAACATAGCATTTTAATATATGAATGACATATCGAACCTTTTTATTATCATATAAGACAAATTAATATTATGGTTTATAAGTCATTTAACCATCCACCATCTAAATATTGGCATATTTCCCTCATAAGGCCCCCACAATATAAAGACATCAACACTTAGGTACTTATAAATCAGCACACAGCTTTTACTCTTTACGTGATTTAGTCCTTTCTCTTAATTCGACACATAAACGATTAAGTTATCACACAGAATTTTCGCACAGACTATATCACATATCATTCACACAGAAAATATCATTAAAATATTTTTACGACCTAGGATTTGTGGTCTCGAACCACTGTTTCGACTAGGGTCTAAACCGGGATGTTACACCGTGTGTTTACTACTAGGCATTCTATTTTGCTAAATTTGGATGCGGGGGACACACAGCCTACCAACACGCCGACGGGGCTGACCGTGTGTCACACATGGCCTAGATTGACGCCCATGTGTCTACCCACGTGGACAAATATAAGGCTATTTACCAAGCCGTTTACCACCCTGAAAAGTAACCACACTTATACCATTTCCAACAACACATAGCATAACAATAATGCACATCTAATATCCACAATCATGACATCCACACCTTAATTTCACACTACATTCATCATGCATATACTTCACACATTACTCGTTCAATTGTGCAAGCTTGCACTCCATAAATTTCATCATCATTGTATAGATATAACTTAACTAGTACAGGCCAATTCCAATGGCCATTTACAAAATTAAATAAGTAACATTAATAGCCAACACATTGGCTAACCAATATGACATATAACAAAATGACCAAATTCCTATACATGCCATACCCAAAATAATCAAACTTTACTATACCCAAAAGAATAGCTTGATAGTGTGAATCGAGCTTCGACATCCTTCAATCCCCGAGCTAGCTTGGCGATACTACAAGAAAAGGGAAAAGAGAGGGAGTAAGCATATCTTGTAATAACATCCACATATTACATTATGAATTAACACAAAATTCTCAAGCAACATTGACATGGCTTACTTATGCTCACTCTTACCAACAACATATCACGTACCGGACTCATTTCTCGTGAGTTTCGCATATGTACCTGTATCACTCCACATAACGTTAGCCGCTTTTTCCATCTTTAACATAAACTTTAATTCTTTGCCCCGTTAAACCACTTGGAATATCGAAGGATACTCGAAAATTGTCATACCCGTAGTAAGATGCCAATACCATATCTCAGATATGGTCTTACATGGGATCATATGTCTATGCCGATGCCATATCCCAGATATGCTCTTATACAGGATCTCATATCAATGTTGACACCATATCCTAGATACGGTCTTACACGAGATTGTATGTCGATGCGATGTCCCAGACATGGTCTTACACAATTTCATACCGAAGCCAGTCCCAGACATGGTCTTACACGGATCACTATTCGATGCCGATGCCATATCCCAGATATGGTCTTACACGGGATCTCAATTCGGTGTCGAATCCATATCCCAGATACGGTCTTATACGGGACCTTATTAATCTAATGTCGTTACAAGGGTATCATTTCTATTTCTAAGGTTCAACCGGGACTTCGATATAGTAATGCCCGTGTGGAAGGGAACACGCCCGTGTGGGCAGGTCATGTGGTCACACACGCCCATGTCCCTAGTCCATGCGGATTTTATTTTTCATTTTGATCCTATAGGGGTTTTCACACTGTAACACCCCTTAACCTAAATCCGTCGCCAGATAAAGGTTATGAGTCATTACCAAACATAACACAACTTAGAACAGACATTCATTTCTTTACATGTTTCGTAAATTAACCACATCAATACTCTTATCCTATTTAAAATTCGAAGCTTATTACTCCTATATCTATATCATTTGCATATTAATTTTTTTTTCAATCATATCACATTACATCATAGCTGAACATAACCTTGATATTATTATAACATGCCCATGTCACTATAATCACATTAAATATTTATGAACATAAAGAACAGTTCATAGTATACCAAATTCGCATGTTTTATATTCAATCCAAAGTACATATACCAAACCATTCAAGCAAAAATAAAGTTACATAATTTGCCATTATAACCGAATCATAATAACCTACGTATATTCGAACATATAATCATCTCATACCTAGCATGCATTAAGACCTCCATTAATTCAATTTCGCTTATTTAACAATTACCAAACTTACCATATACTTAGCCATTTTAATTCATCACAAGAATATGCGCATAAATTATAATAATTTAATGCATCTTGAACATAAATAACAACTAATATTACACTTATTTCACATGCCCAAATACCATAGTTAGAGTACATACACTTATCTAATAAATTTACTACCTATTCAGTTATATAAGAAACCTTTATTACATCATATTTATATAATCATGCCATACACCATATCACATATGTTAACAAACCAAATATACTAATGCACATTGTAAACCGAAAAAATGGTCAAATAACGTAACCGAATCATAAATAGCTTATATCCATCTACTATTTTAAATCACACACAAACCATACCTTAAAATGCACTTCCAAATAAATTATTTACAAAACCGAATAACCTTAACATTTTCACTACCCAAAATCAACCTAGACCAACCATTTCAAGAATTCAACCATGAAACATACCTTACAACAATTTGAATCATGATCGAATGCATATAAAGATTAACCTTCACATGAAGTTCAACCATTAACCTAAATGCCAAAACACATGACTAAATTAACTCAAACATTAGCTTATAAACAAGCAACTATATCAAATGCATAATACATAAACTTACTAAAAGAAATAGGCCATAGCCGAATTATTAAAACCAAACACGCCAAACACTTAACCAAGAACAAATAAAACCAAACTTAAACAAAATGATCAAGCCATTTTCGCATGGCTATATATATACAGGTCCCAAAATCAAACATTCCATCTATGCTATACATGCCATAAGCCCAAATTCAACTTAGTAAAATATCAAAAAACTGTCGATAGTGTGATAAGCTTTGCTGACGATCCCCGGGCTCGTAACGTGACTCCAAAATCTCTAAAATAGAGATAAACAAGAACACACACAGAGTAAGCTATTTAAGCTTAGTAAGTCATAAGCAAAAACATATATATTAACTCTTGCATAATAACATTAGGTTAATAAGGCCGAATACCCAAAATATCAAGCACAATTTATCATTTAGTACTAAGATCAAGTGTTACTTTCACACAAAAATATCATATAACCGAATACACATACTAACTTCACAAGGCCAAATATGTAATGACCATATAATCTATCACATAATTCACATTAATAAGTATTATTATCTTAATAATTCAATTATTCAACTTACCTTACCTTCATACTTAGTATATGTACATACCTGAACCTTTTTATTCGATTTCACATTCGATCTTCACTTAACATTGCCCATTGAACCGTTCGGAATTAAAAGGATACGCGAATAGTCGGGAGGCTCGTACAATGCCGACGTCCCAGACGTGGTCTTACATGTAATCACATATTGATGCCACTATCCCGGACAGGGTCTTACACGAATCAAATACGATGCCAATGTCCTAGACATGGTCTTACACCTAAACACAAGTCAATGCCAACGTCCTAGATGTGGTCTTACCCGAAAACACATATCGAAAATCCTATGTCATGACATATGTATCCTAACTATTCCTAGGGTTCGTACGGGACATATGTATCCTAACTATTCCTAGGGTTCGTACGGGACGTTCGAACATTGAATCTCGATCGAAACGAGCTCGAAATATAGTTCCTTATCTCAAATCACATTCGGATAAAACACATATATAATTGAATAATTCATTTCATCACATAAAATTTATATATTCTCAAGTTTAACAACATTTAAATGCTTATAGACTTACCTCGGATATTGACGGACTGTATAATCAACTATTCGACTACTTTTGACTTCCCCCGATCTAATTTCATTTTCCTCCGTTGTTAATCTAAATAAATTCAAATTTAAATAATTTAACCACATATTCATTGAATTTAATCCAAAAACACATAAATGGGCAAGTTACCATTTTGCCCCTAACATTTCACACTTTTTGCAATTTAATCCCTATGCATAAAACACAAAATACACAAAATTTACACATACCATAGCTAGGCCGAATATTCACAAGCATTATACAAGGCCGAATATTCACAAGCATTATACAAGTCCATATATTTCATTTTTTTTTTCACATTTTAGTCTCCCAAAATTTTATTTTTACAATTTAGCCCTAATTACTCAAATTCATCAAAATTTCAAAGACAAAACATATTAATCTAAGACATATATTTCATAATTCATCAACTAACATCATAAAACTCATAAACTCATCAATGGTACATTTCAAAATCTTCATGAAAATAAAAAATTCAAGCATGGGTCCTGAAGAACACGAAGTAACGATCTTAAAAACGTAAAAAATATGAAAAATCGAACCCAAAACATACCTTAATTTGCTTAAACAAGGGCCGAATACCTAGCTTAGTTTTTTATTTCTTTTTCTTTTCTTTGTTTCGGTCATAAGATGAACACAAAATGGTGGCTTTTAATGTTTTGTTTTATTATAACATATATTATTAATTCTTTTACTTATTTTACCTTTTATTAAACATATAAAATATATATATACATTAAGGTTATTTTGTCCATTGCCATCCACTACCCTTATTAATGGCTAAATTACAACATAAATCCTCCATATTATAAAGACAACAACAATTAGGCACTTTCATATTTAACCATCAAATTTTCATTTTAAGCGATTAAGCCCTTTTATTTAATCGGACACTCAAATGACAAAATTAAAATACGAAAATTTCACACAAGCAAATTTACACATAATAAACAAAGAAATAAAAATTTAAAATATTTTTTGAACTCGGATTTGTGGTCCCAAACACTATTCCGACTAGGGTCAAAATTGGGCTGTTACAACTCTCCCTTTTTAGGGATTTTCGTCCCCGAAAATCTTACCGGTGAGTTCGGATAACGCTCTCTCATTGCATCATTTGGCTCCCAAGTTGCTTCCTCAACTCCGTGTTTATGCCACAGTACTTTAACTAACAGAATTTTCTTATTTCGCAATTCTTTAACCTTACGAGCCAGAATACGAATTGGTTCTTCTTCATATGTCATGTCAGACTTAATCTCTATCTCTGTCGGACTAATCACATGTGAGGGATCAGATCAGTATCTACGGAGCATCGAAACATGGAATATATTGTGAATCTTTTCTAGTTCAGGTGGCAACAGCAGTCTAAAAGCAACCGGCCTGATACGCTCTATAATCTCATACGGCCCAATAAATCTCGGACTCAATTTGCCTTTACAACTGAATTTGAGTATTTTCTTCCATAGTGAGACTTTCAAAAACACTTTATCTCTGATCTGAAACTCTATATCTTTTCTTTCAAGTCTGCATATGATTTTTGATGATCCGATGCTGCTTTTAGACTATCGCGAATCACTTTCACTTTCTGTTCAGTCTCTTTAATCAAATCGACCCCGTGTATCTTATTTTCACTGAGCTCAGTCCAATACAATGGTGTACGACATTTACGACCATACAAAGCCTCGTAAGGTGCCATTTTCATGCTAGATTGAAAGCTATTATTATATGCAAATTCAATAAAAGGTAAGTATCGTTCCCACGTACCTTCAAACTCAAGAATGCAACATCTCAACATATCCTCGAGTATCTGAATAATTCGTTCAGACTGGCCATCTGTTTGCGGATCAAAAGCAGTGCTAAAGTGTAATTTCATACCTAAAGCATCTTGCAATTTCTTCCAAAACCGCGATGTGAACCTCAGATCTCTGTCCAAAATAATAGAAATAGGCACTCCATGTAATCTCACAATCTGATATATATATATAATTCAGTCAGCTTATCAAGCGAATAATCTGTATGAACGGGAATAAAGTGAGACGATTTAGTCAATCTATCCACAATAACCCAAATTGCATCTTTCTTGCTTGGTGTCAACGGTAAACCAGATACAACATCCATCGTGACTCTATCCCACTTCTACTCGGGTATCATAATCAGCTGAAGTAACCTAGAAGGTACCTGATGCTCGGCTTTTACTTGCTAACAAGCTAAACATTTCGAAAAAAAGTCAGAAATGTCTCGTTTCATACCATGCCACCAGTAAAGCTATTTCAGATCATTATACAATTTCGTACTCCTAGGGTGAACAGATAACCGACTGCTATAAGCTTCGTTCAAAATCATCTGAATCAACTCTGAATTTCTCGGAACACATATTTGATTTCTGAACCTCAAACAATCATTTGTATCAACTCAAAACTCGGATTCAACATTCAATTCACATTGAGCTCGCTTTGCTAACAAATCATTATCAACTTTTTTAGCATCAAAAATTTATTGAACAAACAATGGTCTCGCTTTTAATTCGGCTATTATCGAACCATCATCAGATATAACCATATGCGCATTCATTGCACGCAAAGAAAATAATGATTTTTGACTTAAAGCATCAGCAACAACATTAGCTTTTCCTGGATGATAGTCAATCACAAGCTCGTAGTCTTTTAAAACTCTAACCGTCGATGTTGTCTCAAATTCAGATCTTACTGAGTCATCAAATGCTTCAGGCTTTTATTATTAGAATAAACATGACATTTTTCACCAAACAAATAGTGACGCCATATTTTCAATGCAAACACAATAGCTGCCAATTCCAAATCGTGTGCCGGGTAGTTTTTTTCCTGCTGCTTTAACTGTCTCGAGGCATAAGCTATGACTTTGCCTTCCTGCAGCAAAACACAACCCAGACCACTGAAAGATGCATCACTATAAATAACAAATTCTTTACCCGATTCCGGCTGAACTAGCACCAGAGCTTCGGTCAAAAGAGCTTTCAACTGATCAAAACTTTTCTAGCACTTTTCTGACCACTCAAACTTAACTTCTTTCTATAACAGCTTCATCATCGGGGTTGCAATCATAGAAAACCCTTTCACGAACCGTGTATAGTAACCAGCAAGTCCCAGAAAACTCCAAACTTTAAAAACATTTCTTGGAGGTTTCCAATCAAGTATAGCTGAAATTTTAGTTGGATCAACCTGAATACCCGATGCTAATACAACTTGGCCCAGAAAATTGACTTCGCATAACCAGAACTCACATTTACTAAACTTTGCATACAACTATTTTTCTCACAAAGTCTGTAACACAAGTCTCAGATGCTCGACATGCTCAGTTTCATCACGGGAGTAGATCAAAATGTCATCTATGAATACAACCACAAACCGATCCAGATACTGTCTGAAGATCTGATTCATCAAATCCATGAAAATGGTAGGTGCATTAGTAAGTCCGAAAGGCATAACCAGAAACTCATATGTCCGTATTTCGTTCGAAAAGCTGTTTTTGGCACATCAGAGTCTTTAACTTGTAACTGATAGTAGCCTGATCTCAAATCTATTTTTGAAAATACTGTAGCCTCTTTCAACTGATCGAACAGATCGTCAATCCGTGGCAATGGATACTTATTCTTTATAGTCACTTTATTGAGCTGTCTGTAGTCGATACACATTCTCATAGTTCCGTCTTTCTTTTTCGCAAATAAAATTGGTGCACCTCAGGGAGAGAAACTCGATCGCGCAAAACCTATCTGTCAACTCTTGCAATTGAGCTTTCAATCTTTTAATTCCGTTGGTGCCATTCTATACGAAGCTATCAATATTGGAGTCGTCCCCGTAACTAACTCAATACCAAAATCTACCTCTCGGATCGGTGGCAAACTCGATAATTCTTCAGGAAACACATTCGGATACTTGCACACAACAGGTACTGATTCAATCTTTCTTTCGATTACTTTAGAGTCGAGCACATAAGCAAGGTAAGCTTCACAACCCTTTCTTACATATTTCTGAGCTAACATTGAAGATATCACTGCCGGTAAACCATTCAGATCATTAGACTCAATCTGAAAAATCTCATCATTCTGGCACTGTAAATCAGTAGTCTTCCATTTGCAGATCACAATAACATCATGCAGAGTTAGCCAATCCATACCCAAAATTATTTCGAACTCATCAAATAGCAATAACATCAAATCAGTCTAGAAGCATGAATCTCGAATCATCAAGGGACAATTCTTACTCACTTTATCAACCATAACACACCGGCCCAAATGATTCGATACTCTGATTACAAACTCATTAGACTCAACAGACAAAGTTTTATTGAATACTAAAGTCTCACACACATAAGAATGAGTCGAACCAGGATCAATCAACAACACTAGCATCATAGAGAGTGAAAATACCAGTAATAACATCTGGGGATGAAGCCTTCTCACATGCACGAACAGCATAGGCTTTAGCAGGTGCACGAGCCTCAGATCTAACTGATGTATATTTAGTCCCTCTCTAACCGCTACTCACATTACCCGGGTTCCTGGGTGGTTTACCTCGAGCTGCAGTGTTACCCAATCTCTTATTCTGTACTGAATTTTGCTCCGCTAACTCTGGGCACTCACGAATGAAATGATCCATTGATCCACATTTAAAACATGCCCGATCATGCAATCTGCAACTGCCAGGATGTCGTTTACCATAATTTTCACACTCGAGTTGATTTGATTTGACATTACCCACACTAGCTACTGAGGTAGCTCTCGAGCTCACAGGTGGTCTATCCCGATCACGTCTAGAATAACCCGCAGTAGTCTTTGAATGGCTAGCATCATCTCGGAACTTCTTTGATGTCGACTAAAATGACTTACTGAATGGTCTCTTATGTGAACCTCTAGCTTCAGAGTCAGCTTTTCTTTTCTCTTTCCCGAGTTCATCGGCATTGCAAGCTCGCTCAACAAGTACCGTGAACTCTTTTATCTCAAGTATGCCAACTAACAGTTTAATATCTTCATTCAGCCCATCTTCAAATCTTTTACACATTATAGCTTTGACCGAAAAACCCTTTCGGGCATACCGACTGAGTCTCACAAATTTCTGCTTATACTCTGTCACTGTCATCCGACCCTATTTCAATTCAAGAAATTCTTTGCGTTTCTGGTCGATAAATCTCTGGCTGATGTATTTCTTACGGAACTCAGTCTGAAAGAATTCCCAGGTCACTCGTTCTTTCGAAACCACAAATACTAGTGTATTTCACCAGTGATATGCAGTGTCTCGTAGTAAAGATATGGCACATTTTAAGCACTCATCAGGGGTGCAAGATAACTCATCAAACACTCGAATAGTATTATCGAGGCAAAATTCAACTCGCTTAGCATCATCATCATCAGTGGCTCTAAATTCTTCAGCCCGTGTTTTCTAATTTTATCAGCCTGAGGCTTTAGCAATCTCAATGGATCACTCACTTGAGGTATAACAGGTATCGAAGATGGACTAGTCGGGGGGTGGAGGTTGTTGTGCAGCCGGATTAGTTCGAATAGATTGAGTAAACCAGTCGTTCATCATTTGGTAAAAAGCTTGTCTAGCCTCTTCCTCTTGGTTACTCAAAGTCGGTCGAGAATCAACTGGCATTGTCCCTTGCGTGGGAGCAGGCACTATACTCTCGACATCATCAACTACGGCTCTATCGGGATCCATTACTATACAAAAACACATTTTCAAATGTCAGAATTCATCACACAATCACAGTATAGAATATGGCATGTATAGTTAGACTCACATGCGCTACGTAAGTCCTAGAACAGACTAAATCGTAGCTCTGATACCAATCAAATGTAACACCCCTTAACCCGAATCCATGGCTAGATTAAGGTTATGAGGCATTACCAAACAAAACACAACTTAGAACAGACATTCATTTCTTTACATGCTTCGTAAATTAACCACATCAATACTCTCTATCCTATTTAAAATTCGAAGCTTATTACTCCTATATCTATATCATTTGCATATTAATTTTTTTTCAATCATATCACATTACATCATAGCTGAACATAACCTTCATATTATTATAACAAGCACATGTCACTATAATCACATTAAACATTTATGAACATAAAGAACAATTCATAGTATACCAAATTCACATGTTTTATATTCAATCCAAAGCACATATACCAAACCATTCAAGCAAAAATAAAGTTGCATACTTTGCCATTCTAACCGAATCATAATAACCTATGTATATTCAAACGTATAATCATCCCATACCTAGCATGCATTAAGACATCCATTAATTCAATTTCGTTTATTTAACAATTACCAAACTTACCATATATTTAGCCATTTTAATTCATCACAAGAATATGCGCATACACTTATTTCACATGCCCAAATACCATAGTTAAAATACATACAGTTAACCAATAAATTAACTACCTATTCGGTTATATAAGAAACCTTTATTACATCATATTTATATAATCATGCCATACACCATATGACATATGTTAACAAACCAAATATACTCATGCACATTGTAAATCGAAACAAATGGCCAAATAACATAATCGAATCATAAATAGCTTATATCCATCTCCTATTTTAAATCACACACAGATCATACCTTAAAATGCACTTCCAAATAAATTATTTACAAAACTGAAAAACCTTAACATTTTCACCACTCGAAATCAACCTAGACCAACCATTTCAAGAATTCAACCATGAAACATACCTTACAACAATTTGAATCATGATCGAATACATATAAAGATTAACCTTTACATGAAGTTCAACCATTAACCTAAATGCCAAAACATATGACTAAATTGACCCAAACATTAGCATTATAAACAAGCAACTATATCAAATGCATAATACATAAACTTGACTAAAAAAAATAGGCCATAGCCAAATTATTAAAACCAAACATGCCAAACACTTAACCAAGAACAAATAAAACCAAACTTAAACAAAATGATCAAACCATTTTCACATGGCTATTTATACATGTCCCAAAATCAAACATTCCATCTATGCTATACATGCCATAAGCCCAAATTCAACTTAGTAAAATACTGAAAAACTGTCGATAGTGTGATAGGCTTTACTGACGATCCCCGAGCTCGTAACGTGACTCCAAAATCTATAAAATAGAGATAAACAAGAACACACAGAGAGTAAGCTATTTAAGCTTAGTAAGTCATAAGCAAAAACATATATATTAACTCTTGCATAATAATATTAGGTTAATAAGGCCGAATACCCAAAATATCAAGCACAATTTATCATTTAGTACTAAGATCACATTTTCCTTTAACACATAAATATCATATAGCCGAATACACATATTAACTTTACAAGGCCGAATATGTAATGACCATATAATCTATCACATAATTCACATTAATAAGTATTATTATCTCAATAATTCAATTATTCAGCTTACTTTACCTTCAAACTTTGTATATGTACATACTTGAACCTTTTTATTCGATTTCACATTCGGTCTTCACTTAACATTGCCCATTGAACCGTTCGGAACTAAAAGGATATGCGGATAGTCGGAAGGCTCGTACAATGCCAACGTCCCAGACGTGATCTTACATGTAATCACATATCGATGCCACTGTCCCAGACATGGTCTTACACGTAAACACAAGTCGATGCTAACGTCCCAGACATGGCCTTACATGAAAACACATATTAAAAATCCTATCCCATGACATATGTATCCTAACTATTCCTAGGGTTCGTACGGGACTTTCGGACATTGAATCTCGATCGAAACGAGCTCGAAACATAGTTCCTTATCTCAAATCACATTCGGCCAAAACACATATATATAATTGAATAATTCATTTCATCACATAACATTTATATATTCTCAAGTTTAACAACATTTAAATGCTTATAGACTTACCTCGAATATCGACGGACTATATAATCGACTATTCGACTACTTTCGACTTCCCCCGATCTAATTATGTTTTCTTCCGTTCTTGATCTAAGTAAATTCAAATTTAAATAATTTAAACACATATCATTCAATTTAATCCAAAAACACATAAATGGGTAAATTACCATTTTGCCCCTAACATTTCACACTTTTTGCAATTTAATCCCTATTGTATAAAACACAAAATACACAAAATTCACATATGCCATAGCTAGGCCAAATATTCACAAGCATTATACAAGTCCATATATTTCATTTTTTTTTCACATTTTAGTCCCCCAAAATTGTATTTTTACAATTTAGCTCTAATTACTCAAAGTCATCAAAAATTCAAAGACAAAATATATTAACCTCATATATTTCATAATTCATCAACTAACATCATAAAACTCATAAATTCATCAATGGCACATTTGAAAATCTTAATGAAAATAAAAAATTCAAGCATGGGTCTTGAAGAACACGAAGCAACGATCTTAGAAACGTTAAAATTATCAAAAACTTAAACATACCTTAATTTGCTTGAACAAGGGCCGAATACCTAGCTTGGTTTCTTATTTCTTTTTCTTTTCTTTGTTTCGGTCATAAGATGAACACAAAATGGCGGCTTTTAATGTTTTGTTTTATTATAACATATATTATTAATTCTTTTACTTATTTAACCTTTTATTAAACATATAAAATATATATAGATTAAGGTTATTTTGTCCATTTCCATCCACTACCCTTATTAATGGCTAAATTACAACATAAAGCATCCATATTATAAAGACAACAACAATTAGGCACTTTAATATTTAACCATCAAATTTTCATTTTACACGATTAAGCCCTTTTATTTAATCGGACACTCAAACGACGAAATTAAAACACGAAAATTTCACACAAGCAAATTCACACATAATAAACACAGAAATAAAATTTTAAAATATTTTTTGAACTCTGATTTGTGGTCCTAAAACCACTTTTTCGACTAGAGTCAAAATCGGGCTATTGCACACATGGCCTGACACACGCCAGTGTCTATAGCCCATGTCCCTCACACGGCCATGACACGCTCGTGTCTTAGACTGTGTGAGAAAACCTTGACATTCTGTTTATGACGTCAGTAGACGTTTAGGGTCACACGGCTGTGTGCTAGCCCGTGTGACGAATTGAATTTTCGCAATTAATGTGCAGATTTCACACGCCTGAGACATACGGTCCCATTTCCTCTCAGAAACCATAATAGGCTGAAGTAAACCCGAAGGTACTTGGTGTTCAGCTTTCACTTGCTGACAAATCAAGCATCTCGATACGAACTCTAAAATATCTTTCTTCATACTTGGCCACCAATACCATTTCTTCAAGTCATTATACATCTTTGTACTACCTGGATGAACAGATAAGCATCCACTATGTGCTTCTTGCAAAATTTTTCGAATAAGCTCATTATCTCTCGGTACACAGACCCTATTTCTGAACATTAAACATCCATCATAATTAATCCGAAAGTCTGATCGATAAACCTTTGGCTAATATACTTCTTTCGAAACTCTTCTTGGAAAAATTCCTAATTAACTCTATCCCTTGGTACAACCGACACAAGGGTATTCCACCACTGATAAGCTGAATCTCTCAAGAGAGACATAACACATTTCATACACTCTTCGGGTGTGCAAGTCAATACATCAAATACCCTGATGGTATTTTCAAGCCAAAATTCTGCTTTTCCCTTCTTACCATTTCTACAACTTGCGGAGCTACAGGGATAGGCTGAGCGTTTGGAAGGGGTGGAGCTTGTTGTTGAGCTGTCGGGTTCGTTCGAACGAACTCCGTATACCAGGCATTCATCATATGGAGAAAGGCTTCCCTAGCCTCTTCTCCTCCTCCCTAACTCACAGTTATAGGTCTACTTTCAACTAGCGCTGCCCGTTGAGTAGGAGCCGGCGCATTACTTTCTACATCATCCTCCAATGCTCTGTCAAGATCCATTTGCTTTATGAAAACATATTTTAAATTGTCAAGAGTCGTCACGCTATCATTATGTATATACACATAAGTATGGCATGTATAGCTAGACTCGTGCACACGCTACGTTAGTCTGAGAATCGACTAAACCGTAGCTCTGATACCACTAAATATAACACCCCTTACCCGTATTTTACATCAGAACTGGGCACGAGGCATTACCAGACTTAACTTACTTGAATCATACAAAATTGACCATAAATTTTCATTCCAACTTAAAACTTTTCATTCATAATCATGTAGTCCCTATTACGGGCCTATGAGACCCAAAACATACATATAGAGAGGTTCGGGACTGAACCGGAAGCTTCCGAACACTTAGGAACTTTTTGCTCAAAACATGGCCACACGCCCGTGTAGAAGGGAACACACTCGTGTGGGCAGGTCGTGTGGTCACACATGCCTATGTCCCTAGTCCATGCGGATTTTATTTTTCATTTCAAACCTACAGGGGTTTTCACACGGCCTGACACACGCCCGTCTCCCTCACACGACCATGACACGCCCATGTCTTAGCCCCTGTATGTAAACCTTGACATTATGTTTATGACGTTAGCAGATGTTTAGGGTCACCTAGCCGAGTCACATGCCCGTGTGCTAGCTCGTGTGACGAACTAAATTTTCGCCATTAATGTGCAGACTTCACACGCTTGAGACACACGACCGTCCGTGTGTTTACAATTTTGCATTCTGTCTTGCTTAATTTGAAAGCAGGGGTCACACAGCCTATCAACACACCTACAGGACTGACTGTGTGTCACACACGGCCTAGACACACACCTTTGTGGACAAATATAAGGTTGTTTACCAAGCCATTTGCCACCCTGAAAGGCAACTACACTTATAACATTTTAAGCAACACATAGCATAGCAATGATGTAGATCTTATATCTACAATAAAGACATCCACACCTTAATTCACATTACGTTCGTCATGCATATACTTCACACATAACTCATTCTAATGTGCAAACTTGCACTTGATGACTTCCATCATCATTGAATAAATGTAACTTAACTAGTATTGGCCAATTCCAATGACCATTTACAAAATGAATCAGTAACATTAATGACTAACACATTGGCCAACCAATATGACATATAACAAAATGACCAAGTTCCTATACATTCCATACCCAAAATAATTAAACTTTACTATACCAAAAGAATAGCTTGATAGTGTGAATCGAGCTTCGACGTCCTTCAATCCCTGAGCTAGCTTGGCGATACTACAAGAATAGGGAAAAGAGAGGGGGTAAGCATAAAGCTTAGTAAGTTTGCATGTAATAGATAACAACTTAAAATCTTGTAATAGCATCCACACATTACATTATGAATTAACAAAAATTCTAAAGTAACATTGGCATAGCTTACTAGTGCTCTCTCTTACAAACACATATCACATACCGGACTCATTTCTCGTAAGTTTTGCTTAGGTACCTGTATCACTCAATCACATAACTTTAGCCCTTTTTCCATCTTTAACATAAATTTTAATACTTTGCCCCGTTAAACCACTTAGAATATCAAAGGATACTCAGAAATTGTCATACACCTAGTAAGATGCCAACGCCATATCCCAGACATGGTCTTACAATACCAAAATGTGTATAATTGTTCAATTTAGTCCACCACCTTGTTCTTTCCTCTGTTTCGGTCCAGATTCATGTTTCTTGATCTATAATGACAATTTCACTTATTTAATTATCACATTGACTAAAACAATCCATGAATCACACTTTGGTAAAAATTATAATTTTGCCCCTAAGCTTTCACATATTTTCAAAATGGTCCCTAAGCTCGTATAATGAAATGTACTCATTTCCTTGGTTACTCAAGCCTAACCAAACCTATCTTAAGCTTATAATAGCTCAGACTTTCCTTCAAAACCAATTTTTACCACACATTTTATCACCTTTACAAATAGGTCTTTTTAGCTGTTTTTTATGAAAATCCCTTAGAGAAAGATGTTCATCACACATCAAACCGCCATATTCCTCCATTAAACATCAAAATACATGCACGTCATACATGGGTAAATTTTTGAACATGCACTCTAGCTTAGAATACGGTTAGAAATAGCTAAATCAAGCTACAAGGATCTTAAAAATGTAAAGAACATTAAAAAAGAGGCAAGGATGCACTTACTTTGAGCTTGAAAATGAACAAAACCCTAGCTATGTCTTCTCTTCAATTTTCAGCACTTAGGGAAGAAGATGGACACAAATTTTGACTTCTTTTTCACTTTTTATTAATTTATTAACTAAATGACCAAAATGCCCTTAAAACCCTCTTCCTTGAGATTTTTTCCTTCCATGTCCATTTTTTTCCATCATGAGATATAATGGTCTAATTACTAAATAAGGACCTCTAATAAATTTTCTAATGCTATCTCATACTTAAAACTTCTAGAATCTCATATTTTTCAATTTTTACAATTTAGTCCTAAAAGATAAATTGATCACTAAATCATAAAATTTCTTCATGAAATTTTCACACAACCATGCAAACATGTCATAGACCTCATAAAAGCCATAAAACTTATATTTTTACTTCAAATTTGTGGTCACGCAACCATTATTCTGACTAGGCCCTAAATCGGGCTGTTACAATTCTCCTCCTTAGGCATTTTTGTCGCCAAAAATCTTACCTGTAAAAAGGTTTGGATATTGGTTTCTCATAGCCTCCTCAGGCTCCCATGTAGCCTCTTCTACCCAATGTCTTTGCCATAATACTTTCACAATAGCTATACTTTTATTTCTTAATTATTTGACTTCTCGAGCCAAAATCTTAACCGGCTTTTCACCATAAGTTTTGTCCTGTTGCATTCCAACCTCTGCTGGTACAATCATATGTGAAGGGTCTGATTGGTAAAAACGCAACATAGACACATGGAACACATCATGGATCTTTTCCAGCTCAGATGGCAAAGCCAACCGATATGCTACCAGCCATATTCTTTCAATAATCTCATACGGTCCAATAAAACGTGGACTTAATTTGCCTTTCCGGCCAAAGCTCAAAACTTTCTTCCACGGAGATACTTTTAAGAATACGTTATCACCAACTTGAAATTCAATCTCTTTTCGTTTCAAATTCGCGTAGGATTTTTGTCTATCCGAAGCAGCTTTTAAACAATCACAAATCACTTTTACTTTTTCTTCTGTTTCTCTAACCAAATCGACCCCGTGAATCTGATTTTCTCTGAGTTCGATCCAATACAAGGGCGTTCGGCACTTAGGCCCATACAATGCCTCATAAGGCGCCATTTTCAAACTCGACTGAAAATTATTATTGTAGGTAAATTCCACCAACGGTAAATACTTTTCCCAATTACCTTGGAACTCGAGAACACAACACTGCAGCATATCTTCAAGAATTTGAATTACTCATTTGGACTAACCATCAATTTGCGGGTGAAAAACGTGACTAAAATTCAATTTCGTACCTAACGCTTCTTGTAACTTTTTCCAAAATCTCGAAGTGAACCTCGGATCTCTATCCGATATAATCGATAAAGGCACTCTATGCAATCTCATAATTTCAAAAATATACAATTCGGCTAATTTATTAAGTGAGTAGTCAGTATGTACCAAAATAAAATGAGCCAATTTCGTAAGCCTATCAACCACAACCCAAACAATATCTTTCTTTTTCGGTGTCAAAGGCAAACCCGTCACAAAATTCATAGTAATTCTGTCCCATTTCCACTCGGGAACCATCACCGGCTGAAGTAAATCGGAAGGTACTTGGTGTTCAACCTTCACTTGCTGACAAAATCAAGCATCTCGATACGAACTCAGAAATATCTTTCTTTATACTTGGCCACCAATACCATTTCTTCAAGTCACTATACATCTTTGTACCACCGGGGTGAATAGACAAACAACTACTATATGCCTCATGCAAAATTTTCCAAATAAGCTCATCATCTCTCGGTACACAGACCCTATCTCAGAATATCGAACATACATCAGAACTAATCCGAAAGTCTGACTCTATACTCGATTCACATTGAACTCTTTTGGCTTGCAACTATCGCCTTTTCTGAGCTTTACAAATCTCTTGGAGAAATATCGGTCTAGCTCTCAACTCAGCTAGAATAGAACCATCATCTGATAAAGCCAACCATGTATTCATAGCTCTCAATGCACACCACGATTTCCTACTCAAGGCATCGGTGACCACGTTCGCCTTTCCTGGGTGGTAGTCAATCACTAGCTCATAATCACTTATCAACTCTAACCATCTTTGTTGTCGTAAATTCAAATCCCTTTGAGTCATCAAGTACTTTAGACTTTTATGATCTGAGCTTCACAAATCTCTTTGATAAATATCGGTCTAGCTCTCAACTCAGCTAGAATAGAACCATCATCCGATAAAGCCAGTCATGTATTCATAGCTCTCAATGCAAACCATGATTTCCTACTCAAGGCATCAGCGACCACATTCGCCTTTCCCGGGTAGCTCGTAATCATTTATCAACCCTAACCATCTTCGTTGCCGTAAATTCAAATCCCTTTGAGTCATCAAGTACTTTAGACTTTTATGATCAGTGAATACCCGAAAATTCTTGCCATACAAATGGTGTCTCCAAATCTTCAACGCAAACACAATGGCGGCTAACACCAAATCATGTGTCGGATAATTTTTCTCGTGTGGTTTTAGCTGTCTCGAGGCATAAGCTATCACATTGCCCTCTTACGTAAGTACACAACCCAATCCATTCAAGGATGCATCGCTATAAACCACAAATTTTTTTCCCGGTTCAGGTTGTACTAAAACTGGAGCCTCAGTCAACAATGCCTTTAGTTTCTCAAAACTCTGTTGACACTTTTCTGTCCATTTGAACTTAACATCTTTTTGTAACAACCTCGTCATTAGAGTAGCTATCACGGAAAATCCTTTGACAAACCGTCTATAATAACCAACTAGGCCTAGAAAACTCCTAACCTCTAATACGTTATTCACGGTTTCCATTCAACAATAGCTGAAATCTTTCCCAGGTCAACTTTAATGCCATCACCCAAAACAATATGGCCCAAAAATCTGACTTCTTTAAGCCAAAATTCACTTTTACTAAACTTGGCATATAACTGTTTATCCTGTAAAATTTGTAAAACCGTCCTCAAGTGCTCATCATGCTCGTTCTCATCACGAGAGTAAATCAATATATCATCAATAAAGACTACAACAAGTTTATCCAAATACGGCCAAAAGATGCGGTTCGTTAAATACATAAACACGGTAGGGGCGTTTGTTAAACCAAAAGGCATAACTAGAAATTCATAGTGACCATACCTCGTCCTAAATGCAATTTTCAGCATAGCTGAGTCTTTGACTCTCAACTGGTAATAACCAAACCTCAAGTCTATCTTGGAAAACATAGTGGCTCCTTTCAATTGGTCAAACAAATCATCGATCCTTGGCAAGGGATACTTGTTCTTTACGGTTACCTTATTAAGTTGCTGATAATCTATCCATAACCTCATAGAACCATCATTCTTTTTCACAAATAATACGGGAGCACCCCACAAAGAATAACTCGATCTTGTAAAACCTTTATCCGTCCACTCTTGTAAATGAGCCTTCAATTCTTTCAACTCGTTCGGAGCCATCCTGTACGAAGTAATCGAAATAGGCGCAGTATCAGGGGCTAACTCAATACCAAATTCAATCTCTCTAACCGGAGGCAACCCGGGCAATTCTTCTGGAAATACATCTGGATACTCACATACTATCAGCACTAATAAGCTTCATATCCCTTTCTTTATGCATTTTTTAGCAGACATAAAAGAAATCACTATAGGCAATCTATTATGTTCATCTGATTCAACCCGAAGAATATCCCTATTTTCATATTTCAATTCAATAAATTTCCTTCCACTATTTACTATCACATCATAAGAAGTAACCAATCCATACCAAGAGTTACATCGAATTCAACAAACGAAAATAGCATGAGATTAGCTAGAAAATAATGACCTCTAATCATCAAAGGGCAGTCCCTGCATACCTTGTCAACTAACACACATTTGCCTAGGGGATTTGACACTTTTATCACAAATTCTGTAAACTCTATAGGCATGTTCATACTAGATACTAATTTCATACAAACATACAAGTGGGTAGATCCTGGATCAATTAAAGCAACAGCATGAGGATCATACAGAGAAAATGTACCCGCAATCACATCAGGGGATAATGCCTCTTCGCGAGCGCAAATGGCATAAGTCCTCACAGGAGCTCTACCCTCAGATCTCGCAGTCTGCTCTCTATGTGTATTCTTACTACTCGTTCCATTTCTCGAGTTTCTCTATGGTCTCCCTTTACTAGCAGTGTTGCCCGATCTCACACTCTAATTTCTATCTTTTTCAACCATCTCAGGACAGTCTCTAATGAAGTGATCTTGAGAACCACACCTAAAACCAGCTCTCTCATTTGCTCAGCACACACTGGGGTGACATCTACCACACTGTGAACATTTTGGTCTACTTGGTCGAGCATTACCAACACTAGCAATCGAAGTGGTCTGAGCTTTAGAAACCGAGTATTGTTTACCTTTACTTTTTTTTGAGAACCTAACTAAAGTGGCTGATTGAGTAGTGAACTCTCTCGATTTCTTGGATAAAGATTGAAATGACTTACCCAATTGTCTCTTCCTCGAGTCACGGGACTCAATTTTAGCCTTTCTTTTCTCTTTGGCCAATTCCCCAGCCTTGCAAGCTGTCTATATTAGCACAACAAATTCCTTCAGTTCTATAATACCAACAAACAATTGGATGTCCTCATTTAATCCGTCCTCAAACCTCTTACACATGATGGCTTCAGTGGATACGCACTCCCTAACGTATTTATTAAGCCTTACAAACTAACATCCATATCGGTTACCGTCATTCGACCTTGTTTTAGCTCAAGGAATTCCTTTCTTTTTTGATTGATAAACCTTTGGCTAATATACTTCTTTCGAAACTCTTCTTGGAAAAATTCCCAATTAACTCTCTCTCTTGGTACAACCGACACAAGGGTATTCCACCACTGATAAGCTGAATTTCTCAAGAGAGACACAACACATTTCATACATATTTTCAAGCTAGAATTCTACTCTTTCCAGATCGTCATCTTTATTAGCTTGAAACTTCTCAGCTCTTTGTTTTCGGATTCTATCAACCGGGGGCTTTTCCCTTCTTACCATTTCTACAACTTGGGGAGCTAAGGGATAGGCTGAGGGTTTGGAGGGGGTGGAGCTTGTTGTTGAGCAGTCAGGTTCGTTCGAACGAACTCCATATACTAGGCATTCATCATATGGAGAAAGGCTGCTCTAGCCTCTTCTCCTCCTCCGTAACTCACAGTTATAGGTCTACTTTCAACTGGAGCTGCCCCTTGAGCAGGAACCGGCGAATTACTTTCTACATCATTAGGGATCCATTTGCTATGTGAAAACATATTTTAAATCGTCAGGAGTCGTCACACTGTCATTATGTATATACACATACGTATGGCATGTATAGCTAGACTCTCACACATGCTACAGTAATTCGAGAAATGACTAAACCATAGCTCTGATACCACTAAATGTAACATCCTTTACACGTATTCGACACTGGAACCGAGTACGAGGCATTACCAGACTTAACATACTTAATCATACAAAACCGAGCCATAAATTTTCATTCCAACTTAAAACTTTTCATTCCTATTCTTAACGTCCCTATTATGGGCCTATGAGACTCGAAACATATATATAGAGTGGTTCGGGACTAAACCAAAATCTTACGAACACTTACAATTTTTTTGCTCAAAACAGGGCCACACGCCCGTGTGGAAAGGAACACATCTGTGTGGTCACACATGCCCATGTCCCTAGTCCATGCGAATTTTATTTTTTATTTCAAACCTACAGTGGTTTTCACACGGTCTAGCGCACACCTGTGTCCCTTACACGGCCATGACACACCTGTGTCTTAGCCCCTGTATGAAAACCATGACATTCTGTTTATGACACCAGTAGACATTTAGGGTCACAAGGCCGAGTCACACGCCTGTGTGCTCAGCCGTGTGGTGAATTTAATTCTCGCAATTAATGTACAGACTAGAAACATCCTGGGCATACGTCCATGTCCTGAGGCCGTGTCTTTACACGACTGAGACACACGGCCATGTCTCTGCCGGTGTGTTTACTACTGCGCATTCTATTTTGCTAAATTTGGATGCAGGCACGCCCACAGGGGCTTCCCTTGTGTCACACACAGCTAGACACACACCCGTGTGTCTACCCGTGTGGACAAATATAAGGCTATTTACCAAGCCATTTGCCACCCTGAAAAGCAACCACACTTATACCATTTCCAGCAACACATAGCATAACAATAATGCACCTCTAATATCCACAATCACGACATCCACACCTTAATTTCACACTGCATTCATCATGCATGTGTTTCACACATTACTCATTCAATTGTGCAAGCTTGCACTTCATGCATTTCATCACCATTGAATAGATATAACTTAACTAGTATTGGCCAATTCCAATGGCCAATAACAAAATGAGATAAATAACATTAATATCCAGCACATTGACTAACCAATATGACATATAACAAAATGACCAAGTTCCTATACATGTTATACCCAAAATAATCAAACTTTACTATACCCAAATGAATAGCCTGATAGTGTGAATCGAGACGTCCTTCGATCCTCGAGCTAGCTTGGCGATACTACAAGAAAAGGGGAAAGAGAGGGAGTAAGCATAAAGCTTAGTAAGTTTGCATATAATAGATAACAACATAAAAATCTTGTAATAACATCCATATATTACATTATGAATTAACACAAAATTCTCAAGCAACATTGACATGGCTTACTCATGCTCACTTTTACCAACCACATATCACATACCAGACTCATTTCTCGTGAGTTTCGCATATGTACTTGTATCACTCCATCACATAAATTTAGCCCTTTTTCCATCTTCAACATAAACTTTAATTCTTTACCCCGTTGAACCACTTGGAATATCGAAGAATACTTAGAAATTGTCATACACATAGTAAGATGCCAATGCCATATCCTAGATATGGTCTTATACGAGATCTCTTATTGATGTCAACGCCATATCCCAGATATGGTCTTATGCTAGATCGTATGTCGATGCCATGTCCTAAACATGGTCGTACACGATTTCATACCGAAGCTAAGTCCCAGACATGGTCTTACAGAAAATCACTATTCGATGCCAATGTAACATCCAAGATTTAGGGGCTCTGCATTTACTTTGTATCTGCGTGCTTGGTATGCTTTGTATGTTGTTTGAGTGTGTTTGGGGTCCCCGAGAAGGCTCGGGGTTGAGTAGAAGCCTTGGTAAAATTTCAGGTTTTGGTACTTTAAAGGGGGGAAACTGGTTGGGTCAGGCTTCAAGGGTTTTTTCTTGTGTTTGATGAAACAAGAAAGGCAGTAGTAAGGTGGCAAGGAGGCGCCACCTAGCATGCAGGGAGGTGGCATCACAAGGGAAGCTGAGAGGGAGAGGGTTCGAATCTCTCAAGTAGCACAAGGGAGCATTATTGTTTTGGCTCAGGAAAGGGAGGTGGTTGGATGGTAATCAAACTCTGGAGGAGAGAGGGAAGACTTGGTCAAGCAATTCAAATAAGAGGTGGAGAGCTATTTGGGGAGTTTGAAATATTCAAACTAAATCGAATGAGTGGAGGAGAGGAGATTTTCTTCAAAATCAAGGAGGAAGCATGGGGAGTAGGGTGAGTAGTGTGTTAGCCGAAATTTTGAGTAGTGTAAGGGGTTTAGGCATTCGGCTTTGATGAAGGGGGCTAGGTGCCGAAACTTTGGTAGGTTTTTAGCAAATTTTGTGTGTGCTAAGGGTTCCATTTTCGGTTTTGCTAGTGTACTCATCTTTTAGCCCTTTTTCCTTCTCTATTTGCCGAAACTCCTAAAGCTACTATTTGGGCATTTCCTCTTTGGTTAGCCGAACCTGTTGGGCATTCTCTCCCTCCTATTTTCTCCTTATTTTCTCAATTGCTTCATTTTTTCCCAAGCTTCCAACCCTTGCCGAATTATCACAAGCTTCTTTTCTTTTTCTTTTTCTTTTCTTTTGTTTTTCCTCTCTTACTCAAAGCTATAGCACCCATTATTTCTCTTTTTCCTTTTTCGCACTCCATATTTCTTCTATCTGTTCTCCATACCCGAAAACCCACCTCTCATTTCCTTCCTTGGGATTGTTTTGTTTGATAATCACTAAAGTTAAATTCCATACCTCATTTCTTTCTCTTGACCGAATCATTCTCTTTGATTTCTTTTCCTGCTTTAGCCGAACCTGCATCCTTCTGTCGACTTTGCTGATAGCCGATCATAGAACTTTTAGGAGATATGCTCTTGGTCAGTGGTAGAAGGACGTATCTCCATCATCTTTTCTTTGAGTGGCCTGTTCCCAAGAGGGTGTTGGTAAGTGTTGTTAGCCGAATAGGCTATAAGAGGTCACTTCTTTGGGTTCAATCCTTCTTGGAGAATCGATTCTTACATGGTATTTGTATAGGTACTCAATCGATCTCATAACCAAAGCCGGAAGCTTTCAGTATCCTGTCGATCTAGGTAAGAAATCTTTTCGTTTGAGCATATGTTCTCGTTTCTATATTCTTCAATGCCTGAACTTAGTCTTCTGACCAAGATCAGTTTCATGGAATCAAATCCTAGCCAAACAAAGGGGGGTTGGACTCGCAGTCCCTACCCCTAAGTTCAAGAGGCGAGCAGTGTCAGCTGTTCATGACTGGCCACCAGGTTGTGGGTCGGCTTCGGAGAGAGATAGACAGATCGTTGTGATCCCTGCGAGTGAAGGTGTTAGCGAGATCGATAGTATAGTTCTTCGTGTGTACATGTATGTAATTTCCCACACCTTCTTTTTATAATTTTAATTTGATTATGTATGTTGGTTGGTAAGCTGAAAGAGCGGTGATAGTTATTGTATACCCTTAAAGGGTAAAGATCGTGACACCAGGTACGTTCATCCCCTGAGTATGCTGAATAATAATTGTTGTACATGAATATACATATGCATGAACATCTTGAGTATGCCATGGGATAATATATGATATGTTGCATTCACATGATCGTATGTTGTATGGACATGGGAATATGATTATGATAAAAGGGGCAGTGTTTCCGGTGGCTTTGCCACATACTCCGGTGACTTTTGTCACATTGTTATTTCGGTGGCTTGGCCACATACTCCGGTGACTATGTCACATTATTATTTCGGTGGCTATGCCACATATTAAGGGCGATGAGCAGTTGACTGCAGCGACTACCTTCGATGGTGTGTAGCGGATGGAGGGTCGATTGTAGAAATCCCCACTGGTGTGATTGGCAGGAACGGGTGGTGTGTAGCAGATGGAAATTTAGGTTGGGCTGGGTTATGCATCATTGTGCATTTGATATCTGTTATGTTGTGTTATAGGGCTAAGGCCCAAATTTGATTTCGAATGGGCTTCACCTAAAGTGGTTGTGAATGGGGCTAAAAGCCCAGATGGTAAGTTGATGGGCTAGGCCCAGTGATGGTATAGGAAATTGCACACTGAGTCGTTTGACTTACCCTCGATGATTAACATTTTACTGGTAATAAATAGTGCAGTGGACCGGGTCAGAGAGGACTACGAGGTGGCCATGCATGGTTTTCTTTCTTTTTAAACTAGAACTTTACTTATCATCAAATTTTTGGGAATTTATGTTGTAATAAGGCCACTATTAATCTGGTTTAAATATTCAATTAAAGTTTAGACCCTTTACTCATTAGTTAATTATTATGATGTTTTCACGAAACGTGAATAAAGTTTTTCTTTCAACTTAACTAATGATTCTCTACTATAAATAGATTTTCTTTCGGTAAATTCTCTAGCCTGATGAGATGTAATAGCATGAGTTTTCAAAAAGTCACCTAAGCATTAAGAATAGGCGATCTAAAATCTACCCTACAAGAATAAGGAGCTCTCATTTAAATCACTAAACTAATAATAATAACTTGATGTTTTCTGAAGTTCACGATATTTCATAAAACTCCTTTCAATTGACATGCCAGATCCGATCGTGATTTTTGGGCCGGGTTTGTGATGTTTGGGCTGGGTTTGGGGTGTTACAGCCGATGCCATATCCTAGATATGGTCTTACACGGGATCTCAATTCAGTGCCGAGGCCATATCCTAGATACGGTGTAACATCCTGGAAATGGGCCTATGCATTTTTGATTTAATTATACGAAATGGCATGTCTTATGTGTTATGAAAGTATGGTGAACATTTCTGGAAACTTGGAAATGTAAGGAAATGTCAAGTTTAAAGAGGCAAACGAAAATTTTTGGAAACTTAGAAATGACTTAGAAATGTCGAGTTTTAAAGATTAAAAGAGGAAATTAAGGGAAGGTGGCCTTAAGAGAAAAAGTATGTGAAATTTGACACGCAAACAGGCTTGGAAAAGTGGCCTGGAGATGCCACTTAGGGCCTCTGGAAATGGCGCCACATGCAAGGGATTGGGCCTGAGTTCGAGTCACAGGAAAGCAAATAAAAGAAATTTTATTTTGCTTCCGAGAAGAAGTGAGGTGGACTGCACAAGGCTATAATTTAGGAGCCTTTATTCTTTTATTTTTAAGAGATAAATAGTGGATAAATAAGGGATAAATAATGGATTTATTTTAGATTATTTTCAAGAGATAAATGAGGAATTATTCTTTAATTAGGAAAATAAGGAGAAGTGATGGCCAAGTAAGGGACTTTGAGTTTAATAATTTCGGCTAAGTAAGGATAGTTCTTTGAATTATCTTTTATTTTAGGAGATAATTAAAGAGATAAAGCTATCAAAATAGAAGAGTGATGGACAAGTAAGGGATTCTAAGTTAGTAAATTCGGCTATATAAGGAAAAGAGGGCCATTCATCATTCTTTCTCTCAACCCTTCTCTCTCGCGAATTTCCTAGAGCATTTGTTCTTCTTCTTTTTGTTAGCCAAAGCCAGAAAATTCAAGATATCACCATTAGCCAATTTCTTTTCTTTCCAATCCATCAAAAAAGTGAATCTTTGAGGGCTTCAAGCATAGGTCTTTGTCGATTTCTTCAAGAAAGGGTAAGAACAAGTTTTGATTTCTATTCTTTTCTTTTAGGTTTATCAAAATCTAGGACTAATCCCATCAATATTCTTATTTGCCGAAATTTGAAAGGATTCTTTCGGGATTTTCGCTATAGTCGACTATAAAGGAAAAGATCTTCGAGATTTGACCATCAAGGTAAGTCATATCTGACATTCGGCCATGGGCCATTGATTGTGATTAAAGGTTAGAAGTTGATCTAACATCTGGTTTTAGGGATTTCGACAGAAGCTATAACCAAGGGATAATTTCGGGATTTAAGATCCTTAAGGTAAGTGACTAGAATATTCGGCCAAGGCCTATTTTAGTAGTTAAACCTATTTTTATGTGTTTTAAGCCAAAAACTAACCGATTCAAGGGATCTAGTGATTAGCCGATTTCAAAGGGGAAGAATACAAGTTTTCGGGACTTGATTCTTAAGTCAATCGGCAACAAGGTAAGTTTTAGTATACTAATCCTACTGGGCTTTGGATTTATGGCCGAATGGCTTTTTATTAAATTAGTAAGTGATTAATCAAATGTAGGGATTAAGGATCTAAGCGGTAGATCAGATTATGAGATCTCAAGGAATTTACTAAGCGAATCAGGTGTGTACCCCACACTAATTCTTAATAAGTTTTATGGCTATGTCTAATTAAAATATGCGATATTAAGAATAAGAAAGTGGCTACGGTACCATGTTATGGTATTAAGTACTCAGGTACGTTTCCTATTCCTACTAGGAATATGAAATATGTTATTTGTAACATGAGAATAAGAATGCGAACTTTGGCATATTAATGTATATTACAAAATGGGGCATATAGGTTACTGAAAGGGGAAGTGAATGTGGTGACCTAAGACCACGAACACGATGACCTAAGACCGTGGTACCTGAATGTGGTGACCTAAGACCACAGTAATCTGAATACGGTGACCTAAGACCGCGATATCTAAAAGTGGTGACCTAAGACCACATATGCGGTGACCTAAGACCGCGATATGGAGTGTAACAGAAGGAGGGTCGACTTAGTAGTCCCCACGGTGTACAGGTTGGAACGGGAGAGTGTAGCAGATGGCTTATTAGGTTTGGGTTTGGGAATGCATCATAATTTGTATGCTATGATATGAATGTGTAATATTTGTTATGCCTGATTCTATTATGATTTAGTGTTGTGTACACATTGAGTCTGTTGACTCACCCTGTTGTGGGACCATGTTTCAGGTGATGAACAGTAATGGACCGGGATGGCATAACTTGTGGTGGCCATGCTCAACATGAAGTTTTTATTTTTATGGACTATTAATTTTTAAGTACTCCGAATTATTTGGATTTATTTGATGTAATAAGGCCATAAGGCCATAGTGCACTATTTTATTTCTGTTTTTATTTATTATGTTACGAAATTTTTATTAAGTTAAAGATTAAGTAATTTACTTTAAATATATTCTATATGTTTTATCACCTAAAATTTAAAAGGGTTTTCATTATAAAATGATTTTGTTTTCTACTCGAGCCCAACCCAAAACAATATTTCTTTCAAAACACACTATTTTCCCAAAGTAACAAAAGAACTTTGAACCGATTTACTTGAGGAACATACCAAATCTGGTCAAAGTTCATCGGCCGGGTTTGGGGTGCTTCAGTTTGGTATCAGAGCCCAGTTTTAAACTCTCGGCCTTGGGATTAAGGCCCAAAACATTTTTGAATTGAGCCCAAATAAGTTTTATAAAAATATTTTATGAAATCAGCAGGTTTTCTGGAGTGGCACCTAAGTCTCTGACCCGCAGTCCACCAGGTAAGTACTTCGATCTCTTGGGTGATTTATATTATGATTTGTAGAAGGGTAGAAATGGACTGGAACGTAGATTAGTGAACTAGAATCTATTGAACCGTAGGACTAGTCTACTCAAACACAAGTGCATAAGACTTAAGGACCATTAAACAAACCTGTGACTAAGTCACCAAGCTAGGGTATGGCAACCATTGTACGCATGTCTAGGATTGGTATTCGGTAAGAGCTTGGTACTTAAGTAGTCCTAGCGACTCACCTCCTCTTTACTCGAATCCTACCTGGTGCGTAGCTACGGTTCACCCTAACCATGAGGACTTATTCATAGGCTAAACCCAATAACTAAAACCCGAAAAGGGACTAGCCATGTTTTTATGGAAACCCTAGTTTTAAAAATCACCAAAGTACCCCTTTGAATGGTAATGAAAACTTACTTTTAGAAAATTTTCAAAATATTTTCGATTTATAAAAAATTACCAAAATGCCCCTAGTGGCGAAATTACAAAAAAATGCCCCTGGTTTCTAAAATTACTGAACTACCCCCGAATTCACTAAAATTTTCTTACTTTACAAAAGTCCCTAAGAATCCTATTTTGTAAAATACTAAAACACCTGATTTAGAAAAAAAAATTTACGAAATTGCCCTTGATGTACAAAATTACCAAAATGACCCTGATTTCCAAAAATTTTTTTTTTTGCAACATCACCGTTTTGGAAAGAACAATTCTCAAAAAGAACCCACAAAGTTTTGCAACTTTTGAAATATCCCTGATTTGTTAAATTTTACAAATTTACCTGGTTTATTACGAAAATACCCCCGAGATTCAAAATTACCGAAATACCCTCAGATTTTAGAATTTCCAAAAATATACCCCGGGAACACAAAATTACCAAAATACCCTTACTGACAAAATTACCAAGGAACCTTATTTTGAAAAATTACGAACATACTCCTGGGATAGGAATAAGGCAAAGAGTGTTCGAATAGTGAATGTGGGTGGTAGATACCACTGAATAAATATGTCTATGTTGATGAATGAATGTGCCTCTATTGAGGAATGAAGGCGTCTCTATTGATGAATGTGAATGTGATTCTCTGAATTAGAGTAGTGAACTTGAACTGAAACTTTGTGTGATCGAAAGAACTACTTCTAAATACCTTTATTTCATAAAATTGTTCGCAGTTAATAAGTGGAACAAAAATTCTGATGCGTAAAACTCTTTAGTCGGATTAATTCTCGGTGTTAGAAATGAGTTCTAGGGGACGTGAACTTAGAGATTGTGCCTAGGAAGTATGATGGTTCTATTAAGATCGAGTGAGTGACATAAGCGTAGTCTTGGTGAGTTAAGATGTCACGATTATTCGTTAGTAAGTAATTTCGAGGACGAATTTATTTTTAAGGGGGTAGAAGCGTAACATCTCGAAATGGGCCTATGCATTTTGATTTAATTATACTGAAATGGCATGTCTTATGTGTTATGAATGTATGGTGAACATTTGGAAACTTGGAAATGTAAGGAAATGTCAAGTTTAAAGAGGCAAACGAAAATTTTTGGAAACTTAGAAATGACTTAGAAATGTCGAGTTTTAAAGTTTAAAGAGGAAATTAAGGCAAGGTGGCCTTAAGAGAAAAAGTATGTGAAATTTGACACATAAACAGGCTTGGAAAAGTGGCTGGAGATGCCACTTAGGGCCTCTGGAAATGGCGCCACATGCAAGGGGATTGGGCCTGAGTTCGAGTCACAGGGAAAGCAAATAAAAGAAATTTTATTTTGCTTCCAGAAGAAGTGAGGTGGATGGCACAAGGCTATAATTTAGGAGCCTTTATTCTTTTATTTTTAAGAGATAAATAGTGGATAAATAAGGGATAAATAATGGATTTATTTTAGATTATTTTCAAGAGATAAATGAGGAATTATTCTTTAATTAGGAAAATAAGGGAGAAGTGATGGCCAAGTAAGGGACTTTGAGTTTAATAATTTCGGCTAAGTAAGGATAGTTGCTGAATTATCTTTTATTTTTGGAGATAATTAACGAGATAAAGCTATCAAAATAGAAGAGTGATGGCCAAGTAAGGGATTCTAAGTTAGTAAATTTGGCTATATAAGGAAAAGAGGGCCGTTCATCATTCTTTCTCTCAACCCTTCTCTCTGCCGAATTTCCTAGAGCATTTGTTCTTCTTCTTTTTGTTAGCCAAAGCTGAAAATTCAAGATATCACCATTAGCCAATTTCTTTTCTTTCCAATCCATCAAAAGCTAAATCTTTGAGGGGCTTCAAGCACAGGTGCTGTCAATTTCTTCAAGAAAGGGTAAGAACAAGTTTTGATTTCTATTCTTTTCTTTTAGGTTTGTCAAAATCTAGGACTAATCCCATCAATATTCTTATTTGCCGAAATTTGGATGGATTCTTTCGGGATTTTTGCCATAGTCGACTATAAAGGAAAAGATCTTTGGGATTTGACCATCAAGGTAAGTCATATCTGACATTCGGCCAAGGGTCATTGATTGTGATTAAAGGTTAGAAGTTGATCTAACATGTGGTTTTAGGGATTTCGTGAAGCTATAACCAAGGGATAATTTGGGATTTAAGATCCTTAAGGTAAGTGACTATGAATATTCGGCCAAGGCCTATTTTAGTAGTTAGATCTATTTTTATGTGTTTTAAGCCGAAAACTAACCGATTCAAGGGATCTAGTGATTAGCCGATTTCAAAGGGGAAGAATACAAGTTTTCGGGACTTGATTCTTAAGTCAATCGGCAACATGGTAAGTTTTAGTATACTAATCCTACTAGGATTTGGATTTATGGCCGAATGGCTTTTTATTAAATTAGTAAGTGATTAATCAAATGTAGGGATTAAGGATCTAAGCGGTAGATCAGGTTACGAGATCTCAAGGAATTTGCTAAGCGAATCGGGTGTGTACCCCACACTAATTCTTAATAAGTTTTATGGCTATGTCTAATTAAAATATGTGATATTAAGAATAAGAAAGTGGCTAAGGTACCATGTTATGGTACTAAGTACTGTGCACGTTTCCTACTCCTACTAGGAATATGAAATATGTTATTTGTAACATGAGAATAAGAATGCGAACTTTGGCATATTAATGCATATTACAAAATGGGCCATATGGGTTATTGAAAGGGGAAGTGAATGTGGTGACCTAAAACCACGAACACGGTGACCTAAGACCGTGGTACCTGAATATGGTGACCTAAGACCACAGTAATCTGAATACGGTGACCTAAGACCGCGATATCTGAATGTGGTGACCTAAGACCACATATGCGGTGACCTAAGACCGCGATATGGAGTGTAGCAGAAGGAGGGTCGACTTAGTAGTCCCCACTGGTGTGTACGAGTTGGTACGGGAGAGTGTAGCGGATGGCTTATTAGGTTTGGGTTTGGGAATGCATCATAATTTGTATGCTATGATATGAATGTGTAATATTTGTTATGCCTGATTCTATTATGATTTAATGTTGTGTACACATTGAGTCTATTGACTCACCCTGTTGTGGGACCATGTTTCAGGTGATGAACAGTAATGGACCTGGATGGCAGAACTTGTGGTGGCCATGCTCAACATGAAGTTTTTATTTTTATGGACTATTAATTTTTAAGTACTCCGAATTATTTGGATTTATTTGATGTAATAAGGCCATGAGGCCATAGTGCACTATTTTATTTCTGTTTTTATTTATTATGTTACGAAATTTTTATTAAGTTAAAGATTAAGTAATTTACTTTAAATGTATGCTATATGTTTTATCACCTAAAATTTAAAACGGTTTTCATTATAAAACGATTTTATTTTCTACTCGAGCCCAACCTAAAACAATATTTCTTTCAAAACACACTATTTTCCCAAAGTAACAAAAAAACTTTGAACCGGTTTACTTGAGGAACATACCAAATCTGGTCAAAGCTCGTGGGTCGGGTTTGGGGTGTTTCAGTTTGGTATCAGGGCCCAGTTTTAAACTCTCAGCCTTGGGTTTAAGGCCCAAAACATTTTTGAATCGAGGCCAAATAAGTTTTATAAAAATATTTTTTGAAATCAGCAGGTTTTTCTGGCATGGCACCTAAGTCTCCGACCCGCAATCCACCAAGTAAGTACTTCGATCTCTTGGGTGATTTATATTATGATTTGTAGAAGGGTAGAAATAGAATGGAACGTAGATTAGTGAACTAGGATCTATTGAACCGTAGGACTAGTCTACTCAAACACAAGTGCATAAGACTTAAGGACTATTAAACAAACCTGTGACTAAGTCGCTGAGCTAGGGTGTGGCAACCATTGTACGCATGTCTAGGATTGGTATTCGGTAAGAGCTTGGTACTTAAGCAGTGCTAGCGACTCACCTCCGCTTTATTCGAATCTTACCTGGTGCGTAGCTACGGTTCACCCTAACCATGAGGACTTATTCATAGGCTAAACCCAATAACTAAAACCCGAAAAGGGACTAGCCATGTTTTTATGGAAACACTAGTTTTAAAAATCACCAAAGTACCCCTTTGAATGGTAACGAAAACTTACTTTTAGAAATTTTTCAAAATATTTTCGATTTATAAAAAATTACCAAAATGCCCCTAGTGGCGAAATTACAAAAAAATGCCCCTGGTTTCTAAAATTACTGAACTACCCCCGAATTCACTAAAATTTTCTTACTTTACAAAAGTCCCTAAGAATCCTATTTTGCAAAATACTAAAACACCCGATTTGGAAAAAAAGAATTTACGAAATTGCCCCTGACGTACAAAATTACCAAAATGACCCTGATTTCCAAAATTTTTTTTTTTTTGCAACATCACCGTTTTGGAAAGAACAATTCTCAAAAAGAACCATCAAAGTTTTGCAACTTTTGAAATATCCCTGATTTGTTAAATTTTACAAATTTACCCTAGTTTATTACAAAAATGCCCCCGAGATTCAAAATTACCGAAATACCCTCGGATTTCAAAATTTCCAAAAATATACCCCGGGAACACAAAATTAACAAAATACCCTTACTGACAAAATTACCAAGGAACCTTATTTTGAAAAATTACGAAAATACTCCTGGGATAGGAATAAGGCAAAGAGTGTTCGAATAGTGAATGTGGGTGGTAGATACCACTGAATGAATATGTCTATGTTGATGAATGAATGTGCCTCTATTGAGGAATGAAGGCGTCTCTATTGATGAATGTGAATGTGATTCTCTGAATTAGAGTAGTGAACTTGAACTGAAACTTTGTGTGATCGAAAGAACTACTTCTAAATATCTTTATTTCATAAAACTGTTCGCGATTAATAAGTGGAACAAAAATTCTAATGCGTAAAACTCTTTCATCGGATTAAATCGCGGCGTTAGAAATGAGTTCTAGGGGACGTGAACTTAGAGATTGTGCCAAAGAAGTATGATGGTTCTATTAAGATCAGAGTGCGCAGCATAAGCGCAGTGCGGTGAGTTAAGATGTACGATTATTCGTTAGTAAGTAATTTCGAGGACGAAATTATTTTTAAGAAGTAGAGCTGTAACATCACGGAAATGGGCCTATGCATTTTTGATTTAATTATACGAAATGGCATGTCTTATGTGTTATGAATGTATGGTGAACATTTCTGGAAACTTGGAAATGTAAGGAAATGTCAAGTTTAAAGAGGCAAACGAAAATTTTTAGAAACTTAGAAATGACTTAGAAATGTCGAGTTTTAAAGTTTAAAAGAGGAAATTAAGGCAATGTGGCCTTAAGAGAAAAAGTATGTGAAATTTGACACGCAAAGAGGCTTGGAAAAGTGGCCTGGAGATGCCACTTAGGGCCTCTGGAAATGGCGCCACATGCAAGGGGATTGGGCCTGAGTTCGAGTCACAGGGAAAGCAAATAAAAGAAATTTTATTTTGCTTCCAGAAGAAGTGAGGTGGACGGCACAAGGCTATAATTTAGGAGCCTTTATTCTTTTATTTTTATGAGATAAATAGTGGATAAATAAGGGATAAATAATGGATTTATTTTAGATTATTTTCAAGAGATAAATGAGGAATTATTCTTTAATTAGGAAAATAAGGGAGAAGTGATGGCCAAGTAAGGGACTTTGAGTTTAATAATTTCGGCTAAGTAAGGATAGTTCTTTGAATTATCTTTTATTTTAGGAGATAATTAAAGAGATAAAGCTATCAAAATAGAAGAGTGATGGCCAAGTAAGGGATTCTAAGTTAGTAAATTCGGCTATATAAGGAAAAGAGGGCCATTCATCATTCTTTCTCTCAACCCTTCTCTCGCGAATTTCCTAGAGCATTTGTTCTCTTCTTTTTGTTAGCCAAAGCCGAAAATTCAAGATATCACCATTAGCCAATTTCTTTTCTTTCCAATCCATCAAAAGTGAATCTTTGAGGGCTTCAAGCATAGGTGTCTTTGTCGATTTCTTCAAGAAAGGGTAAGAACAAGTTTTGATTTCTATTCTTTTCTTTTAGGTTTGTCGAAATCTAGGACTAATACCATCAATATTCTTATTTGCCGAAATTTGGAAGGATTCTTTCGGGATTTTTGCCATAGTCGACTATGAAGGAATAGATCTTCGGGATTTGACCATCAAGGTAAGTCATATCTCGACATTCGCCAAGGGCTATTGATTGTGATTAAAGGTTAGAAGTTGATCTAACATGTGGTTTTAGGGATTTAAATGAAGCTATAACCAAGGATAATTTGGGATTTAAGATCCTTAAGGTAAGTGACTATGAATATTCGGCCAAGGCCTATTTTAGTAGTTAGATCTATTTTTATGTGTTTTGAGTCGAAAACTAACCGATTCAAGGGATCTAGTGATTAGTCGATTTCAAAGGGGAAGAATACAAGTTTTCGGGACTTGATTCTTAAGTCAATCGGCAACAAGGTAAGTTTTAGTATACTAATCCTACTAGGATTTGGATTTATGGCCGAATGGCTTTTTATTAAATTAGTAAGTGATTAATCAAATGTAGGGATTAAGGATCTAAGTGGTAGATTAGATTACGAGATCTCAATGAATTTGCTAAGCGAATCAGGTGTGTACCCCACACTAATTCTTAATAAGTTTTATGACTATGTCTAATTAAAATATGTGATATTAAGAATAAGAAAGTGGCTAAGGTACCATGTTATGGTACTAAGTACTCAGGTACATTTCCTACTCCTACTAGGAATATGAAATATGTTATTTGTAACATGAGAATAAGAATGCGAACTTTGGCATATTAATGCATAATTACAAAATGGGGCATATGGGTTATTGAAAGGGGAAGTGAATGTGGTGACCTAAGACCGTGGTACCTGAATGTGGTGACCTAAGACCACAGTAATCTAAATGCGGTGACCTAAGACTGCGATATCTGAATGTGGTGACCTAAGACCACATATGCGGTGACCTAAGACCGCGATATGGAGTGTAGCGTGAAGGAGGGTCGACTTAGTAGTCCCCACATTGTACAAAGTTGGTGCGGGAGAGTGTAGCGGATGGCTTATTAGGTTTGGGTTTGGGAATGCATCATAATTTGTATGCTATGATATGAATGTGTAATATTTGTTATGCCTGATTCTATTATGATTTAGTGTTGTGTACACATTGAGTCTGTTGACTCACCCTGTTGTGGGACCATGTTTCAGGTGATGAACAGTAATGGACTGGGATGGCAGAACTTGTGGTGGCCATGCTCAACATGAAGGTTTTATTTTTATGGACTATTAATTTTTAAGTACTCCGAATTATTTGGATTTATTTGATGTAATAAGGCCATAAGGCCATAGTGCACTATTTTATTTCTGTTTTTATTTATTATATTACGAAATTTTTATTAAGTTAAAGATTAAGTAATTTACTTTCAATGTATTCTATATGTTTTATCACCTAAAATTTAAAATGGTTTTCATTATAAAACGATTTTGTTTTCTACTCGAGCCCAACCCAAAACAATATTTCTTTCAAAACACACTATTTTCCCAAAGTAACAAAAGAACTTTGAACCGGTTTACTTGAGGAACATACCAAATCTGGTCAAAGCTCGTGGGCCGGGTTTGGGGTGTTTCAGTTTGGTATCAGAGCCCAGTTTTAAACTCTCGGCCTTGGGTTTAAGGCCCAAAACATTTTTGAATCGAGGCCAAATAAGTTTTATAAAAATATTTTATGAAATCAGCAGGTTTTTCTAGCATGGGACCTAAGTCTCCGACCCGCAGTCCACCAGGTAAGTACTTCGATCTCTTGGGTGATTTATATTATGATTTGTAGAATGGTAGAAATAGAATGGAACGTAGATTAGTGAACTAGAATCTATTGAACCGTAGGACTAGTCTACTCAAACACAAGTGCATAAGACTTAAGGACCATTAAACAAACCTGTGACTAAGTCGCCGAGCTAGGGTGTGGCAACCATTGTACGCATGTCTAGGATTGGTATTCGGTAAGAGCTTGGTACTTAAGCAGTCCTAGCGACTCACCTCCTCTTTACTCGAATCCTACCTGGTGCGTAGCTACGGTTCACCCTAACCATGAGGACATTTTCATAAAGGCTAAACCCAATAACTAAAACCCGAAAAGGGACTAGCCATGTTTTTATGGAAACCCTAGTTTTAAAAATCACCAAAGTACCCCTTTGAATGGTAACGAAAACTTACTTTAAGAAAATTTTCAAAATATTTTTGATTTATATAAAATTACCAAAATGCCCCTAGTGGCGAAATTACAAAAAAATGCCCCTGGTTTCTAAAATTACTGAACTACCCCCGAATTCACTAAAATTTTCTTACTTTACAAAAGTCCCTAAGAATCCTATTTTGCAAAATCCTAAAACACCCGATTTGGAAAAAAAAAGAATTTGCGAAATTGCCCCTGACGTACAAAATTACCAAAATGACCCTGATTTCCAAAAAAAAAATTTTTTGCAACATCACCGTTTTGGAAAGAACAATTCTCAAAAAGAACCCTCAAAGTTTTGCAACTTTTGAAATATCCCGGATTTGTTAAATTTTACAAATTTACCCTGGTTTATTACCAAAATACCCCCGAGATTCAAAATTACCGAAATACCCTCAGATTTCAGAATTTCCAAAAAAATACCCCGAGAACACAAAATTACCAAAATACCCTTACTGACAAAATTACCAAGGAACCTTATTTTGAAAAATTACGAAAATACTCCTGGATAGGAATAAGGCAAAGAGTGTTCGAATAGTGAATGTGGGTGGTAGATACCACTGAATAAATATGTCTATGTTGATGAATGAATGTGCCTCTATTGAGGAATGAAGGTGTCTCTGTTGATGAATGTGAATGTGATTCTCTGAATTAGAGTAGTGAACTTGAACTTAAACTTTGTGTGATCGAAAGAACTACTTTTAAATATCTTTATTTCATAAAACTGTTCGCAGTTAATAAGTGGAACAAAAATTCTGATGCATAAAACTCTTTAATCAGATTAAATTGCGGCATTAGAAATGAGTTCTAGGGGACGTGAACTTAGAGATTGTGCCTAGGAAATATGATGGTTCTATTAAGATCAGAGTGCGTGACATAAGCGTAGTGCGATGAGTTAAGATGTACGATTATTCGTTAGTAAGTAATTTCGAGGACGAAATTATTTTTAAGGGGTAGAAGCGTAACATCCTCGAAATGGGCCTATGCATTTTTGATTTAATTATACGAAATGGCATGTCTTATGTGTTATGAATGTATGGTGAACATTTCTGGAAACTTGGAAATGTAAGGAAATGTCAAGTTTAACGAGGCAAATGAAAATTTTTGGAAACTTAAAAATGACTTAGAAATGTCGAGTTTTAAAGTTTAAAAGAGGAAATTAAGGCAACGTGGCCTTAAGAGAAAAAGTATGTGAAATTTGACACATAAACAGGCTTGGAAAAGTGGCACGGAGATGCCACTTAGGGCCTCTGGAAATGGCGCCACATGCAAGGGATTGGGCCCGAGTTCGAGTCACGGGAAAGCAAATAAAAGAAATTTTATTTTGCTTCGGAAGAAGTGAGGTGGACGGCACAAGGCTATAATTTAGGAGCCTTTATTCTTTTATTTTTATGAGATAAATAGTGGATAAATAAGGGATAAATAATGGATTTATTTTAGATTATTTTCAAGAGATAAATGAGGAATTATTCTTTAATTAGGAAAATAAGGGAGAAGTGATGGCCAAGTAAGGGACTTTGAGTTTAATAATTTCGGCTAAGTAAGGATAGTTCTTTGAATTATCTTTTATTTTAGGAGATAATTAAAGAGATAAAGCTATCAAAATAGAAGAGTGATGGCCAAGTAAGGGATTCTAAGTTAGTAAATTCGGCTATATAAGGAAAAGAGGGCCATTCATCATTCTTTCTCTCAACCCTTCTCTCTGCCAAATTTCCTAGAGCATTTGTTCTTCTTCTTTTTGTTAGCCAAAGCCGAAAATTCAAGATATCACCATTAGCCAATTTCTTTTCTTTCCAATCCATCAAAAGCTGAATCTTTGAGGGGCTTCAAGCATAGGTGCTGTCGATTTCTTCAAGAAAGGGTAAGAACAAGTTTTGATTTCTATTCTTTTCTTTTAGGTTTATCAAAATCTAGGACTAATCCCATCAATATTCTTTTTTGCCGAAATTTGGAAGGATTCTTTTGAGATTTTTGCCATAGTCGACTATAAAGGAAAAGATCTTCGAGATTTGACCATCAAGGTAAGTAATATCTGACATTCGGCCAAGGGTCATTGATTGTGATTAAAGGTTAGAAGTTGATCTAACATGTGGTTTTAGGGATTTCGACAGAAGCTATAACCAAGGGATAATTTCGGGATTTAAGATCCTTAGGGTAAGTGACTATGAATATTCGGCCAAGGCCTATTTTAGTAGTTAGATCTATTTTTATGTGTTTTAAGCCGAAAACTAACCGATTCAAGGGATCTAGTGATTAGCCGATTTCAAAGGGGAAGAATACAAGTTTTCGGGACTTGATTCTTAAGTCAATCGGCAACAAGGTAAGTTTTAGTATACTAATCCTACTAGATTTGGATTTATGGCCGAATGGCTTTTTATTAAATTAGTAAGTGATTCATCAAATGTATGGATTAAGGATCTAAGCGGTAGATCAGATTACGAGATCGCAAGGAATTTGCTAAGTTTAATCGTGTGTGTACCCACACTAATTCTTAATAAGTTTTATGGCTATGTCTAATTAAAATATGTGATATTAAGAATAAGAAAGTGGCTAAGGTACCATCTTATGGTACTAAGTACTCAGGTACGTTTCCTACTCCTACTAGCAATATGAAATATGTTATTTGTAACATGAGAATAAGAATGCGAACTTTGGCATATTAATGCATATTACAAAATGGGGCATATGGGTTATTGAAAGGGGAAGTGAATGTGGTGACCTAAAACCACGAACACGGTGACCTAAGACCGTGGTACACCGAATGTGGTAACCTAAGACCACGATGTCTGAATGCGGTGACCTAAGACCGCGATATCTGAATGTGGTGACCTAAGACCACATATGCGGTGACCTAAGACCGCGATATGGAGTGTAGCAGAAAGAGGGTCGACTTAGTAGTCCCCACGGTGTACAGGTTGGTACGGGAGAGTGTAGCGGATGGCTTATTAGGTTTGGGTTTGGGAATGCATCATAATTTGTATGCTATGATATGAATGTGTAATATTTGTTATGCCTGATTCTATTATGATTTAGTGTTGTGTACACATTGAGTCTGTTGACTCACCCTGTTGTGGGACCATGTTTCAGGTGATGAACAGTAATGGACCGGGATGGCAGAACTTGTGGTGGCCATGCTCAAAATGAAGGTTTTATTTTTATGGACTATTAATTTTTATGTACTCCGAATTATTTGGATTTATTTGATGTAATAAGGCCATAAGGCCATAGTGCACTATTTTATTTCTGTTTTTATTTATTATGTTACGAAATTTTTATTAAGTTAAAGATTAAGTAATTTACTTTAAATGTATTCTATATGTTTTATCACCTAAAATTTAAAAGGGTTTTCATTATAAAGCGATTTTGTTTTCTACTCGAGCCCAACCCAAAACAATATTTCTTTCAAAACACACTATTTTCCCAAAGTAACAAAAGAACTTTGAACCGGTTCACTTGAGGAACATACCAAATCTGGTCAAAGCTCGTGGGCCGGGTTTGGGGTGTTTCAGTTTGGTATCAGAGCCCAATTTTAAACTCTCGGCCTTGGGTTTAAGGCCCAAAACATTTTTAAATCGAGGCCAAATAAGTTTTATAAAAATTTTTTATGAAATCAGCAGGTTTTTCTAGCATGGGACCTAAGTCTCCGACCCGCAGTCCACCAGGTAAGTAGTTCGATCTCTTGGGTGATTTATATTATGATTTGTAGAAGGGTAGAAATAGAATGGAACGTAGATTAGTGAACTAGAATCTATTGAACCGTAGGACTAGTCTACTCAAACACAAGTGCATAAGACTTAAGGACCATTAAACAAACCTGTGACTAAGTCACCGAGCTAGGGTGTGGCAACCATTGTACGCATGTCTAGGATTGGTATTCGGTAAGAGCTTGGTACTTAAGCAGTCCTAGCGACTCACCTCCTCTTTACTCGAATCCTACCTGGTGCGTAGCTACGGTTCACCCTAACCATGAGGACTTATTCATAGGCTAAACCCAATAACTAAAACCCAAAAAGGGACTAGCCATGTTTTTATGGAAACCCTAGTTTTAAAAATCACCAAAGTACCCCTTTGAATGGTAACGAAAACTTACTTTTAGAAAATTTTCAAAATATTTTCGATTTATAAAAAATTACCAAAATGCCCCTAGTGGCGAAATTACAAAAAAATGCCCCTGGTTTCTAAAATTACTGAACTACCCCCGAATTCACTAAAATTTTCTTACTTTACAAAAGTCCCTAAGAATCCTATTTTGCAAAATCCTAAAACACCCGATTTGGAAAAAAAAAAAAGAATTTGCAAAATTGCCCCTGACGTACAAAATTACCAAAATGACCCTGATTTCCAAAAAAAAAATTTTTTGCAACATCACCGTTTTGGAAAGAACAATTCTCAAAAAGAACCCTCAAAGTTTTGCAACTTTTGAAATATCCCTGATTTGTTAAATTTTACAAATTTACCCTGGTTTATTACCAAAATGCCCCCGAGATTCAAAATTACCGAAATACCCTCGAATTTCAAAATTTCCAAAAAAATACCCCGGGAACACAAAATTACCAAAATACCCTTACTGACAAAATTACCAAGGAACCTTATTTTGAAAAATTACGAAAATACTCCTGGGATAGGAATAAGGCAAAGAGTGTTCGAATAGTGAATGTGGGTGGTAGATACCACTGAATAAATATGTCTATGTTGATGAATGAATGTGCCTCTATTGAGGAATGAAGGTGTCTCTGTTGATGAATGTGAATGTGATTCTCTGAATTAGAGTAGTGAACTTGAACTGAAACTTTGTGTGATCGAAAGAACTACCTCTAAATATCTTTATTTCATAAAACTGTTCGCAGTTAATAAGTGGAACAAAAATTTTGATGCATAAAACTCTTTAATCGGATTAAATTGCGGCATTAGAAATGAGTTCTAGGGGACGTGAACTTAGAGATTGTGCCTAGGAAATATGATGGTTCTATTAAGATCAGAGTGCGCAGCATAAGCGTAGTGCAGTGAGTTAAGATGTACGATTATTCGTTAGTAAGTAATTTCGAGGACGAAATTATTTTTAAGGGGGGTAGAACTGTAACATCCTGGAAATGGGCCTATGCATTTTTGATTTAATTATACGAAATGGCATGTCTTATGTGTTATGAATGTATGGTGAACATTTCTGGAAACTTGGAAATGTAAGGAAATGTCAAGTTTAAAGAGGCAAATGAAAATTTTTGGAAACTTAGAAATGACTTAGAAATGTCGAGTTTTAAAGTTTAAAAGAGGAAATTAAGGCAAGGTGGCCTTAAGAGAAAAAGTATGTGAAATTTGACACATAAACAGGCTTGGAAAAGTGGCACTGGAGATGCCACTTAGGGCCTCTGGAAATGGCGCCACATGCAAGGGATTGGGCTGAGTTCGAGTCACAGGAAAGCAAATAAAAGAAATTTTATTTTGCTTCGAGAAGAAGTGAGGTGGACGGCACAAGGCTATAATTTAGGAGCCTTTATTCTTTTATTTTTATGAGATAAATAGTGGATAAATAAGGGATAAATAATGGATTTATTTTAGATTATTTTCAAGAGATAAATGAGGAATTATTCTTTAATTAGGAAAATAAGGGAGAAGTGATGGCCAAGTAAGGGACTTTGAGTTTAATAATTTCGGCTAAGTAAGGATAGTTGCTGAATTATCTTTTATTTTAGGAGATAATTAAAGAGATAAAGCTATCAAAATAGAAGAGTGATGGCCAAGTAAGGGATTCTAAGTTAGTAAATTCGGCTATAAAAGGAAAAGAGGGCCATTCATCATTCTTTCTCTCAACCCTTCTCTCTGCCGAATTTCCTAGAGCATTTGTTCTTCTTCTTTTTGTTAGCCAAAGCCGAAAATTCAAGATATCACCATTAGCCAATTTCTTTTCTTTCCAATCCATCAAAAGCTGAATCTTTGAGGGGCTTCAAGCATAGGTGCTGTCGATTTCTTCAAGAAAGGGTAAGAACAAGTTTTGATTTCTATTCTTTTCTTTTAAGTTTGTCGAAATCTAGGACTAATCCTGTAATATCCCGGGTTAGGGGCTATTTTGTTGTTGCATGTTATTGCATGTGTTAGTGCGCTGTGTTGCCATTTCGATGTTTTAGGGGCTTAATTGTAGCCTAGGTGAATGCTTGAGTGTATGGGAAAATTTTAGTTTTTGAGCTAAGGTATAAGGAGCTAAGGAAGCTGGGGCTTTTAAATTATTTTGGGTGTTTGTTAGCACAAGAAACAAGTTGGTGGAGTGGCAATGAAGGCGCCACTAAGGCTTGGAGTGGGTAACGCCTAAAGCAAGGTGGAGGCCTTGTGTTCGAGCTGCGGAGTGGCCACTTTTTGGCACTCTTTTTGACGGCATGGAGGAAGGAGTTTGTGGCAGTTCAAACTCTGCCATTGACTTGGTCTTCACATTCGAATGGTAGGTGGAGAGGGATTTTAGGAGGTTGACTAGTTCAACCAATTTGAATGTGTGGAGTTGAGTGAATTTGGGGATTTGGCCGAATATTGGGGAGTTGGGGGAGAGGGTGGCCGGTTTTGGGAAGTGGGGAGGTGTTGTGCCGAAATTCACTTGGAGCTTGGTGCATTTTCGGTCATTTTGGTTTCAAAGAAGAGGTTTTCCTTCTTGTCTTTTGTCAACCGAAACACAAGTGAGTTCTTTTGTTTTCTTCATTTATTTTTGTTGAATCGAAAGATCAAAAATCCCTATAGCCTTGCCGAATTGTCTTTGTTTCTCTCAACCTTCTTAGTAGCCGAATTTTCAAGAGTGTTCTTTTGTCTTTTCTTCTCTTTTGCAAACCGAAAGCTCTCAACCATATCTCTCCCTCTTTCATTTGTGTATGCCGAATGCCTCTTTCATTTTGTTCTTTTGTTCATTGGGTGTTGAGCTGAAACTAGCCTCTCCTCTTCTCAACTTTCCTTTCTTGTTTTTTTGAAACCTTGTGAGCCGAAACCCCATTCTCTCAAATACCATTCATCTTTTCTTTTTCTTCAAATCAGAAGTACTTTTTATCTCCTTGTTCTATTTTGTTACTTGGCCGAATATCAAGCACTATTCTGTTCACCTTGGTTTACTCTCCTCTTCAACTCTGACCGAAAATCGTAATTGGTATAAATCACCTTGACCGAATCTTTTATTCTTCTTTTGGCACAAGCCTTGGCCGAATATAGAGTGTTGGGTAAGTGTTTGGCCGAATGGTCATCTCCCTTCTCCCTTACACTCTGTTGATGTTGGTTTGCTTAAGGGCCGAATATAGTTATTTTTGGAAGGGTATTAATCTCTTTGTTATAGGTCATTTGGATTTTGGATACAATCAAGTGGAGCCTTCGTTTTCTGATTAGCCAAGAGGGGTAAGTTTTGGTAAGGGTTAATACTATTAGTTGATTCCTTTATTTCATTGAGTCAAGTTAATTAGTGATTAATGATTCTATTTCGAGGTGAAGGCCGATTGTCAAAGAGAACCACTATTGGTTCGGGGTTTGGTTGGAAATCAAACCATTCGCTAGTATAAGGAGTTAGCAATCGAGGGACTTAGATCGCTTTGGGTCAGGATTTCTAGGCTCGTATTATCAGGTGTGTATACTAACACACTTATATTTAGTAATATGATTGATAACCGTGTGATAACTAATGATACAGTGACGATTGATATGATACCCTAATGGGTATGATTCTGGACTCGGGTAAGTCAGTATTACTATTTTTAATGATGAGTTATATGTTACCATGACTGTGGATATATGTGACATGAGATACAGCATGAGATGCATGATTGTATGATATGCATGATTACATGAGTATGGTATGTTGATGGGGTGATACGAGTGGAGAGGAGCAATGGTATTTTGTCCGACGAGCACCGGTGCTTTGGTAGCACACTTTGTGACTTTGGGTCACCAGAGGTTTGGCACCTCCAGAGGTTTGGTACCTCGCGTCGTCCCCAGTGGCTCAGCACCACAACGTGGGTGGCCCCACGAGATGATTATTATACGGATTGACGCCGTTGTTTTGGTAACACACGATGGGTTGGCCCCATCACCAGATTTGTGACTACGGTCACCAGTGCTTTGGTAGCACATTGTGTCTTTGGAACACCAGAGGTTTGGCACCTCATTGCGACTAGTCCCTGTGGTTTGACCACCGTGGGTTGGCCCCACTTGAGATATGGGATCGTCGCTAGTGTTTTGGTAACACACGATGGGTTGGCCCCATCATTGGATTTGTGACTTTGGTCACCGGTGCTTTGGTAGCACAATTGTGTCTTTGGGACACCAGTGGTTTGGGACCACATTGATGGATAATGTGTCTTTGGGACACCAGTGTTTTGGTAACACATTGTGACTATACGTCACCAGTGGTTTGGTACCACACGGGGTAGAAAAGGTGTATGGATGGTTAGGATCGGGTTGCATTAATTATGTTACTATGTATGATGTGTGTTAGCATGTTGTTTTATCGGGGCGGATTTACACATCGAGTCACTCGACTCACCCTCTCCTTTGACATTTCAGGTGACTCGTGAGAGCGCGGACATGGAGCCGGGATGGACTCGGGTGCTCATGCCATGTGGAATAAAAGTTTTACTCAGATGTTATGTTTTGGGTACTTTAGTAATTTACTTTCAGTTGGGTTTATTTCAGATTTGTAAAAAGCCTTTAAATTTCGCTTTTGATATTATGTTTTAAGTTTGATTTTAATATGCCTTAATAAATAAGTTGGTATGAGGTTTACTAAAACTTGGAAAGATAATGATTTCAAATTATAACGCAAAGTGTTTTAAACTATACCATCTGTATCGTGATCGATTTTATAAGCATATGAAAATCAATGGTTTTCAAACTTGAACGCAAATTTTTACTAAGTCTAAATGTTTTAGTAACAAAATTAAACCACCGTTTCTCAAACGAAACAAAGTTTTATCAATTCTATTTAGTACAAATTGAAATTTTCAAACCCGTTTTCCCGTAACATACCGATTCGATTCGTGGTGTTCGGACCGGGTTGGGGTGTTACAATTGTGGTATCAGAGCTAAGTTCAAAAGCTCGGCTGTGGGCCTGAGGCCCAAATTGTTTTCAAAAATTCGTTTTAAGTGTTTTGGGATTGAATACATGGTTTACAAGGCATAGCACCGAGTCTCCGGCACCAGTTCACCCAGGTAAGTAATTCTAAACTCTTCTGTGAATTATTATTTGTAGAAGGGTAGGTGTTATGGAACGTAGTTAGATTTATAGGACTTGAACTCTAGGATTAGATCACTCAAACACTTGAACTAAAGCATAAGACTTAAAGCACTAAACCAATCTATGACCCGACCACGGGGCTGGGGTGTGGTAACTCCCAGACGCATGTCTCAGGAGAGGATCCGGAAGAGCTTGGTATTTAAGCGATCCTCGTGACTCACCTCCTCTTCGCAGTATCCCACCCCAGTGCGTAGCTCGAGTTCACCACGACCAAGAAGGCTCGATCATAGACTTAACCTAACGACTAAAACCCAAAAGGGAATTAGCCATGTTTCAAAAAAATACAACAACAACTCTAATGTTTTCAAACTTTTTGCAGTAAACTCTTTCAAAATTGAGAATGTCACTTTTACAACAATTTTCTTGAAAAACCTGATTTATGGAAAATTACAAAAATGCCCTTAGGGGTAAATTTATTAAAATGCCCTCGGTTTATAAAATAGCAACTCAATGATTTTGCCCAAAATTTCAATGATGTTACGAAATTCAAACACTCTGTTTTACAAAATATCAATCGGAAATTTTGATTTTGGAAAATTTACAAGAACGCCCTCGGTTTGTGAAAATTACTAAAATACCCCTGGTTTCCAAAACGAAGTATTTTACAAAATTTTCAAAGAACACTCTCAAATTTTTGGAATTTCAAATTGACCGGTTTTACGAAAGTTTAAAATATCTTTTATTACGAAAGTACCCTGTAAGGAAAATGACGAAAATACCCTTGGGTTAGAAATGGGCAGCAATGTCCGAAGAGTGAATAGGTATGGAAAGGGTTAAGGAATGAATGTATAATCTCTTTTGGGTGAATAGGATAGAAGATTGAGACCTTGGTTGCTCGAAAGAACCCCTGATTAAATTCCATCCATAAAATTTCTTTGCGGTTAAGAAAGTGAAACGATACTAATGCATAAAAATCTTCTTAATCGTAAACGAGATCGTTTAGTCATGAGTACTCGAGGTGGACGTGGCCGTAATACTCGTGGTCGAGGTCGAGGTAGGATGACGTTTTCAACCCGTGAGGATCCGGTCAAGGGTCGGTCGAAAATGAGATGCTTGGTTCCGCCACCACCAGTGGAGGTGGTGAGTTCTAGGATCGATCGTGATGATGCGATTGTCACGAGCGATGCCGCGGGTGTTGGAAAGGGTAGTGGTGTAAGTGGTGGTCTTTGGAGTTAGGAAATCTATTCCGAGAGACTCGCTAATGGGGCCGAATTTTTCCGAGGTGTATCGGGTGTTGCTCCTAAGATCGCTGAATATTGGTTTGGAGGCAACCGAGCGGATCATGGATGATCCGGACTTGACTACCAAGAGAAGTTGAAGGGCATCGATCGCTTCTTCGGGATGAGTCATATCAGTGGTGGCTCACGGTGCGGGATAGTGTGGCCGCAGAGGATCTGACATGGGATTATTTCAGAGCTGCATATCAAAAGAAATACATTGGGACTAGCTACATCGACTCCCCGTAAGGCATTTTCGAGGCTTGTTCTGGGGAGTAAATCATATTCGAGTACGAGGTGAGTTCTTGAAGTCGAGTAGGTATGCCAGAGGCATTGTAGCCACCGAGCATGAGAGGTGTGTCGCGTTTCGAGGATGGTCTCGCGAGACGAGTTGAGGCTGCTAATTGCTCCACAGCAGGAGCGCGAGTTTGCTGTCTTAGTCGAGAAGGCTAAGGTAGCCGAAGGTGTTAAAGAGTCGGTAAGACAGAGCATGGACAGGAGTAGGCTTAAGAGAGCTTTGGGTCTTCTCGGATCATCCGTAACCCGCAGAAGAGGCTAGACCGAGGGGCGTAATCGATCCGCTAGGTTTGTTGTCGCGCTAGGCGGGACCGCCGCATGATGTAATCGTGTGGGAAATTTCATTGGGGTGGTTGTTGGGTGGTGGAAAAGGTTGCTTCGAGTGTGGTTCTCGGATCATCGCATTAGGGACCGCCCGCGTAGGATGGCGAGGATTGATCCCGAGAGTCGGGCGTGTAATCGGCTCAGAGGTAATGGACCGCCACCACGCAGGGGCCGTGGTAATGGCAGAGGTGGTAATGGATTTGGTCGAGGTCGTGGAGCACCGGGCAGAGGTGCGGTAGTTCGAGGCACGGCACACCGTTCGGTGTATGTAGCTAGGCGCCGCGAGAGGGCGACGCGACCGGGACGTAATCACCGACGTTTTTGATTTTTGGTTCTCCTATACCGCTTTAATTGACTTGGGTTCCACGATTCGTATGTTGCTAGTAGTATAGTTGCGACCATGGACTTAGACTCGTAAATCGCTTCAGACAGATGACCGCATTTAGCCCTCTAGGTCACTCGTAGTCGAGATAAGTTGTATAAGGATGTACCCCTAGAACTCCAAGGGGTCATTTTTTTTTCTGCGATCCGATGGAAGCGCCGTTTGGGGAGTTCGACCGATCCTTGGAATGGATGGTTGGTTAAGTACCGTGCTAAGGTGGATTGCGCGTGACCAAGCGCATGGTTCTATCGACGGATAAGGAGATGAAGTGATTATGATAGGTAATAGGAGAGATTACTTATCCAATGTGGTGTCGGCATTAAAAGTCGTAAAGATGGTCGAAAGGTCGTGAAGCGTATGTGGTTCATGTGTATGCCTTGGAGGCTAAAGAATCTTTGTTGAGAAGGTTCGTACCATTAAGGAATTTGTTGATGTGTTTCAGAGGAGCTTAGGGTTTGCCACCGGATCGTGAGGTAGAGTTTGGGATAGATCTCGCTACCGTGGAGGCGCGCGGTGTCTATTGCTCCATATAGGATGGCACCAAAGGAATTGGTGGAGCTTAAGGCTCGATTCGGGAGTCGTTGGATCGAGGCTTCATTAGGCCAAGTGTTTCGCCGGGGGGCGCGCGGTATTATTCGTCAAGAAGAAGAAGGGCGCACGATGCGGATGTGTATCGACACGCTAACCGAATAAGCCGACGATTAAAAACAAGTATCCGTTACCACGGATAGATGACTTGTTTGATCGGTGAAAAGGTGCATCGGTGTTTTCAAGATCGATTTGAGGTCCGGGTACCATCGGTTGAAAGTTAAGGAAGCGGATATCCATAAGACGGCGTTTGGACTGACGTGACGGGCACTCACGAATTCTCGTAATGCCGTTCGGGTTGACTAACGCTCGTGCAGCTTTTATGGATATGATGAATAGAGTGTTTCAGTGAAGATTCGGACCGTTTCGTTGTGGTTTTTATTGACGACATCTTGGTTTACTCAAGATCGGAAGAAGAGCATGATGCACACTTGAGAGTGGTGTTGCAGATTTTGAGGAGAAGCAACTCTATGCTAAGTTCGATGTAAGCGCGAGTTCGCTTAGTGAAGTGACGCGTTTTTGGGTCATGTAGTATCGGTGAGGGGATTAGAGTAGATCCTCGGAAGGTTGAGGCGTTTTTGACCTGGAAGCCTCCTAAGTCGGTCACGAGATTCGAGTTTCGGGTTTGGCGGGATACTACAGAAGATTCGTTGAGGTTTCTCGTTAATTGCAAGCACCGATGACTAAGTCAGCAGGAAGGAGCTCCGTTCGTTTGGACCGAGAAACAAAGCAGGAGAGTTTTGATAAGTTGAAGAGGATCTTGACCGAGGCTCTGTTTTAATTCAACCCGAGGTTGGTAAGGAATTCACAGTGTCATCGCGACGCATCACATACGGGTTTGGGTTGTGTCTTTGTCATGGGAGGGTAAGGTGGTGGCTTACGCTTCTCTGCGGTGAGGCCACACGAGGTCAACTATCCGACGACGACGATTTAGAGCTAGCACCGTAGTATTCGCTCTAAAAATGCGGAGGCACTACTTGTACGGTGAGAAGTCAATCGTCTACACAGATCATAAGAGTCCAAGTATCTATTGACTCGCAGAGGATCCGAATTTGAGGCGGCGTAGATGGGTTGAATTGCTCAAGGACTACGATCGCTCGATCGAGTATCATCCGGGCAAGGCTAACGTGGTGGCGCACGCGTTGAGCCGTAGGGTTGTTTCGGACTTAAGAGCGATGTTTGCCCATTTAAGTTTGTATGACGACGGAGTATTCTCGCAGAGTGCGCGAGTTAAGCCTACTTGGGTTGAGCAGATCAAAGAGAAACATTGGAGGATGAGGTTACGAGTGCGCTGAAGGTTACAAGTGCGGAATGGTGGTTTGACGGCCATTCTGACTTGTCTAGTGACGAGGTTCTCGTGTTTCAAGGTAAGGCTTGTATGCCTAAAGATGTTGAGTCGAGGCAGAAGATTCTTGGACGCACATAGCGATCCTTATGCTATGCATCCCGGAGGTAGTAAAATGTATAGGGATCTTAGAAGCGATTTTGGTGGCTGGCTTGAAGAAGAAGAAGTGCGAGTTTGTTGGGAAGTGTCCGACTTGTCGCCAGTCAAGGTGAACATCGCCTACCGTCGGGTTTGCTTGGTACGGTGAAGATTCCTCGATGGAAATGGGAAAGGATAACTATGGATTTAAATCGGTGGTTTACCGCTACGCCAAGCAAGAAAGATTCGATTTGGGTTATCGTGGACCGTCGACTAAGTCGGCCCATTTCATTCCGGTGAGAGTGGACTATTCACTTCGAGAGATTGGCGAAGCTTTATGTGTCGAGAGATAGTAAGGCTACACGGTGTTCGATTTGGTAATCTCGGATAGGATCCCGAGTTTACGCCGAGGTTCGAGAGCGTTGCATCGAGCTCTGGCACGCGCTTGATTTCAAAGACGGCTTTTCACCCGCAAATCGACGGCGGTCGATCGTAAAGCGGTTATTCAGATCTTGGAAGACATGTTGAGAGGTTGTGTTCGGACTTGAGGCGCTTGGGAAGAGTTCTCGCGTTAGCCAAATTCGCCTATAACAACAAACTACCAAGCAAGCATCAAAATGGCACCATATGAGGTATTTGTATGGTAGGAAGTGTCGCTCACCTACATGTTGGACAGAGTTAGGTGAACGCCAGTTGTTGGGACCCGAGTTGGTTGCTGAGACAGAAGACAAGGTTAAGGTGATTCAGTCTCGTTTGAAGGAAGCTTCAGACCGGCAAAAGTCTTATGCCGATCTTAAGCGAAGAGATATAGAGTTCGCTGTGGGAGATCGTGTTTTCTTAAAGGTCTCACCTTGGAAGAAGGTCTTTGAGGTTTTGCGTAAAAGGCAAGCTAAGTCCGAGGTTTATTGGGCGTAGTATAAGGTTTTGAGACGTGTTGACCGGTGGCATGATCGCTTGAGTTGCGGCGAGCTTAGCCAGATTTACGACGTTTTTCATGTTTCGATGCTTCGGAGGTATCGTTCAGATCCATCACATGTAGTAGCAGTAGAAGAGATCGAGGTGAACCCAGATATGACCATAGAGGAAGAACCAGTGCAGATTCTAGATCGAGATGTCAAGGTCCTGCGTAGAAAGTCCGTGCCTTTGGTTAAGGTTCTTTGGCGGAATCATGGCGTGGAAGAAGCCACGTGGGAACCCGAGGATACGATGAGACAGCAATACCCGCAACTCTTTTGACCAGGTAATTTCGAGGCCGAAATTATTTTAAGGGGGGTAGAACTGTAATATCCCGGGTTAGGGGCTATTTTGTTGTTGCATGTTATTGCATGTGTTAGTGCGCTGTGTTGCCATTTCGGTGTTTTAGGGGCTTAATTGTAGCCTAGGTGAATGCTTGAGTGTATGGGAAAATTTTAGTTTTTGAGCTAAGGTATAAGGAGCTGAGGAAGCTGGGGCTTTTAAATTATTTTGGGTGTTTGTTAGCACAAGAAACAAGTTGGTGGAGTGGCAATGAAGGCGCCACTAAGGCTTGGAGTGGGTAACGCCTAAAGCAAGGTGGAGGCCTTGTGTTCGAGCCATGAGTGGCCACTTTTGGCACTCTTTTGACGGCATGGAGGAAGGAGTTTGTGGAGTTCAAACTCGCCATTGACTTGGTCTTCACATTCGAATGGTAGGTGGAGAGGATTTTAGGAGGTTGACTAGTTCAACCAATTTGAATGTGTGGAGTTGAGTGAATTTGGGGATTTGGCCGAATATTGGGAGTTGGGGAGAGGGTGGCCGGTTTTGGGAAGTAGGGAGGTGTTGTGCCGAAATTCCCTTGGAGCTTGGTGCATTTTTGGTCATTTTGGTTTCAAAGAAGAGGTTTTCCTTCTTGTCTTTTGTCAACCGAAACACAAGTGAGTTCTTTTGTTTTCTTCATTTATTTTTGTTGAACCAGAAAGATCAAAAATCCCTATAGCCTTGCCGAATTGTCTTTGTTTCTCTCAACCTTCTTAGTAGCCGAATTTTCAAGAGTGTTCTTTTGTCTTTTCTTCTCTTTTGCAAACCGAAAACTCTCAACCATATCTCTCCCTCTTTCATTTGTGTATGCCGAATGCCTCTTTCATTTTGTTCTTTTGTTCATTGGGTGTTGAGGTGAAACTAGCTCTCTCCTCTTCTCAACTTTCCTTTCTTGTTTTTGAAACCTTGTGAGCCGAAACCCCATTCTCTCAAATACCATTCATCTTTTCTTTTTCTTCAAATCAGAAGTACTTTTTATCTCCTTGTTCTATTTTGTTACTTGGCCGAATATCAGCACTATTCTGTTGCACTTTGTTTACTCTCCTCTTCAACTCGTAGAAAATCGTAATTGGTATAAATCACCTTGACCGAATCTTTTATTCTTCTTTTGGCACAAGCCTTGGCCGAATATAGAGTGTTGGGTAAGTGTTTGGCCGAATGGTCATCTCCCTTCTCCCTTACACTCTGTTGATGTTGGTTTGCTTAAGGGCCGAATATAGTTATTTTTGGAAGGGTATTAATCTCTTTGTTATAGGTCATTTGGATTTTGGATACAATCAAGTGGAGCCTTCGTTTTCTGATTAGCCAAGAGGGGTAAGTTTTGGTAAGGGTTAATACTATTAGTTGATTCCTTTATTTCATTGAGTCAAGTTAATTAGTGATTAATGATTCTATTTCGAGGTGAAGGCCGATTGTCAAAGAGAACCACTATTGGTTCGGGGTTTGGTTGGAAATCAAACCATTCGCTAGTATAAGGAGTTAGCAATCGAGGGACTTAGATCGCTTTGGGTCAGGATTTCTAGGCTCGTATTATCAGGTGTGTATACTAACACACTTATATTTAGTAATATGATTGATAACCATGTGATGACTAATGATACAGTGACGATTGATATGATACCCTAATGGGTATGATTCTGGACTCGGGTAAGTCAGTATTACTATTTTTAATGATGAGTTATATGTTACCATGATTTGAGATATATGTGACATGAGATCTGACATGAGATGCATGATTGTATGATATGCATGATTACATGAGTATGGTATGTTGATGGGGTGATACGAGTGGAGGGAGCAATGGTATTTTGTCCGACGAGCACCAAAGTGCTTTGGTAGCACACTTTGTGACTTTGGGTCACCAGAGGTTTGGCACCTCCAGAGGTTTGGTACCTTAGCGCCTCGTCCTGCTGGCTCGCACACCACGATGGTTTGCCCCACATGATGATTATATCTGGATTGACGCCGGTGTTTTGGTAACACACGATGGGTTGGCCCCATCACCGATTTGTGACTACGGTCACCAAGTGCTTTGGTAGCACATTGTGTCTTTGGGACACCAGAGGTTTGGCACCTCATTGCGACTAGTCCACGTGGTTTGACCACCGTGGGTTGGCCCTACTTGAGATATGGGATGGAAATCGCTAGTGTTTTGGTAACACACGATGGGTTGGCCCCATCATTGGATTTGTGACTTTGGTCACCGGTGCTTTGGTAGCACAATTGTGTCTTTGGGACACCAAAGTGGTTTGGGACCACATTGATGGATAATGTGTCTTTGGGACACAGTGTTTTGGTAACACATTGTGACTATACGTCACCGGTGGTTTGGTACCACACGGGTAGAAAAGGTGTATGGATGGTTAGGATCGGGTTGCATTAATTATGTTACTATGTATGATGTGTGTTAGCATGTTGTTTTATCGGGAGCGGGATTTACACATCGAGTCACTCGACTCACCCTCTCCTTTGACATTTCAGTGACTCGTGAGACGCGGACATGGAGCCGGGATGGACTCGGGTGCTGCTGCCATGCCATGGAATAAAAGTTTTACTCGGATGTTATGTTTTGGGTACTTTAGTAATTTACTTTTAGTTGGGTTTATTTCAGGATTTGTAAAAAAGCCTTTAAATTCTGCCTTTTGATATTATGTTTTAAGTTTGATTTTAATATGCCTTAATAAATAAGTTGGTATGAGGTTTACTAAAACTTGGAAAGATAATGATTTCAAATTATAACGCAAAGTGTTTTAAACTATACCATCGGGTATCGCACTGATTTTATAAGCATATGAAAATCAATGGTTTTCAAACTTGAACGCAAATTTTTACTAAGTCTAAATGTTTTAGTAACAAAATTAAACCGCCGTTTCTCAAACGAAACAAAGTTTTATCAATTCTATTTAGTACAAATTCGAAATTTTCAAACCCGTTTTCCCCGTAACATACCAGATTCGGTCGTGGTGTTCGGACCGGGTTGGGGTGTTACAAATCCCATCAATATTCTTATTTGCTGAAATTTGGAAGGATTCTTTCGGGATTTTTGCCATAGTCGACTATGAAGGAATAGATCTTCGGGATTTGACCATCAAGGTAAGTCATATCTGACATTCGGCCAAGGGCCATTGATTGTGATTAAAGGTTAGAAGTTGATCTAACATGTGGTTTTAGGGATTTCGACAGAAGCTATAACCAAGGGATAATTTCGGGATTTAAGATCCTTAAGGTAAGTGACTATGAATATTCGGCCAAGGCCTATTTTAGTAGTTAGATCTATTTTTATGTGTTTTGAGTCGAAAACTAACCGATTCAAGGGATCTAGTGATTAGTCGATTTCAAAGGGGAAGAATACAAGTTTTCGGGACTTGATTCTTAAGTCAATCGGCAACAAGGTAAGTTTTAGTATACTAATCCTACTAGGATTTGGATTTATGGCCGAATGGCTTTTTATTAAATTAGTAAGTGATTAATCAAATGTAGGGATTAAGGATCTAAGCGGTAGATTAGATTACGAGATCTCAAGGAATTTGCTAAGCGAATCAGGTGTGTACCCAACACTAATTCTTAATAAGATTTATGGCTATGTCTAATTAAAATATGTGATTTTAAGAATAAGAATGTGGCTAAGGTACCATGTTATGGTACTAAGTACTCAGGTACATTTCCTACTCCTACTAGGAATATGAAATATGTTATTTGTAACATGAGAATAAGAATGCGAACTTTGGCATATTAATGCATAATTACAAAATGGGGCATATGGGTTATTGAAAGGGGAAGTGAATGTGGTGACCTAAGACCGTGGTACCTGAATGTGGAGACCTAAGACCACAGTAATCTAAATGCGGTGACCTAAGACCGCGATATCTGAATGTGGTGACCTAAGACCACATATGCGGTGACCTAAGACCGCGATATCGAGTGTAGCAGAAGGAGGGTCGACTTAGTAGTCTCCACGGTGTACAGGTTGGTACGGGAGAGTGTAGCGGATGGCTTATTAGGTTTGGGTTTGGGAATGCATCATAATTTGTATGCTATGATATGAATGTGTAATATTTGTTATGCCTGATTCTATTATGATTTAGTGTTGTGTACACATTGAGTCTATTGACTCACCCTGTTGTGGGACCATGTTTCAGGTGATGAACAGTAATGGACCGGGATGGCAGAACTTGTGGTGGCCATGCTCAACATGAAGTTTTTATTTTTTATAGACTATTAATTTTTAAGTACTCCGAATTATTTGGATTTATTTGATGTAATAAGGCCATAAGGCCATAGTGCACTATTTTATTTCTGTTTTTATTTATTATGTTACGAAATTTTTATTAAGTTAAAGATTAAGTAATTTACTTTAAATGTATTCTATATGTTTTATCACCTAAAATTTAAAAGGGTTTTCATTATAAAACGATTTTGTTTTCTACTCGAGCCCAACCCAAAACAATATTTCTTTCAAAACACACTATTTTCCCAAAGTAACAAAAGAACTTTGAACCAGTTTACTTGAGGAACATACCAAATCTGGTCAAAGCTCGTGGGCCGGGTTTGGGGTGTTTCAGTTTGGTATCAGAGCCCAATTTTAAACTCTCGACCTTGGGTTTAAGGCCCAAAACATTTTTGAATCGAGCCCAAATAAGTTTTATAAAAATATTTTATGAAATCAGCAAGTTTTTCTGGCATGGCACCTAAGTCTCCGACCCGCAGTCCACCAGGTAAGTATTTCGATCTCTTGGGTGATTTATATTATGATTTGTAGAAGGGTAGAAATGGGATGGAACGTAGATTAGTGAACTAGAATCTACTGGACCGTAGGACTAGTCTACTCAAACACAAGTGTATAAGACTTAAGGACCATTAAACAAACCTGTGACTAAGTCGCCGAGAGCTGAAGGTGTGGCAACCATTGCACGCATGTCTAGGATTGGTATTCGGTAAGAGCTTGGTACTTAAGCGACCCTAGCGACTCACCTCCTCTTTACTCGAATCCGCGCAGTGCGTAGCTACGGTTCACCCTAACCATGAGGACTTATTCATAGGCTAAACCCAATAACTAAAACCCGAAAAGGGACTAGCCATGTTTTTATGGAAACCCTAGTTTTAAAAATCACCAAAGTACCCCTTTGAATGGTAACGAAAACTTGCTTTTAGAAAATTTTCAAAATATTTTTGATTTATAAAAATTACCAAAATGCCCCTAGTGGCGAAATTACAAAAAAAATGCCCTGGTTTCTAAAATTACTTGAACTACCCCGAATTCACTAAAATTTTCTTACTTTACAAAAGTCCCTAAGAATCCTATTTTGCAAAATCCTAAAACACCCGATTTGGAAAAAAAAAGAATTTACGAAATTGCCCCTGACGTACAAAATTACCAAAATGACCCTGATTTCCAAAAAAAATTTTTTTTGCAACATCACCGTTTTGGAAAGAACAATTCTCAAAAGAACCTCAAAGTTTTGCAACTTTTGAAATATCCCTGATTTGTTAAATTTTACAAATTTACCCTGGTTTATTACCAAAATGCCCCCGAGATTCAAAATTACCGAAATACCCTCGGATTTCAGAATTTCCAAAAAAAATACCCCGGGAACACAAAATTACCAAAATACCCTTACTGACAAAAATTACCAAGCAACCTTATTTTGAAAAATTACGAAAATACTCCTGGGATAGGAATAAGGCAAAGAGTGTTCGAATAGTGAATGTGGGTGGTAGATACCACTGAATAAATATGTCTATGTTGATGAATGAATGTGCCTCTATTGAGGAATGAAGGTGTCTCTGTTGATGAATGTGAATGTGATTCTCTGAATTAGAGTAGTGAACTTGAATTGAAACTTTGTGTGATCGAAAGAACTACTTCTAAATATCTTTATTTCATAAAACTGTTCGCAGTTAATATGTGGAACAAAAATTTTGATGCATAAAACTCTTTAATCGGATTAAATTGCGGCATTAGAAATGAGTTCTAGGGGACGTGAACTTAGAGATTGTGCCTAGGAAGTATGATGGTTCTATTAAGATCAGAGTGCGCGTGACATAAGCGTAGTGTGATGAGTTAAGATGTACGATTATTCGTTAGTAAGTAATTTCGAGGACGAAATTATTTTTAAGGGGGTAGAATCAGAACATCCTCGGAAATGGGCCTATGCATTTTTGATTTAATTATACGAAATGGCATGTCTTATGTGTTATGAATGTATGGTGAACATTTCTGGAAACTTGGAAATGTAAGGAAATGTCAAGTTTAAAGAGGCAAACGAAAATTTTTGGAAACTTAGAAATGACTTAGAAATGTCGAGTTTTAAAGTTTAAAAGAGGAAATTAAGGCAAGGTGGCCTTAAGAGAAAAAGTATGTGAAATTTGACATAAACAGGGCTTGGAAAAGTGGCCTCGAGATGCCACTTAGGGCCTCTGGAAATGGCGCCACATGCAAGGGATTGGGCCTGAGTTCGAGTCACAGGAAAGCAAATAAAAGAAATTTTATTTTACTTCCGAGAAGAAGTGAGGTGGACGGCACAAGGCTATAATTTAGGAGCCTTTATTCTTTTATTTTTAAGAGATAAATAGTGGATAAATAAGGGATAAATAATGGATTTATTTAAGATTATTTTCAAGAGATAAATGAGGAATTATTCTTTAATTAGGAAAATAAGGGAGAAGTGATGGCCAAGTAAGGGACTTTGAGTTTAATAATTTCAGCTAAGTAAGGATAGTTCTTTGAATTATCTTTTATTTTAGGAGATAATTAAAGAGATAAAGCTATCAAGATAGAAGAGTGATGGCCAAGTAAGGGATTCTAAGTTAGTAAATTCTGCTATATAAGGAAAAGAGGGCCATTCATCATTCTTTCTCTCAACCCTTCTCTCTGCCGAATTTCCTAGAGCATTTGTTCTTCTTCTTTTTGTTAGCCAAAGCCGAAAATTCAAGATATCACCATTAGCAAATTTCTTTTCTTTCCAATCCATCAAAAGTGAATCTTTGAGGGCTTCAAGCATAAGTCTTTGTCGATTTCTTCAAGAAAGGGTAAGAACAAGTTTTGATTTCTATTCTTTTCTTTTAGGTTTGTCGAAATCTAGGACTAATCCCATCAATATTCTTATTTGCCGAAATTTGGAAGGATTCTTTCGGGATTTTTGCCATAGTCGACTATGAAGGAATAGATCTTCGGGATTTGACCATCAAGGTAAGTCATATCTGACATTCGGCCAAGAGCCATTGATTGTGATTAAAGGTTAGAAGTTGATCTAACATGTGGTTTTAGGGATTTCGACAGAAGCTATAACCAAGGCCAAGGCCTATTTCGGGATTTAAGATCCTTAAGGTAAGTGACTATGAATATTCGGCCAAGGCCTATTTTAGTAGTTAGATCTATTTTTATGTGTTTTAAGTCGAAAACTAACCGATTCAAGGGATCTAGTGATTAGTCGATTTCAAAGGGGAAGAATACAAGTTTTCGGGACTTGATTCTTAAGTCAATCGGCAACAAGGTAAGTTTTAGTATACTAATCCTACTAGGATTTGGATTTATGGCCGAATGGCTTTTTATTAAATTAGTAAGTGATTAATCAAATGTAGGGATTAAGGATCTAAGCGGTAGATTAGATTACGAGATCTCAAGGAATTTGCTAAGCGAATCAGGTGTGTACCCCACACTAATTCTTAATAAGTTTTATGGCTATGTCTAATTAAAATATGTGATATTAAGAATAAGAAAGTGGCTAAGGTACCATGTTATGGTACTAAGTACTCAGGTACATTTCTCACTCCTAATAGGAATATGAAATATGTTATTTGTAACATGAGAATAAGAATGCGAACTTTGGCATATTAATGCATAATTACAAAATGGGGCATATGGGTTATTGAAAGGGGAAGTGAATGTGGTGACCTAAGACCGTGGTACCTGAATGTGGTGACCTAAGACCACAGTAATCTAAATGCGGTGACCTAAGACCGCGATATCTGAATGTGGTGACCTAAGACCACATATGCGGTGACCTAAGACCGCGATATCGAGTGTAGCAGAAGGAGGGTCGACTTAGTAGTCTCCACGGTGCACAGGTTGGTACGGGAGAGTGTAGCGGATGGCTTATTAGGTTTGGGTTTGGGAATGCATCATAATTTGTATGCTATGATATGAATGTGTAATATTTGTTATGCCCGATTCTATTATGATTTAGTGTTGTGTACACATTGAGTCTGTTGACTCACCCTGTTGTGGGACCATGTTTCAGGTGATGAACAGTAATGGACTGGGATGGCAGAACTTGTGGTGGCCATGCTCAACATGAAGTTTTTATTTTTTATAGACTATTAATTTTTAAGTACTCCGAATTATTTGGATTTATTTGATGTAATAAGGCCATAAGGCCATAGTGCACTATTTTATTTCTGTTTTTATTTATTATGTTACGAAATTTTTATTAAGTTAAAGATTAAGTAATTTACTTTAAATGTATTCTATATGTTTTATCACCTAAAATTTAAAAGGGTTTTCATTATAAAACGATTTTGTTTTCTACTCGAGCCCAACCCAAAACAATATTTCTTTCAAAACACACTATTTTCCCAAAGTAACAAAAGAACTTTGAACCGGTTTACTTGAGGAACATACCAAATCTGGTCAAAGCTCGTGGGCCGGGTTTGGGGTGTTTCAGTTTGGTATCAGAGCCTAATTTTAAACTCTCGGCCTTGGGTTTAAGGCCCAAAACATTTTTGAATCGAGCCCAAATAAGTTTTATAAAAATATTTTTTGAAATCAGCAAGTTTTTCTGGCATGGCACCTAAGTCTCCGACCCGCAGTCCACCAGGTAAGTACTTCGATCTCTTGGGTGATTTATATTATGATTTGTAGAAGGGTAGAAATGGAATGGAACGTAGATTAGTGAACTAGAATCTACTGGACCATAGGACTAGTCTACTCAAACACAAGTGCATAAGACTTAAGGACCATTAAACAAACCTGTGACTAAGTCGCCGAGCTAGGGTGTGGCAACCATTGTACGCATGTCTAGGATTGGTATTCGGTAAGAGCTTGGTACTTAAGCAGTCCTAGCGACTCACCTCCTCTTTACTCGAATCCTACCTGGTGCGTAGCTACGGTTCACCCTAACCATGAGGACTTATTCATAGGCTAAACCCAATAACTAAAACCCGAAAAGGGACTAGCCATGTTTTTATGGAAACCCTAGTTTTAAAAATCACCAAAGTACCCCTTTGAATGGTAACGAAAACTTACTTTTAGAAAATTTTCAAAATATTTTCGATTTATAAAAAATTACCAAAATGCACCAAGTGGCGAAATTACAAAAAAATGCCCCTGGTTTCTAAAATTACTGAACTACCCCCAATTCACTAAAATTTTCTTACTTTACAAAAGTCCCTAAGAATCCTATTTTGCTATAACACCCCAAACCCGGTCAATACACCACGACCGAATAACGGTATGTTACTGGGGAAAAAACGTGTTTTGAGGGTTTGGTTTCGGTTAAAGATTTGATAGAAAACTCTTTGTTATAGTTTGTACTTGCCAAAATCTTGGGCATGATGTTTTAATGATGATAGTGTATTTTGGAAACCCGGGAATTTTGATAAGCTTAGTTGAACCCACAAGTAGAACAAATTTATAACATTTAGAAATCTGAGAAAAATTCCTTGTGTTTGCTTAGAAACATCTTAAACTTAGTGTGAATAAAATCTCAAGTTTGGAAAACATTTGGGTGTATTCATTTTAATGTTTTAGTGTGATACCCGTTGGTAAAGTTTAAAACATATCGCTCTGTAGTTTTAAAAACACTTTTTCTTTCCAAGTTTTATCCAATATTAATCCAATACTTTGTTAAGGCATATTTGAAATCACATTTAAGCATATAAATAACCAAAGCATAATTTTAAAAGGCCATTTACAATCCCAGCAAAACCAAATGAAAATAAAGGAAATAAAGTACTAAGTATTTAAATCAGTGCAAATCTGAATTTATTCATGGCATGGTCACCTCGAGTCCACCCGGCTCCATATCCGCGATCTAAGTGCCACCTGAAATGATAAGGGAGAAGGTGAGTCGCGAGACTCAGTGCTTAAATCCCCCTCCCGATTAATGCAACAAGCTAACACACATCATAGCAAAGCAATACAATTAATGCACCCCAATCCTAACCATCCATATCGCCTTTCCTACCCCGTGTGGTACCAAACCACTGGTGGTGCCAAACCACTGGTGACCTAAAGTCACGATATCCATAAGTGTGGTGCCAAACCACTGGTGACCCAAATTCACGAATAATCCAATGATGGGGCCAACCCATCGTGTGATACGAAATCACCGGGCGTCAATCCCGTATCTCAATCGTGGGGCCAACCCATCGCGTGGTACGAAAGCCACTGGGATGAGACGCTATGAGATGCCAAACCTCTGGTGTCCCAAAGACACAATGTGATACCAAATCACTGGTGACCGAAGTCACGAATCCAATGATAGGGCCAACCCATCGTGTGATACCAAATCACTGGCGTCAATCCCGTAATATCAACCGTGGGGCCAACCCACTGTGGTGCTAAGCCACTGGGACGAGACGCTGAGATGCCAAACCTCTGGTGACCCAAAGTCACAATAACCAATCTGTGGTACCAAACCACTGGAGGTGCCAAACCTCTGGTGTCCCAAAGACACGGATATCATATTTCCCCCTCATCTCATATCACCCATACATGTCATACTGATGCAAATCATGCAAGTCATGTGAATCATGCTAAACAGGTTTCATAGTGTATCCCATAACACATACATCATAAGTCATGATATCACATATCACTAACAAAGCTCGTAATGAAACGGACTTACCCGAATCCGCGCACATACCCCATTGGGTACCATATCAATCATCTTACTGTTTTGGTCTTAATAGGCAATCAGGTTGTTAAACATATCACTAAGTAGATAGTGTGTTAGATTACACACCTGTTCAAACACAAGCTTTAAACACAACGAACCGATCTAAGACCCTCGAATACCTTGCTCCTATAATCGGCCAAACATAGATTAGTCACTTATACCATTCAGCCAAAACCAAATAAATTAAGAGGGTTAACGCTTAACCCTTACCTTATCCTTGATTTGGTTTCCTACCAAACCCGAACCAACAATGGTTCCTCTTAAAGCAAACGGCACACCCTATTAAGAAGTAATATTAATTTCTTGTAAGTTTGACTAAACGAGAACTAAGAGAATAGACTTGATAACATCAACACTTGCCACCACTTACCAACGATTAACAGAGAAAGAAGACTTCTCTTGCTTGCTTCCAAAATCCAAAGGCCCTATAACGCAAAGATTAACAAAAGATTAACTCCTTCCAACCGAACCCAAAATCAGCTCTTAACCAAACCAAAACGATAAAGAACAAGGGAAGGGAGAAATGGCCATTCGGCCAAGCACTTACCTTCTTCTGAACTCAAATGAAAACCGAACTAGAAGAGGTCTACACCACACAACTATTCGGTTAAGATGCAACTAATGAAAGAAGAGAAATTTCGGCAACACCAGGGAGAGATTCGGCTATAATCTAAAAATAAAGCAAAAGAAATGTGATTCAAGAGAAGAAGAGAAATCGGTCAAAAGTTGAAGAAAAATTCGGCTCTAGAAGAAATGAGGAGAAGTAAATGGAGAATTCGGCTAAGAAGCAATGTGATTCCGGCACAAGTGTTTCAAAAGAGAAGAAATAAAAATATGAGAAAAAAGAGAATACTAGTTTCGGCTTATGCAAGTGAAAAGAAAAAGAAATGCAAGAGTGCATTCGGTTACCCAAGAGAACTAGAAAGAACAAAGCAAATTCGGCAACGGTTGCTTGTACTTTCGGTTTCAAGAAAGAAAATGAAAAAGAATTCAATTGGAATTTCGGCTACTATTGACAAAAGAGAGGAATTTGGCTTGACACAAAGTGACCGAAATTGCACAAAAGTGCCTAAGTGAATTTCGGCTATCACCCCTCCCCACTTACCAAAACCGGCCGCTCTCTCCACAAACTCCCCAACATTCGGCCACTACCAACCATTACTCCAAGCCACACATTCAAACTAGTTTGAACTAGTCTCCCTCCTAAATTCACTCTCCACCCACCATTTGAACAATTTGACTTGGTCCATGGCAGAGTTTGAACTGCCTACAACTTCTCCTCCTTCATGCAGTCAAAATAAAAGCAAAATGGGGGATTTTCGCAGCTTGAACACAGGACCTCCTTCCCCTGCAAGTGACGCCAAACTCAAGCTCTCAAGTGGCGCATACTTTGCCACTCTACTAGCTCCACTCTTGTGCTAGAATTCACCAATTAATGTCTATAAGCCCCAGCTCCTTCAGCTCCTTTCACATGATACTCAAAACCAAAATTTTCCCTACCACTCCGGCTTACAATAAGCTTACAACTAAGCCCCAAACAATAAAATAAACAATATTGCAGACCAAGCACATGCAAACAATGCAATAACAAAATAGCCCCTAACCCAGGATATTACATTTGCAAAATACTAAAACACCCGATTTGGAAAAAAAAGAATTTACGAAATTGCCCCTGACGTACAAAATTACCAAAATGACCTTGATTTCCAAAAAAAAAAAATTTTGCAACATCACCGTTTTGGAAAGAACAATTCTCAAAAAGAACCCTCAAAGTTTTGCAACTTTTGAAATATCCCTGATTTGTTAAATTTTACAAATTTACCCTGGTTTATTACAAAAATACCCCCGAGATTCAAAATTACCGAAATACCCTCAGATTTTAGAATTTCCAAAAAAAAACCCCGGGAACACAAAATTACCAAAATACCCTTACTAACAAAATTACCAAGGAACCTTATTTTGAAAAATTACAAAAATACTCCTGGGATAGGAATAAGGCAAAGAGTGTTCGAATAATGAATGTGGGTGGTAGATACCACTGAATAAATATGTCTATGTTGATCAATGAATGTGCCTCTATTAAGGAATGAAGGTGTCTCTGTTGATGAATGTTAATGTGATTCTCTGAATTAGAGTAGTGAACTTGAACTGAAACTTTGTGTGATCGAAAGAACTACTTCTAAATATCTTTATTTCATAAAACTGTTCGCGGTTAATAAGTGGAACAAAAATTCTGATGCGTAAAACTCTTTAATCGGATTAAATCGCAGCGTTAGAAATGAGTTCTAGGGGACGTGAACTTAGTGATTGTGCCTAGGAAGTATGATGGTTCTATTAAGATCAGAGTGCGCAGCATAAGCGTAGTGCGGTGAGTTAAGATGTACGATTATTCGTTAGTAAGTAATTTCGAGGACGAAATTATTTTTAGCGGGGTAGAAGCGTAACATCCGGAAATGGGCCTATGCATTTTTGATTTAATTATACGAAATGGCATGTCTTATGTGTTATGAATGTATGGTGAACATTTCTGGAAACTTGGAAATGTAAGGAAATGTCTAGTTTAAAGAGGCAAACGAAAATTTTTGGAAACTTAGAAATGACTTAGAAATGTCGAGTTTTAAAGTTTAAAAGAGGAAATTAAGGCAAGGTGGCCATAAGAGAAAAAGTATGTGAAATTTGACACATAAGCAGGCTTGGAAAAGTGGCTGGAGATGCCACTTAGGGCCTCTGAAAATGGCGCCACATGCAAGGGATTGGGCCTGAGTTCGAGTCACGGGGAAAGCAAATAAAAGAAATTTTATTTTACTTCCAGAAGAAGTGAGGTGGACGGCACAAGGCTATAATTTAGGAGCCTTTATTCTTTTATTTTTAAGATATAAATAGTGGATAAATAAGGGATAAATAATGGATTTATTTTAGATTATTTTCAAGAGATAAATGAGGAATTATTCTTTAATTAGGAAAATAAGGGAGAAGTGATGGCCAAGTAAGGGACTTTGAGTTTAATAATTTTGGCTAAGTAAGGATAGTTGCTGAATTATCTTTTATTTTAGGAGATAATTAAAGAGATAAAGCTATCAAAATAGAAGAGTGATGGCCAAGTAAGGGATTCTAAGTAAATTCGGCTATATAAGGAAAAGAGGGCCATTCATCATTCTTTCTCTCAACCCTTCTCTCTGCCGAATTTCCTAGAGCATTTGTTCTTCTTCTTTTTGTTAGCCAAAGCCGAAAATTCAAGATATCACCATTAGCCAATTTCTTTTCTTTCCAATCCATCAAAAGCTTAATCTTTGAGGGGCTTCAAGCATAGGTGCTGTCGATTTCTTCAAGAAAGGGTAAGAACAAGTTTTGATTTCTATTCTTTTCTTTTAGGTTTGTTGAAATCTAGGACTAATCCCATCAATATTCTTATTTGCCGAAATTTGGAAGGATTCTTTCGGGATTTTTGCCATAGTCGACTATAAAGGAAAAGATCTTTGGGATTTGACCATCAAGGTAAGTCATATCTGACATTCGGCCAAGGGCCATTGATTGTGATTAAAGGTTAGAAGTTGATCTAACATGTGGTTTTAGGGATTTCGATGAAGCTATAACCAAGGGATAATTTAGGATTTAAGATCCTTAAGGTAAGTGACTATGAATATTCGGCCAAGGCCTATTTTAGTAGTTAGATCTATTTTTATGTGTTTTAAGTCGAAAACTAACCGATTCAAGAGATCTAGTGATTAGTCGATTTCAATGGGGAAGAATACAAGTTTTCGGGACTTGATTCTTATGTCAATCGGCAACAAGGTAAGTTTTAGTATACTAATCCTACTAGGATTTGGATTTATGGCCGAATGGCTTTTTAATAAATTAGTAAGTGATTAATCAAATGTAGGGATTAAGGATCTAAGCGGTAGATCGATTACGAGATCTCAAGGAATTTGCTAAGCGAATCAGTGTGTACCCACACCTAATTCTTAATAAGTTTTATGGCTATGTCTAATTAAAATATGTGATATTAAGAATAAGAAAGTGGCTAAGGTACCATGTTATGGTACTAAGTACTCAGGTACGTTTCCTACTCCTACTAGGAATATGAAATATGTTATTTGTAACATGAGAATAAGAATGCGAACTTTGGCATATTAATGCATATTACAAAATGGGGCATATGGGTTATTGAAAGGGGAAGTGAATGTGGTGACCTAAGACCACGAACACGGTGACCTAAGACCGTGGTATCTGAATGTGGTGACCTAAGACCACAGTAATCTGAATGCGATGACCTAAGACCGCGATATGGAGTGTAGCGGAAGGAGGGTCGACTTAGTAGTCCCCACGGTGTACAGGTTGGTACGGGGGAGTGTAGCGGATGGCTTATTAGGTTTGGGTTTGGGAATGCATCATAATTTTTATGCTATGATATGAATGTGTAATATTTGTTATGCCTGATTCTATTATGATTTAGTGTTGTGTACACATTGAGTCTGTTGACTCACCCCGTTGTGTGACCATGTTTCAGGTGATGAACAGTAATGGACCGGGACGGCAGAATGAAGTTTTTATTTTTAGGGACTATTAATTTTTAAGTACTCCGAATTATTTTGATTTATTTGATGTAATAAGGCCATAAGGCCATAGTGCACTATTTTATTTTTATTTTTATTTATTATGTTACGAAATTTTTATTAAGTTAAAGATTAAGTAATTTACTTTAAATGTATTCTATATGTTTTATCACCTAAAATTTAAAAGGGTTTTCATTATAAAACGATTTCGTTTTCTACTCGAGCCCAACCCAAAATAATATTTCTTTCAAAACACACTATTTTCCCAAAGTAACAAAAGAACTTTGAACCGGTTTACTTGAGGAACATACCAAATCTGGTCAAAGCTCGTGGGCCGGGTTTGGGGTGTTTCATACGGTCTTATGCGAGACCTTATTAATCTAATGTCGTGACAAGGGTATCCTTTCTATTCCTAAGTTCAACCGAGACTTCGATATAGTAAAACTTCATCATTTTTTTCATCGAGACCTCATTAACCAATTTCATAAAATGAATATACATTTCATGTAATACCAAGCATTTAAATACATAATAACATAATGTTGATTTATTACACACAAACTTACCTCAGTACCAAAATATAGATAGTTGTTCAATTTATTACACCACCTTGTTTTTTCCTCGGTTTAGGTCCGGACTTCGTGTTTCTTAATCTATAATGACAAACTTCACTTATTTAATTATCACATTGACTAAAACAGCACATGAATCATACTTTGGCAAAAATTATAATTTTTCCCCTAAACTCTCACATATTTGCCAAATGGTCCCTAGGCTCGTATGATGAGATATACTCATTTTCTTGGTTACCTAAGCCTAGCCGAACCTATCTCAGGCTTATAATAGCTCACTTTTTCCTTCAAAACCGATTTTCACTACACATTTTACCACTTTTACAAATAAGTCCTTTTTAGGTGTTTCCATGAAAAATCACTTAGAGAAAGATGTTCATCACCCATCAAACTTCCATATTCCTCCATTAAACATCAAAATACATGCATGTCATACATGGGTAAGTTTTTGAACATGAACTCTAGCTTAAGATATGGCTAGAAATATCTAAATCAAGCTACGAGGATTTCAAAAATGTAAAGAACATTAAAAACGGGGCTAAGATGCACTTACTTTGTGCTTGAAAATGAACATAACCCTAGCTATGTCTTCTCTTCAATTTTAGGCACTTAGGGAAGAAGATGGACACAAATTTTGACTTATTTTCCCTTTTTATTAATTTATTAACTAAATGATCAAAATGCTCTTAAGGCCCTTCCTTGAGATTTTTCCCTTCCATGTCCATTTTTTTTCCATTATGAGATATAATGGTCTAATTACTAAATAAGGACCTCTAATAAATTTTCTAATGCTATCTCATACTTAAAACTTCTAGAATCTCATATTTTTCAATTTTTACAATTTAGTTCTAAAAGATAAATTGATCACTAAATCATAAAATTTCTTCATTAAATTTTCACACAACCATGAAAACATGTCATAGACCTCATAAAAACCATAAAACATATATTTTTACTTCGGATTTGTGGTCTTGCAACCACTATTTTTACTAGGCCCTAAATCGGGCTGTTACATAATTTTTTTACTAAAACCATATTTTGTTAAAATCAATATTTCATGTAAATTCAATAAAACATCAATACACAATTTAAAACCCCAAAAACCAAGTCATGCTTTTGTCTAAAACTCATTTTCATTGTCGAAGCGGAAAAAAATGATTTTGTCAAGTTTTAATAAAAACCAAGTTTTATGCATAATCTTATCAAATACTAATTTATGGAGTTTTTAAAACTTAATGTCATGCAGTCAGTTGATGTAAATCAAAATGAAAATCCCCAAAGTAATGTCCCATACCACAGTCTATGCTCGAACTTATTAGAGTCCCAAAATATCCATACCACAGTCTATGCTCGAACTTATTAGAGTCCCAAAATATCAAAATAAACTTTAATTACTCTAATTTTAAAAAAAGTTCTTAGAAACTCCTCCAAATACCATCATCGAATCCTAACCTTGGGGTTATCTGTAAAATCAAAAAACTAAAGGGGGTGAGCTATAAAGCTCAGTGTGAGACTAATATAAACATAATCACATACATAAAAACATATACATTATAAAATCATAATAATCATATCAGTTTCATATAACTCAATATTTCACATTTATACTATGCATGATCATGTCAATGCACATTTTGTAAAATGACACATATTTTTATGAAAACGGTCCTACCTATCTCCTCTACACACCAAAATCAAGCTCTCCAGAACTCGTGCATTCGATAACACACCAATTTGTGAACAGTGTCACAGTAATATAGATAAATTACCGCATAATCGAAATCATGGACAAGCACCAAAATCGAAAATATATTGCCAATAATCGAAATCATGGACAAGCCATCAAAATCACAGATAAACTGCCAATAACTTCAACCTTTCACATATCCCACCCCATGCATGTAATATGGCCAAAATCACATAAGCATGTCTAACATGCAAATCACATATGTACACATGGTACCAAAATTTCACATTTTATAAATCATGCGAAAATCACATATGTCATAAGATCACAAAACATGATAATGAGATTTACATAATTTTTAATCAATAATAATCATCAATATCATATAACATGCTTTTCATAACATATTTGATTTGGAATCACTTACTTGATATAATCCATAACGATGAGTTTTATCTCTCTTTATGGATAAGTATCATTATCAAACAAACATAATTCAAATAATGACGATTTTATCAGTATAAAACATAGACTTAATTTTGTTTGGTATTAAAATTCACACCTGATCATAGATTCAATGTGCAACAACTCTTTAGGAACGCCCAAACTTGGATCTAACAAATAGATTACCTAATCATTAAACAAATGGAAATCTTACGTTAAGACTACCATTTTTAAGGTAGATATGATAAGTTAGTTATCAATTTCCATTAACACTTACCCTAAAAATAATCACTTGGATTAGTGATTTCGATCCCAACGTTAATAGTCTCTTGGATTGGTGACGATTGACCCTTCAATAACATGACATACGATAAGTTAATATACGAGAAAATAATTCACTATGGCCCTTTAAGAGTATTCGGCCAAGAGAAAAAGTAGGAAGATTTCTACTCAACCCTTACACTTACATTAACTTGGTTGAAACAGTAAGATCGATAGATCCTCTTGATCACGAATCGGAGGGGAAAGAATGATCTAAAAAGGAGGATTATATAAAAGTAAGTTCATGAAAATAAATTTTAGGATTAAGAATTAAACACAATAAATAGTGCATATTTTTTTTATTACTAAAAAGAATAACGAAGGTGGAAAAATAAAGAAGAAAGGAGGAAGTATCTCAATTGTCGGTGGCGATTGAGGCAGCGGTGTGAAGGAGAAAAAACAAATATGGGTTTCAGTCACTTATCTAAAGGAGGAGAAAGGAGAAATGAAAATAAGAAAAGAGACTGAAGTTAAGCGGTTGTACGCGGTGGTTGTCACGATGGAGGAGGGCGACGCTAAAGGCGCTGATAGAGAAAATGGAAGAAAGGAGTGGCAGCAATGTGGAGGTCCAGTGGTGACGATGGTGGTTTGAGGCAAAGGAGAGGTGGAGGATAGGAGGAAAAATAATAGAAATGGTGGTTGATGGCCAAAACAAAAGAAAAGGGGAGAAAATAGGGAGGAACAAAAGAGGGGGTGGAAAATGAATAGGAAAATAAAAGATGGACAACAAAAGGTGTCATCCATCCTGCCCAAGTTCAATGTATGTCACACAAGGTAAGGGTGAAGAAAATAGGCATGTGGGGGGGACAAAGGAGTAAAAGGGAGATCATGGGAGTGAAAATGGGGCTATTGAGGGAATGTTGACCATGTAAACATGGGAAGAATCTTCCCAAGCAATGGGTTGGAAAGCAAGGGCATTTAGCACATGGAAAATTCACAAAAAATAATTAATAAAAAATGTGGTAATAAGGAGACCTACACCTAGGACCTATAGGATATTAATTAAACACTTAACCACTTAGCCACTTAATTCCATGTTATCATTTTAACAACAATACCATATAGCCATTTCATAAATATCCATTTCATGAGTCAATTTACATATATTCATTTCATATAACTCATTCTTATATCATTTAATACCCAATGAACCACAGTGATATAACAATGGATACGCGAGAAAGGGCTCACACGAACTATAACTGTAAATGCTCACATGAGCTGTGAAATGGGCATATTTACATGAGCTGTGGGTTGGGATGTTAAGCTACATAATGCTGCTCACACGAGCTGTGGAGAATATGCAACAAATGTAAGGCCTCAGTCATTGGTAGGACATCCAAGACCAGCACCCGAGATTGTAACAACCTCTAATAACATGTCATTTGTATCATAAGAACTCACAAGGTTCAAACGGGCCATATCTTATCCAAATCATATAGTCATTTATATAATAGTTTATCACCATTACTTAACCATGTAATTTTCCCATTTTCAGTCATAGTCTTAAATTTAACTAACATTTTAATTTAATCCAAACTATCAATTTATAATTATCAATCAATTTAAGCTACACATATAAAAATGTTAATAAAAACTTTATTCAAAATAGTAATTAACAACTTAATCAATATACGAACTTACCTAGACAAAAATGGTTGCGAATACTAGGCCGATGACTAATCCTTTAATTTAGCTTTTCCATGATTCGAGTCCGATTGATTCATTTCTTGATCTAAATAATAGTTTTCATTCAATTAATCCATTCAAACGTATCAAATAATTATACTTAAGCTTATAACCCTTTTCAATATAAATTTAGAAAAATTACCCCCTACATTTTACTCTTTATGCAATTTAGTCCCTAAATTCCAAATATACGAATTAGCCGCATTTAAGCAAAACCCAAGCTAGACGATTTCTATATAGTCCGTATTCAGCCTACATTTATTAATTTTTCACAAGAATTTCCTGTAATTTTACTATTTTAACAACTTGGTCCCTAAACATTAAAATTACTAAAAACTACTTTACAAAATAATCTTGTTTAACAACTAAGCTTAACAATTTACCATTAAACTTCAAAAACATTTCAAACCCATCAATGGAATAATCTAAAACGTTTAACAGTTTAATGAATTAAACACCGGGTTAGCTAGATTAGGCTAAAACAAAATAAAAAAAACATAAAAATTACTAAAAATGGATTAAAATCTCATACCATGCAATTGATATTGTGTTGGTCGAAAGCTTGCTCTCCCTTAGCTATGGTGTTTCGATTCTTACAAGAAAAAGATGAAGAATATGGTTTGTCCCATATTTTTTTGTTCTGAGTTTATTTATTTATCAAATTACATATTTTCCCTTTAAAATTTAATTAAATTTCATGTGACTAGTCATCAAAACCGTCCACTAACTTTTGTAGCTTTTACGACTTGGTCTTTTTTTACTTAATTAACTGTCTAAACATTAAAATTTCTTAACCAAATTTTAATACGACCTTGTAATAATCCTATAAATAATAAATAAACAATAAAATATTGACTCACTTTTTAGAATTATGGTCCAAAAACCATTGTTTCCAATACCACTGAAAACGGTTACAACTCTCTCCCCTTAATGGAATTTTTGTCCCCAAAAATCTTACCAGAGAATAGGTTCGAGTTTTGCAATTTCATAGCTTCTTCTGGTTCCTAGAGCTTTCTCGGTTTCGTGTCGATGCCAAAGAGCCTTAACTAAAGCTATGCGTTTATTTTTCAATTCTTTGATTTCTCAAGCTAGAATTTTAATAGGTTCCTCACTATACTACATATCAGATTGCAACTCTACCTCAGTTGGTGAAATCACATGTGAGGGATCAAATCTATACTATCTTAACATTGGCACATGGAATACATTATGAATTTTCTCTAGCTCCAACAATAAAGCTAAACGATAAGCTACCGACCCAATTCTCTCAATAATTTCATACGAACCAATCAAACATGAACTAAGCTTTCCTTTTCGGCCAAAACGAAGAAATTTCTTCCCGGGCGATACCTTCGAAAACACTTTGTCGCCAACATGAAACTTACTACTTTTTCTCTTCAAATCGACATACTATTTTTGATGATCAGAAGTAGTTTTTAAATAGTCTCATATCATTTTCACTTTTTATTCAGTTTCACAAATCAAATCATTACCCAAAAGCTTTTTCTCACTCAATTTGTTCCATCATAATGGAGATCTACACTTTCGACCATACAAAGCCTCGTACAGAGCTATTGTAATACTCGACTGGTAACTGTTATTTGTAAGCAAATTCAACCAACAGAAGAAATTTCTCCCAGTTACCTTTGAATTCAAGAATGCAACAATGAAACATTTCTTCGAGTATTTAAATCACTCTCTCAGACTGGTTGCCCGTGTAAGGATGAAACGCTGTGCTAAAAGTCAATTTAGTGCCCAAAGCTTTGTGTAACTTACTCTAGAATCTAGAGGTAAATCATGGATCACGATAAAAAAAATTGACAAGGGTACCCTGTTCAATCTAATAATCTCAGAAATATATAAATCTATTCATCTTTCCAGCTAAAAATCTATGAGAATGGGAATAAAATGTGTACATTTAGTTAAATGATCGACAACAACCCAAACCATCACACAGTCCATGGTAACTCATTCTCATTTCCATTCCGGAATCATAATAGGCTATAGCAACCCTAAAGGTACTTGATACTTGGCTTTAACCTGCTAACAAATCAAACATTTCAATACAAAATCTGACATTTCACATTTCATACCTGGCCACTAGTGCATTTGTTTCAAATCACTATACATTTTATTACTACCAAGGACAATCGAGTAACTGCTACTATGAGCTTGTCGCCAAAATCTTTTGTTTAACTTTAAAACTCTTCGAAACACATAATCTATTTAAAAAATGCAAGCTATCATCAGCACCAATGCGAAATTTTGTGTCTTGCACTTTTTTAATTTGCTCCCGTTTCACAACTAATTCAAGATCACTTTTCAGAGCCTCGCAAATTTGTTGTAAAAAAATTGGTCTAGCTTTTAATTCAACTAAAATTGATCCATCATTAGCCAATGTTAGACGAGTATTCATAGTTTTTAAAGCAAATAATGACTTTCGACTCAGAGCATCTGCAACAGTATTAGCTTTTTCCGTGTGATAGTCAATAATCAAGTCATAATGTTTTAACAACTCTAACCATCTACGTTGTAGTAAATTTAGTTCTTTCTAGGACATCAAATACTTCAAGCTTTTATGATTAGTGAAAATGTGGCACTTCTCTCCATATAAGTAATGTCATCAAATCTTCAAGGCAAACACAATAGCTACAAGTTCCAAATCGTGTATCGAATAATTCTTCTCGTGCGATTTCAAATATCGGGAAGAATAAGCTATCACTTTACCTTTCTACATTAAAACGCAACCCAAACTGTTAAGCCAAGCATCGTTTTATACCACAAATTCTTTACCAAACTCTAGTTGAGTTAACACGAGAGCTTCATTCAACATTGCTTTCAACTGATCAAAACTATGCTAACATTTATCAGACTAAGAAAACTTAATGTCTTTTAGTCGCAAATTCATTCGTGGTAAGGCAATCATCGAGAAACCTTTAACAAAACATCTATAATACTCGACCAAATCCCAGAAACTTCTTATTTCAATGACATTTCTCGGAGATTTCCAATTCAATATAGCTAAAATCTTGCTCGGATATACTCTTATGCCATTTTCGATACCACGTGACCCAAAAACTTGACTTCTCGAAGCTAGACCTCGCATTTATTGAATTTTGCAAATAATTGTTTCTCGGGCAGGTTTGCAACACAATGCTCAAATGTCGAGCATGCTCAGTCTAGTTTCTCGAATAAATCAATATATTGTCAATGAAAAAAATAATAATTTTTTTAATACGACCAAACTATTATGTTCATCAAGTCCATAAATACAACATGAGCATTTTTTAAACTGAACGACATAATTAAAAATTCATAGTGTTTGTACTTGGTTTTAAAAGTTTTTTTGGCACATCTGAATCTTTAACCCAAAGCTAATAATATCCCGAACTAAAATCAAAATTTGAAAATACTATCGCACCTTCAATGCGAGACAACGAATATTTTTTCTTAATTGTGACTTTATTTAGCTACAAATTAAGTCCTTACAGAACTTTTACTTAGAAAAACATGCATTTTATTGACCATATTTAACTAGGGGTTTCTTAGAATTCATGTGAAGTAACAGGGGCAAGTTAGGTTTGAAACAATTTAATCACATAAGCCTAAAAATTATGCAAGATAATATAGCTCTTTCGAGTTATTATGAACCTTCAATTTAGTTGGGTTAGGATCTAAATTAAGCTTGCACTTTTCAATTAATGTGTCCATTAGTCATCGTCTAATTAGGATTGCTTAACTAATTTTAATGCATTCAATCAAGTATGAATGAAATACGTACTTCAGTTTAATTGAAAACATGAACGGTTGAAGCACAGAACATCATAAACACAATTTAAATGAACTTTTTTTTTTCAAATTAATGCAACCATTCTAGGTAAACAAATTTAAGCTACCATTGTTGATGGCAAGATAACAAAACACATTGCAAACATAATTAAACGTAAACAAGGATAAGTAAGGATAAACTCTAGTTATTTCGATAATTTTGCAGAATCTGATTGAAGTGGTTTCTCCAATCCTCGTGTTGCTCCTTTGCAAGTTGCTTCTCAAGTGGCCGACCAAGAGAGTATCTTCTCAAGGTTTTGTTGGTTAAGGGACAAATAAAAGAGTGAAAAATGAAAGGAAACAAATAAAAGAATGAAATGAAAAATGATTATGGAATGAGGGATGATTGAAATGAGGAATGGATATGGGTATTTATAGTGAAGGATGATAGGTGTGTTTACTAAAAATAGCATGACAAATCCCTTAGGTTCTCCTTCCCATGGTTGACCATAAATTGTGGAGAAGGGAGTCGTTTGGTTGCTTGATTCATACATGATATCATGTTTGAATCAAACAAGGGGTGGATGATTTCTTAGGCAAAGTTGGTGTGCTACTTTCTGATTTATTTGCAAGTGGAGGGATCTCCAATAAATCTCCCAAAAGTGAATTTTTGAGCAGTCCAAATTTGCCAAATTGGGCTTTGTCTCCCATGTTTTGAGGTTTGGTGACCCAATTGTTTACCAGACTTGTCCATCAATTGACCCTTCTTTAATTAGATCAAATCAACTTTTCTTAACCCATTTTTATGTGTTTTTTTATCCATGTAGAGTGAAAATAGGCATGTGTAACGACCCGAATTGGGCCTAGTAGGATTGGGCCCATTGGGCCTTGACCGTAAAAGCATTTTGAAATTTTAGGAATTTGAGAACAACATTATTTCAAGTTGGACTTATTAGAAAGGTTATTTTCAAAATTTACGGGGTTCTAGGAAGTTCCAGGTTCAAATTGGGCCTTAGCAAAATTTTTATGTTTAAGTACTTTAAGGAGAGAAGGTAAGTGGCATCAAGACTTAAGGAAACAAGTGTGCATTTTGCTAGCATAAGGAGTCTATTGGTAAAGGTGGAAAGTGGCGTGTGGAGTGTACTAATGGTCTGAGGTTTGAATCCCATCTATTGCAAACTTTTTGATTAATTTTTGTGCTATTCATCCCAAGTGTCGGTCAAGGCTTTAATAAGGTAAGAAAGACTTTTTAATTTGGGAAAGATGACTAAGGATTATGGTAAGGAGGAAGAGAATGGATAATGAAGGAAAGAATCAAAAGAAAAAGGAAAGATAAGGGAACATGTTGGCTTATAGTGTGGAAGGTTTTTTGGAAAGATTCTTATTTGGTCAATGTTCATCTTTTGGTAAAGATGATACATGGTTTGGAAGGGGTTTTGGGGGGAAGCCGAATTTTGCATTACTGTTTTGGAAAAATTTTGGTGCTTGTTGGCCTAATTCCTTTTAGCATTCTTTTGTGTTCTTTTCTCCAATTTCTTCTTTTCCCTTGCCGAAACTCTAAAGCCAACTTTGTACACCATTTTCTCTTGTTTTGGTTGAAACTCCTAGGCATCCTTTCTCCATCTTTTCATTTCTTTTCACAAAATTCTTCAACCTTTCTTCCTTCTCCTTTAATCCATATTTTTGAAGTTGAATCTTGATCCTCTCTTCTTCTCCATCTTGCAAGTTGAACATTTCTTCTTTGATTAAACCTGGTAAGTGTTTTTATTCAAATCTTTTAATTTTTCTCCTTAGCTGAATGAGTATCCCTCATTATTTGGTTATTTCATATTGTTCTAAACAAAAATGGTGTTTTCCATACTCCCTCATATCGTAATCGTTAACATTAGTTGCAGTAAAGGAGCGTGTGGTGGTAGTCAGAAGGCGGGGTTGAATATCGGGACTCCGTAGAGGGAGATCACGTGTGGTAAGTGATTCAAGTGTAAGTAATACAAAATCTTCTGGAAATCCGAGGCTAACTTTTGGTTGGTATTGTTCTAGGGTCAACGAAGAGTGGTTCTTTAGGAAATCAAAATAAGGTGTGTAATCCCGTACCTTTCGAATATACGTTTGAAATGGTGTGTAATCTCACACTTCTCTGAAAGTTTGCATGAAATGTTCTGTGATTTGGTCAAAATACCAAAGAAAACCAGAAACCGGCATTCGTGACCACTCGGGCGTGTGTAAGTTCGTAGTGGTAACCATATTTTGCAATGAAACAGTTTTGGTTAGTAGCAGTGATGTGATTTTGAAAAATCAAAGAAAATGGGAGAAAAGGGATTAATAAGTGAATAAGATATCAAATTAAAGCTTATTGTGTCAATTTTATATGAAAGAAACAGAGGAGGAAGAGGAATTTTATATTCTGTGATATTTTAATTTTAGTGAGACTGGTTCTGAATGACTTCGTGGTTCCCTGATCTATCTTGGAAAAATCATATAAAATTGTACAAAATGAATTATGGGTTATAATTTATAAGTATAGATTTCTTAGTGGGAGTAACAAGTGGGAGTAACATATGAAAACTGTACAGAGAGATATTTGAAATTAAGGTAAGAGAGGTCAGAACTATTGGACAGTGAAACAAGGGAAACATTAAAGAATAAACTGTACAAAATGGTTAAGCCAAAAATTCTGAAAAATTGTAGTAAGATTATATATGAGTCTAGTTTCAAGGAAAATTTACGGATTTAGATTTCGAGATTCCTAACTCGAGTTATAGTCAATTTAGTCAGCACGACGTAGATGGACAGTTTCAAATTTTTATGCCCAAATTAGTAGTTAAATCGGGTTTGCAAAATTTTCCAAAAAACCCTTGGAGGGTAAATTATCGAAATACCCCTGGGTTACGAGATTTCCGAATTATCCTTAGTGGGAAAAATTACTGAATTTACGAAAATGCCCTTATGGGCCAAATTACAAAAATGCCCTTATGGGCCGATTTGCTAGAATGCCTTAGTGGGCCGAATTACAAAGTTCTATAATTGATCTATTTACTGTAATAAATCATTGGATTAATGATTGTTGTTTTTATTTTCCATGTATGTTGCGAAATTACCAAAATACCCTTAGAGGGTAAATTACTGTTATACCCTTATGGGTTGATTGGCATGATTGTGTGTATTTTCTCTATCTGGATTTGATGGTAATTTATTTCATACATCATTATGATATGTGCTTTGCATACATGACATTCTGCTTGGGATTGGGATATTGATGATCGGAGGAAGTATAATCTGGTGGCTCTGCCACATATTTTGGTGGCTCTGCCACATATTTTGTGTAGCTCTGCGACCGGTCTGGTGGCTCTGCGAGATCGATTCGTGGCTCGCCACATATTCTAGTGGCTCTGCCACAAATTCTAATAATGGCTATGTGCCTAATATATGAATCAACAACTCTGTGTCGATCACATTTACCCAAGATAGTGTGCCGATTATATTACCGTATATGATATTCTGGTGGCTCTGCCACAATTTATATAGTGGCTATGCCACGTATATTCTAATTCTGGTGGCACAGCCACAAATATTAAATGGCCGTGTGCTCGCAAATTAAATGGGCCGTGCTGCGAATTAAATGGCTTCGTGCCTGCGAATTAAATGGCTTCTTGCCTGCGATTGGTGTGTTTGGCAGGGTGGTTGACTTGATCCCCACAGGTGTGAGGGCTGGTACGGGTGGTGTGTAGCGGATGGATTTTTAGGAGGGGTTGGGGTGCATACATTTATTATATTTATACATTGTTATGTAATGGGCTTAAGCCCAAGATATTGCTATGTGGGTTCAGGCCCAATGGATAATGGTAAGGGGATTATACACTGAGTCCTTGTAACTCACCCCCTTTCTTTTCTTAATTCCTGTAGGTAACGCTCAGTGACGAGAACTTGGGGCCATGGATGACTTGGTGGAGACCATACTTCATAAATGATGTTTTCAAACATTAGTAAACTATTTTTTTGTATTATTTCGTTACCTTTAATATTTCAGGTTTTAAAGTTGTAATAAGGCCTCTAGGACTATTTTTATTTTGCTTATGTTTGCCGTACTTAGTATTTTGCTTGAATTGTTTTGAATGGGGATTTTTATAAAATCATAAATAAAGGTTTTCCAAAAATGGATTAATAAGTGAATTTTCATAACAAACTTTCACAAATATTTAACTTGGATTTTCTTTCAAATTATCAACGACGTTTTCAAAAGTCACGGTTTTAAAGTTCACTACCTCGATTTTCGACTCATCAATCAATCTTTCAAAAATAGCTGTATTTTATCAAATATTTACGTACAAAACTTGTTTACTTAAACAAAACCAAGAAATGCCTATTTTAGTAAGAATCACATGATGTTTTACGTTTTCCTCATGTGACATGTTAGATCCGGTCCTAACGCATGGGTCGGGTTTGGGGTGTTACTGTAACATTCTGAATTAATGGGTCTATGCGTTTAGTGTAAGGATATGTTTAATATAAGTGATAGGGGTCCAAATTGGGCTCAGGATTAGGCAAAAGCCTTGGTTAAATTATCTGATGAGGGATTATAGAGTTAAAAGGTGGTAATTGTGTTTAAAATACTAACGTGGGCTTGTGGCCCAACAAAAGGTGGCACTGCAAGGGAATTAGAAGGTGGCGTCATTAACAATTAAAGAGGCCAAATTTTTGGCCGTAAGGAGCTCATGTTTTGGGCCATTTTCGGCACTTAAAATAGAGCAAGGGGTGACGCCACACACAAGGGGTTTGGGGGCCAAAATTCAAGTTTCATAGAGCCCAAATCCTTTAATTTAAGTTAGCTAAATTCGGCATTAGGGTTAGGTGAAGTGGACGGCAACAAGGCTCAAAAATAGGAGGATTTATGTGGATTTTATAATTGATAATATAGATGATAAAAAGGAGAAAAGATAGGAGCTATCTGCAAGGCAAGGTGATGGCCGAAAATCCACCACCTAGAGGAGTAAAGAATTCGGCTACTTCATGGATAAGGGGTGCCGAATTTTCCCTTTTTATTAGCTTGACTTTTAGTTATCAGGAAGGGCGTTTTCGATTTTAAGCAGTAGATGCCGAAATTTCTATAAATAGGGGGGATATCTTATTGATTCTGGCATTTAAACCCTAATTTCCTCTTCACTCTTTGTATCGAAATTCTTAGCCTCCCCCTCTACAATTTCTTTTCTTCAATTTCTTCAAAAGCCGAAACCTCTCCTTTCACTCTCTTCTCCATTCTTTTTCTCTTTAGCCAATTTCTCTAAAAAGCTGAAATCTCCATAGTTTTTCTCTATTCATCCCATTTTTGAGATAGTTCTATTCTTCCGACAGTTAATCTTTTCCTTTGGCATTGCCGAATCTTCTCTCTAGTGCTAGCCGAATCCCCTGTGTTAAGGTAAGCATCGACTTCTATTAAGCTTTCATGTTCTATTTCAGTTTTTGAAAGGAAAAAGCTGAAAAGCTAATAGTTTAATGGTTCTATGTTGGGTGGCATTCCGGGATTTGAAGGAAACTTGGTCGTCTAGATCTAAAAATTGAAAAACGTTAGTCTCCAATTTTGGGATTTTAAGGTAAGAAGATTTTCCCTAGTTTTTTACTAGATTCGCTTATTATATGCAAGATCTTAACTTTATGATGAGCATTAACGATCATCAATTGTGATAGTAGTTCTGACAAGGACTTGTAATGGAATTAAATATGGATCAGGCAAAGGAGAGAATCCCTAAGTTTAAGAAACGAGCGGTATCTGCCGTTCGAGATTGGCCACTTGGTTATGGACCGGCTTTTGAATAACATCTTAGGTAGATAGCGGTTGTGTCGACTACGGATAGCGTCGACATAGAAAGTATCATTTTATTAGTAATCAGGCGTGTAGATCTCTAACACACTATTAATACTGTATGTATGTCTATATGTATGTTATGGGCTAACAAAAAGCCGGAAAGAGGCTATATAGACAGTCGAATGGAACCCTAAAAGGGTTAGGCATGGATGTCAAGTACGTAAACATAGAAATCTCTATGAGTATCGAAATATGTATAAGCCTGTATGATGTTTTCTTTATGTGTATGCATGGGGTGGGATTATGTTATTGAAGGGGAAGTGCATGATAGGTCACATAGTGATCGGTGGTAGAAATCCCACAAATATGAATGTTAGGTCACACAGTGATCGGTGGCTATGCTACGTTTAATGATTTTTGAATAACATGAATAGGCAGTATGGGTGTCGTTATGGTGTGTAGCGGATGGAGGGTTGCTTGTAGAAATCCCCAAGGGTGATGGTTGGTACGGGTTGGTGTGTAGAGGATGGAAACCTAGGATGGGTTGGGCTATTCATTGTTTAATATTTGATTTATATTCATGATTGTTGCCTTTATGTATGGGCTAGGGCCCATAATGTGTTTTTGGGCGCAGGTCATTGTGTTTTTGAGATTTATACACTGAGTCTTGGTGACTCACGCTTTCCTTTTTCTCCACTCTTTCAGATGAGCAGTAGATCGTGGACATGGGAGCCGAGACAGACTCGAGGGGCCATCAAACTTTTATTATTTTCTTTTTATAGACTATTTTGGTTTTTTTTAGTTTTATTTTATTTCTATTTTGGAATTATTTATGTAATAAGGCCCCATAGTTTTTATTCAATTAAGTAGTTTTAATGTTCTGCAACTTATGAAATTGTGTCAAAGGTTTTATTATACTTAATAATAATAATTCAAAGGTTTTATTTTAAAATGTCACTTATTCACTCAAATAATGTCTAATTAACTTACGACTTCCAAAACTGACAAAGTAGAAGTTTTCAATGTACAACTCATAGCATATCAGATCTGGTCGAAACGCATGGGCTGGGTTTGGGGATGTTACAGTTACAGCATGTCCATGCAGCTTTAATTTGAAAATAAATCATGCATAATTTCCTTAGTCGAACTGCATTAAAAATAATGTCAAGATCAATATGTAGCATAAAATAATTAAGTTATCTAAAAATTTAATGCAAAATAGCATAAAATCACATTCTTCATTAAATCATGCTCATTATTGAAATATAAATAAAATTCGCCCAATTAGTAATCAAATACTCGAGATTAATATTATTTAAGTAAAAAAGGTGTCATAAACTACTTAAAAAACCTATATAAATTAGAGTTTACACACCCTCCCCAAACTTAATCAAATGCTTGTCCTAAGTAATGTAAAGCAAAAATTTAGATAAGACAATCTTGCAATAGGTTTAAATAGAATCCTTAAGTAGAATCAACCTTTGCAGATACAAATACATCAATAAGATAGTGCTCACAAATTCTTTTTATTGATAAGTCGCTCATATGCTAACATTATTTCAAAATTTTATACTCAGTGCAAGAAAATTGCTAGCATAAGTCATAGAGTGCATGTTTTTCAAGGTCATACATATCATTCACCATTCTATCAAAGTTTCCTCATCAATTAAACAAAACAATCACAAAGTTTAATTAATGGTCCTCATATGTTTAACTTAACAATTTTTCACCACTAATTTAGTCGGCATAATCATCAAAATCAATAGGTCTTTTATAAGGTTGTATTGGGGCTAGGCTCAAGGTAGGGATAAAGAGAATTGAATTTTTAGATTCAATAATCTTAGTCCTAACTTTGGCTTGGATCTTTTCGAGGTACATATTTTCTACTAACGGGTTTTACCACCCCAAAAATAATTTAAAGCTTTGTGCCCAACAATACGTCTCAATATTTTGAGTATTTAGTTTTCTCTTTTTGCTTTGAGAGATTTGAACAAAGATTTTTCTCTCTCTTTTTTTTATAAACATACATAGAACATATACATCTTTTTGATTTTTTCCTCGATCTTTGCTCACTAAGACATGCATAGTTAAGATAGGTGCAAAAATAAGATAAACCTTAAAAAGATGGTAATATGGCTTATGATGTAGGTGAATAATAATAAAATAGGCTTAAAGGCTCAAACTAAAGTTTTAAGGGTTAAATTCATATGGTAAGCTTGAAAGGCTCAAACGATCCAAAGAAAATTGTTCCTAAATCATGTTTAGATTCTTATGCCTTCTAGAATTTCGCCTCAAGAAAGTTACTATGTCAATTCTAAGGACTTAAACCTTCATGAATGTCTATCTCTAAGGAAATTAAACCTTTCATGGGAAAAACTACATAAAACCTATGAGCATACAAGCATTCCATACCTTATGATAACGTAAAAAAACTCAGATAAAATAAAAAATCATACTTGCATTTGAGCTAACTTATGAACAAAAATTTTCTCTGAACATCATTTTATTTTAGCATACTTATGTGTAAACATTGAATCATACTCAAGAACAAAATTTAAAATTCATGCAAATATTGCCTTACCCCCTTTAAAAAGAAACAATGTTCTCATTGCGGGAACAAAATAATGAATGAGAAATGAACACTAGGTAGGATAGCAAGAAAAGAGAGGTGAGTCATGAAGACTGCTTAAGTACCAAGTCTTTCTTAATAATCTAATCCTAGACATGTTCATTCACATTACCACACTACTCTGCTTTAGAGAAGAGGCATTGAGGTTAATTTTTTCATGTTTGTAATTTTATTGTGTGAAAACAAAAGACTAACTAAGGAAAGAAATATAAATTCCTAAATAAATACTTATGAAAAAGAAATTTCCCCTCTTTTAATTCGTGTCATCCTCTAGTTTTTTTTTCCTTTTTTCTATTTTTTTCACACTTGATCCCACAATCTTTTCTTGCCATATCTCGAAGATATAATCTGGAAACTCAAAAACAAAACAGTTAGAGATATTTTTAAAAGTATTCGTACGGTATCATATCTAACTTTTGTATATCTCCAGTAAGCTTGTTGTTGATTATGCATGAATTTCCACATATCCATCATAGTTGAAAATTATGAATTCTTTATAGTGTTTGAAGAAGTAGGAATGGTCAACTCAGGATTAAAACTTGGCTCCACTAGCTCAGCAAGATTTGGCTCCACCCTTGGTTCAGGGCTATTTGGTTCCTCTTCAGTTTATGCTTCTTCTGTTTCATTTATTGAATCAGCTTCCGATTTAGATTTGGTTGACAAAACGTCAGATTCTGGTTCATTTGGTCCATCTAGCTCAACTTGGATCAATAATTTAACATTCTTCGCTAACCTGTCAAAGTCATTCCTTGTTATGCAACCTTCAACATAACGGTCCTTCAGGTTTGCTTTTCATCTTACTTGGGCCCTCAAGCAAAGTGAAGTAATCAATGATGGAAAATAGGCACTTCCTACCTTTTTTTTAGCACAATCTAAGATCTCCTTGAGAATAATTCTCCCAACATTGATAGACCTTTCTGTCATAATCGCATACAACCAAATCATTCGTTCCATTGAGATGGTGGAACTATGTGAGATAGGCATGAAGCTATATCAAATAAAGTAGAACCATACCTTAGCCACTGGATTTAAATATTCCCTTTGGCAAAAATAACTGCCATACTTTCTTATAATCCATTAGGATCCTGGATTTATAACCACATTAAATACTTTTTGAAGAAAATACCAATTGATATTTGTCATCATGGCAGAGTACTCATCTTCTTCAACATTAGGTAAGTTAAACAAATCATTAATGGACTTAGAAGTAAGGGGTACCTTCTTTTTACGAACAAGAACTTCATTAGCATCTAGCATGGTCAAATTGACATAGAACTCTTGCACTAAATCCTCGTCAGGTATTGGTCATGCTTCACGGAATTGCTCCTAATTTAAAGCACCAATAGTTTTTCAAAGTGACAATGGCATGATCATCGTGTCATTACTCTCCAAATTGAAACCTTTTTTCTGTATCATAGGCTAATTTTTGAATATAGAACTAAATCTTTCCCTTGCTTCTTCATCTTGAATCATAATTGGATTTTCGATAGAAAGTCTAGAAGAACTACTTATTTTGTAAGACATGGTAACTTTTCTCGAAAAAAACAAAAGAAATTCTGGCAAAGGAAGAAGAAGGAATCGACAATGTGAAAGATTATGGCGGTGATGGAATTGCAACGATGATGGAATTGCAATAGCGACGATGTTGCAACGACGTGGTATTGCGACAGCAACAAGGTTGCTGTAGTGATGATGTTGCTATGGCGATAGGAGGGTTTTGTGAAAAAGAAAAAAAATTAGGGAGATATTTTGAGATTTGAGGCCGATAGTAAATAAAAGAAAAGTATGTGGCTAGAGTTTAAGCTAATTGCTTGAATGGTGTGAAAAATATGATGATAGAGACGGGTTTATATAGTAGTAAATTAGGGTGAATTTGTAGCAAAAAAAAAAAAAAAAACTAGAAAGGATGCTTGGGCGACAAGGTAAATAGGGAAGGGAAATGGCAACAAAAATTAGGGTTTCGGGGAACCCTTTGGATGACAATGATGGGTAATTTCCTCCTCTTCACTATTCTAGGCCTCAAGTCCAAACTGCAATTATTTGTTGTACTGAAAAATTAAACTGAACTAGAAAACTAAACTAATTAGTACTTGGGTCAAATTGACCTTTTTATTAAGCATAAACAAATAAATTAAAATTAAAATTAAAAAAATTATTTCGGGTTACATAGAAAATTTCTTCTCGGAAAATTACATTGAATTAATATCCCAAAAAATGTTGAAGGGGTCACAAATGGTCCCACTTAAATTTCAATCTCTTTAGACAGATTTAATTTAATGTACTGATTCAAGAAAAATAATTTCTATGTCATTTATTAAAAATAAAAATATTAAAAATCAAAGGTTTATTAAATTGAACAAGGTTTCAATTCACTCACTTTCACCGCCCCAATAGTGTTTGAGATGCTAACCATTAACTTTAAATATACCTCCATTGTTATCGTGAAATTCTACAGCTCCATGTGGATAAACTTCATCAGGATTTGAGCTTTCCCGGAAACAACCTTAGCCTTGAATTAAACAATAACACTTTCTGACTTTCTTTGAATTCACAAGGTTGTATATGACTGTCATGGCATCTCTTAGTCTTTTTTTTATACATCTTGGCATTCTCGTATGAAAATAACCTCAACTCTTCAAGCTTATCAAGTTGTAACATCCTTCTCTCACCAGCTTGTTTAAGATCCAAATTTAATTGTTTCAAAGCCCAGTGAGCTTTATTCTCCAACTCAAGCGGTCAAATGACACGCCTTTTTGAAGACTAACGGATAAGTATCCATTCCTAATGGTGTCTTAAAAGTAGTTTGATAGGCCTATAGAGCATCATTGAGCTTTTGAGACCAATCTTTTCTATTAGGTTGCACTACTTTCTCAAGGATTTCTCTGATCTCACAATTTACCCGTTCAACTTGCCCATTTGATTGTGGACAATAGCTAGTGGCAATCTTGTGTTTCACGTTGTACTTTTCAAGCAACCACTTAAACCATTTATTTACAAAGTGAGATCCTTCATCGCTAATTATAGCTCTAGGAGTCTCAAACCGTGTAAATACATGCTTATGTAGGAATCGCGTGACATCCTTAGCATCATTCGTTCGGTATGTTTTACCTTCAACCCATTTGGATACGTAATCCAAAACTATTAAGATATACATGTTACCATAAGAAGAAGGAAATAGGCCTAGAAAATCAGTACCCCATACGTCAAATAACTCTACCTCTAAAATGTTTGTCCATGGCATTTTGTTCCTCATTGATATGTTCTGGTCCTTTGGCATCTATCACAATTTTTCACATATGCATATGACATACACATCCTTAAACACTGTAGGCCAAGAGAATATTACTTGTAAGATCTTCGCTACAGTGTGAGAACAACCGAAGTGTCCCCCACTTGGAGATGAATGACAATGATACCAGATCTCATCAATTTCACTCCTAGCTACACATTTGTTGATTATTTTATCTGCATATTGTTTAAACAAAAATGGATCCTCCCAAAATAATATTGACTATTGTGAAGGAATTTCTTCCTTTATTGGTATGTCATTTCTTGAGGAATTATTCCACATGCTAAATAACTTGCATAATCAGCAAACCATGGTATTTCATGAATTCGACTTACCTCGACTATATGCTAATCTGGAAAATTTTCATTAATTGGAACTAGTGAATGAGTTACCTCATTTTCTTCCACCTCAACAAATGATCGGCTAGTTGACTTTCAACATCTTTTCTGTCTTGGATCTCAAGGTCAAATTCTTCGAGTAAAAGTATTCATCGAATCAGCCTCGATTTAGCATCTTTCTTTGTGAGTAAGTAGTTAATGGTCGCCTAATCAGTAAATACTATGACTTTCGTACCTATAAGATATGAAGAGAACTTGTCAAAAGAAAAAATTATAACAAAGAGTTCTTTTTTAGTTATCGTGTAATTATGTTGGGCTCTTGTCAAAGTTTTGCTTGCATAGGAGATAGGATGAAACAATTTGTTTCTTCTTTGACCCATCACACCTCCAACAGTAAAATCACTTGCGCCATACACCAACTCAAATGGTGAGTTCCAATTAGGTGTAACGATTATTGGGGCTGACATTAACCGACTTTTTAGCTCTTTAAAAGCTTCCAAACATGCTTTGTCAAACTCAAAAATTGTATCTTTTCTAATAAGGAGCACAAACGCTTGGAAATTTTTGAAAAATATTTGATAAACCTTTAGTAAAAACCAGCATGGCCTAAGAAACTTCTAACTCCTTTCACACTAATTGGTGTTGGTAACTTTTCAATTACATCCACCTTCACTTTATCAACTTCGATCTCGTTTCTGGAAATTTTTTGTCCTAAGACAATCCCCTTCATAACCGTAAAATGACATTCCTCCCAGTTAAGGATAAGATTTGTCTCTTTGCATCTCTTCATTATCTTAGCCAAATTACTCAAACAAACATCGTAAGTATTACCATAAATAGCAAAATCATCCATGAAAGTATCAACAAAATTTTCTACCATATCAGTAAATATTGCAATCATGCATCGCTGAAATGTGGCAGGTGCATTAGATAATTCGAAAGGCATTCGCCTAAAAGAAAACGTACCGTACAGGCAAGTAAAAGTGGTTTTTTGTTGGTCTTCTGGGCCTACAACTATTTGGTTATATCTCGAATATCCATTAAAGAAATAGTAATATCCATCTAATCCATAAAAGGCAACAGAAAATGATCCTTCGGAGTGGCTTTGTTCAATATTCTATTGTCTATACAAATTCTCCAACTCGTGACCGTTCTCATCGAGATTAACTCGTTTTGTTCATTCTCAACAATCATGATTCTACCTTTCTTTGGTACACACTGTACCGGACTTACCCATGAACTATCTGAGATGGGGTAGATAATTCATGCATCTAACCATTTAATAACTTCCTTTTGAACAACTTTTTTAATGATAGGTTTGAGTCTCCTTTTCCCATCAATTCTACCTCTTTCACCATCCGTTAAGATAATCTTATGCGTATAGAAAGATGAGCTTATTCCTCGAATATCAGCTATGGTCCAACCAATCGCCTTTTTAAATTTACTTAAAACTTCAATCAACTACTCCTCTTGGTATTCTATTAGTTTTGCTAAAACAATCACAGACAAAGTAGAACAGTCACCCAAATAAACATATTTCAAAAGAGAAGGAAGTACCTTAAGTTCAAGTTTGAGTGGTCCTTGATTGACAACTTCGGTTGCATGTATTCCTAAGCTTCCAACTCTAATGGTTCAAACTGAGCTGGTTGAACATAATTCCTTGGATTGGCTTCCATCAAATCCATATTTTCATTACTTTCTTCATTTTTCAATGGCTCAGACCCTAAAGTGTTCTACAATGGGTCCTTCACAAAATTATTCTACCATTCCATAGAAACTAAGGCTTCTAACTCCTCTATCACTAAACATTCCTTCATTGGATTGAGAAACTTCATTGCTTTAAGAACATTAAATGCTACCTGATCATCTTGAACTCTCATGGTCACCTTTTTGCATGTCTATTAACGTTCTTCTTGTAGCTAAGAAAGGTCTCCCCAGGATGATCGACACTTCCTTATCTGCTTCAAAATCTAAGACAATGAAATTAGCAGGAAAAATAAACTTATCTATTCTTACCAAAACATCCTCAATCTTTCCTTCTAAGTATGCTAAAGATTGATCCGCCAGTTGAAGTGTCACAGTCGTAGGTCTTACTTCACCTATTCTAAACAGCTTGAAAATAGATTTGGGCATCAAGTTGATGCTTGCTCCCAAGTCACATAAAGCTTTACCACGGTAAGGTTCTCCAATATTGCAGGGTATAGTAAAGCTTCTGGGGTCCTTCAATTTTGGAGGTAGCTTGTTCTGTAAGAATGCACTGTTGTAACACCCCTAACCCAAAACCATCGCCAAAAATAGGGTTAGGAGGCAGTACCGGACAATCAGAACATTTCACATCCATTTCACAACACAAAGTCAATTATCAATCAAACATACTCAAATACGAGCATATAGTCCCTTATCTAGGTCTACGAGACCTTAAACACATGTTAGAAATAGCTCGGGACTAAATCGAACACTTATGAAAGTTTTCAGAAATTTAATAATTTTTTTCAACACTACAAAGGTCACACGCCCGTGCAGTCAGGCCGTGTGCCTCACACGACTACCAGACACACCCATGTGTCCAAGCCGTGCCAAAACAGAGCATACATACTGACTTATCCCCACGACTACAAGACACGCCCATGTGCCATGGCCGTGTGAAACTAGGCTAGCTACTGACTTAATCACACGACCACCAGGCACGCCCGTGTACCTCAGCCATGTATCCTGCCCAGGTACACTTCGAAATGGCCCTTGAGCCACAACAGAGACACAGGCCCGTGTCCCTTGGCCATGTATGCAAAATAGGCCATTTGCAAGGCCAATTTTCCACCCACAGAAGGGTCAACCCTACAATCACATTTAGGCATATATTCATCCATAATTTGGCAACCAAATTCATGTCATAAGATTGTCACATCATTCCATCCATTCTCATTCTCTAATCATGTCAAATTATAAACCAAATTACACAACTAGAACACATACATTACTAAACATGATTCATCTATAATATCACTAGATCAATCCATTTCTAAGCTTACCATTCATAAGACATGTTCATTACCAACAAGCCAAACCATAATATGCATCATATACCAAATCCACTCAAGCTTATAGACAACATAAATCTAGCCACATCACATGGTTATTTACACATCTCAAATATGTTTGAAAACAACTAGCCTATACATGCCATATTCAAATATACACATCTTCAAGGTACCAAAATAGATTGCTGATAGTGTAATAGAGATGCTGACGATTCCCGGATCCGAGCTAGCTTTACTGACACTGTAAAACAGAGAAACAAATCACACAGTAAGCTTTCAGAAGCTTAGTAAGTTCGTAACATAATACATTATACCAGAATAATCGATCACAAAGATTAATTCACAATCACATATACCATATCCTCCAAAGCTAATATGTTCAATTAACCTTCCATAAACTCATTCATAGCTTCATCAACCACTTAGGTTCTGAATGTACCTTAGCCAACACTTAGTTATCAAATACCTATGCTACTCAATGTTCACTATTGCAATTCGATCAACTTTCATCCCTTCTTCGATTCAATCGTACACTTAGTGCCCAAATCTTTAACCGAAGCTTAATTAACATCGCACACTTAGTGCATCTATATCAAACCGATCTTAAGTCGGTATCGCATACACACTGCCAATCACAAAGCCGAAGCTTATATTATTTCGCACATACAGTGCTAATCATCTCGGCCACATTTCCGAATACGCAGGCTTAGTGCCACGTAACTCAAGCTCTCACATAGCATTCATAATTCAATAATATCATACCATTCCTTTCATAACATTAAACATAGTTAAATACATGTATTATGTCTGAACTTACCTCGGACGTCGAAATATTGAAACGGTTGATTAATCGAGCACTTTTTCTTTACCTCGATCTCGATCCGAACCTCTCCTTTCTTGGTCTATACACATTTAAATTTAACTCATTCAATCACAACTTCATTCAATTTAGCCCATACATACATATTTAGGGTATTTTACAAAATTACCCTCACATTTTCACATTTTGACACTTTAGTCCCTAATTCATCAAATCACCAAATACACACAATTTCAAATCACATATGCTTAGCCGAATTCTTTCCATGCTAATACAAGCCCACACATTTCATTTATTTCACATTTTAGTCTTTCAATTTACATTTTTCTCAATTTAAACCAAATTACTCAATTTCATCAAAAATCCAAATACAAACTATGTTAACCCAACACTAAGTTTTCATATTTCACCAACTAACATCACTAAGCTCACATATTCATCAATGGCATATCTCAAATTCATCACCAATTCACAAAATTTAAGCATGGGTTTGGTAGTGCACTAAGCAACGATCACAAAAACATAGAAATTATCAAAAACCAAACAAATATCTTACCTTAATCAAGCTCCAAACTAGCCGAAACCTAAGTGTTCTTCCTTCTTTCTCTTTTCTTTGATTTTCGGCAATATAAGATGTTAATGGCTTGGTTTTTGTGTTTTGTTTTAATTTAATATATATTAATATCTATTTTACACATTTAACCTTTAAAACAAAATAAGAAAACTATATATACAATGCCAAAAACCGTCCATTAGCCATCCACTACCTTAAAAATGGCTTAATTGCCTCATAAGGCCATCCTATTATAAAGACATTAGCAATTAAGCACTTAACAATTAGCACACAGCATTTTACACTTTATGCGATTAAATCCTTTCTCATAATTTGACACACAGTCTATAAAATTACCATACAGAATTTTCACACAGGCTATATCACATATAATAAACACCAAGAATAATATTAAAATATTATTCTAACCTCGGATTTGTGGTCTCAAAATCACCGTTCTGACTAGGGTCTAAATCGGGCTGTTACAACTCTCCCCCTTTTAGGGATTTTTTCCCCGAAAATCTTACCAATGAATTGGTGTGGATATTGTTCTCTCATAACGTTCTCAGGCTCCCACGTAGCCTCTTCAACTCCGTGTTTGTGCCACAATACTTTCACTAGGGAAATTCTTTTGTTTCTCAACTCTTTAGTCTCTCGTGTCAAAAATTGAACCGGTTCTTCACTATACTACAAATATGACTGAATTTCAACCCCAGTAGGAAAAATCACATGAGACGAATCAGATCTGTACCATCGAAGCATTGACACATGAAACACGCTATGAATCTTTTCTAGCTCAGGCGGCAACATTAATCTATAAGTAACCGGCCCAACTCGTTCAATGATCTCATATGGTCTGATGAACCTCGAACTTAGCTTGCCTTTTCGGCCAAATCAGAATATTTTCTTCCACGGAGTCACTTTTAAAAATACTTTGTCACCAACCTCAAACTCAATATCTTTTCGTTTTAAGTTTGCATAAGACTTCTGACGATCTGAGGCCGCTTTTAAAATGTCACGAATCACTTTTACTTTCTGCTCAGTCTCTTTTATAAGATCAACCCCGTGAATCTTATTCTCACATAGCTCAGTCCAATACAATGGAGTTCGGCATTTTCAACCGTAAAGAGCCTCATATGGTGCCATTTTGATGTTAGATTGAAAACTATTATTATACGCAATTTCAATCAATAGTTAATGTTTTTCCCACATACTCTCAAACTCAAGTATACAGCATCTCAACATATCTTCGAGGACTTGAATGATCCGCTCGGATTTTCCATCCGTTTACGGATGAAATGCAGTACTGAAATGCAATTTTATACCTAAAACCTCTTGCAATTTCTTTCAAAATTGCAAAGTAAATCTCGGATCTCTGTCAGATACAATAGATAGTGGCACCCCGTGCAATCTTACAATCTTAGTGATATACAACTCAGCTAACTTGTTAAGTGAATAGTTTGTTCTCACCAAAACGAAAGAGCTGATTTCGTCAATCTATCAACTATCACCCAAATTGCATCTTTCTTTCCCGGAGACAAAGGCAATCCCGACAAAAGGTCCATTGTGATTCTCTCCTATTTCCACTTAGGAATCATAATCAGTTGTAACAAACTGGATGGAACTTGATGTTCAGCTTGAACTTGCTGACAAACTAATCATTTCGACACAAAGTCAGAGATATCTCTTTTCATACCATGCCACCAATAAAACTGTTTCAGATCGTTATACATTTTTGTACTTCCTGGGTGAACAGTCAATCGACTATTATGACTTCATTCAAAATCAATTGAATTAACTCAGAATTCCTCGGAACACAAATCTGATTTCTGAATCTCAAATAATCATCACTAACGACTCGAAATTCTAAATCTGAATTCAAATCATATTGAGCTCATTTTGCTATCATTTCATCATTAACTTTCTGAGCATCACGAATCTAATGTATGAACATCGGTCTTACTTTCAACTCTTCCAAAACTAAACCATCATCACACAGATCTATCTGGGAATTCATAGCTCGTAAAGCACATAAAGACTTCCGACTCAAAGCATCAGCCACAACATTAGCTTTACCCAGATGATAATCAATCACAAGTTCGTAATCTTTCAATAATTCTAACCATCTTCTCTGTCGCAAATTTAATTCTTTCTGGGTCATCAAGTACTTCAAGCTCTTGTGATCAGTATAAATATGACATTTATCACCAAGACGCCAAATCTTCAATGTAAACACAATCACGTCCAATTCAACGATGTGCGTCAGATAGTTCTTTTCATGCTGCTTTAACTACCTCGAAGCATAATCAATAACTTTGCCTTCTTGCATCAGCACACAGCATAAACCATTCAAGGATGCATCACTGTATACTATGAATTCTTTACCCAACTCAGGTTGAACTAACACTGGCGCTTCCTATTATAAAGACATTAGCAATTAAGCACTTAACAATTAGTACACAACATTTTACACTTTATGTGATTAAATCCTTTCTCATAATTCGACACACAGTCGATAAAATTACCACACAGAATTTTCACACGGGCTATATCACATATAATAAACACCAAGAATAATATTAAAATATTATTTTAACCTCGAATTTGTGGTCTCAAAACCACTGTTCTGACTAGGGTCTAAATCGAGCTGTTACAACTGTACCCCTTCGTTAGTGCTACAGTCTCATACTTATAAACCTCTTCTTATTCGACAAGATGTCCTTTATGAACTTGACATAGTTGGGCATTTGTTCTAGAACCTCCACCAATGAGATATTGATGTGAAGTTGCTTTAGAACATCCAAAGAATTCTTGAATTGCACCTTCTATTTCTTCTTATTCGATTGGAATTTTTGAGGATATGGAGGTGTTGGAACTTTGGGTTGGACTGGATAACTTTTCTAAAGAGATAAATCTACATCTAAAGAAGATGTTAACTTATCCAAATTCACTAGTTTAGATTTTACCTCATCAGACTTTATAGGTTCTGGCTCTTCTGGTGTAGGAAATTCAACTGTTGGTTGACTTTCCTCCTTCTCAATAGGCTCATCTTCAACCACTGCTTCCTTGGGTTCCAAATTCTTACCACTTCATAAAGCAACTACCTTGCAATGCTCCCTACCCAAATTTCTTAGATTTTCTGTATCGCTCAGCAAGGCTCCTTATATTCTATTTCGAAGTTCTCTAGCTAATTGACCCATTTGGTTCCCCAAATATTTTAGTGTTGCTACTTAGCTTTGGATTAAAGTATCATTCTTCTACATGTACGCCTTCGATAAGTTCTCCAAACTATTAGATGACTCAGCTTGTGGATGTTTTGGAGCTTGTTGATTAAACCATTCGGATTGATTTGGTTTATGTTGCATGTAGGTGTTGTTCGGTCCATTTCCTTGGTTACTCCAAGAAAAGTTTGGATGGTTTCGCCATGAAGGGTTATAGAATTTGGATTGTGGTCCTTGTCCACTTCTATTTTAGTGTTGATTCCCTACATAATAAATTGACTCGGGATTTGATGGACAATTCTTGAAAGAATGGCCATCCCTACAATATATACAAGAAATAACCTCGAATTGACTAGGTGGTTGGAAGCAACAGGATTAAAATTGCTAGTAGTAAACTTTTCAACATTGAAAAAATAGAAGATACCTGAGCTAAGAATGAAGTGAGGGCATCTACTCCATGCGCTCCGGCTACTCTTCTTCTTAAAGTTTAGTGGCTATCCTCTCAATAATCTTGTAAGCCTCATTGAAAGACTTTGTTAAGACATCACCATTTGCAAAAGCATCTACCACCAACCTTGTATGTACGTTGAAACATTATAAAATGTCTCTAACTAGATGCAATGTGGAATCCCATGGTGAGGGCATATACGTAGTAACTCCTTGAATCTTTCTCACGCCTTGTATAGGGACTCATAATCCAATTGTTGAAAACTGGTGATCTCATTCCGCAACTTAACATTTTTGCTAGGTGGGAAATATTTCATCAGAAACCATTCAGCCAATTCTTGCCAATTTGATATTGAATGTGGTGGCAACGAATTAATCCATGCTCGTGCTCAATCTCGTAATAAGTATGGAAACAACTTCAATCTCAATGCGTCTTCAGTTACACCAGCTATCTTAAAGGAATCGCTCACCTCCATGAATAATTGAAGGTGAAGATGTGGATCTTCTATGGGCATTCCACTAAATTGGCTCATGGTTTAAAGCATATGAAAATTAAAGAATTCAATTCAAATTACGATGTCACATTCTTCGGTCTCCTAATTCTCGAATTTAACTCATTAAAAAGGGCACAGCGTACTATCTTATGGCACGATCCCTATCATCAGTAATAAGGATTGGATTGTGAATATTAGTAGTTCCATTTCCTTGAACACCATTTTGATTTCCAAGGTCCATTTCGGCTTGTCTTTAGGCTAACCTTTCGCAACTTCTTTATCTAAATGTCCGCTTGATTTCAGCCTCTGCAAGTAATAAACCGATGATTCAATCTATGCTCATAAACACCTGAAAAATAAATCAAAAAATAAAGAATAAAAAAGAATTAATTAGTAAATTTAGAAGTTAAAATAAAAATAAAATAAAAACCAATTTCTAAAAAATAATTTCAAAAAAAAATTATTAAGGCAACAGTTCCCGAAAATGGTGCCAAAAACTTGTAATGCGTGGTTTGTGCAAGTGTACACAGTCGTTCCAAGTAATAAGTAAGTAAAAAAGTTTTCGTCTCCACAAGGACTGTGTATGTTAATCAACTAATTGTAAAATTAAAGTTCACAAGTTGGTGATAAAACACAATATTTTGAGTGATTAATGTAAAGAATAATTAACTAGATGCAAGATGATCCCAAATGCAATTTAATCTAAATGCAATGTATGCAATAGAATGAATGATATGGGTTTAGCAGCAAAATCACAAATTTTAACAAGAATAATTGCAAATGCTAGAATAGTCACATTATTCAACTTAGTTCATTTTCATCATGCTTACAATGTTCCGGAAAAATAATCCAAGGCAACTTGATCTTTCATGAGTTTGAAACCAAAATTAAGTCCTTTCAAAATCTTTTACTTAGAAAAACATGCAGTTTACTAGTCATATTCAACTAAGGGTTTCTTAGAATTCATGTGAAGTAACAGGGATCGTTTAGGTTTGAAACAATTTAATCACATAAACCTAGAAACTATGCAAGATAATAGAGCTCTTTCGAGTTATTATGAACCTTCAATTTAGTCGGGTTAGGATCTAAATTAAGCATGTGCTTTTCAATTAATGCGTCCATTAGTCGTCATCTGGTTAGGATCACTCAACTAATTCTAATGCATTCAATCACGTATGAATGAAATACATACTTGAGTTTAATTGAAAACATGAACGATTAAGGCACAGAACATCGTAAACATAATTTAAATGAACTTTTTTAAAATTAATGCAACCATTCTAGCTAAACAAATTTAATCTTGTAACACCCCTTACTCGTATTCAACACTGGAATAGGGTACGAGGCATTACTAGGCTTATACGCAATCAATCATACAATTCTGAGACTTGACTTTCTCTCCAAATTTGAAACTTTTACTGACACCACTTAAACAAGCCTACGAGGTCCAAATCACACTTTAAGAATAGTTCGGGATCAAATCGAACTCTTTAAGAGATCCTTAAAAGTCTGAGAAAAATTTTCATTAAACAGTCCACACGCCCATGTGGAAGAAAGGACACGCCCTTGTGGCATATTGCATGCCCGCGTTCTACACCTGTGTTCGATTATTTCTCAATTCAAACCTACAGGGGTTTTCACACGGCTGGAGACATGCCCGTGTCCCTTACGCGGCCTCGACACGCCAGTGTCTTAGTTCGTGTGCCAAAAACCTTGGCATTTTGTTTCTGACGTCATCATCCCATAAATGTCACACAGCTTACGCACACGCCCGTGTCCTTCGGCCGTGTGGCGAATTAAATTCCTAATTTCAAGTGCAGACTTCACACGGCCTGGGCACACGCCCATGTCCATGGTCGTGCCTTCCACACGGCTGAGACACACGGTCGTGTCTCTGCCCATGTCTTTACTACTGAGCATACTGACTTGTAAACCTAGCATGCAAGGGGACACCCGGCCTAGCCACACGCCCATGAGGTTGACCGTGTGGACCAGAACAAGGCTATTTGCCAAACTCTTTTTATCACCCCAACTCATACAAACATAATTCATATTCACCCATCAACCCATTCAAGCATAACCAAACCAAGAAAACCAACATGCTACTTGTACAATCATGAATAACCTCATCTTTTCATAGATTAGTAATAAAGAGCCATCAACTATGGCCTTACACAAAAGAGTTCATCTTTGAATGAGCGAACACATTTGGCCAAAATAATATGACATACAACTAAGTCTAGTCCCTATACATGCCAAACTCAAAATGCTAAGTCTAAATATACCAAGATGTGCTGATAGTGTGGGTGATCTTTTGATTATCTTCGTATCTCGAGCTGGCTCTTTGACACTATAAAACAAGGGAAAAGAGAGGGAGTAAGCTTTAAGCTTAGTAAGTCTACATGTAAATAATAAGCATCATACTATATGCAAATCAATCAAAAACATTACATACTATGTAAGAACAACTCACATTTTCATAATCATGCTTACTCATCTCAACTCTTACCACATCCCAGCCATTTATCATATACATTGCTCACTTTTATTTGTACTTATGCCCTGCACTTATCACCATAAAGCCACATGAAATATTTACTTAAACAAGTTTCTCGAAGAACCCTTCGGAATGATACAAAGTACCTGGTGGTTTCGCACATAGCCCACCATTAAACAATAACAGGGTGGTATCGCACATAGCCCACCAACAATAATAATTACAGTGATATCGCACATAACCCACCAAATGATAATTACGATGGTATCGCACGTAGCCCACCAAATGATAATTACAGCAGTATTGTACATATCCCACCAAAGGATAATTTAAACGATGGTATCGCACACATGCCATCGTGAATAGATAACAAGGTGGTATCGCACACAGCCCACCAACAATTTCATAATTACGAATATTTGACCGTATCCACATTTCTATTTCGAGGTTCATTCGAGAATTACTCATTTTCTATCATTTTCAATAAATCTCACTAATAAGTATTTACATCCATACAATGCATCAATACGTAACAACATATGCATTAAAGATGTATCGTTTACACATAAACTTATCTCGATGCAAAATATGTTAATTTGCGGCTTAATCTGTAACCTTGCCTTTTCCTCGATCAAGGTTGTTTCCGCGTTCTTCTTGATCTAAAATAATCATTTAATCACTACATAACTCATGAAACTTCAAAATTTCTACTAAGGCAAAAATGACCGTTTTTCCCTTATAATTTGGTAAAATTACAATTTTACCCCTAGGCTCATAAATCATTTTTCATCACATTTTTTCATTAAACAAGCTTAGCTGAACATTCATTACTCTTATAACCATTCACAATACCAATCATTTCATGCATTTACTACTCAATTTATAACCTTTACAAATAGGTCTTTTTAGGTGTTCTCATGGTAACACCTTTCACAAAAGTTGTTTATTTAACAACCACAATTCATTTTCTTCCCTAAAAACTCAGCAAAGAACCAAGAATTCACATGGCAAATCCCTAAACTTTCAACCATTTTGCAAAATTGTAACATCCCTTACCCGTGTCTGAAGTCGGGACAGGATACGAGGCATTATCGGACTTAACATGCTTAAATATACAACATCTGGCTATAAAATTTCATTTCAACTTAAAACTTCTCATTCATATTCATAATTTCTTTATTATGGGCCTACGAGGCCCTAAACATACATACAAAAGGGTTCGAGAATAAATCAGAAACTTTTACGCGCTTAGAAATTTTTTGCCTCAATAAGGGCCACACGCCCGTGTGAAATGGAACATGCCCGTGTGGGCAGGCCGTGTGATCACACATGCCCATGTTCCTAGCCTGTGTGGAATTTATTTTTCATTTTGAACCTACAGGGTTTTTCACACGGCTAGACACACGCCCGTGTCAGTAGCCCGTCTCTATCACACGGGCTAGACACGCATGTGTCCTCACCCATGTGTGAAAAACCTGGGTATTCTGTTTATGACGTCAGCAACCTCTTAAGGGCACACGGCCTAAGCACACGCCCATGTGTTGGCTTGTAACAGCCTGGTTTAGACCCTAGTCGAAACAGTGGTTTCGAGACCATAAATATGAGGTTGGAATAATATTTTAATATTATTCTTGGTGTTGATTATATGTGATATAGTCTGTGTGAAAATTCTGTGTGGTAATTTTATCGACTGTGCCTCAAATTAAGAGAAAGGACTTACTCGTATAAAGTGTAAAAGCTATGTGCTGATTTATAAGTGCTAAATTGTTGTTGCCTTTATAAAGTGGAGGATTAATGTTGTAATTAGCCAAATATATTGTGGTGGACGGCATTAAATGTTGATATGTGTTTATATATATGTTTATAAATATATATATATATATTAACTTATAAGTTAAAGTTAATATTATATATATTATAAACTATAATAAAACAAAGAAAAGGAGTAGTGAATTGTTCATCCATCTCCACCGAAAAACAAAGAAAAGAAAAGAAGTTTTAAAGCCTTGAACATTCGGCAAGCTTTAAGTAAAAAACTTAAGGTATGTTTTGGTTTCCATTTTTGATAATTTCTACGTTTTCGAAATCGTTGCTTCGTGCTCTAGCTAACCCATATTGTAATTTTGTGAATTGATGATGTTTTTCTAATGAGCTATTGATGAATGCTTGAGCTATATGCTTGTTGATAATGAAATATGAAAACTTGGTGCTGGATTAACATAATTTGTATTGGAATTTTTAGAGAAATTGAGTATTTTGGACTTAATTGAGAAAATGAGAAATTGAAGGGTTAAAATGTGAAATAAATGAAATGTATGAGCTTGTATTAGCGTGAGAAGAATTTGGCTAAGCATATGTGTTTTGAGATTTTGTATATTTGATGATTTCATGAATTAGGGACTAAAGTGTCAAAATGTGAAAATGTAAGGGCTATTTTGTAAAATGCCCTAAATATGTGTGTTTGGATTAAAATGAATGATTTGGAAAATGAATGGACTAAATTTGAATGTGTATAGACCAAGAGAGGAGAGGTTCCGATCGAGATCGAGGTAAAGATAAAGTGCTCGGTTAATCGACCGTTTCGATAGTTCGATGTCCAAGGTAAGTTCGGATATAATACATGTTATTCAGATATGGTTTAGCATTATGAAATGAATGTGTATATGTGTATGAAATCTAAATGCTATGTGCAAGATTTAGTTGATGGCACTAAGAGTGCAAAATTGAAATTGAAACAGAGATGAATAGCACTGTGTGTGCGATGTTATGAAAACTTCTGCTATTTGACGTGGCATTGTGTGTGTGATATTGAGATAAGTCAGTTGAAAGATTAGGCACTAAGTGTGCGATGACTAATATGTATTGACCATGTATATGGCACCGAGTGTGCGACTAAATTGAAAGAATATCAGAGGCTGATCGACTTGTAATATCAAGCATTGAGTAAATTGGAAATTGAATAACTATGTGTTAGCTAAGGTATGTATTGAACCTTTGTGGTTGATGAGTTTATAGATAAAGCAATGAATGGATGAATTAATAATTTTAGCTATGGGTGATATGGTATGTATAAGAGAGAATTGATCTATGTGATGGCTGGCTTAGTTTAATGTTTTATATTACGAACTTACTAAGCTTTATAAAGCTTACTGTGAGATTTGTTTCTCTGCTTTGCAGTGTCAGTAAAGCTAGCTCAGATCCGGGAAACGTCAGCATCTCAATCACACTATCGGCATTCTATTTTGGTACTTTTGGAAAGATGTACATAGTTGAAATATGGCATGTATAGGCTAGTTGTTTTGACTCATATTTGAGATGTGTAAATAGCCATGTGATATGGCTAGCTAAATGTTGGTAATGTGCATGAGTGAATATGGTATTTGGTGCATATTTTGATATAGCATGATGGTAATGAATTGGCTTATAAATGGTGAGTTCAATGATGAATTAATGCCTTAGTGATTTAGTGAAGTTATGGATGATTTATACCTAGATTTACATGTAATTTCGTTGTATAAAATGGCATGCTTAGAAATGAGATTATATGTGATGATATGATGATTATTGGACATGAAATTGGCTGCCAAATTGTGTGTATAAAGATGCTCAAATGTGCTTGTAGGATTGACCCATGTGGGTGGCATTTTGGCCTTGCAAATGGCCTATTTTTTTTGCCACCCGGGCGTACCTAGTGACCGTGTATGTAAGTCAGTGTATGGCCTAAGAGCACACGGCCACGGCACACGGACATGCCTGGTAGCCGTGTGGTTTTTGGCAGGATCGACCACGACCAAAGTACACGGGCGTGCTTGGTAACCGTGGAGCAAAGGTTAGTTTCGACCACGGGGAGGACACACGGGTGTGTCTAGTAGCCGTGGGAGGCACACGGCCTACCCCCACGGGCGTGTATCCCCTGAAACTCAGAAAAGTTTTAAATTTCCATGAAGTTTCTGTATGTGTTTCGGTTTAGTCCCGACCCCTCTCTAGCATGTGTTTAAGGTCTTATACACCTTAATAAGGGACTAATTGTTTATGTTTGATGTATTATGATGATGATTGAATTTGTGTCATAAATGAGTTGTGAAATGATCTTATTTTTCAGTAATGCCTCTTAACCCTAATTCGGCGACGATTTCGGGTTAGGGGTGTTACATGGCCCATGTGACAAATCCAATTCTCGCAATTTGATACAGGGGACACACAGCCTATTAACAAACCCATGGAGCTGACCATTTGTCACACACGACCTAGACACATGCCCGTGTGTCTACCCGTGTGGACAATTAGAAGGCTATTTTCCAAGCCAATTGCCACCCTGAAACATAAACACACATATACCAACACAAGCAATACTTAACATAGAAATAATACACTATGAAGAACCACTAATGATCATTCAAACATTTCACATTTTACTCCGTCATTTGCATGAACTTTCACCTCATAAAACTCATCATCATTAAAATATGAAACTTGACAAATATTGGCCAATTCCAAATGGCCATTTACAAAATGAGTGTATAACATTAATAGCCAACACTTTGGCTTTCAAATATGACATAACACAAGATGATCAAGTTCTTATACATGCCATACCCAAAATAAAACAACTTTACTATACCAAAAGAATGATTGATAGTGTGATCTGAGCTCTAACGTTCTACGATCCCTGAGCTAGCTTGGCGATACTACAAGGAAAAAGGGAAAAAAGAGGGGTAAGCATATAGCTTGGTAAGTTTGCATGAATTAAAATAGCAACATAAGTACTCATGGTAAATTTCATTCATCTCATAGAATAATAACAACACAAGTTCTTCAGTACTTTGACATACTCACTCATACTTATGCTTACTCAACACATATCACATTACGGTTTCATAACTCGTAATTTACTCATGGTACCTGTATCACTTCATCACATAATTTAGCACTTATGCTACCTTTAACATAAACTTAAATCAATATCATTCTTAACTTAAATGTAACTTTTTGTTAACTTTGTATAGCTTAGCTCTTTGTCATATTTACATACTTAGCTCTTTTTCCCGTTGAACTACTCGAAATATCGAAGGATACTCAATCTCATCATACATGTATCACGATGCCTGTAACATCCTGGTTTAGGGCCTAGTCAGAATAGTGGTGCGAGACCACAAATTCAAGGTCTATGTATGAGTTTTTAAGGTTTATGCTATGTTTGCATGTTAGTGTGAAAGTTTCATGAAGTAATTTTGTGAAATTGCGGTTGAATTGTCCAAAAGGACTAAATTGAAAAAGTTGCAAAATGTGAGATTCTAGAAGCTATTTGTGTGAAATAGCTTTAGAATATTAATTAGAGGTCCTTAAATATCAATTTTCCCAATTTTTAATTGGGCATGGATGAGTTAAAATAGGAAGTTTATCAAAAAGGGCCATTTTGGTCATTTGCCAATTAAATGATTAAAATGGGAGAAAAGATGACAAAATTCATTCAACTTTTTCTCCAAGGCTGCTGACATTTTCAAGAGCCATTTTTAAGGTTGTTCAAATTTTTCAAGTTTGCTAGTAAGTGCGTCCAAGCCCCGTTTTTGATATTCTTCGTATTTTTGAAGTCCTAGTAGCATGAGTAAGCTATTTTTAGCTATTTGATGAACTATAATGGATGTTCAAAAATATGCCTATGTATTACATGCAAGTATTTTAGTGTTATATGGAAGAATATGAAAGCTTGATGTAGTAGAAACATCTTTTGCTAAGTGATTTTCCATGAAAATGCATGTAGGGACTAGTTTGTAAAAGTCTTGAGTTTAGTCATACATGTGTGATTTAGTGAGAATTGATGAATGCTTTAGTTGAGTAAGTGACTCGGCTAAGCATGTAAAGATAGAAAGTTGAATAAAAATCACTTTACGAGCCTTGGGGCAAAAGGGTAATTATGAGAAAGATTAGGGGCAAAAGAGTAATTTTACCAAAGTATGAGATAAGTGTCAATTTAGTCAATGTGTGTATTGAATAAGGTGAGTTATTCATTATAGATCAAGAAAGACGAAGCCCGGATCTAAACCGAGGCAAGAACAAGGTGGTGGACTAGATTGTATATTTCTATACTTTTGAGTATCGAGGTAAGTCTATACTTAAACAATGCATTCATACTTACAATTTCTTAATGCTAGCTAGTGTGTAGCATGATTGAGAATGATTGAGAACCTATGTGGGATGAATGTGGTAGAATTTGTGAATGGATGTATGGTTAAGTAAGTAGATATGTGAATGTGTAGTGAGAATGCTAAATAGTGGGCTAAGTGCGATACCATCTTAATGCATATTGACGATAAGCTGGCTATGTGCGATGCTATCATTAGGTATATCGTCTAGTGGGCTATGTGCGAAACCACTATGAATACATTTGTGGTAGGCTAAGTGCGATACTACCTTATTAATTGATTGTGGTGGACTAAGTGCGAAACCACTGAGAAATTAGTTGTGTGGTTGTATTATTGAGTTAATTAGCTGTGTGATGAATTATCGAGAAATGATGATGTGTTGTATATTGTGTAAATGTGATATTGAATGCAGGGGTGCATTTCAATGGTTATGAGTATGCGACTCATGATGTGTTGGGAATGCGGTAAGGGATAGAAAGAGTAAGCATAGTTGTACATTATATGTTAGTATAATGCTAATTGTTGTTTGGCTTATACTATGATGTTTAATTGTTTATGTGTAAACTTACTAAGCTCAAAGCTTACTCCCTTTCTTTTCCCTTATCTTATAGAGTAAAAGTGTTGAATCGAGATACGAGGATCAATTGGAAGATCGTCCACATTATAAGCACACTCTGGTACATGAGACTCCATGTTTTGTATATGGCATGTATAGAGGCTAGACAAGTTAGTGAATTTTGTTGTAAATGGTTAAGATGTGTTGGCCTTTAAATGGATAGTCTATTTTGTATAATGCCATAGCGGTTGGCTACCTTATTATATGATAAGATGTTGTTATCCATGTGAAATTGTGATTTCAATTGAGTTGATTATGGATTAGTTGAATGAGTGCATATTGTGTATGCTAGAGGGGTGAAAGGAACTTAGCACATAGCTCTGTTCTTGTCCATGTGGATAGACACACAGGCGTGTGTCTAGACCATGTACGACACACGGTCATCCCACGGGCATGTGACTGGGCCGTGCGTCCCCTGCACGTTAACACTTTAAGTCAGAATAGACCATGGACTAGCCACACGGGCGTGTACATAGGCCGTGTGAGTTTAATTGGTGTTGGCCACAGACTAGCTACACGGGCGTGTGACTAGGCTTTGAGGCCGTGTGTATGTAGTCAGTATTCACCACGATTGAGGAGCATGGACGTGTGGGTCTATGCACGGCTGTGTCTCTTCTTGCACGAGCGTGTTAGCCCTGTACAAAAGAGAAAATTTTTAAGATTGGAAAAAGTTCCGATATAGTCTAGGGAGCCCTCGTGTGTATGAGTAAGGCCTCGTAAGTCGAGAAGAGGTTGTTGTGGTGACTTAAGAGGGTAGTCACGATGAGCCTAAGTGGCGATAAAGTGGTTTTAGTACGGTAATGCCTCGGGCCCGGTTCTGGCGTAGAACCCGGGTAAGGGGTGTTACAATGCCAATGCCATATCCCAGATATGGTCTTACATAGGATCACTTCTTGATGCTGATACCATATCCCAGATATGGTCTTACACGGGATCTCTTAACTCGATGTCGATGCCATATCCCAGATATGGTCTTATACGAGATCGTACATAGGTATTGATGCCATGTCCCAAACATGGTCTTACACGGGACCTTCCTTATTCGGTGCCGACGCCATGTCCCAGACATGGTCTTATACGGGACCTACATTTGGTGCCGATGCCATGTCCCAGACATGGCCTTATATGGGACCTACATTTGGTGCCGATGCCATGTCGCAAACATGGTCTTATACAGGACCTTCCTTATCTCATGTTGTGACATAGGTATCCTCGTTATTTCGAATCTTCAACATGGACTTCAACTTAACATATTCTTATCATTTTCTCATCAAGGCATCATTAGTCTATTTTCATAGATATGATATTCTTTGTCATAATATGAAGCAATTTAAAATATAAGAATACTATAAAGCTTTAATTTCACAAAAACTTACCTCGGTACTAAAAATAGGTGTAAATGTTCGATTTAGTCTAACACTTTGTTCTTGCCTCGATTTTGGTCCGGGCTTCGTATTTCTTGATCTATAATAAAAATTTCAGTTGTTTAATACTCACATTAACTAAATTGACTTATGAATCATACTTTGGCAAAATTAAAAATTTGCCCCTAAATTTTCACATAATTCCACTTTTGCCCCTAGGCTCGTAAAATGATTTTCATTCAATCTTATTGTATTTTAAGCCTAGCCAAATCATATTCTTAGCTACAACAACCCCAATTTCCACTATTTCACTCATGTATGACCATTTTTATAACTTTTAATTTGGTCCTTTTATGAATTTTTCATGAAAATCACTTAGAAAAAGATGTTTATCATACAACAAACTTTCATATTCTTCCATAAAACATTAAAATACATGCATGTCATACATGGGTAAATTTTTAAACATAAACCCTAGCTCAAAATATAGCTAGAAATAGCTAAATTGAGCTACGAGGATCTCAAAAATACGAAGAACATTAAAAACGGGGCTATGAGGTACTTACTATCAAGCTTGAAAGTTGAAGAAACCCTAGCTATGGCTCCTTAGTGATTTTCGGCCATGGGAGAAGAAGATGGACAAGATTTTGACTTATTTTTCCCTTTTAATTCTTTTATTAACCAAATGACAAAATTACCCTTAAGGCCCCTTTCTTGAGATTTTCCTTCTCATATTCATTTTTGTTCATCTTGACATTTAATGGTCTAATTGCTAAATAAGGACCTCTAGTAATTTTTATAATTCTATTTCATACTTAACTCTTCTAGAATCTCATATTTTCTAGTCTTTACAATTTAGTCCTAAAGAACAATTAGATCACTAATAATTAAAATTTCCTTATGAAATTTTCACACAATCATGCAACAACATCATAAGCCTCATAAAAATCATAAAACACATATTTGTACTTCGGATTTGTGGTCTCGTAACCACTATTTCGATTAGGACCTAAATCAGGTTGTTACAATTCTCCCCCTAGGGATTTTCGTCCCCGAAAATCTTACTAGCAAAAAGGTTTGGGTACTGGTTTCTTATAGCCTCCTCGGGCTCCCATGTAGCCTCTTCTACCCCATGTCTTTGCCATAATACTTTCACAAGGGCTATACTTTTATTCCTTAACTATTTGACTTCTCGTGCCAAAATCTTAACCGGTTCTTCGCCATAAGTCATGTCGTGTTGTATTTCAACCTCTGTTGGCGTAATAACATGCGAAGGATCTGATCGGTAACGGAGTAACATTGACACGTGAAACATGTCACGAATCTTTCCAATTCAGTCGGCAAAGCCAAACGATAAGCTACCGGCCCTATCCTCTCCATAATCTCATATGGACCGATAAAACACAGACTCAATTTGCCTTTCAAGCCAAATTTGAGAACTTTCTTCCACGGTGACACTTTCAAGAATACTTTATCACCAACTTGAAACTCGATTTCTTTTCGTTTCATATCCGAGTAGGATTTTTGTCTACCAGAAACAGCTTTTAAACAATCACTAATTATCTTTACCTTCTCTTCAGTTTCTCTAACCCGATCGACCCCTTGAGTCTAATTTTCCTTGAGTTCAACCCAATACAAAGGCGTTCGACACTTATGCCCATACAAAGCCTCATAAGGTGCCATTCTCAAACTTGACTGAAAACTGTTATTGTAGGCAAACTCTACCAACGGTAAATACTTTTCCCAACTGCCCTGAAACTCAAGAACACAACACCGGAGCATATCCTCAAGTATCTGTATTAATCTCTCTGACTGTCTGTCGGTTTGGGTGTGAAAAGTCGTACTAAAACTCAACTTTGTGCCCAAAGCTTCTTGCAACTTTTCCAAAATCGGGAGGTGAATCTCGAATCTCGGTCTGATATAATCAACAAAGGCACTCCATGAAGCCTTACAATCTCAGAAACATACAAGTCTGCCAACTTATCCAACGACTAATCAACACGTACCGATATGAAATGGGCCGACTTCGTAAGTCTATCTACCACCAGCTATACGGCATCTTTCTTGCTCGGTGTCAACAGCAAACACGTTACAAAGTCCATAGCAACACGGTCCCATTTCCACTCGGGAACCATAATAGGATGAAGCAAACCCAAAGGTACTTGATGTTCAACTTTCACTTGTTGACGAATCAAGCATCTTGATACAAACGCAGATATATCTTTCTTCATACTCAGCCACCAATACCATTTCTTCAAATCATTATACATTTTTGTGCTGCCCGGATGTACAGATAGACATCCGCTACGTGCTTCATGTAAAATCTTTTGAATAAGCTCATCATTCCTTGGTACACAGACTCTGTCTCTGAACATCACACATCCATCAGAATTAATCCAAAAGTCGGACTCAACACCTGACTCACACTGAATTTTTTTGGCTTGTAACTCACCATCATCTTTTTGAGCCTCATAAAACTCTTGAAGGAACATCAGTCTAGCCCTCAACTCTGCTAGAATGGAACCATCGTCTGACAAAGTCACCCATGTATTTATAGCCCTCAATGCAAATAGGGATATTCTACTCAAAGCATCGGCAACCACATTCACCTTTCCCAGGTGGTTGTCAATGACTAACTCATAATTCTTTATCAGCTCCAACCATCTTCGCTGCCTTAAGTTCAATTCCTTCTAAGTCATCAAGTACCTTAGGCTCTTAGGATTTGTGAATATCCGACATCTTTCACCATACAAATGGTGTCTTCATATCTTCAATGCAAACACAATGGCAGCTAAGTCTAAATCATGTGTCGGATAATTCTTTTCGTATGGCTTTAACTGTCTAGAAGCATAAGCTATCACCTTGCCTTCTTGCATAAGCACACAGCCCAATCCATTCAAGGATGCATCGCTGTAGATCACAAATCCTTTTCCCAATTCAAGTTGCACTAGAACTGAAGCCTTAGTCAACAATGCTTTTAGTTTCTCGAAACTCTGTTGGCACTTTTCTGTCCATTCACACTTTACGTCTTTTCGTAACAACCTCGTCATAGGTGTAGCTATCATAGAGAATCCCTTCAAAAATCGTCTGTAATAGCCAGCTAGGCCCAGAAAACTTCTAACTTCATATACATTTTTCGGCGGCCTCCAATCAACAATAGCTGAAATCTTACTCGGGTCAACTCAGATTTCATCTCCCGAGTAAGATTTCTGTAAATCTTTGAACCTCTTTGAACCAAAACTCACTTTTGCTAAACTTGGTATACAACAGATTATCTTGTAAAATCTGTAAAACCGTCCTCAAGTGCTCGGCATGCTCATGCTTATCACAAGAATAGATCAATACGTCATCAATAAAAACCACAACAAATTTATCCAGGTACGGTCAGAAGATACGATTCATTAAATCCATAAACACAGCAGGGGCATTAGTTAAGCCAAAAGGCATGACTAAAAACTCATAATGACCATACCTTGTCCAAAATGTGATTTTCCGCACATCTGAGTCTTTAACTCTCAACTGGTAATAACTGGACCCCAAGTCTATCTTGGAGAACTCAGTGGCTCCCTTCAATTGATCAAATAAATCATCAATCCTTGGCAATGAGTACTTATTCTTCACAGTAACCTTATTAAGCACTGGAGCACCCACGGAGAATAACTTGGTCTAGCAAAACATTTGTCCATCAACTCTTGCAACTGTGCGTTCAATTCCTTCAACTTAGTTGGATCCATTCTGTATGGAGCAACCGATATAGGTGCAGTACCAGGAGCTAACTCAATGCCAAATTCAACCTCTCCAACCAGAGGCAACCCTGGAAATTCTTCTGGGAATACATCTGGATACTCACATACTATCAGTACTGATTTAATTCTTAACTCAGTTTCCTTTGCATTCATCACAAAGGCAAGATATGCTTCACACCCTTTTCTTACACATTTCTGGGCAATCATATGAGAAATCACTACAGGTGATCTGTCTTGTTCATCTGATTCAACACAAAGAGTGTTCCCATTTTCACATCTCAATTCAATGTATTTCTTTCCACAATTTACTGTCACATCATGAGTGGTTAACCAGTCCATACTAAGAATTATATCAAATTCATCAAATGGCAATAGCATGAGATTTGCCTTAAAATAATGACCTCTAATCATCAATGGGCAATCTTTGCATACCTTATCAACTAATACACTTCTGCCTAAAGGATTGGACACTTTTATGACAAACTCTATAGACTCTACAGGCATTCTCATACTAGATACTAATTTCATGCAAATATATGAATGGGTAGATCCCGAATCAATTAATGAAACAACATTAGTATTATGGAGAGAAAATGTACCCGTAATTACATCAGGGGATGACGCCTCCTCACGAGCGTGAATGGCATAAGTCCTTGCAGGCACTCTACCCTCAGATCTTGCAGCCTGCTCTCTGGGTGTACTCTTACTACTCGTTCCATTTCTCAGGTTTCTCTGTTGTCTCCCTCTAGTAGTGCTTCCCGGCCTTGCACTCTGAGTTTTCTCTTTTTCAACCATCTCGGGGCATTCTCTAATAAAATGATCTTGGGAAGCACACCTAAAACAGCTCTCTCATTGGCTTGGCACTCACCGGGATGACGTCTGCCACACTGTGGACATTCCGGTCTATTAGGTCGAGTGTTCCCAACACTAGCAACTGAGGCAGTCTGAGCTTTAATCCCCAAGTACTATTTACTCTTACTTCTATTTGAAAACCCAGCTGAAGTAGCTGATTAGGTAGAGAAATTTCTTGACTTCTTGGATGAAGATTGAAATGACTTCTTCATTTATCTTTTTCTTAAGTCACGAGACTTCATTTTAGCTTTTCTTTTCTCTTTAACCAACTCTTCGGCTTTACAAGCCCGTTCCACTAACACAACAAATTCTTTCAACTCGAGGACACAAACAAATAATATATCTTCATTTAATCTGTCCTTAAACCGTCTACACATAATGGCTTCAGTGGATACACATTCTCAAGTGTTTTATTGAGTCTTACAAATTCACGCTCATACTCAACTACTGTCATCTTACCTTGTTTCAGTTCAAGGAATTCTTTTCTTTTCTGGTCGATAAACCTTTGGCTAATGTACTTCTTCCGGAACTCTTCTTGGAAAAACTCCCATGTGATCTTTTCCCTGGGTACAACCGACACAAGGGTATTCCACCACTGATAAACAGAATCTCTTAAGAGAGACACCACAAATTTCATGCATTCCTCAGGTGTGCAAGATAATTCGTCAAATACCCTGATGGTATTTTCAAGCCAGAATTCTGCTCTTTTCGTATCGTCATTTTTACTAGCCCGGAATTCCTTGACTCCTTGCTTCCAGATTCTATCAACTGGAGCTTTTCTCTTCTTACCACTTCTACCACTTGGGGAGCTACAGGGGTATTTTGAGGAATAGGCGGGGCTGAAGAGGGGTGTGCATTCGGGTTCACACAAACGAACTCTGTATACCATGCATTCATCATGTGGAGAAAGGCTTCCCTAGCCTCTTCTTCTCCTCTCTAGCTCATGGTCATTGGTATATTCTCATTTTCATTCGGCACCGTCCCTTTAGTGGGAGCTGGCGCGTTACTTTTAACATCATCTTCCACAGCTCTATCAGGATCCATTTACTATATGAAAATACAATTTAAATCGTCAGTAGTTGTCACACTATCATAATGTAAATACTCATGTGTATGGCATGTATAGCTAGACTCATGCTTACGCTACGTTAGTCCGAGAATCGTCTAAACTGTAGCTCTGATGCCTCTAAATCTAGCACCCCTTACTCGTGTTCGATGCCAGGACAGGATACGAGGCATTACCGGACTTAACATGTTTAAATATACAACATCTGGCTATAAAATTTCATTTCAACTTAAAACTTCTCATTCAAATTCATAACCTCCTTATTATGGGCTACGAGGCCCTAAACATACATACAGAAGGGTTCAAGAATAAATTGGAAACTTTTACGAACTTAGAAATTTTTTGCCTAAATAGGGGCTACACGCCCGTGTGAAATGGAACACGCCCGTGTGGACAGGCCGTGTGGTCACACACGCCCATGTTCCTAGCCCATATGGAAATTATTTTTCATTTCGAACCTACAGGGGTTTTCACACGGCCGGATACACACCCGTGTCAGTAGCCCGTGTCCATCACACAGCCTAGACACGCCCGTGTCCTCACCTATGTGTGAAAAACCTAGGTATTCTGTTTATGACGTCAGCAACCTCTTAAGGGCACACGGCCTAGGCACACGCCTGTGTGCTGGCTCGTGTGACAAATCGAGTTCTCAAAATATGATACAGGGGACACACGGCCTATTAACACACTAATGGAGCTGACCGTGTGTCACACATGACCTAGACACACGCCCGTGTGTCTACCTCTGTGGACAATTAGAAGGCTATTTTCCAAGTCAATTGCCACCCTGAAACATAAACACACATATACCAACACAAGCAATACTTAACATAGAAATAATACACTATGAAGAACCACTAATCATCATTCATACATTTCACATTTTACTCCGTCATTTGCATGAACTTTCACCTCATAAAACTCATCATCATTAAAATATGAAACTTGAAAAATATTTGCCAATTCCCAATGGCCATTTACAAAATGAGTGTATAACATTAATAGTCAACAATTTGGCTTTCAAATATGACAAAACACAAGATGACCAAGTTCCTATACTTACCATACCCAAAATAAAACAACTTTACTATACCAAAAGAATGATTGATAGTGTGATCCAAACTCTAACATCCTACGATCCCTGAGCTAGCTTAGCGATACTACAAGGAAAAAGGAAAAAGAGAGCGGTAAGCATATAGCTTAGTAAGTTTGCATGAATTAAAATAGCAACATAAGTACTCATGGTAAATTTCATTCATCTCAAAGAACAATAACAACACAAGTTCTTAAGTACTTTAACATGCTCACTCATACTTACGCTTACTCAACACATATCACATTACGGTTTCATAACTCGTAATTTACTCATGGTACCTATATCACTTCATCACATAATTTAGCACTTATGCTATCTTAAACATAAACTTAAATCAATATCATTCTTAACTTAAATGTAACTTTTTGTCATCTTTGTATAGCTTAGCTCTTTGTCTTCTTTGCATACTTAGCTCTTTTTACTCGTTGAACTACTCGGAATATTGGAGGATACTCAATCTCATCATACATGTATCGCGATGCCAATGCCATATCCCAGATATGGTCTTCCATGGGATCGCCTCTTGATGTCGATGCCATATCCCAGATATGGTCTTACACGGGATCTCTTAACTCGATGTCGATGTCATATCCCAGATATGCTCTTATACGAGATCTTACATAGATGTCGATGCCATGTCCCAGACATGGTCTTACGCGAGATCTTCTTTTGGTGCCGAGGCCATGTCCCAAACATGGCCTTATACGGGACCTACATTTGGTGCCGATGTCATGTCCCAGACATGGTCTTATACGGGACCTTCCTTATCTCATGTTGTGACACAGGTATCCTCGTTATTTCGAATCTTCAATCGGGACTTCAACTTAACATATTCTCATTATTTTCTCGTCGAGGCATCATTAGTCGGTTTTCATAGATATGATATTCTTTGTCATAATATCAAGAAATTTAAATATAAGAATACTATGAAGCTTTAATTTCACACAAACTTACCTCGGTACTCAAAATAAGTGTAGATGTTCAATTTAGTCCAACACTTTGTTATTGCCTCGATTTCGGTCCGGGCTTCGTGTTTCTTGATCTATAATAAAAATTTCACTTGTTTAATACTCACATTGACTAAATTAACTCATGAATCATACATTGGCTAAATTATGATTTTGCCCCTAAACTTTCACATAATTACACTTTTGCCTCTAGGCTCGTAAAATGATTTTCATTCAATCTTCTTGTAATTTAAGCCTAGCCGAATCATATTCTTAACTACAACAACCCCGAATTTCCACTATTTCACTCATGTATGACCATTTTTATAACTTTTAGAATTTGGTCCCCTTTTTTTGCATTTTTTATGAAAATCACTTAGAAAAAGATGTTTATCATACAACAAACTTTCATATTATTCCATAAAACATTAAAATACAAGCATGCCATAAATGGGTAAATTTTTGAACATAAATTCTAGCTCAAAATATAGCTAGAAATAGCTAAATCGAGCTACGAGGATCTCAAAAATACGAAGAACATTAAAAACGAGGCTTGGAGGTACTTACTATCAAGCTTGAAAGTTGAAGAAACCCTAGCTATGGCTCCTTAGTGATTTTCGACCATGGAGAAGAAGATGAACAAGATTTTGACTTATTTTTCCCTTTTAGTTCTTTTATTAACCAAATGACAAAATTGCCCTTAAGGCCCCTTTCTTGATATTTTTCCTTCCCATATCCATTTTTGTCCATCTTGACATTTAATGGTCTAATTGCTAAATAAGAACCTCTAGTAATTTTTATAATTCTATTTCATACTTAAATCTTTTAGAATCTCATATTTTCTAATCTTTACAATTTAGTCCTAATGAACAAATTGATCACTAATAAATAAAATTTCCTCGTGAAATTTTCACACAATCATGCAAGCACATCATAAGCCTCATAAAAATCATAAAACACATATTTCTACTTTGGATTTGTGGTCTTGCAACCACTATTCTGACTAGGCCCTAAATCAGGCTGTTACAAAAATAGTCCCCTCATTAGCTAGCTTAAACTTTAGGGGTTCCAAAAGTACAAAAATTATCAAGAAAGACCTCTAAGATCACTTACTTGCAAAAGAATAGCTTAGCTGAAAGTTTGAGATCCAAAAACCTCTATTTTCATTTTAATTTTCGGTGGAAGAAGAAATGGGAATAGTAAAAGATGATATCTTCTTTATTTAGTCTTATTTTATTCACTTAGTCACCTAATATCACTAAATTGTTTTGACCAATTTAATGCCCTTGTCTCCCTTGTCCCTATGGCCGGCCAACACCCTCTCATTGGCCTATTTGCACATTAAAGACCTCTAATTTAATATTCCATAGCTATTTGACACCTCTAGCTTGTAAAATGGAGCTTTTGCACTTTGTGCAATTGAGTTCTTTTTCACAATTAAGCATACAATCGCGAAAACTAAAGCACCAAAATTTTCATGCATCCTTATAATCATACTATAACACATAAAATAATATTAAAAATAATTTTCTTTAACCTCGAATTAGTGGTCTCGAAACCACTGTTTCGACTAGCCCCAGAATCGGGTTATTACAAAGATACCATTGTTGATGGCAAGATAACAAAACACATTGCAGACATGATTAAAAGTAAACAAGGATAAGGATAAACTCTGATTGTTTCGACAATTTTAGAATTTGATCAAAGTGGTTTCCTCCAATCATCGTGTTGCCCCTTTGCAAGTTACTTCTCAATGTGGTCAGCCAAGAGAGTATCTTCTCAAGGTTTTGTAGTGTAATAGCCCTGTTTAGACCCTAGTCAGAACTATGGTTTTGAGACCACAAATCTAAGGTCGAAATAATATTTTAATGTTATTTTTAGCGTTGATTATATGTGATATAGCCTGTGTGAAAATTCTGTGCGGTAATTTTATCGACTGTGTGTCGAATTAAGAGAAGGACTTAATCGCGTAACGTGTAAAAGTTGTGTACTAATTTATAAGTACCTAAGTGTTGTTGTCTTACTAATGTGGAGGCCTTATGAGGCAATTATGTCAATATTTAGATAGTGGATGATTAAAAGACATGAATGGCCTTATTATATATATGTTTTATATGTTTAATGAAAGGTTATTTTTGTAAATGGATTAATAATATAATTATTATTGAAACAAAAGGCTAAAATAAGATGAATATGCTCATATTTGTTCACTGAAAAACACAAAAGAAAAGAAGGAAGAAAAGCTTTGTTATATTCGGGTATTACAAGCCTTAATTTAAGGTATGTTTTTCATTGGTTTTTGATAATTTTTACGTTTTTTGTGATCGTTGCTTCGTATGCTATAAAACCCATGTTGTAATTTGAAGAATTGATGATGTTTGTGAGATGTGCCATTGATGAAATGGTGAGCTTTGTGATGTTAATTGGTGAAATCTGAAAGCTTGGTGTTGGGTTAACATAGGTTAGTAAATTGGGCTTATTCTATCTTGTTTGGACAGTTTGGTGACCCAATTGTTTACCAGACTTGTCCATCAATTGACCCTTCCTTAATTGGATCAAATCAACTCTTCTTAACCCATTTTACATGTGTTTGTCGTCCATGTAGAGTAAAATTGGGCATGTCCATGCAGCTTTAATTTAACAATAAATCATGCATAATTTCCTTAGTCCAACTGCATTAAAAATAATGTCAAGATCAATATGTAATATAAAATAATTAAGTTATCTAAAAATTTAATGCAAAATAGCATAAAATCACATTCTTCATTAAATCATGCTCATTATTGAAATATAAATAAAATTTACCCAATTAGTAATCAAACACTCGGGATTAATATTACTTTTAAGTAAAAAAGGTGTCATAAATTACTAAAAAATCCTATATAAATTAAAGTTTACACCCCCCCCAAACTTAATTCATTGCTCATCCCGAGTAATGTAAAGCAAAAATTTAGATAAGACAATCTTGCAATAGGCTTAAATGGAATCCTTAAGCAGAATTAACTTTTGCACATACATATACATCAACAAAATCATGCTCACAAGCTCTTTTTATTGATAAGTCGCTCATATGCAAACTTTTACACATACACATACACATACATCAACAAAATCATGCACCTAAAATGACTTCTAAAACAAGCCAAAACATTACCTATTCCTTAGGTGCCAAGCCAAACCGAAATCAATCATTCATTTCTTCAAAACACATTTAAACAAGCTTAAAACATACCAAAACATTCAACCTAAGTGCCTAACCAATATGCCCTCGTTGGCACCACATTTCATACACCAAACTAATTCACATTCAAAGATTACAAGTCCTTACCTTATACACATGCCAAACATACCAATTCGTCCATTCAATTCACATTCAGCTCTACCATATTTCAACCACTTTCAAGAAGAATAAGCCAAATAACTAAAGCCTATATATATGGACATATTCAAGCCAAAATCAAAGATATATACACAAGTATGCTTAATCAAAATTTAAACAACATCATAATATTAAAAGAACTTAAAAGCCCCTAGTACATATCATTTATAACCCAACATAAAAATGACCAAAACTTCTACCGAGTTGAAGAGCAAATATTGTGTGTGCTCCGACTTGAACTTCCAATCGACAACATTTTCGATGATCTACAGGAAAATAAAACAACTAACGTAAACAACTAGTGCTTAGTAAGCTCGTATAAGTCATAAACATAAATTTACCAAATTGGCTCAATTTATACAATTCATGCATAATTTCATTAATAAGCTCATGGGTTCATTCAATTCCTATACACATCACAAATCTCACAAGTTAGTGAGTACACATATATAAGAACTTGAAACCATATCATATCAGATAATGTTCATAAACAAAAATTGCAATTTAATCATCCATCTCATGTCTATAATGACACATTCCATTCAATGCTTAATACCATATAGCCATTTCATAAATATCGCTTTCATAAGTCAATTTACATATATTCATTTCATATAACTCATTTGTATATCATTTAATACCCGATGAACCACAGTGATATAAAAATGGATACACGGGAAAATACTCACACGAGTTTTAACTGTAAATGCTCACACGAACTGTGAAATGGGCCTACTCACACAAGCTGTGGGTCAAGATGTTAGGCTACACAGTGTTGCTCACACAAGCTGTGGAGAATCCGCAACAAATGCAGGACCTCAACCATCAATAGGATATCAAAGACCAACACCTAAGACTGTAATAACTCCTAATGACATGTCATTTGTATCCTAAGCACTCATAAGGTTCAAATGGGCCATATCTTATCCAAATCATGTAATCATTTATATAGTTCATCACCATAACTTTACCATGTAATTTTCTAATTTTCAATCATAATATTCATTTTAACTAACATTTTAATTTAATCTATATCATCAATTTATATTTATCAATCAATTTAAGCTATACATATCACAAATGTTAATAAAAAAATTTATCCAAAATGGCAATTAGCAACTTAATCAATATATGAACTTACCTAGACAAAAATGGTTGTGAATTCAAGGTCGTCGACTAATCCATTAATTTAACTTTTTCACGATTCAAGTCTGATTGATTCATTTCTTGATCTAAATAATCTTTTTCATTCAATCAATCCATTTAAACATATCAAATAATTAAAATTAATTTTATAACCCTTTTCAATATAAATTTACAAAATTACCCCTAATATTTTACTGTTTATGTAATTTAATCCCTAAACCCAAAACTTATGAATTTATCACATTTAAGCAAAACCCAATCTAGCTTATTTCTATATAGTCCCTATTCAACCCACATTTATTAATTTTTCACAAGAATTTCCTGTAATTTTACTATTTTAACAACTTGGTCCCTAAACATTAAAATTACTAAAAACTACTTTACAAAATAGTCCTATTTAACAACTAATATTAATAATCTACCATTAAACTTCAAAAACACTTCAAACTCATCAATGGCATAATCTAAAACATTTAACAATTTATGTAACACCCTTTACTTGTATCCTACGCCAGAACCGGGCATGAGCCATTACCAGACTTAACTCACTTGACCATGCAACTTTAGTCCCTAAAATACCTCTTTCACCTTCATATGAATCTTATTAAGGATCTACGAGGCCTTAAATGTGCATACGAAGGGTTTCGGAACCCAACCAAAACTTTTTGTACATTTAAAATTTTTTCACCTAAACAGGGGCTACACGCCCGTGTTGATTTAGGGACACGCCTGTATGCCCCTAAGACATGCCCGTGTTCACCAGCTGTGGTCGACACTGACTTAATTCACATGCCCATGTCCCTCACAGGGCCTTGACACGCCCGTGTCTTAGCCTGTGTGCCAAAACCTTAGCATTCTGTTTATGACGTCATCAATTCCCTATGGCCACACAGTCAAGGCACACGCCCGTGTCCTTAGACCGTGTGTCGAATTCAATTCCACAATTAATGTGCAGGCTTCACACGGCCTGGGCACACGCCCATGTCCTAGGCCGTGCCTCCCACATGGCTAAGACACACGACCGTGTCTCTGCCCGTGTGTTTACTACAAAGCTTACTGACTTGTAAAATTTTTCATGCAGGGGACACACGGCCTGGTCACACACCCATGGGACTGACCGTGTGTCATACAAGGCCTAGACACACGCCCGTGTGCCTACCCGTGTGGACAAGAGCAAGGCTAAATGCCAAGCTTTTCTCAACACTCTAACTCATGTGCTCACAAACACATTCAACCATCCAATAAACAACTTTAATAACAACATACACTTTCTTGAATAACCTCATATTTTCATAAAATAATAAGGTGAGCCATCAACCATGGCAATATACAAAAGAGTTTATCATTAAAGGGGCCAACACACTCTTGGCCAAAATAACAAAACGATTACCTATTCTAGCCTCTATACATACCATACTCAAAAACACTAAGTCTACATGTACCAAGATAAGCTGATAGTGTGGGCGATCTTCCAATTATCTTCGTATCCCGACCCGGCTCTTTAACTCTATAAAACAAGGGAAAGAAAGGAAGGAAAGCTTTAAGCTTAGTAAGTTTACATGTAAACAACAAGCATTATGATATACACTAATCAATAAAATAGAATTATGCACTAAGTAAAAACCATCCACATTTCTTAGTCATGCTTACTCTTTTCATCTCTTACCACATTTCCACTATATAACAAGCAAAATGCTCTTATTTAGTAGCATACATTCCTTGCACTTATCACCATAAAACCACATGAAACAACACATCATAATTTCCAATACACCATTCATAGTACTACCAATCACTCGGTGGTTTCGCACTTTGCCCACCATTAATCTCTAACGGGGTGGTATCGCACTTAGCCCACCAAAAAGGGTAGTAACGGTGGTAACACACATAGCCCACCAAATAATAAATAGACGATGGTATTGCACTCAGCCCATCGTAGTTAAGTATTAAGGTGGTGTCGCACTTAGCCCACCGTCAAGTGTTGTTATTACACATTTACATATCTATTTCGTCATTCATCCGAAAACTAATCAATAACTACCACGTTCAATCCACTTGAATCATACATGTTCTTAATCATGCCATGCACCAATTAGCCACAACAATGTGTATATAAAATGCATCGTTTACACATAAACTTACCTCGGTGCAAAACGTCTCGATTTGCAATTTAATCCGTAACCTTGCCTTTTCCACGGTTAAGGTTGATTCTGCGTTCTTCTTAATCTATAACAATAAATTTCACTCATTTAGATCATTCTATGATCATAATGCATCTACACTTAGGCAAAAATGACCATTTTGCCCTTGTACTATGGCAAAATTACGATTTTGCCCCTAGGCTCGTAAATCATTTTTCAACACATTTTCTCATTAGAAAAGCCTAGCTGAACACTTATTTCTCTTACAACTACTCACAAATCCAACTATTTTATGCATTTATGACAATTTCTATCTTTGCATTTAAGCCCTATTTAGGTGTTTTCATGCAAACACCTTTCACAAAAGTTGTTTCTCACCTCCCTAACATTCATTTTCTTCCATAAAAACTCAGCTAACAACATAAACTCTCTCATGGAAAGTCCCTAGACTTTCAACCATATTACAAATTGGTCCCCTCATTAGCTAGCTTAAGCTTTGGGGACTCCAAAAACACAAAAATCATCAATTAAAACAATCTAAATCACTTACTAGAAAGGGAGATAGCTTGGCTGAAATTTTGAACCCCAAAAGCTCTATTTTCTCTTCAATTTTCAGTGGAAAGAAGGAGGGTGAATAGTGAAAGATGATAACATCTTTTATTCATCTTATTTTATTCATCTTATCACCTAATTTCCACCAAATTTGATCAAAATTAAATGCTCTTATCCCCTTTGTCTACATGGCCGGCCAACACATTATAAATGGTCTAATTTCACTTTAAAGACCTCTAATTTAATAATATATGGCTATTTGACACCTCTACCTTGAAAAATAGAACTTTCGCACTTTATGCGATTTAGTCCTTTTTCACAATTAAGCATGCAATCATTAAAATTAAAGCACCAAAATTTTCACATAGCCATATATTAATGTCATAACACATAAATTAATATCAAAATAATTTTCCTCTACCTCGGTTTAGTGGTCCCGAAACCACAGTTCCGACTAGCCCTTAAATCGAGCTGTTACAGTTTAACAAATTAAACGCCAAGTTAGCTAGATTAAGCTAACACGAACTCAAAAACATAAAAATCACTAAAAACAAACTAAAATCTCATGCCATGAAATTGAAATTGTCTTGGCCGAAAGCTTTCTCTCCCCTAGTTATGGTGTTTCAATTCTTACATGAAAAAGATGAAAAAGATGGTTTGTTTCATCTTTTGTTTTGTTTTAAGTTTATTTATTTATCAAATTACATCTTTGCCCTTTAAAATTAATTAAATTTCATGTTACTAGTCATCAAAACCGTCCACTAATAATGAAATAGACAGATTTACCACCTAAGGCCATCAAGTAAAATTTCTAAAGCCATTTGACACCTTTAATCAATAAAAGTTAACTTTTGCAGATTTTAAGATTTAGTCCTTTTTACTCTATTAACTATCTAAATATTAAAATTTTTTAACCAATTTTAATATGACCTTATAATAATATTATAAATAATAAATAAACAAAAAATATTGACTCACTTGTCAGAATTGTGGTCTTGAAACCACTGTTTTTGACACCACTAAAAATGGGTTGTTACATATATGGTACCAAGAAACCGATTAACTCAATCCTATCGAGTATGAGCTTTAGAAGAAGTAAAATAGGGACATTATTCATCGAGTACAAATTTTTAGTTTCTCTCAATTAAGGACAACGTTTTTCTAGTCTATTTAAGTTTTTACCAATTTCTTTTTAGTTAGCAAGTAAAGAGAGTAGTTGGTGCCAATATCGTAATGATCATCAAAATAAAACAACCTCATATGCTCAAGCAAAAATTCTTTGTTGTCCAGCAACTTACTGTTTAGAAACTTAAAAGATGCATTAACATGATATATGCTTCTTACATTAAAACCTTGAAAAATATGTAATTATTGTAATGCTAATTCTCACACTCATTATGTTATATCAATATGAAGATAATTACAAACAACTAATAAGAATATAGATTTCATCCAATTAATATGTGAATCTAAAATTATAAGATGTGAATCTAAAATTATAAGATTCCACACATATTAATAATTATTTCGCTTCAACTATTATTTTAACTTAAATAAAGCTTCGTGAGCATTTAGTATAATTTAGTGTAATTTGCATTTCATGCATCATATTTATTTTTCATATAATTTTACTACTTTTCTTCTTATATTTTGCTTAATTTCATTATTAGTAATTTTAATGGGTGTTAATGACTTTCAATTTAGGTTAATTGGAGTTGAAAATGTGAGATCGAATGCAAACAGAAGCAAAACGAGTGAGGAAAAATGAGCAAAATTGCAGAACCATAGTAGGAGGACACGCACGTGTGGCCTTTGGCTTGCGTGCCTGGCCAATCTCGGCCTCTTTTCGACCATTTCCGTTTCTTTCGTTACTTCGTTTCCAAGTCTCAATGAAACCTTAATTTTAGTCATTTAAACATTTATAAGTACCATTCTTGAGAGAGAGAGAGAGAGAGAGAGAGAGAGAGAGAAAGACTATTCGTAGATGATTAGATTTTACTTTCATTTTTATAGTCGCTTAATTTAATTCATAGTTTTATTTTTATTTAGTGATTATCTAATTCAATCAATTTTCGGATAAGATTATTGAAGAAGATTTGTACTTTTATCGAAATAACATTTCTTATCTCTTTTCTTTAATGTTTCCTTTGTTATAATTATGTTCATATTATTATTTTTGTTGATGATTGATTTTAATTTTAATATAAACTAAATATTTAAGTTGTGGTGGATAAATGGTAAATTAATGAATTAATAATTGCAATAGGTTAAAGATGGAAATAGATGTATGACAAGATTGATTTTTCAATTCATTTTTCATAATTAACTTAAGTTACAGATAAGTTTAAAAAAATGACTTAATCTTAGTGGTATCTTTGCAATTCTTTGTTGGTGTGCTTCCTCAAATTTGAGAGCAAAATAAGGATATCTTGTTTCTTGCTTTGCACTTCAACTTGTTATGTTTTCATGAAATTATTTTGTGGGTAAATTATATTACTGGTGATTTAATTATGAATATCTTTTTTTTTCATTCAACTATAAATTTTTTAAATTCGTCACTCAATTAATTACGATTTTTTTTTCATTTTCATTAATTGTGCTGGCATGAAAATAACATGAGAATTAAAAAATTGACATAATATTAAATTTAACCTTCAATTTTAACATATTATATTAATTTAGTTTTAATTTTAAAAAATTAACCTTAAAAATTCACAAATGAACTCAATGTGATCTTAATTCTAAAAAATACTAAAAATATGTAAAAAAAAACATAAATATTTTTAAAAAATATAATAAGAAATTTTAATTTTAATATTAAAGAAAAACCTCCTCTCCTCCCCACATAGGATGATAAATCATGAGAAATACCACTTCTATTAACTATTTTAAATACTAAAATGAAAAATATATTTTTATATCCACATTCTGCTTTCTCTGGAATTTAAAGGAAAATAAAGATATTCTATTTTGAGTACCTTAGAAGTTGGTTTTTGGAAATTCAGATGAGTATGAAGTTTGCATGTTTTATTCATGGAAAAAGAAGAGGCTCAAATTTGGGGAACATTACCGTACATTACAAGCAACTCAATCATCTTCTTACTCTATTTACAAACAAGTCACTCGGCTACAGCCAGCAATACAAAGGAGAAAAGAAGACCATCACACCCTGCCTCTCACCTTCTGCATTATCAACCAACTACCTCCATCAACACATATACAATACTTACAGTTACACCAGCTTCATCAGCAGCCCCCGCCGCAGCCCCCACAGGCAGCGCCACAACCACCTCCGGCGCCACTACCCCGTTCGCGTTTACAAGGCTTACCGGAGTTGGGATGACCAGCCCACAAGAAAATGATGAGAGAGATAAGGAAAAGGGAGGACAAAATCAAGAAAAGTAAGAGTAGGGCAGTATAGATATGCATTGCTTGCGATGAACTTAGCTTAGTTGCTGAATGATGCTTTCTGCTTGCCATGATTTAGTAAATTTGGGGGAGACCAAAACATAAAGTTATGGATGGATGGATGGGGAAAGGGTCACTCTCACGGTTATGTAGAGAATCACACATACAACTAGACCTGTTAATTGCGATGTCACCCTCCTCGATCCGAAGGCCCGCCCAAAAAGTGAGATAATTTAGATAAAAATATAAACTTGAAAAATGGGTTTGTAAAAAAAAAGATCCGTTTAGAAAACGGGCCGACCTTGGGTAATGCTTCCTTACCCAGCTCGGTGCGGCCCGAATATGAAAAAAAAAATCTTATTTTTTTTTCTTTTTTTATTATTTTCTTGTTTTTTTTCACTATTTTGCTACTATTTTACAATTATGTTACTACTATTTTGTTATTATTATTTGAATATTGTATAACTCTTGTTTTATTGTTAATTTTGTTACTATTTTTCACATTTGCTTGTTAAGTTACATTTATCTTAGTGTTATTTAAGTATACATTTTTTGAATTTATTTTCAATTTATTAGAAAACATTTATTTTAATTTTTTAAATATTTTATGTATTATATTTTTTAAAAATTATATAAAAAATTAATATAAAAAATTAACATGGGCAGGCTGGATCGGGCTCAGGTTTTAATACTTTTTTTTCGGGTCAAGTTTGGGAAAAAAATTTTAGGCCTAGTTTTCAGGCCGAACCCAGGCCTAACAAATGGGGCTAAATTTCTTATTGGGCCCGACCTATGAACACCTCTACGTACATGTATATGTATATATAATATAATGTATGTATGTAATGATGTCAAACCAGGGGTAATATATTTTTAGATTTTTTAAACACATTAATATTTAGTTTTAAAATTTTAAATTTATTTTTCCAAAATACTTTATTTTATGGTTTTTGAAAATTACTTAACAAAAGTTTAAAAACTTTTTATAAATATTTTAAAAATACAATAATATTTCAAATAAATAAAAAATAATCAATAATTTTTGAAAAAATACATTATATATAATTTTTGAGTCATTTTCACAGTTTTAAATATAAAATATTTATTTTTATATCATAATTCAAAAAATTATAATTAATTATAAATTAAATAAAATTTTATTTTATTTTATTTTATTTTATTTTATTTTATTTTATTTCATATAACTACTATTTTTTAGCTTTTATTTCATAAATCGTCGACTTTCGATTTTCTTTTCTTTTTTCCACAGTCTACTTTGTTGTGCATTTTGCTTGAAACAAAGTCTATAAGTCTAACTCTTTAGGGTTTTGATCTTTGTTTTGTTGTTTTTATTGGTTTTAGCCTCTTTTCAAATTTTTTAGAATCGAATATTTAATGATCAAATTAATTTTTGGTTTGCTCAATTTGTCTAATTTAATTAATTAAATTATTAAAAATAAAAATAATTTAAAAAATTAAGTTTTACTACTTACTCAATCAATGGAATCAACCAATTTTATAATTTTAAATTAACACTCCATGAATTGATACCACTTACAGATGGGAGTCTATTTCTAAAAGCAGTGGTACTTTTAGCCCTCATAACTATGACTTTTTCTAGTCTTCTGCATTGATCAATTTTCTTTTAACAGAAGTTATGGGTAGAAAAGAAATGTGGAGTACAGCAAAAGAACAAAACCAGATAAGACTGGCAACCCAAACACAAATAAACAGTTCATTTATGGAGATGCGGTTGACCTAGTTTTAAAAGTATAAACTATAAAATGAACAAATTATTATTAAATATATTTGCCTAGAAATACGATTAATTCTACTAATTAAATTGAATACCCTTTAGAAATGCATAAAACATCCTCCGTAATTTGTTTCTATGCATTGCAAACTCTCTCACCCATCAGAAATAGCTGCATGCATGTTTACTTCGTGTATATATTAATAGAATCTTTATTAACATAAACTTTTAATTTTTAAATATAAATATTGGAACATTTCTAAATATTTATAGTGTTCTGATAACTATAAATGAATGGGTATAATTAATCAAAAGATAAATCTTTTAGTCATTGGTCAAGAATTTTATCACTTGATTTTTGAAAAAATAATTATAATTATTCAAATAATATTACTTGAATAGTTATAATATTAGATGAATTATATGTTTTTTTTAAAGATGTTATTATTCAGAAAAGGCACCTATTGAAATATGTTTCTATGAAGAGACATGAAAATTCCTATAAATAGGAATGCAATTTCATTTGGAAATCACACCAACTAGTTCTAAAATTCTTTTCATCCTTCCTCATTTTCTAATATTGTTAGATTGTTCTATAAAGAGTTACTACAAAAATTCTTTGTAAAAATTGAGTTTCTTGTTGATTGCTTAGTGCTTAATGGACCATTCTTGTCAGTGCAAAACGCATATAGTCATTGGCTTCATTGTATCCTCGAGGTTAATTTGCTTGAAACTCTTTTGCACACTGAATATAAGTGGGGGCAAATATAACCTTGAAGATAGTGGCTTGATACACACCATGGAGCCTTGTCCTATTTCTTCATTTTCTATTCAATTTCTGTTCGTGTGTTTGAGATTTTCCTCACCGGATATTTGTACTAACAATTTTAAGGTTATATACTTCATGATGACTACCACAACACGTGAAAGTGGAACACTAAGAGAGTTGGCATCCAACTTTGCAAACTTGATCAGTTTGATAGTGGCAATTTCCGACAATGGTAGAAAAAGATGCAATTCTTATTATCAACTTTGAAGATTGCTTATGTTTTGAATACTCCAAGACTAGAAGAGAATGAAAACAAATTTATTGTTGCGACCCGAGAAAGGAAAAAATGAGACAATGCTGATTACATGTGCATAGGCCACATATTGAATGGTTTATCTGATGGTTTGTTCGACACCTACCAAAATGAGGTCAGCGCTAAGGAATTATAGGACAAATTGAAGACAAGATATATGACTGAAGATGCTATAAGTAAGAAATTTATTGTCAGTCATTTTAATAATTATCAAATAGTTTATGGTCGTTCTGTTATGGAATAATTTAGTGATATTGAAAAAATATTGAATCAATTTAAGCAATATGATATGAAAATGTACGAAATGAGTGCTGTATTCTCCATAATAAACAAACTTCATCCATCTTGAAAAATTCTTTAAAGAAGTTTAAAACATAAGAAAGAGGAAATATCTCTTGAGGCTTTGGCAAATCATCTTCATATTGAAGAAGAATATAGAAAGCAAGATCAGAACCTAGATTCTGAAAATGCCAAAATGCATGTTATGGAGGAAGTACAGACATCTAAACCATCCAAGAGAAAGTTCAAATAGACTAATAGAGAACCTAAGTTAAAAAAGAAACAAAATGGCTCATGCTATTATTGTGGTAAGCCAGGACATTCAAGAAAGAATGTCAATTTTTTTTTTAAAAAAAGTCATCTTCTAAGGCTGATAATAACGATAAGTTCATTGCAATGATATCCGAAATTAATATGGCACAAGATGATAATGTATGGTCGATTGATACTGGAGCAACCAAACATGTGTGCAAAGACAAAAACATGTTTGCAAAGTTCACACAATGTGGAAATGACAATGTCCTGTACACGAGAAATTCTTCCACCGCAGTAATTAAAGGCAAAGGGTCTGTTGAACTACAATTCACTTCTGGAAAGGTTTTAACCTTGAATGATGTGCTTTATGTACCAGAAGTTAGGAAGAACTTAGTGTTTGGAAATCTATTGAATAACTTTGATTTCAAACTTGTTTTTTAGGCAGATAAGTTTATTCTTCTAAGGGAGGAATTTTTAAAGGGAAAGGGTATATGTATGAGAGCATGTTCAAACTCAATATTATTATAAAAATATAAATAATATTTCTACTTATATGGTTGAATCTTCTTATTATGACATTACAGATTAGGTCATTTGAATTATAGAAAATTAAACGACATGCATAAGTTAGATTTAATTCATGTTATTAATAATAATATTGAAAAATGAAATACATGTATATTGACTAAAATTACAAGAAATCTTTTCCCTAAGGTTAAAAGGAAAACAAAGTTGTTTGATTTGATACATAGTGATTTATGTGACATGCATAATACTCCTACATTAGGTGAAAAGAAATTTTTTGTTACTTTTATTGATGATTGTTCTAGATATTGCTATGTATATTTAATGCATTCAAAAGATGAAGCGCTTGATAAATATAAAATTTATAAATTTGAAGTTGAACTTCAGTGTGAATCATTTATCAAGTGCTTAAGATCGAATAGAGGTAGAGAATACTATAATCCAAGTTATTTTAAATCCACTGAGATTATCCATCAAGTTTCAGCCCCTCACACACCACAACAAAATGGTGTAGCTGAAAGGAAAAATAGAGCATTGACTGAAATGGTAATTCAATGTTACCATATTCAAGTCTTGTGTAACAGTCCGTTTTTGGTCAAACCAAAACAGTGATTTCGGGACCACAAATCTGAGGTCAAAATATTTATTTTATTAATATTTTAATGTTTACAGCATGATTGAATGATTTTTTAAAAGTTTCATTTAGAAATTTTATCGTTTGACTAGTCAATTTGATGAAAAGAACTAAATCGCATAAAGTGTAAAAGTGGAGTTCTATTAGCTAAAAGTATCTAATAGCTATAGAACCTTAAAGTTAAGGTCCTTATGTGGTAATTAGACCATTATTTGTGTGAGTGGACTTTTATGGACATAATATATGATGTTTTAATGGTTTATTAACAAGGTTAAATTAGTAAATTACATAATAACTTAAGTTTAAATAAAACAAAAACAAAATTTGGTTCATTCATCTTCTCCACCACCGAAATTAAAAGAAATAAAATATGCATGAAGGCTTGCTAGGGTTTGATCACTTTGATGCTCAATTTTAAGTATGTTTTTTATCCCTTTTTTTTCTGTTTTTTATTCTTTTTTTTTATGATTTCTATGTTTTTATAATCATTGCATCTCAATCTAGCTAGCCCGTACCTTTAATTTCAAAACTATTAAAGATTTTGAGAGTTTCCATTGTTGAATCTATGTGTTCTTTGATGTTTAATTTTGAAATATGAAAGCTTGATGATAGTTTTACATGTTTTGTTAAGTGATTTTTTATGAAAATGCATAATAGGGATTAAATTGTGAAAAGTGCAAATTGAGTGGTTGAAATGTGAAATAAATGAAAGTTTTTGGGCTGCTAGGAACCTATATATAATTCAAACAAGCATGGGTTTTGTTTAATTGTGTGAATTTTGTGTATTTGTGAAATAGGACTAAATTGATTAAATGCGAAAGTTTAGGGGTTAACGTGTAAAAATGCCCAAATGTTTATTTTTGGATTAATTGAATGAGTAGATGAATAAATAAGTTAATTTTGAATTCATGTAGATCAAGAAAGAAAGAAATCAGATTTAAATCTGGGGAAAAGCAAGGTTATCAAGTAGTTGACTCGATCCGTCAATTTCGAATACAAGGTAAGTTCGTATGTGATGATTACATTATAAATGTATGTTAAAATGCTTTAATATTGCATAAATTGTTAAAACGGGATTATGGATAATGTATGAATTGTGAAAATGACTTTACAGATGCATTCGATGATAGAAACGAAAAGTGTGAAAGCCCACTTGACATGTCAGTAAGTGATACGTTGAGTTGGATTTGGGCCATGATAATAGTTCTTCGGATAAGTTACCTTGATTTGTCTACAGGCCATGGTATAGGTACTTATCGTACGAGACTCCTGAGTATCCGATTTTTATTTCGAGTGACTCAACGGGTAAACGAATGATGTGGTTGAGAAAGAGGTTAGTACGACGTGATACAAGTACGTACAAAACCTATTCAAGTATTAAATAGTGAAAGTTCGATGAGTTTGTATTTGATCATGTTTTGAGACATGAGAAAGGTTTATAGTTAATGTGTATATGGTTTTTGTCATGTGTAATTGGTTGATTTGCATTTATTCGATGAATTAAGTTATTCACATACGAGCTTACTAAGCTATAAAGCTTACTTAGTGTTATTTTTCTATGTTTTATAGTGAATCAAGGCTAGCTCGAATCCGATAGTTGTCGGGAACATCATCATACTATTAAACATCTAAGTTGGTGCTTTTGAATTATACATTTATAGTATATGGCATGTATAGGCTTGATGTGGTATTTTAGTTGTGATTATAGCCATGAGATTTGGCTTGTAAATGATGTTAATATTGATGTGTGTTTGGCTATTAGAAATGGCTTGTAAATGTATATGTTTTAGTTTGTATATATATATAGCCATGAGTGATGGCTTATTTTAATATTGTTTTGGCATGTATTTGGCTAAGTAAATAGTAGTGATTTGAGAATTGGAATAGATGAAATTATAATGGTATGAATTGTGCATTTGGTTGATGATTTTGGCTGCCTAATTGTATGATGAAATGGTATCATTTTGCCTTGTGTAGGTACATTGAAGTTGGTGAGGCAAATTAGCCTTGCAAATGGCCTATTTTTGTCCTAACGGGTAGAGACACGGGCATGTGTCTCAGCCGTGTGTGACACACGGTCATGTTACACGATCGTGTGTCCCCTGGTGTTGAAATTAAATTGAAGTCAATATGCTCCACACGGTCTCACACACGGGTGTTGACTAGCCGTGTGGTACAAGTTAGTATACCCCCCCTAATTGGCACACGGCCTAACACACGAGCATGTGACTTGGTCGTGTTGCATAAGTCAGTATACCCTACAGGTTTGGCACGGTCTAGCACACGGCCTGGCATACGGGCGTGTGTGGCTATTTCGAAGGGTACACAGGCTAGACATACGGTCATGTGGTTGGCCGTGTGACCCAAGTCAATATGTATGCCCTATTTCCACACGGGCTGAGACACAGGCATGTTTGGAGCTGTTTGAGGCATACCGCCTATTCACACGGGCGTGTGACCCCTGTATGGTTGAAATTTTTCTAAGTTTCCAAAAATTTTTGTATGTTATTAGTTTAGTCCCGAACCACTTCTAAAGCATGTTTAAGTCCTCGTAGGCCCTTATAAGGGAAAATGTGATTGTGTTGAATGATTTATGAGAATGTATGCTATATGTTGTGAATTGATCGGTAATACCTCATAACTCTACTCTGGGGACGGATACGAGTTAGGGGTGTTACATCTTGGACAAGGTTTTTGGGGAGAAACCGTTTCTAACAGCTTTTCATTGAATAGATTTCCTAATAAGGAAACTAAAACAACCCCTATGAACAATGGAAGAAAAGGAAACCAAACCTTAATTATTTGAAGGTGTGGGGCTGTAAAACTATTGTCAAAGTTCCAATACCTAAACGTAAAAAATTAGGTGAAAGAGGAATTGAATGTATATTTATAGGATATGCACATAATAGCAAGGCATATGGATTCATGGTAATTGAACCAAATGATTCAATTTCAATTAATACAATTATTAAATCAAAAGATCCTATTTTTTATGAAAATAAATTTAATTCTATTTCAAGACAACTGCAGCCACAACAAGTGATTCATTCTTCAAATGAGAATGAGATTCCATTGGAACAAGCTGATAATAAGGATGAATCTTGTCAAGAATTGAAAAGAAGTAAAAGGATTAAAAATGTCAAAGATTTTAGACCAGGTTTCAATTATGTTCCTTGTAGAAGGGACAGGTGAAATTATATGCAGTAAGATATTTTATTATTATAATACAGAATCTGATCCTATTACATTTGAAAAGGCAATGAAATCTCATGACTCTACTTTTTGGAAAGAAGCAATAAATGATGAAATGGATTCAATATTGGGAAATCAAACATGGATCTTAGTTAATCTTCCATCGGGTTTCAAACCAATAGGTTGTAAATGGATCTTCAAAAAGAAAATGAAGGTGTATGGAACCATTGATAAATTTAAAGCAAGGTTGGTATCAAAGGTTTTACACAAAAACAAGGTATTGATTACTTTGATACCTATGCCCCAGTGGCAAGAATTGCTACGATTAGACTCTTAATATCACTTACCTCAATGTATAATTTGGTTGTTCACCAAATAGATGTTAAAACTACATTTTTAAATGGTGAATTAGAAGAGGAAGTGTACATGGAACAACAAGGAGGATTTGTTGTTCCAAGACAGGAGTATATGGTATGTAAGCTTGTTAAATCTTTATATAGACTTAAACAAGCAGAACACAATGACACCAAAAGTTTGATAATTTTTTTCTAGCTAATGGCTATAAAATAAATAAATCTGATAAGTGCATATATAGCAAATTTGAAAATGGAAAAGATGTCATAATTTGCTTATATGTAGATGACATGCTCATATTTGGCACAAATTTGGAACAAATAGAAAACACAAAGAAATTCTTGTCAAACAACTTTACTATGAAGGATATGGATGTAGCAGATGTTATTATTGGGATTAAAATAACCCTAGAAGAAAGCACTATAGCTTTATTACAATCACATTACATTGAAAATGTGCTTAAAAAGTTTGATCTTTTCAATTGTATACCAGCATCTACACCCATGGAACCTCAAATAAAATTAGTATCTAATGTTGGTAAGAAAATTTATCATAAAATATGCAAGCCTAATTGGTTGTCTTATGTACATAATGACTTGTACAAGGCAAGATATTGCATATGTTGTTGGGAAATTGAGTAGATACACAAGTAATTCAAGTAGTTTGCATTGGCAAGCTTTGAATAGAGTATTTTGGTACTTAAAGAAAACTATTAACTATGGATTGTATTATAATATATATCCTTCAATTTTAGATGGATATTCAGATGCTAGTTAGATTACAAGTTTGGAAGATTATGCATCTACTAGTGTCACGGGTCGTAGTTCAAAGCCCGTGACCATCGCACCAAATACATCCGATGGAGATCTATTGTTTAGATGGGGATCATTTGGACCATGAGAACTGGCCCGATTCAAGGAACTATTGGCGAAGTCTGTCAGATTGAAGCCTAGTTCGTATGATAATAAAGATATGGCAACTTAGGCTAATTTGGTAACTAATCTTAGAAGATAGAGGGAATCATATCTTCTAAAGTTAGATTAGATTTGATATTGCATTTCTTGTAAATCCCTAAAACCAAGGGATATGGTTAATCTCGTCTGTCATTGTAAATGTATCTTGACCGTCAGTTTTAGGGAAGCTCAACTATAAATAGAGAGCCTCCCCCTCATTTGTACTCACTCCATCCATTGGATGTTGAATTCTTAAGAGTAATAGAATTCTTTGAGCATTTACTCAAACACCTTGTGTGTGATCTTTTCTGTGGCTTTCTATTGTTCTTTGTTGCTTCTGTTGGCGTAAGTTTGCTTCCGCTCTACAATTGGTGCCTTGAGGGAGTTCTTAGTGAATCCTCACTTGAGTAAAGGCTGACTTAGGCGAGTTTGGATGAATGGATCGTCTAAGGTCTCACGGATCGCGAGACAAAAGATCTAGCCCCGTGACAAGTGGTATCTGAGCTATTGGTTCAAAGACACAGTTGGGATGTTAAAAAAAGAGTTCGAACAAAGGTAGGCCAGAAAGTCTTTGAAGGAGATGCTGTCGGCTGTTGAGAAACGCATGGGTAAACTTGAGGAGTCCATAGAGGATGCAAAAGAGTCAGACAATGCACTTGGGGAAAGCATTGAGGACTTGAGGGAGTAGTCCAGAGACTTTGTGACCATGTGTTTCACTTCCTAAAGGGATATCGTGCAAGAGTTGCTAGATTTCCAAAAGAAGAAGTTGACAGAGAGGAACGATGCTCTCGAAGCCATGGTGAAAGCTTTGAAGGAAAGAATAGAGGAGCTAAAGAGAGAGCTGGCCTTGTGCCAAGCAACCGTAGGGAAAGGAGTGTCAAGTGCAACACTCAGTAACGAGGATGTCTCAAAGCTGAAAGATTTTGTGGGGACAAGGTCTACATGCAACGTGGACAATTTCTTGTAGAGGATGGAAAACTACTTCTGTGCCAAAGGCATCGTGGATTATGCGGTTAAACACTGCTTCAATGTTTCTTACTGATATTGCGCTTTTATGGTGGCGAGGCAGGACCATTGATAAAAGGCAAGGTGAGATTGGGACGTGGCAAAAGTTCCAATGTGATTCGAAGGGACAATTTTACCCAAAGTTTGTCGAGGAAGAAGCTCGAGCAAAGTTGCAAAGGATAACGTAACGGGGCACAATGGGGTAGTATGCTCGAGAGTTCAAGGAACTTATGCTCTAAGTTTCAGATGTGACCGAGAAAGAAGTATTACTTGCTTTACAAAATGGATTAAAGCCGTGGGTCAGACAGGAGGTGGAACAAAGAGGTGTCCAGAATCTGTTGGGAGCCATGATGGTAGCGAAATCCGTGGTTAAGCTTGGTCTAGGGAAAGACAAGCTTGGGTCTTCCAAGTCCGAGGAAAGGGGCGAATGTGAAGAGGATCACAAGGGATACAATGATAATGGCAATGGCAACGACGACAATAGTGGTAATGGGACACCACGAGTTGGGAAGAAGAAACCTAAGAGGAAAAAGGACAAGTTGAAATGCTTTCTCTGCGACGGTCTACACATGTTGAAGAAATGTCCGAAAAAATCCACGCTTAAGAAGAAGCCGATGGGTAAGGCCTTGGTACTTGGTTCGAGCACAAGGGGTGTCGAAGCCAAGGAGGCTGAAAGTGAGAAGAAGCCAGTGGAGTGCTTCTTATGTCATGGTCCGCATAGGTTGCAGACGTGTCTGAGGAAGTCTGTCATCGAAGGGATTGATGGAGTAGACAAGGAGCCCAAGAAGCTTAGTTTGAATAAGGGAAAAGCTGAAGTCAATAGGGCAAAGAGGAGTAAAAGGAAGCAAGTAAAGTACTTTTTGTGCCTTGGTTCGCATGAGTTGCGAAACTGTCCAAACTAAGTCGTAATCAAAGGACAAGTATCGTTTGAGCTTGGTGAGTTGTCAGAGGGGCTTCCACCCAAGGAAGAGGTGAGTTTGTCATCGAACTTAAAGGAAGAAGTTGCCATGAAAACAATGAAGCTGGGACCAATGAGGCTTAACTCGAGTGAAGCATCTGAGTTGGGCGAGTTGGGCGAGTTGGGCGAGTTGGGCGAGGTGGGTGATGCATCGGACTTCAAGGGGAAAGAAGCGATACAAGTAGTTGACCCAGGTACATGCAAAGGTACATTCCGAACACTTTGATAGTGTGTTGTATTCTAACTTGTTAACTTGGTAAGAACATAGGGACCCTTTCAAAGTTTTTGAACAAGAAGGCCGAGAGACTATGGGCAAAGCGAAGCCAAGTGTTGTGAATTAAGAGGATTATGTTCGAGTCCAGTTAGAATGTGGGCAAGAGAGTGACATAACTTTTTATCATCGAGATGTACAAATGAGTAGGACAGTTTGAGTTAAGAAGCGATGTAAGCCGAGGCAGAAGTCTCGAAGGAAGGGGAAAGCTAAGGCGTCGAGACGAGATTGAGGCGAATCAAGTCAGAGCCATTCAAAAGTCGCAACGAGGATGTTGCGAGAATGGGTAGGGGAGAATGTTACGGGCCGCAGTTCAAAGCCCATGACCATCGCACCAAATGCATCTGATAGAGGTCTATTGTTTAGATGGGGATCATTTGGCCCACAAGAACTGGCTCGATTCAAAGAACTGTTGGATAAGCCTGTCAGATTGAAGCCTGGTTGGCCTGATAATGAAGATATTTCAACTTAGGCTAATTTGGTAACTAATCTTAGAAGATAGATGGAATCATATCTTGTAAAGATTTGATATGGCATATCTTTTAAATCCCTAAAACCAAGGTATATGGTTAATCTCATTTGTCGATGTAAATGTATCTTGACCGTCGATTTTAGGGGAGCTCAACTGTAAATAGAGAGTCACCCCCTTATTTGTACTCACTCCATCCATTGGATGTTGAATTCTTAAGAGTAATAGAATTCTTTGAGCATTTACTCAAACACCTTGTGTGCGATCTTTTTTGTGGCTTTCTATTATTCTTTGTTGCTTCTTTTGGCATAAGTTTGCTTTTGCTCTACAATTGGTGCCTTAGGGAAGTTCTTAAGGAATCCTCACTTGAGTAAAGACTGACTTAGGCAAGTTTGGATGAACGGGCCGTTTAAGGCCTCACGGATCGCGAAACGAAAGATCTAGCCCCGTGACACTAGTGTATGGATCTTTATTCTTGGAGGAGGAGTCATTTCTTGGGGTTCCTAGAAACAAACATGTATTATTGATTCCACTATAGCATTAGAATTTATTGCATTAGTTGTTGCATCTAAAGAAGCAGAATGGCTAAGAAATTTTCTTTATAATGTACCTCTATGGCCTAAACCAAGTTCACCTATTTTTGTCCATTGTGATAGTAAGGCTACTCTAGCAAAGGCATATAGCCAAATATATAATGGAAAGTCTAGACACATTGGATTAACACATAGCTATGTCTAAAAATTAATCTCTAATGGAGTGATCACTACTAATTATATGAGGTGAAGTGAAAATTTGGCCAATCCTTCGAGAAAAAGTCTTACTAGAGATGTAGTCAACAAGACCTAAAAAGGGAAGAGACTCGAGCCCGTTAATTAGAATCACCCATGATGGAAACTCAACTCAATGTTTGGTATAACGTCTAGTCTTGAGTTCAATGAGACAAAATGCATCATTAGTATGTGATTGTTAGCACTATAAATAAATTCATCCTAAGATTAAAATTGTTAGGTACCAATAATAATGAGGGAAGGATGAGTAATGTACTCTTAATGGACCCATAACATAAATATGTTAGAGTGTTATAATTACAAGAACACTCTTGATGAGATTTACCTATGTGAGTGGAAGTGTGGCTGCTTCTAGGAGCTCAAGGGTTTGGCTCTGACAACACTCATGAAAATAGGACACAAACACATGGCCATAATAGTGTCCCTAGATACTATGCATTTACCGATGTTGAAATCATTGTCTGAGATGTGTTCGGTTAATCAAATGGAATACTTGGTTCAAAGCTTAGTCTACCATGCAATTTCGATTAACTTTAACATGTTTTCACTAAGTGAAAGTTCAATCGTAAGACACCTTCATTTATACAAATTGATTTCCAAGAATATTAAAATCTAAAATATTTTAAAAATAGTACGAGATTGTTGGAACATTTCCAAATATTTATAGTGTTCCAATAACTATAAATAAATGGGTGTAACTAATCAAAAGATAAATCTTTTGGTCATTGGCCAAGAATTATATCACTTGATTTTTGAAAAAGAATTATAACTATTCAAATAATATTACTTGAATAGTTGTAATATAAGATTAATAATTATATGTCATTTTAAAGATGTTATTATTTAGAAAAGACACCTATTGAAAGATATTTCTATGAAGAGACATGAAAATTCCTATAAATAGGAATGCGATTTCATTTGGAAATCACACCAACAAGTTCTAAAAAGTATTTCTATCCTTCCTTATTTTTTAATATTATTAGATTGTCATATAAAGAGTTACTATAGAAATTCTTTGTAGAAATTGAGTTTCTTGTTGTACATTGCTTAGTGGACTATTCTCGTTAGTGCAAAATGCAAAAAGTCATTGGCTTCATTGTATCCTCAAGGTTAATTTGCTTGAAACTCTTTTGCACACCGAATATAGGTGGGGGCGAATATAACATTAAAGATAGTGGCTTTATATACGCCTTTGAACCTTATCATATTTCTTCATTTTCTGTTCGAGTTCTGTTCGTGTGTTCAAGATTCTCCTCACCAGAGATTTGTGTTAACAATAAATGAATACAAAATATTCAAAATATTATATCAATAAAAAATAAATATATAATATTTCTCTAAATTTTAATTTTTGTACTTTCATTGACTTGTGAATTATTTAAAATATGAATATTTTAATAAATTATGATAAAATTTTGTTAATTGATTTAAGGTTAAATATAAAATTGGTATTCGAACTTGTCCGCTTCTCCCAGATTGGTACTTATGGTTTTTTTTGTCCCAGATTGGTATTCGAACTTTTTCCTTCCAATATATTGGTATTCTAGTTTAATGCTGTTATTTTTTTGCCGACATGGCAGCACTAGCCACTTGTGCGCCACCACGTGACATGTCCACTTTGGCCCTCTTTTTATTTTTATTTTATTTCTCAATTTCCCTCTTTTTCTTTTCTTCTTTTTCTTTTTCCTATAGTAGCTGCCTTGCTTCTACACCGCTGGCCATCGTCTAGCATCCTTTGGTGAGCTCTTCAACTAATGATGACCACCGTCAGACCTTATTTCTTTGATAAGGTGAATAGAAAGCACCAAAATGGTGAGTGAGAGAAAAAAGGGATACAAACAGGAGGAGTGTCTGGTGTCGAAGGTGTGGGATATTGCGCAAGGGGAACTGGCATTGTAAAATCAGATAGAGCGAAACTCTCCTTTCAATAGTTCACTCTGTAGAAATAGAGAGCTTTCTCCCATGCATTACCATGTCAAACAAGAACAATACAAGAAAAGCTCATAAAAAAGTAGAAATATTGCAACTATGGGTAACTCAAGAGACTGGCCAAAAATGAAAACAGAATCGACTATGATTAAAAATTATACCAGTTCAACTGTGAGACACAAGGGAAATGTTGGGGGGAGAAAGAGTCTGAGTTGCACAACCAACAAAAACAATGAAAAATACATGTTCAATATGCAGATGAAGTGGAGAGAAATAGAGAGAGAAAAAATAGAAGCTTTCATTTTCCTTTTGGCGAATATGTATGCATTATGCAATGTGAAAATTTTCACTTTCTTCCCCCTTTTTCATTTCGATTTTTACCTGTTTGCAATCCCCATAAAATATTGATTTGTATCTCCATTTTGGTGGTATAACAAGAAAAAAGAAAAGAAAAGAATAGAGAAGCAAAGAAGAAAAAAGGTGAAAGAGACAACCTTTGGTGTCATTTAACCCATTTCTCAAAACCCTATGCCTTTGAATTTTCTTGTTTTTTTCTTCGGGTTGTTTGCCCAAATAATATAAAATAATAAAATAAATACTGAAATAAGATAAGCACCCTATTATTTACGTTTCTAGGCAAATTCTATAGTGCACCACCTGTGCCACCAGCAATCGATGGCACCCCTCTCCCCTGCCACCAATCATTGCTTCAATTATCACATTTAAAAAAATAATTTTTTTTGGGTGCTGCCTCAGCTATCGGTGGCACCAGCATTTGACACCAAAAATACAGGGTATTTTTATACGTTTAAAATGGAAAAAAAATATTTTTTATCATAAAATATTTTTAAAAGTTGAAAAAAAAGCTAAAATTTTATCGGGTATTAGAACCCAGACCCATGACTGACGGGTCACATTGGTGACAGGCCGATTCCGTCAATCCGGGTTCCAATACCCCTTTAATTTTTTTAACTTTTTGTTTAAAAAATCAATATTATTATATCATTTTCTTTATTATAAAAGGAGGGTTGGTTTGTTTCCCAACCCCTTACAGATCAGTCACCACATGAAAGAAATAAAAAACAATAGATCTAGTTGAATGTCCCACCGAAAATTAAGAAAATGTTCGTTAATTAGTATTAAGGTTTTTTTTTTAGTAGTATAATTAGGTTTTTTTAGTAGTAGTTAATTTTTGTTAAAATTTTCTTTTATTTAGTATTAAGGTATGTTAATTATGAAAATTATTATAATTGTGTATGTTTTCCTTTGTATTGTTCGTTTATTAATATGTTTGGTTGTATTTTTGCAGTTTCAGAAAAAATAGAAAACTAATTTTTTGCAGTCATTTATTTCGATGGTGTTATTTTAAAAACTCACTAGAAAATAGGAATTAGATTCAATAGGAATGTGTATGTCGGTGATATGAAAGAGAAGGTTAGTGAAAAAATTTCTCGGCGTTGTAGGAGGATGATGAAACTATTCTATAAATTTCCAGTTTTTTCAAATCCTATCAAATTTATCGAGATGGAACTTGTAGATGATGACAACATCGAGACAATGGTTGCATTGTATTGCCTGCCAGGGAGGGTGAACACTGAACCGATTCAGTTGTTTGTTGAGTTACTAGATGCAGAGCCCGTTGAAAATGTAATTCAATTAAGTCAACAATATGGAGTTGAAGACCTGCGTATAGAGGTTCCCAGAGCGTTTGTCGATAGGAGGTCACCTGTGCAATATTTTGACATCAATCTCAACATCGGATGTTCAGATCAGTACGGCGGTAGATTACAGATACATCCAATCATTATTGAAGCCGATGCACTAAGTAAAGATCGATCCGATAATAATGGTTGTTCTAATCATGAAAGTGAAGATTTTAGTGACCCCGATTTAGCCGATGTCTAAGATAACATTAACAACGAAGAAGTGGATGATGGAAATGATCACACCCCTTCGGCCGGAAATCCGAGTTGTGGCATTATCATTCACAATGATACTAGGGCCCATATATCGATCACTGATCCCGATGAGTCGCATGCTTTCGAGTTCCTTGAGAACTCAAACATAATACTAGTTCACCTAATGTTAGCAGATCCTGAATTTGAAGAGTTGTTCGTGGGTCAAAGATTCGCGAGCAAAGACGAATGTGCCGATGCCATCAAGCGTTATAGTATGAAGGTGTCTGTCAACTACAGGGTGGCTGGCTCTAATTCGACGATCTATGTTGGTGAGTGTTGGAAGTTGGCAAGAAGGTGCAGGTGGTGGGTACGAGCTGCATTTATCTAGAGGTCTCAACAGTGGGAGATACAAAAATATGTTGGGCATAATACATGCACTTTTGCACGTATGACGTAGGACCACCGCAAGCTTGATTCAAAAACCATCTGCAACTACAGATTGGAAATGGCTAAAGACATGCCCATCATTCCTGTATCGATACTTATTGCCGAAATGTAAGAACGGTTCCAGAAATCTTAATCCAAGTTTCAATTTTTTTTACCTATTCACAAGTGGGAACACATGTACTTGGTGACCCACTGATGCCAGAAATGACATTCTGTATAGCCCCCAGAATTGTAGTAGTATCAAGCAACCACCTATATCTTGTGTTCTGTGCTTTGTCCCTAGACAAAGCTCACGATACATCGTCGCAGGTGCTATTGAACCCCAGTTGTAGGAACGGGCAACTTGCAAATCAGTTAGTAAAGGCAGGTACATCAAATGGACTTTATTATTATTGGAATCCGGCAAAAGTACCCCGTATAAGTTGTGGCATATAGGCTCGAGCAGCCTGTATCTTCTCCCTCTCGGTCGCATAATTTGATAATGTTTCAAAATTTACCTTCAACCACAAAAATTTTAAACTTGTAAATTTAACTGTTCTATCACCGGAATAACATCCAAGCAAGTCATAGCAGAACGTCGCAGGATCTGCTATGTGGCTTGAACCGGTTAACCCATCATCGTCCATAGGAGCCCTAATTGCATTGCGACATCCTCCAATGTGATGGTGCATTCCCTACATGGGAAATTAAATATGTGCGTCAACCAGTGTAGCAGCCTAATTTCGGTGAGATCAAAATAGTGGTTTTGGGACCACAAATCCGAGTCAAAAATATAATTTATTTTAATATTATTTTATGATTTTCATTATTATAAGAAGGTCATATGAAAATTTTGATACGAAAATTTTACCGATTGCATGTTTAATTAGGGAAAGGACTAAATTGCAAAAAATGCAAAAGTTACCTTTTAGTAGCTATAGGTAAAAAATAGCTATAAAATTTAAAACTAGAGGTCCTTAAATGGTAATTAGACCCTTGAAGAAAAGTTAATAGATAATTTAGTGACTCATCCATGGAAAAATTAGAAATGGGTAAGGACTAAATTGGAAATCACTAAAATTAAAAGATGACAAATAATTAAAAAGGAAATTATCATCTTTTTATTCATCTTCTTCCCTAAAATTTCTATGGAAACCCTAGGAGAGAGGATGAAAACTTTCCAAGCTCAATAAGGTATGAAATCAAGTCCCGTTTTTAATGATTTTTATATTTTTGGAATCGGGATGATCTAATCTTTCTATTTAGGGGATTTATTTGAAAAGTTATCAAGGTATGAAATTTGGGTCATGGATGAATATGCTGAAAATTTAAAATTTATGGTGGAAAATGAAAAGTTATTCATAGATAAACAATTTTTACAAAGCAATTTTTGATGAAAATTTGATTTAGGGGCTAAAATGAAAAATTGGTAAGACCCATGGAAATTGCTAAGATTTGTGAAATGTAGGTGCTGTAAAGTTGTACATAGATTTCAGCTAGGCATGGAAAGAGGGTTAAATTTCATGATTTCATTTTTCGAGCCTAAGGACGAAATCAAAATTTTTGAAAAGTATAAGGGTAAAATAATAATTTTGCCTAGGATGTAATTGAATATAAATGTATATGAAATGTGATAAATTGATAGTTAAAATTGTTTATATAGACCCGGAAAGAGCAACTACCGAACTAGATTGAGGGAAACAAAAGGTTTTGAAATAGTTGAAATTCAAATACGAACAATTGTTAAGGTAAGTTCGTGTAACCTAAATATGTATGTTAATGTGCTTGAATTGAATTGTATGATTGTGTTGATATGTATGTGAAGATATACATTATGAAATGACCACAAATTGGAAAATTATGATAAAATGCTATGTCCCGGTTGAATGTTGAAATTCGATGGAATAAGGTAATTTTTCGAAAAGAGTATAATACTGCATATGTTGCAGATAGGATTTAGCCCGGACAGGTAATCCTGAAATAAGCCCTCTCGAGCATAAGTTATAGATTGGATTTTGCCCGGACGGATAATCCAAATCATGCTTTTTAGAGCATATACTACAAAAAAGATTTAGCCTGGAATGGTAATCTTGTTATAAAATACGTGGCTTGAGAGTGTGCTATATGCTCATGTGCCAAATGGGTACTTTTGAACATGAATTGACAAATAGTTGATATGTATACTTTGTGTATACTACCCGAATGTCCATCGAAATTTCAATAGTTCACGGGAAAGATTCTTGAAATACAGAAAGGTGAAACTAACTAGATATTTATAATGTGATGAGCTCATCTATGGTTACTTGATATGCATATGATGTTATGTGACTAACTTGCTTGATTAAGTGTTTATGTTTAGGTGAATTTACCCAAAAATTTTGGATGGTATGTCTGCGTATGCTTGTATGAACAAATATAACCAGTAAGTTTATTTTCCCGTTATACGAACTTACTAAGCATGAAAATGCTTACCCTATTTTATAGTGCTCATAAGCTCGTGAAGGTTAGAGGTCGGTCAGAGCATCAATCACACCATCCACTATCTCATTTTGGTATAAATAAAAATCTGTTTTTGGTATAATGGCATGTATAGGCTCATTTGGCCAAATGATGGCTTGTAAGTGATGTTTTGTAATTTAACCATTGGAATGGCTAGTGATGGTTTAAGGTTGCTTATGTATGAAGTTAATTTATGGTAATTACTTAAGTTTATTATAGGTTGGTTTGATGGAATTATATCAAGCTTATGTGTTTATGATTAGAGTACATGTGATGCTATAACATATTAGACGGATTAACTTGCATGATTATAATGTTTGGATTGGTTGATATATGTTTGCATGATTTGGTGTAGGTTTGTGGTAAATTGGGTGAGAAAATAAAGCTAGGAAATGGCTTTATTTTGTCCACACGGGTAGACACATGGGCATGTGCCTAGGCCATGTATGACACACGGCCTGTCCCATGGGCATGTGATTTGGCCGTGTGTCCCCTGCATCTTAAAAATGAGAAATAGAATGCTCAGCATTGGGCACACATGCAGAGACACGGTTGTGTGTCTCAGCCGTGTGGTTGACACGGCCTTGGACACAAGTGTCTTACATGGCCATATGAAAACTGCACCTAAATTTTGAAAATAAAATTCGCCACACGGTTTAGCACACGGGAGTGTGACTTCAATTTCTTCATGCCTTATAAGTCAGAGAGTTACACGGGTTAGGGACACGGGCGTGTGTAGTCACATGGCCTAACCACACGGGTGTGTCCCTAGACCACACGGGAGTGTGAGTCCTGCAACTTAGAAAATTTTTGTAATTTGGCAAAAAATTCTTAGAGGTTCCGATTAAGTTCGGATTTGTTTCTACTGTTCATATTGGGCCTCGAGGGTCCATTTGGGGGACGTTACGAATGATCTCAGTTAATGAATAGTAATTGGCGTGAATTATCTGAAAAATATTTTGAAAGTCCCGGTAATGCTCCATAACCCTATTCTGGCGACGGATACAAGTTAGGGGTGTTACAACCAGTGTTGATATTAAGTCGCCCCTCAACTCAAACTCACGGATTAATGCCGCTGATCCAAATCCCGTGGCATCTCGGTAGGGCATAACCCGTACGTCTGGCCAGTAGCTCGGACCATGGCCATGCGACCTCAACACGCAGTACGCACCCTAATCATATTAAATTACAAAATTAGTTAAGGTCTCACAATTAAATTAAAAGTTACATGCAACTATTATGAAAAATACGTGCAACATTAGAACATTGTCTTACCAGCAAATGGATCGTCCTTGCTGTGTGATCCTCTGCAGTAATTAAAGAATCCATATAGATATATGCACAAATAATTAAAATTTTAATCATCGACTTAACAAATAAACAATATAAAAATAATAACAACTAATTTTTTAAACCCATTTTTGTAATCAACAAAAATCTAATTACTCAAACGAACACATAATGTTCACTTTTACATCTTAAAATATACAAATTATTATTAAAATAAAAAAAATACGGTAGTAAAATCAATCTTAATATTATTTTCAACACAAATCTATCTTAATACAAAATTCTAACAATTCTAATAATTCTACTAAAATAAACATGCAGTACCAAACCTATCTTAAAAAAAAGCATACACTACAAAATTAGCATACACCATTCTATTTTCTTTTAAAAAAACATACTATTACAAATATATAAACTAACACAATTCTAATTATTTTCAAATTTAACATATTATTACAGAAAAGAAATTAAATGCCTTAATACTAAACTACTACTAAGATAACTAATTATACTAATAAAATAAAATAAAATATACCTTTCTTTTGATTTTTGTGAGGATAATTAGTACTAACCTTTTAACAAAATAACATGCCTTAATAGTAAACTACTTCTAATTTAATTAATTATACTAAAAATAAAAATAAAACATACCTTCCTTTTGATTTTCCGGGTGGGGGACCTTCGGTAGGAGCTCTTGAATTTTTTTTTCTTTAAAGTAATATATGTGGGGGTTGGAACCAAACCAATCCCCTTTTATAATAATATTAATTTTTTTATTAAAGCTAAAAAGAAAAAGCTAAAATTTTATCGGGTATTGGAACTTAGAACCATGACCGATGGGTCACACCGGCGGAAGTTCGACGGCATCGGCCTAACAACCTGCTATCGATGTGACCCGTTGGCCATAGGTCCAGATTCCAATATCCAATAAAATTTTACCTTTTTTTTCAGCTTTAAAAAAATATTTTATGATAAAATATTAATGTGCCGTCTGACATGTAGGCGGCACCAATAAAAAATAATTTTTTTCTATTTTAAACATATAAAAATACCCTATATTTTTTTGTGTCAAATACTGGTGCCGTCGATTGCTCAGGCGGCACCTAAATTTTTTTTTTTTTTATAAAATGTGAAGATTGAAACAATGATTGGTGAAAGGGGAGAGGGGGTGTCGCCGATTGCTCAGGCGGCACCGGTGGTGCACTGTTGAATTTGTCTAGATACGTAAATAATGGGGTGGTTATTCTATTTAGTATTTATTTTATTATTTCATGTTATTTGGGTAAAAAAAACTTTTTTTCTTCTTAGTTAGATTAGTTCTTATTTTTCTTCTTCACCAACACCCTTCATTTTCCACCTTAAAACTCAAATCCTAAGATCTCCGAGCAAGCTTCAATTTCAACACAACGTTAGTCTCATTAGCAGTATTAGCATACCGAAGAAGGTCAGGCGATGGTCGTTGTTGGTCGTTGGCCATCAATGTAAAAGCAGGGCGGTTAGGGTAGGAAAAAAAAGAAGAAAAGAAAATGAGAGAAAATGAGAAAGAAAAGAAAAAGAAAAAGAAAAAGAGGGCACGCCACGTGGTAGGGCACGAGTGGCTAGTGCTGCCACGTCAACAAAAAAGTAACAGTGTTAGACTCGAGTACCAATATAGTACATAGAAAAAATGTTTGAGTATCAATCTAGGACAAAAAAACCCATAAATACCAATTTGTGAGGAGTGTACAAGTTCGAGTACCAATTTTATATTTAACCATTAATTCTAAGAATTTATTTGTAAGTTCTGATGAAGATTAGGTCATCCAAGGTTCGGATGGTCATCTCGGAATGGTAAACTTTCAGCTGACCACCTGACTTGTTGGTGGCAAAATTACTGTTCGGACGCTTTTTTAACTTATCAAGTGTTTCGATGTAGATAGGGTTAACACATTTTAATTTCAATGGAAGGACATTTACCTTGAGAGCATAGCAGAAACCAAAACAGAGACCGGGAATGATCAAAATGGTAATCGACTGCGAATAAGATTGTAAAATCTCTGTTAGTTTCCTTTTCATGCCTTGCCCAGAGAAGAAAAATAAGAGAAAAACGATACATAAAAAAGCACTTGCATAAAAAAGCACTTGCCTGCATTAGGTTGGTTTTAGGGTCTGTTCCTTTGAAATTTCCTTCTTTTTTTCCCCCTAATTCAGTTTCTCTTTATATATAAGGACATTAAAGGTGGCAATGGAGGAAATAAATAATTACTTCATTGTGGGTTTAAAAAGGCAAGTTTTCCTCAGCTAGTTAATGATGATTATTACTCAAGGTTTTCTTTGTTAAAGAGAATCCAAAAAATGGGAAATCACAATGATGTATATCTTCAAATAAGCTACAAACAACTATGATGAAGATGGTGATGTATAGGATGCTTCATAATAGCCATGAAATTGTAATGAATACGACGTATTATTCATCCCATTGGAAATCTGTGTTTTTGATAGAATTTAAAAAAGGCCAGGACCAAAACAGAAACAATTGAAAACATTAATGCTTAAACTGAACTTTTTTATAATTGAATGACCAAAATATAACACAATAATAGTTGGTTGACCATTTATATAGTTTATCCTAATTTATAATATACATATTAAAAATTATTATAATAAAATAATAGTAAATGATATATAAAAATAATTAATTAATTATAAAAACAAATAAATAATTGATGGTAGAATAAAAATAGTAAATTTTATAATTACAATTTTAAAAAATTATATAACTTATTATTTAAGAATACTAAGCCTATTCTCCGTCAACAGTTCTTAGCCTCTACGTTCTCTTCATCTCCATTCTTCATGCTCTCCGTCCCGACTAGGTGAATCAGCCTTTATAACAACCAACCTACTCCCTTTTGTACTCCTCCCTTGTTGTACACTATATCAACAAAATTCTAGTTTCAATAACTCAATCATACTAGTGAATGTTAATTGTTATTATTAGAACAGGAGGGACAAACATGTATAGCAGATAAGTATTATGACTCAGGGTTGAAGAAATCTATAATTCCTACTTATGATTAATATGTTTTTAGAACCAAATTGATAAAATTTATAAATATGAAAGTTTAATTATTGAATTGTTTAAAATTAGGATTAAATTGTTAGAATGTGTAAGTGCTGAAGACTAAATATGTAATTATACTCATTTATAAAAGCCACATCATCACTTCTTTTAAATTGTTAACGAAAGGTGACCAAAACAGAAGCGATTGAAAACGTTATTGCCTAAATTGAAAATTTTATAATTGGTAAACAAAACAGAAATGATTGAAAATGTTAGAGCTTAAATTGAAAATATTTTTTCATTGAATGACCAAAACAAAACATGCTAATAATTGGGTTATCATTTGTAAATTTACCCTATAAATTATTATTGCTACATTCATTCTTAATATTTATTTTGAAAATGATTAAATTTATTAATATTTACATTAAGGGTGACTGAGTTTGGTGTCAGCTATAAGCAGATCCAAATAGTCATGAAGTTAACCCAATTAAGCAATAAATACCCCCACCCTTAAAATCTAAAAAAATAAAAATACTTAAACATGATGACGTTGAATCCCAAAGCATTATATAATTTTTATCATCCTAATTTTACCATCTCAACTCAAACCAAGTTTAATTATTTTTATCAACTTTTACAAATTTATTACATAAAATTTCCACCCTTATTGTAGCTCTGTCCAAAATAGGATCTTTATACTCGAGCTAATTCAACGTCAACATTTTATCTTAGCCCGGCCCAAAATAAAATTCAGGGTCAACATTTACTCAACTCTATATTGAAAGGGCTTAACCTTGGATTGTTGACCTTGAATATTACAAAAATGTCTACCAAATGAAGTTTGTAGAAGTATAATCTTAGCCCTTCACCAAGTATCTGTTTGCCTTTAAAATTGGATGCCATTTGCACACAAGAAACAGAAAATTGACAAAGCTTTACAGAATATATATATATATATATATATATATATATTATATAAAGAAACAAAGGCCTAACTCCAAAGAAAATAATATGGTAACATGGAACATAGTCTTTAGGAGCTTGTTTGGTAGACACAGAACTATTTGGATAAATCATTTTAGTCGGTCAAAGTGTTCCACCAACAGGTACTCGTCAAAAAGTATCAGATTGGAGGGACCATCACCTGAAACATCCTTCAACTTCATTAAAACACGCAACTAACCATTCATATATACATATATTTGTGTGTGTGTGTATGTATGTATATCTTCAGCAAAGTGCAGGAAACTCATTTCGAGACTGGCTAACCTATGGTGGCATCATCATCTTCTTTCATTGAGCCAAGAGTTATAAAATAAAGGGGCGTACAAAGGTTTGAATGGTTAATGCTGAGCTACAAATGTGCCTTCTAGGCAACAATGTGTGAAAATAGTTAGGAAACTCACTTTAATCACTTTGCATTTCCAGAGTAGATACCAACAAAGTTAATATCATATAGGAGAGTTGCATTGGCAGGTATGTTGCAGTCGCCTAAATAAAGAAGATCATGGAATCAGTGAGGTAATTGTCACAACAACGATTGTCTAACAACACATCCAGTTATATCTGGGAACTAACCGGAAAAGCATCCCGCAGGTTCCGGTCCATATGCTAAGTTTGGTGGAATCTGAAGCCTACGTTTTCCACCTGTGTCAAAATCAACATCATAAACAATTACTCTACAACAATATGAGAGGAAATAAAGTCATCCTAAAAGTAATATGCGGTGTCTCGGAATCGTACCAACAAGCATAGGAGGGACTCCTTCACCCCCTAAAATTCCCTGGTCCAATCCCTTAATGACCTGAAATGAAGGCATGGTATGAACTTAAATTAATGACCTGAAAGGAAAGATTGACAGTAGTATATCAGCAATAGACGAATCTATGGGGGAGAATGTACCTTGCCAAGACCAATTCGCATGGTGAGAGGTCTAGCACGTTTATAGCTACTATCAAAGACTATCCCATCAGCAAATCTTGCAGTGTAGTGAATCTATGCAAAGAACAAATTAGAGAAAATAGTGTTAATTCGATCAATCTGATGTTCACATATTTTGCAGTGTCTCATGTCAATATGCAATGCATTCATATTATAAATATATCGATATTTACACATCTGGGTCTTCAAAAAATTGCCATGGCAAGTTTCTACCCTTTTGGATTTGAAGCCTAAAATATGTTCATGGTAAGTAGTAATGCTATTGAAATCCTCATTCATGTGCATATCTACTTGGCTGTAACATTAATTGTAGCATCAACCAATAACCAACAAAAAGATTAATCTGAAATCAAGAGACGAAGTTACATTGACAAGCTCTCCACGTGGAGCTTCCACACCAGACCCTACAATAACATCACAGTAACCAAGACCAGATTTGGCATAGTTGAGCTCACATTGAGGTTCCCCAACAGTTGCAAAATACTCTATCCTGGTGGCATCAGCCTCCAATGGTGAGCAAGCAAGAAGTGAAGCTGCTAAAAGCCCAACACCCACATTGAAAACACATTGTTTCGCAACAGGTTTTGAGTTGAAAGAGAGTTTGGGCTCGTTGGGAGGTGGGAGTGGCGTGGAAGAAGAGCAAGAACAGAAGGATGGTGATGAAGTGGGCTTAGAGTTGGAGAACCGATGGGTCAATGGCTTTGCAGTTGCAATGGCTAAAGCAGAGGTCGCCATTTTTCCCTTTTTATGATTCTTTGGATTTGGAAAGCAAAATTTTCTAAGCGGAGAATTCGGATAGGAAAAATAAATGAACTACTTTGGCAGGAAATTCTGTTCATCGGATATGGATAAGATTTAGGCTTTCATTTATAATTACACTGATGTTAAGTAATCCGGATTAACTTATTTTTTTATGTTATTGTACTTTGTTCAAATTAAAACATTATAATTAATATATGTTATTCTGATTTTGTATAAACATATAATCACTTATACTAATTAAATTAAAAATATTTTTATTATAAAAATCAAACTTTTTATTAGATATTGTGTTAAATGTAGATTATTTTAAGTTAAATTATTATTATGGTCTCTTTACTATGTTTAAATTTAAGATGTATCTATACTTTAATTTGACATAATTTGGTTCATCTACATAATATCATTAGTTCGTCAAAATAGTTGACACTCTTAATTATTATAGTTAAAACGTCGATGGAGAATTTTTTTCTTAAAAATATTCATTCCATCTTTCTTTTTTTTATAGAGTAAAGTATCCTCCATGTTCGTTTCTAGGGTCCATAGAGATTAACCCTTTTGGGATTTATAGTTGCCCCCTCCCAACAATGCAATCTTTAAGGTTCGAACTTGAGTCCTCTCTTGGGAGTAGAGGTGTTCATGAGTCGGGTGGCCCGGCCCGGCCCGAAGGCCCGATCGAAATTTGGGAAGGTTTGGGCAAAAATATAATCCCGAAAAATAGGCTTGGACAAAAAATAAGGCCAGTTTAAAAATGGGCCGGGCCTCGGGTAAGGTATTTTTGGCTCGGGCCCGGCCCGAATTCACTAAATGACAAAAAAATCTATTATTTTTTTAAATATTATTTTCTTGTTGTTTTCTACCTATTTTGCTACCATATTACTATTATGTTGCTACTATTTTGTTGTTATTGATTAAATATTGTATAAAACTTATTTTATTGTTAATTTTGTTATTATTTTAAAGGCATTTGTTAATTTTATTTTTATTTTAGAGGTATTTGCTTGTTAAGTTACATCTATCTTAGTGTTATTTAAGTCTACATATTTTTTAAAAATTTATTTTCAATTTGTTGGGAAATATTTATTTTGATTTTTTTAGTATTTTTTATGTATTATATATATTTAAAAATTATATAAAATAATATAAAAATTTAATACGGGCGAGCTGGGCCGGGCCCGAGTTTTAACATTTTTATATGGGTCGGGCTTGGGAAAAAATTTAGGCTCAATTTTGGGCCCAACCCAACCCAAGCCCGATGCATGGGCCTAAATTTTTAGTTAAGCCCGGCCCGAACCCGGCCCGGCTCGGCCCATGAACACCTCTACTTGGGAGTAAAATGTATCTTACTATTGCACTCAATACTTATTGGTCTCATTACAACTTATCATGTCAAAAAAAAGAATTTTTGTGTTAGAAAGGTTTTTAAAAGAAATTCATATAATCATTTTAATCAAAATAGTTAAGAATGTTAATTATTTGGACAAAATAATACCAAAAGGTAGATGACTAAATTAAGTCAAATTAATATATAAAAATTAAATCTCAAACATGAGCATAGTACAAGATAGTGTAATATCTTAAAATCTCTGGTACTATTCCCAGTCTTGGTATAGTGAAATATAGAAGAAAATTTGAAGATTAGTTTTACAATTGTAGCCTTGATTGTTTTGATTCTTAAAAGAGGAAATTTGAGTGAATTACTGTGAGTATGAGATTTTGGCATAAAGGACTAAATTGTAAAGTTGGAAACGTTAGAGACGTTAGTGTCATTTAATCAAATTGAGGAAATAAGGGTTAATAATAATTGTGGAGCCTAATGATGGATTGGGTATTAATTTGATGGAAGGCACTTTGGGGATTAAATGGAAAAATTAAAAAGCACAGAGGCTTAACGTGCAAATTTCCCAACAAGCGGGAAATGAGACAAAAAGCATGAAGGGAGTGCCTTATCATTAATATTTGTAACGGTAAAAAAATACAGATTTATGGGATTCAATTGAATAAATATGAAGTTTAGTGATTAAATCATAAAATTTTTATTTTTAACGAAAAAGGTTCTAAATGCAAAACTATGTATGGACAATTAATAATTATAATTGACAATTATAAATCAAGGAAAATAGGTTTACTTTTCAAGATTGATTGTTAGGAATCAAAACCTTTGAAATTTGTTAAGAGATTAGAGAGAAGTTTGTGAGAAAATGTAAAGAGAAATTTCTATCATGAAAATGGCTATCCAAAACCGCTCCCCCTTTCAATTTCCCTCAATGGTTTAGTAATGAAGGAGTCCTTGGGGAAATTACCATTTAAAACCTTTTATGATCAAAATCTAGCTTTTGCCTATTCACACATTAACTCCAATAATTTTATAAATTTTATGATTTAATCCTTACTTCATTAATAAAAGCATAATTTTTGCACCAATTAATCACTAATTAATAACTCACAACTTAAATCGAAACTCATTTTTAGAAATCTCTCAATTTGATTTTCCAAAGAAGCTCGATTCACAATTTCGATCCAAAATCGACCTTTTCAATTCTAAAAAAAATCTGGGGCGTTACAATTTAACTAAAACCATTAATTTCATATATGTTCAATAAGTAGAAAAGCATACTAATAAGCATAAATCAAGTCATAACATAATGGAGTAAACATATAAACATCAACATCAAGATAAAAGCATCGCATATCACAACTAAATCATCGCCCCTGTTAACGAACATGAAACAATGAACGGATACATGAAAAATACTCGAACACCCTAAATAGTGTGCACAAGCACCAAGTGAATAGCAGTACTCCAATGAAACAATGAACGAATACATGAAAAATACTCGAACACTGTAAATAGTGTGCACAAGCACCAACTGAATAGCAATACTCCAAAGGGTGTTCAAATTTCGATAAAACTAAATTAATTGATTGAATCGATTTAATTTAGTTAATCTGTCGGTTAAAGATTTTTTAGAATTTTGATTAATTAATTCATTTCAAAACCGGATAATTAATCGAACTTAATAAATAATATTATATATTATATACTATATGTATTAAGTTGTTACTAATTCGGTAAATTCGGTTAATTAAAAAAATTCGGTCAAATGAACATTATCAATTTATTTATTTTATATGTTTTATACTTGTTTTAACAAAAAATATATATATAAATTTCGGTTAACCGACTAAATTAACAGAAATATTTCGGTTCAATTAATTTTTCTTTGAAAATTTTCGACTTGGTTAACGATTAAAGGATAAAAAAATTTAATTAATTCGATTAATACTAATTCGATTTGGTTAACCATTTAAACACCTCTACTTCAAAGTGTGTATAACATGACTTCCTCAAACACTCAAAGAATGCACAAAGTGCCTAATATAACTTTGCACAAGTGTTAATGATAAATGCACACAAGTGTCTATTATAAGTTCCCAATCTCAAATGTTTCCTATAGTATGCAAACTATATCCAAACATTTTCCGAGTAGTTTAATAGCACAATTTAACATTTAAAATTAATATAAAATAAAATAAAATAATCCAAAAACATGCTTTCTCCATAGTTTATCATTCATCAACAATATAACTAGATCATATACCACTTCATTTCAAGATCATTGAAGTCAACACTTAACATATCATACTCCAACAAGATTTTAAAGTCACTCAATACAACAATAATGTAATCATCACATATTCCTGAGCTAATCAACTTAATTCAACATATATTGGAAATTGACTTTTAGTGAGCACAGACTGAAACCATTACGCTTCCATAATTTTTTCCTTCCCTTTGGACTTAGGTGATTCAGCTACCTCCTTAGTTACAATTATACATAAAATAAACTGTCTGTAAAGCAAATTAAGAAATCATAATAGAACATTTTAAACTACTAAATATATTAATGAAATGTGAATTGATATAGTAAAAATATATTCCGCTTCCGAGAACCATTTAAGGGGACTTTAATCTAAGCTTATCGAAGCTAAAATCTCACATTATGACTATGTCTACAACCTAAAAATCACTCTAGAAACACTCTATTTCTAGCAAAATCTGAAGATTACTAAGCTTATCTCTCAAGAACTCAACTATGGCATATCTCAAGAACTTGCTCCAATCTAACTCAAATTTGAAATTTACTATTCTCACATGATTCTAAACTCAAAATAATCAAGAAACTAACTTTAAAACATCAAGAAATCAACAGAACTGAAGTTCCCTCTCTCTTGCATATGCCAAAACGGCACGTGAAAGGAGAAGAAGAAATAAGGTGAAAGGGTTGAAATCAATTTTATGATGATGGAAATAAAAAAGTTTATGATTAGAAAAACACATTACCTTGTTAAAAATAAGAGATTTGCTCAAGAAAATTTTCAAAAACTCATCACCTCCCTTCTTCCAAAAACCAACGACACTAGAAGATGAGAGGGAAAACATTAAAATCGAACTTTAGATGATGAAAATGATGAAGAAATTGTTTTGAAATTATACTTACCTTGTTAGATTTTGAATTGAAATCAAGATTCAAGGAAAGTGAGCCGAAGAGTTGAGAGAATTTTTGTTCATGAAATTGAGTGAAAATCGTGTAAATGGGTTGAGAAAGCCGTTCCCTCAAACAAATTTTAGCAAATGGTATTTTTGCTCTCATACCCTTAGTATATTTACCACATAAGGATCTTTCCTATCTCCAATCTATATTTCTAGTCTTGTGACATTGACCCCTCTAATTTTATTATTCTGACAATATGGTTTCTAGGCCAAAAATCTAAATTTCTAATGACCAACTAAACATGGAAACTTAATAATTACAACTAACAAATTAACAAATCAAAATCTAACACACACGCATTCAAAAAAACCTCTCTATTTAATTTTCCAAAATAACTCAATTTAAAATTTTCAACATTTCCAGACGAACCAACAATTTTGAATTGTTACAAAAAGCATTTGCAATTTTTGAATTTTAGGGATTCATATTTTTTTTATTATTTAGGTTTTAACATTTTTTTCTAGAAGTCTCATGATCAGTCTAGTGGCCAAGTGTTCAACTAAAATCCACTCAAAATCTTCAAAGGGATAACTGGAGACTTTGTTTGGACAACTCTCTTTAGGTGTAATGTATGCATGTATATTGTGACTATGTCCCTATTATGTGTATGTGAGTATTAATCTTTTAATTTGCTCAAAAAAAAAAAGAGTAGTAATCTTTTAATTATATTATATGTAAATTTTAATATATTTGTGCATGCTATTGTTTTCACATTATTTTTCGTGTTAGGTTCTGGTATAGTTTGTCATAAAGAATTGGTTGCATTTGGCTAATGAAGCCTTGATAGTGTTGGTAATGGTTGAGGTCTTCAAGTTTTACTATGTTTTTACTGAGGTATGGATTCTAAATTCATATTTTATTCTAATTTTAAGTCCCACTCTGTCTAGTCTTTATCTGAATTATTATGGTTTAGGACTGGACATATTCAAATTATCAATTCATCTATTTGTATATTATAATAGTTTGATTTTAATCCTAATTATACAAATATATTGATTTTAATTGTAATTTATTTTGTGCATTGTATTAATTAATTTTGATTATAATCATAAAGTTGTATTGCTTGTAATTGTAGATTATACCTTTAAAACAATAGTTTGTGTTTGTGTAGTATTGTATATTAATTTGCCTTATGTGTTACATAATTTTTTATATTAATTCAGGTTATAGAAAAGATTATATATTTGTATAATTCTTCGTGTAATGAACGTTTTATGAATTTTGTAAGATCTTTTACATGCAAATATTTAACTATGTAAATTTAACAAGTTTATGACCTTATTGATCACAACGAAAGACAGTGAAAAGTTTAGTTGATCAGAACCAAGTTTAGCTCGATGGAGCCTGAGCCTATCCTCTGTATTCCATTGGTACAATATGATTAGGCGGATACACGGATCTGGTGAGGGGAGGGTTCTGGTAAGTATTCAGTATGGAGAGGATATAAACTCCTATTGGCTGGGTTTACAGATGATAGGTTGACTACACAGGACAAGGCATGGTATTAAATTGCAGCCGCAACGCAGTGTAATGGCCGCATCGTAATGGTTTTGAAGGTCTCCGAGACGCAATATTGACACAACGCGATGAGAGAATTGCATCACGACTTTTGCGGTCTGAAGCCGTTACGTAATGCCGCAACATGCAATATATTGCGCCACAATACCACAACAAACTTTCAAATTATCTGAAATATGAAATCACATAGATGAAACACTCGGATATTTTTAAACTTAGCAAAAAAGAAAAAAATGATGTTAAGTAATAACAAATATTTAACTTATGAAATATCCTTGTGTAACACCCCTTTCCCTTATCCGTCGCCGGAATAGGGTGCGAGGTATTATCGAACTTAATCACATATAACCGAACATTTTTGAATCACAAATTTCCATCCAAATTTAAAACTTTTCATATTCAATCATAGAGTCCCTAATATGGACCTACGAGGCCCAAAACATGCTTTGGAAACGGTTCGGGACTAAACCGAGAACTTTGGAAAATTTCACAATTCTTAGAAAATTGTTCTTCAAAACAGGGTCACAGTCAATATGCATCCTCAACTCTTATACATGCATAATTATATCTAATTATCATACCATACCATTGAGCCAAACTTAGCCATTTGACATCAAGACTACTAGCACATTCAACCATTAGGTATTTAGGCCATAACCCACAACTCATCATGTATCATGCAAATACAGCTCACATCACAAGATATTGGCATATAGATAATATATATAAGCTCACAATCAATTAGCCAAAATAAGCCAATTAAACATGGCTACATACTACAATAACCTTTAACCATTACAAGCCAATACATTTGGCCAAAACGTAATAACACATACACAAAATGACTAAGTCTCTATACATGCCATAGACTTAAATTACTTGAAGGCATTGATACCAGCCAAAAGCTTGATAGTGTGATAAAATCTTTGACGATCTCTAACCCGAGCTAGCCTCTGTGACACTATAAGAAAAAAGAAAGGAAGGGGGTAAGCATTATAGCTTAGTAAGTAGGTATGTAAATAATAAATGATTTATTAACAGGCTTTTATAAATCTTCATAATATGTTCTTAAGATAATACAATCATAATTGCACATAGTTCCACTATTTATTCATGTTCATCTCAAGCTGTCTACTAGAGTCACAGTCACTAAATTATTTATATCTCCAGATACAGAACTCCAAATTAATATCCATTAATTTTCCCTAAAACTAGACTTATATATCTTATTACCATAAAATTTTCAGAATTTTTGGTTTAGCCAATAATTATAGTTTATTCTTTAAAATATCCCCTGTTCTACTATCTGACAGTTTTGACCATTTTTCACTAAAAATTAATTATCTCTTCGTACGGGATTCGTATGATGTTTCCGTTTATTTCTATTGAAGGTAGACTCATTAAGAAATTTAAGAATATAAATTATAAACCATAATTATTTTTATACAATTTGTAGGTATTTTTCAAAGTCAGAACAGGGGATTCCAACATCATTTTGACCCTGTCTCACAAAAATTCGAATATCACAGAATGTGAAATTCTTTTGTTTACACCATTTCTTTTATGTGAAAATAGACTCATTCAGATTTAATTTCATATCTTATTCAACCTCTAATTCGATTTCCACCATTTTTGATGATTTTTCAAAATTCACACAACTGCTGCTGTCCAAAACTGTTTTTGTTGCTAAATTTACTCTTTCATAATTTCACTTACTCCATTTCTTCTTACCGAAGGTTCGATCAAATATCGAGCACATTGTTCATAATTTTCAAACTTATACCTGCACTTATTCATCACATACTCATATTAAATTACACCTAGTCGTTACATGATCACATGTATTTTCACTTAGTCAATTTCCCGTTGAACTCATCGGAATAATAACAGATACACGGTAGCCTGCACATAGTACCACCCTTGTAGCTGAAGCTATGTGGTGCACATATTAGCGTGCACTTAGTACTACACATGTGACCAAAACCATCACTTACACATAGTGGCCTGCACTTAGTACCACACATGTGATCGAAGCTATCGAGTACGCATAGTAGCCTGCACTTAGTACTACACATGTGACCTATCCGTCTGGTACACGTAATAGCCTGCACTTAGTACTACACACGTGACCTAAAACCATATCATAGCTCTCTTGTACACATATTGGCCTACAATTAGTACCACACATGTCACCTAGCTACCTTATTTGTATCTTTTCTATTCCGAAGGTTCAACCGGGAATTCTCACTTTTCAACATTTTACCAATTCATCCATAATCAATCATAATTTATAATTTACATCAAATAATTACTCCATATTCAACCATATCTCATATAATATAAAAAAATATTAAAACATAAATAATAAACGATGTATTTTTTTACATACAAACTTACCTCGAAAGCAAAATCGGTGAAAAGGACTTATTCGTCAATTACTCATTTTTCCCTCGTTCTAGTTCCAAACCTCGTTTTCCTTGATCTATAACAAAACATTTAATTTATTTATTCATCCTACTACTTAAATTAGCCTAAATTCACATTTTTGAAAAATTTACATTTTTGCCCCTAAACTTTGTCATATTTACACTTTTCCCCTTGGCTCGTAAAATGATTTTTATTCAATTTCCTTTTATTTTAAGCCTAGCCAAACCATTTTCATAACTACAACAACCCAAAATTTCCACTAATTCACACTTTTATGACAAATTTCATAACTTTTACAAATTATTCCTTTTAGGCATTTTTACCGAAAATCACTTAGTAAAAGTCGTTTCTCTAACCACAAACATGCATTTTCTACCATTAAACACAAAAATACACTCATATTCATCATGGGTTCAAAACCCTAGACTTTAACCATATCTCAAATTAGTGGTAGAAATAGATAGATCTTGTTACGAGGATCTCAAAAACGTAAAAATCATTAAAAAACGGGGCAAGAACGGACTTACAATCGAGCTTGAAGCTTGAAAAACCCTATCCATGGTTTCCCCTTGTGAATTTCGGCCATGGGGTTGAAGATGGACAAAAATTGGCTTTTAATTTTGTTTTTAATTCATTTTAATTACTAAATAACCAAATAAAAATATTCTATTTCACCTATTTCATGTCCATTTTTGTCCAAAAAATTAACCAATGGTCTAATTATCATTTAAGGACCTCCAATTTTAATTTTCATAGCAATTTGACACCTCTAGCTTCTAGAACTCAAGTTTTACACTTTTTACAATTTAGTCATTTTGACTAAATTGAGTGCCCAAACGTCAAAATTTTCGAACGGAATTTTCACAAAATCATTCCGTGAAATTGTAGACCATAAAAGTATATTAAAAATAAATATTCTTGCGTCGGATTATTGGTCTCAAAACCACTGTTCTGGCTAGGCCTAAAATCGGGCTGTTACACCTTGTTTGATCTTTGGAACATTATGAAAATTGTTTGATCATTGGAACATTTGACAGGCTTCCAACATTATACTTACATTAAATCAAAATATTGCATGTCTATTATCACTTTTTTCTTAGCAGTGAGTATCGATCCCCTGGTGTTGAAATTGAAATGAAATTAGTATGCTCCACACGGTCACACACATAGGCGTGTGATCGGCCGTGTGGTACAAGTCAGTATACCCCTTAATTGGCACACGGCCTAGCACACGAGCGCGTGACTTGGCCATGTTGCATAAGTCAATATACCCTACAGGTTTGGCACGGTCTAACACACGACTTGGTGCACGTGTGTGTGTGGCCACTTCAAAGGGTACACGGGCTAGACACCCAGACGTGTGGTTGGTCGTGTGACCCAAGTCAGTATGTACCCCCTGTTTTCACATGGCTTGTGACACCGGCTTGTCTGGTGGCCGCGTGAGACACACGGCCTGGTCATACGAGCGTGTGTCCCTTGTTTGAAAAAAAAAAACCTAAGTGTTGAAAAATTTCCTGAGTTATTGGTTTAGTCCCGAACCACTCCGAAAGCATGTTTAAAGCCTCGTAGGCTCTTAATAAGGACAAATTGATTGAGATTGAATAATGAAAGATTGAATTGAACAATTGCATGTTAAATAGTTGTTTAATTGTTTCACAAATCTGGTAATGCTCCGTAACCCTATTCCAGCGTTGAATACGGGTGAAGGGTGTTACAGATATACTTATTTTTGAATTCAGTTTGGAAAAATTCCCAAGTGACCATCTCCTTTGGTACAACAGAAATCAAGGTATTCCACCACTAGTAGGCTAAGTCTTTTAACAAAGATACAACGCATTTCAAACATTCGGCTGGTGTACAATATAATTCATCCAAACCCTGATAATATTTTCTAGCCAAAACCCAACTCTTTCAGGATCATCTTCAACTGTAGCTCAGAATCCTTCAGCTCCATACTTATGAATTTTATCTACAGGAGGCTTACCAATTCTAAGAAGTTCTGTACATTGTGGCATATCAGGAACCGGTTGAGTAACAAGAGGGGGTGGAGGTTGTTGTACAGCCAGATTTGTTCTTACATATTTAGTTAACCATTCATTCATCATTTGAAAGAAGACTTCTTTAGCCTCTCCTCCTCGGCCCTTAGATACGGGTCTTCTACTACTTGAGGCTGCTCTTTGAACTGAAGCTTCAGCATTGCTCTCAACTTCTTCGGATTTAGCTCAGTTGGATGACATTACTATATGAAAAAAATGTTTAAAATGGTCAGGAGATATCACACTATCATAGGTTATATAATGGCATGTATAGCTAGACTCATACTTGCTACGTTAGTTCGAGAATTGGCTAAATCGTAGCTCTGATACCAATAAATGTAACACCCCTAACTCGTATTCGTCGCCGAAACTGGGTTACTGAGCATTACCAGAATAAACAGATCAAATACAAACATTTCAAATTATTTAACATTCATGTCAGATATTATTCATAAAGTCCCTTATATAAGCCATCGAGGCCTAAAACATACATTAGAAACAAGTCGAGACTAAACCGGGTACTTAGAGAATTTTTCGCGAAATTTCAAAATTTTTCCTAGATATAGAGTACACACGCCTGTGTGGTCAGGCCGTGTGAGATACGCTCGTGTCTCAGGCCGTGTAGGCATTCGAAATGGAGCAAAATGCTGTGTCCCAACCCGTGTCTGTACCCATGTAACTCTTTGACTTGGGTCACAAGGCCAAGTCACACGCTCGTGTATAGGCTGTGTAGGTGTAGGGGTCACACGGCCAAACCACACGCTCATTATAAATATATTACACATTATTTTTTAAAATAAAAGAAACAAAAATTTAGGAATGTTTATTTGAATTATTATAAAAGATGAATATTATTAAAGTAGGTTTTAATTTTATAAAAAAAATTAATTTAATTGTGTATATTAAATTTAAATTAATTTTTAAATTTAATAATAATGTGAGTGATACAATAATAATTAACTATATGATAAGTAGTCTAATATTATTTTAAAATATAAAATATGTAATTAAACTTGGGAAATAAAAAAGATGGAAAAGAAAAGGGTTAATGTTACAATATTCCCATCCCTTTTCTTGAGTGACTTTGGCCATTTGTTGGCCGGCACCTCATACCTCATAAAAAAAAAATTTTAATCAGATAAAGGGGTATCAACCATCAGCGTGCCAGCACTCCATTTTTTTTTTTGAAAACAATATTACATGGGTACCAGCCATCTAGTGTCTAAAACCCCAAAAATTATTTTTTTAATGTAAAAATAGTGGTGTCGGCCATCTAGTCCCCGTAACTCAAATTTACTGTTCATTTCAGGTCATTTAGGTTAATGCTTTTGAACCAGTCATTTTTGTAAATATTAATTTTTTTGGGGTTAGATGGGTAAAATAGTCTGTTTTTGGCCTTTACGTCTTTTACGTATTTTGCATCTTATTCTGTCATGTGTAAACTTAAACTCTGTTATATTTTTTCAATTAAATTTTAATTAATTTAAAAATATTTTAATTAGACTTTAATATTATTCTATTTAAAATTCTTTATAATCTTTGTTTTAGGAGTTAACAAAATATCTCTTACTTGAAAGTTAATGAAGAGTTTTGGGAAGAGTTTTTGAGAAAGTTTTATATTCTGGTTTTGAATTTGCTCTTTGGTATTATTTTTCCAATCTTGTACTCTTTGTTGGTTTGTTGAAATAGTGAAGTTTTATTTACTTATGGTATTTTTCCTCTTTAATTTGGTGGAGTTTTTCACATAAAATATTTGTGTTCGATTTTCTTTATTTTTGTTGTTCGCCGTTTTATACCGGTCGATCCCAACAATTTATTATTAATTTAATTGTAATTTTAAATTTATTTATTTATTTAAAATAAATTATATCGCTTACCACGTAGTATAAATATTATATTCAAAACTATAATTTAATTTCTTGTAACATAGAAGAAGAGGATTGCACTTCCATAGCTTTTTCGGCTTGCCACATTGCATGAGGTTGATCTATTTATACACCTCTAAACTCCTTAAGAATGGATTTCTCTGTCTCACCATTGAACCATCTTCAAGCTATGGACTCCCATTCTTCTTTCCTCCGGGTTCCTCCTCTATCTAATTCCATCTTTTTTTTTTTCTTTTTTTTCCATATTTAATGAGTGAACCCTCTAATTTCCTCGCCACTTCCTTATATCTAATGGTGGAATCAAGGGGCTGGGAGGCCCACTCTTAAAATGAAAAATTTTCTATTTATGCATATTATAATTTATAAAATTTTAAATTAATAATGATAAAATTACACTTTGGGCCTCCAAAAATAATAAAACTTTGATTGAATCCTTTAAAAATTATAAAGATATAGTATATTCAAATGGTGAAATTACATTTTTACTATCGTAAAAATATACAATTTAATTCTGGCCTCCTAAAATTTTTTTTCTAACTCCGCCATTGCTTATATCAATATAAATAATTACGTAGTAGTCAATTTTTAACAAATCAAATTATCATAAAAAGAATTAATGCGACATTGAAAAATAATTTACAAGAAAGTGGTATATCCCGAGAACTCTTAATGGGAGATTCATATTCGACATATTTCGAGAACTCTTAATAGTGTTGCTGATCACATGACTAAATCTGCTAATACAAGTAGTTCTTTGATACGTTTATTTAGAGCCCCATGGCTTCAGTCATGAACTTATTAGAAAGAGATCGCAATGAAACTATTTCCTCTTGATTATGGTTTATCTAATATAATTGCTTAATGCTGTCTTTTTCTAAAAAAAAAAAATGGTATATTATCACTAAATCTGTGCCACTAGTGGCATGTTCAAGGGAAAAGATATTATCATGATAAAAATTCAATTCAAAGTATGAGAGTTATAAAATTCAATTCAAAGTATGAGAGTTATGTTAACAAAGTTGATACAGATAACGATATTAAATCTTAACTAAGTACATGTTTTTGAAGAAATTGTGTCCATTTGTAAGATTTTTTTTTTTTTTTTTTTTTGTGATTTTGATGCCTTAAAATGGAGGAATGTGAAATAGTTAGATATGGGCAGCAGCTCAATTCCAACATGTTTATGTTGAAATTTGACTATATTGTATTTAGTGGTGTTTTTTAGAAGTACTTTTGATATTAACAATCCTTTTTAAACAAAAGAATACTAAACAAACAAATTTTGAAGAAAACATTTGGCTTTTCAAAAGCTCTTTTCTTAAATGGAGAAGTTAAAATTTTTAATTTTTCTCACCCAAAAGTACTTTTAACAGCTTAGTTATGTTTTTACTCCTCCAACATATGATACTTGCCTTTCTCTGGTTAATTGTTTAGAAAATATTTAAAATTTATTTTTTATATATTAAAATATTAACAACAAATTATAATAAATTATTTTCTATATTCTTATTATATTAACTAATTTGAACATTATTTAAATGTTTATTTGTTAGTTTATAACACTAGGTCTAGAATGAACATTTTATTTCTCAAAAGTACTTTTGGATAGTAATACTAAACACTTGAATCTTAAACCGAACTTTTAAAAAATACTTCTCAACATCACTTTTGTAAAGCACTTCTCAAAAGCAATATTAAACTAGTCAATCTTTCTCAAATTAACAACTAGAGTTTACTCCTTATATATTATAAAAAATATTAAAATTATTTTCATATTAATATTTTATATTTTTAATTAAATGAAAAAACATTTTAATTATTTAATTAGGATTCAAATTGAGACAAGCTGAGAGAGCAAGGTGAATCCAAGGCATACAAACCTCAAGTTGTGAATTTTATGAAAATGGCAGGTGAAATTGTATCTCCTATTACCCCAATGTTAAAATAAAAGGTTTAAAATAGGAGAGAAGAGAAAAGAAAAAAAGATGATGGTTGAATAGGATCTTATTCAAGTAGCAGCAATGAAACAAATCATCTAATTAAGGATATGAAAGAGAGGGAGATAATTTCGCCCATTCACTATTTGGAAAACAAACTCTTCCACTCTTCTAGCTATGACTCTCACTCTATGCTCTGCTTCTTTTTATCCGGTATCTCTATTTTGACCTCTTCAGTTTCAAGTATATCATAATATCACCCCTTTATAACATCCCAAAGCCTACAATTCCCTACACCAAAACTAAACCTACTGCTCATTTCTTCTCTTTTCCCTATTCATCTTGAATTTCCATCTCCCAATTCATGGGTCGTGTTAAACTTCAAATTAAAAGGATCGAGAATGATACCAACCGACAAGTCACCTTCTCCAAACGTAGAAATGGACTAATCAAGAAAGCTTATGAGCTTTCCATCCTTTGCGACATCGAAATTGCTCTCATCATGTTTTCACCATCCGGTCGTGTCAGTCATTTTTCAGGCAAAAAAAGGTACCCCTTACTAATCGCATCCTATTGAATTACAACTATCATGTTCATGTTTATCATGTTTTTTTGTTTTCAACTTTTTTGTAGAATTGAAGACGTGCTCAGCCGATACATAAATTTACCTGATCAAGATAGAGGATGGTAGGGATTTTGATTTAAAGGATTTCGAGTACAAAGATAAAAGAGTTTGCAGATATTAAAAATAGAATTTGAATATTAACTTTTTTTTTTTTTTTGATATTTTACTAGTATTTTTCTTTTATTTAATTGCAGCTTGGTACGGAATAAAGAGGTAATTTGACATTAGTTATTATATGGCTCCAAATATAACATATTTCATCATTTCTACCCTTCCTTATGTTTCAGATTTTGCTAAGCACCTTGAAGAAACTTCAAGCTGAACACGATTTTGTTCTTCAACTAGCAAGGTTTTTTCTTCCGACCCAATCTTCTTTGTAAATCGGAATCGAAGTTTATATTTTCCGATATAAAATTTTATCATTCATATTCATATTCTTTTAAAACACATGATGTTAATATTTATTTAAAATTTATTATATGTTGACATTTGATATCTCAATTAATGTTTCTATGCAGTTCTACTACAAATACTACCATTAACTCAAATGTAGAGGTGCACATTTTAATATTATTTCTCTTGTATGAAGCTTAATAATATAATTAAGCCCTTTAGAAATATGAATAGGAACTTCAAGGGGAAATCAATAATTTACGACAACAAATACAATTGGCCGAGGAGCAATTAAGGTTAGGAGACTTATTATACTATTAATTACCTAAACTTCTTTTTGTGTATATATATATTGCTTTGAATTAATTTAATTTACTCCATTTGATGATTATTTTAATTGAATAATTATAGTACTTGAATTGTATAAAGGGTGTATGAGCCTGAGCCTTTAACACTCACATCCATGGCCGAGTTTGAATCGTGCGAGAAGAACCTTGAACAAGTTTTAACACGTATTACTCAAAGAAAGGTTGATATCATATCTATCTCTTTATGGATTATGTGATTATACTAATATTATTTTTGTTAATTCTAAACTCTTTCTTTAATTAGTGTTTTCAAGTAATGATTATTTTTAAATTAATTATATTGCAGAATTATCTCATGGCGAATCATTTATCCTCTTTCACTGATCCATCTAGTGTACAGGTAAATTATTCTCAAACGTATGAAATATAAAGGTAAAAGAATCATAGAGGTCTTAAATTATGTTTTATCTCTTCTACTTAAAAAATAGATAAATTTATCCCTGTACGTTAGATCAAATAGTAAATAGTCATTTTGTTAAAAATTTCCTCCACTTTTATTGTTAAAACTGGTCATTTTATGTCAACATGAGTTATACATAGCATGTCACATGTAATTATCTGATTATTTTGTCAGCCACGTCCAGAGATTAATTTATCTACTCTTTAGTTAAGTGAGCAAAATGCTAATATAAGGATCTTCGTGATACTTTTACCAAAATTGAAAATAATACAAAAATTCATAAATATAAATATTAAATTATTAATTATGACTCGTATAAAAATGAAGATGTACTTGGATGCACAAGAAGGGATGCCAAACTCATTTGGAAATGACGTGGTGGGTTGGTTGCCAGACAATGGACAATCCCAAAACCCAACTCAGTATTGTGCAGGATCTGAATCTCCTTGCATTCCTGTTAGGTATACTAATTATACCATTCAATTCCCATATAAATATATAATAAAAGGGTTAGGCTTAAATTCGTATCTTAATATATGTATGCATGTATAGGAATCAATCATCAATGAATACGATGTATGACCCGATGGGACATGGAACAAACATGAGTGAAATGGGGGGTTGCCATGTCACCACCACCTCAAGTAACGATGGTCTTCCATCGTGGCATCACAACTACAGTTCAACGGAGCTCCTTTCTGCTTTCCTGTCCTCTCCTACATCATTCCCTCTTATTAAGGTAGGTACCTTTGAAGCACTAAATTCGATTTTTAACTCAGTTCATTCATTATGAGATGAAAAGACCAAATTAAAATTAAAATTTGAGAGGCGGAATAAAAATAATAATTTTAAAATGCCTTTAAATGAAACTAGAATTCTAATTATACCAAGTCAAAGTCACTGTCCATTTAGTAATTCGGTTGCATTCGTATAATAATTCTTAATAATATTTTATATTTCTTTTTCCAAAAAAAGTTATATCTAATAAATTGATTATCAATATTTGTTACTTTTTTTTGAGAATGAAGATAATAATTGTTGAGGGGTCAATTCTTTAGACAGAAATTTTCGAAAGGAGGTTTGTTGAGCTACTGGTTGAATCTCCAACAATATGAGATATTGTTCTTATTCTGAAGTTTATTTTCCATCTCTATCGAAAGTATTTTTAAAATATTCACGATAAAAAAATATCTGAATTAGTGAAGATATGACTTACAAAGTTCACAGAAAAAGTACCCATATAATGAGTAACATTATTTATGCAAATCACATGAATATTTTAGAGACAAAATCCTATCCATTATTGAAAATTTAATCCATTGCGTGGCGAATAATACTTTGAAGTGAGATGGATGGAATGATTATATATTTGTAGGATATAGGTGATCCAAGTATTTCGACAAAGCAGGAGCAGGTGGAGAGTGGAACAAATTGCCCACAAATGCCATGTCGCGATGAAGGTGCAAGCAAGCTTCCACATCTTAATGTGGATTAATTCAATCGCATCAATCGTTAGACATTAGATTAACTAATTTTTGGGTGGTCTGCCACTTTGTAATTTTCTTATTTACTTAATTCTCTTTTTTTCCTTTTCTTTAAATCAATTTTCAGATCTATTAAAGATTCTGGATGAGATGACTAAAATGGTAAATGAGTAACCCGCAAGTGTTAATCCAGTTGTTAAGGTAAGGATTTATTTCTATTTTCCCTTTGTCAATTAAGGTTTGATTATTGTGACAGTATATCAAATAAATCTTGAATATAACTGATTCAACTGATTTTAAAAGAAAATTTCTAAAATTACGTTTGAACTGGTTCAATGCCTAAATTTGATTCTATGTATATTTTAATATAATTGTAACAAATCCATTATTGATGTGTGATTATTAACGACTCTACGCAGAAAAACAAGAAAAAAAAAAAGTTTACCCAACTTGAAAACGGTTGAATTTTCTGTTTTCTAAAATATTTATATTTCTATTAAAAAAAGTATAAGTATAGCATAGGTGATTTAGGGATTTTATAAAAATATTTTGCTTTAAAAAATGGTTAGTATTTATTGCTAACGTTATCCATAAACAAAAACCAATCAAATTTCAAATTTCTATTATAAACAAGTATCTAAAGTTTATCCATAAATTTTAATTTGATATGCAATTTGATATATGAACTTTGATTTTGTGCAATTATACACATGAAACTTGAATTGCGGTTTATATGTATACATAAAACTTTGATTTGATTCAACTGTATACATTTATTTTCTTATTGGATTAATATAATTGTTTGTGTATGCAATATATCAATGCCAAATGATGCTAATATGATAATATTGTTAGTGATTTGTAAAATCAAATCAAATCTAAATTTCATAGATAACATTGCACATTAGTTCAAAGTTCATGTATAACATTCAACATTAGTTCAAAGTTCATGTATAGTTTTAATATTTTCCTAAAAAGATTAAATGCACTACTATTTTACTTGCCACAAAGCAAAATAAAGTTAGATTACTTACCAATGTGAGATGGCAAAGTGATGAATTATATCATTTTATTCGGCTTGTTGCCCTTTTTATGGTAGTGAGCTCGAAACAAAACAACACCCATTCTTTGCTTGTAAGAGGGTCTAGCAACACATTTGCAATATATGGAGTATTAAGTGTGTATCACCTATGGAGCCTACTTTAGCTTTCCTTGCTTGATAGTAGGCTCATCCTCATACAGTGAGTGATAAGATTTGAAAAAGTAGCTTTTGTCATTGTTGCTTGGTTAATTTGGTCCCACAATCAAAATGATATGGTCTTTGACGTCAAATTTGTTAATGCTAGTCAGTTGGTCTAGTGGTTTACAACTAGGAGGCTTGAGATTAAAACCTTTATAGAAGATAATAATTCCAGATTCTCTAATTGTTTTAGATTGAAGAAAAAGTATAAAAGGGTAAGGCCTTCGGCTCGATAGAGTGCACCACAGTCAGGAGTGTTGAAGTTAATGTTGATACTCTAGTGCAAAAGTGTTGGCAATTAAGTTCTCTAATTGTTTTAGATCGAAGAAAAAGTATAAAAAGGGTGAGGCCTTCGACTCGATAGAGTGCACCACAGTTAGGAGTGTTAAAGTTAATGTCGATGCCTCTAGTGCAAAAGTGTTGGTGATTAAGGAAGCATGCATGTCATTTTTTACGTCCAAGTGGAGTAAGGATTTTATATTGATCATCGAGGGTGATTGCAACACAACAGTGAAGTTGTTTAATCATAAGGTTGAGATCCTTGTGCCTTTGAGTAATTTGATACAATCAACAAAAAAAAAATCTTACTACAAACATTAGGTTCTTCATTGCTTGTTGCCCTAGGGAAACTAATGAAGAAACAAATAAGCTAGCTAGATTGAGAGGCAATAGGGCCACTCTTTTCCTCTCGATCTTCTCAAAATCATCTTGTTATTGAAATATGTTTCATTCTCTACTTGGTTACTTCAATTTGAAAACACTAAAAGTTTTGTATTGGTCCATTTATGCGCACGGTTATGGATAAAATCTTTTCACCTTTTAAAAAAAATTAGGTTTTGAGAAGTGGGCTTAAGTGAAGGCCATTATTTGCAAAATCTCTTACAAATTGTTGTGGGTTCTTTTTTGAACTTAGACAAGTATGTAAGTTGAATTTGTTGTTGAATAAATGTAATTGAGAGGAGATGATGATTCACCTTAATGATAGAGAGCCATGAAGAGATGAAGAAGTGACTAAGGTACTATAGTAGGCTAAGAAAGTTTAGAGAGAGAGAGAGTTATCAAAAAAGAGGGTAGAAGAGGAATAGAGAAAGTTTTTGTTATAGAGTCAAGAGAGATACATAAAGGTTGACTTCCCTATGCTACATGTCCTTTAATAAGTGGGCTTATCATTCAATGGTTCCCTTGTTAGGTTGGCAATGTGACGTGATGTGACCGGGTTGCAAGGTTTGTAGATGATAAGGGACAACCATCCTATTGGTATGGTTGAGTTGCCTAGGTGGTTTAATGGTGAACTTTTTGTTCCAGGCGAAGTATGAAAAAAGCAAAGTAGTTTCCATGGAAGGGTAGGTCATTAGTGAGGCCTCTTGTACGGCGAAGGTACCTCTACCAGAGTATGTGTAACAACACCCCCCAAATCAAAAGGTTTCATGTAGGCACAGACGGAGTTCCACTTAATGGTTAGACATGTGACAATGACCAAATAAGTGTCTAAATTTGTTGTTCATCATACATATAGAATGTGATCTACACCTTTTAGCTTACTTATTATGTTTGATATTTTTCTTACATGTTGCCTCATAATATGATTAGGTCTTTTCTTGTAAATGTCAAACTTGATCCTTAGCTTCTTGAGCTTATTGACCGAGATGCCACCAAACTTCACCTTAAGAGCAATTCACTTTTTTTTTACTGTCTCATGCTTTTTTTACTCATGCATGATGTCATTGTCCATACTACTTAGCAACATAATGTGATTATGTTAGTAATGGAATTTTTCATTTTCCAAGAATCTCTTGATGACTTCTGTGTTGGATCATGCTCCCACCTCCAGGCTCTTCCAAAATATTATTTAAAACCGAATGAACTTCTTATTCCTCTACAACATACTGGATTTTCATACTTCATATTTCAAAAATTTCTCCATTGAGTTTTTCACCTTTATTAAGCTCATCAATTATATTTTCTAAAGCAGTTGTCATTTTATAAAAAAAATATTCTATGCAAAGACATTAAGCCTAGCACGTATATTTATTTTGTCACTGTCACACCCCGAAAATTGGGTTAGTAGAATAGGGTAATTTAATTGTGGGCTCGAGTGAGATATTGGGTTTAGTGTCGTAGGAATTAGAAATTAATAACATAAAATAATTAATGAGGTAATAATAATAAATATAATGGGTTAATAAAAACATATTAGTGAGGATTAAATTGGAACAGTAGTTAAATTAAAGGTCTAACGTGTAAATTAAGAGATTTAATTGATATATGAGTTATTAAAACAAGGGAGAAAATAGGAGGAGGCTTGAGGGTAAATAGCCAAAATTTTAAAATTTGTTTGGCTATGTAAGACCACCCATCGCCCCTTCCCTTCACAATTTCAACCATGTCAAAAGTTTGTTAGATCTGAAAATTAAGAGTTTTCCCTCAAATTTCCTTCATTATTTTGTTTTTCCTAGCTTCTAAACACCTTTTTTCTTATAAATTTCAAAAGAAATTCAATATTTCTTCTCCAATTTTCTATTAAAATTTAGCTTATTTTGCTCGAATTGTTTCAATTTCATGGTGATCTTTAAATTAAAGCTAAACATTCTGATTCTTCAAGGTTAAACATTTAAAGTGTGGTTTCAAATTGTGTTTTTATAGGTTTAAGCAAGAAGAAATAAGATTTATGATTTTAAAGCTTGATTTTACATAAAAATGGTGAATCTCGTATTAAAGAGCTAAGTGATGATTTTAAAATGATTTTCAACTCAATTTGACATAAACAAAAGGTTTGTAAACTAGATTTAATAAGTCCTTAAAAAATTTTCACGAATCAAATGGTTTTTTATTCAAAAGATTGAAAAAGTACGTGAGTTTTTGAAAAATTTTGAATTATTGAATTAGTATAATTTTAGGTCTAGATTTGTAATTAGGCACTAGATAAGGCTATTTACCAAGACTTTTTGCTACCCTTCCATGGACCCACCTACACAACAAAACATAGCACCAATCCAAGCATATTCTTACAACCAATTCAATCACAAACAAGATATCAGTATATCTTTCACATGCTATTCCTATCACATACAACATCTCAAACTTATCATCTCAAACTATGCAAAGTCCATATCCATGAAAGACGTCATCATATGTATATATACTTAACCAATATTAGCCAATTTCAATGGCCATTTACAAAATGAATTATCAACTAATATAAGCCAACACTTTTGGCCAAATCAACTATGACACATGACAAAAAGACCAAGTCCCTATACATGCCATAGCTCAAAATACTTGAATTTATTGGTACCAAAATAGTTGTTGTAGATAGTGTGTATGGGTCTCCAATTCCGAGCTGGCTTGGCTACACTATAAGATAAAGGAAAGGAAGGGAGTAAGCTTTATAGCTTATTAAGTTCACATGCAAATAATAAGTAACATTAAACAACATTTAACATAAATATCATACACTTAGTATAACACAAGTTATATTTGTCATCATAGGTTCATAAACATAACTTACTCATTCTTAATCTTACCAAGTGTTCATCACATACCGAGTTCATTCTTATGAGTTTTTCGTACATACCTATACCTGTACCAACTCGTAACATATCATACTCTTTCTTGTCTTTGACATACCCTTTGAACACTTGGAATACTAATCGGATACATAAAAAGTCTTGCAAATAAGTGTCACATACGTAGCTAATGCTATCTCATATATCATAACACATATGGGCTCGCTCTCAAGCTAATTATGGGCCTGCTCACACAAGCTGTCAGGTATCCACAACACATGCCGGACTACCCAGCCTCTAGTAGACATACGAGACCAGCTAAAGTTATTTTCAGATCAGCATTATAATACCACCTTTCGCAACACTTTTTCAATATCACTAATCAAAAAACTAAAGTCAAACACTACATCCGCTACCATTATTTATAGTAATGAATAATCCTTCCGCTCAAATCTTAATAGACATTACACATTTCTTATATTTTGTATCGCCAAATAGATAGTATGCATTTTTTACATTTTACATCGCCAAATAGATTGTATGCATTTCTTACTTTTTATATCGTCAAATGGATTGTAAGCATTTCTCGCATTTTATATTGCTAATAGACGATTTGTACGACTTACATTTTATGTTGCCAGTTTTGTTTTACATTTCCAATATTTGCATCCACGATATACATACGACACATTTCCACATCATAACTTTGAATTTTCCTATCGAAAACTACACCACTCAGGTATGCATTATGCATATACATTTTCGACTTGTTCAACCTATGGGGATACCACTTCCAAAATCACAAAGAAAAAGTTAAAACAAATCTACTATGAGTAGAGACACCATCTGCCACCACAATATTACAAAATCTAATGCATGAATTTCGTAGCTTTATGTTTATAAGTGGATCTATCATGTTTGAAAATGAATGTAATCATACATGTGTACATTTGTTAAATAGATAAATATGAAAGATAGATTAACATGATAATAAATTTTCATTTGTGGTAACTAAGGGTATATTGGTTGTATATGATATCATGTCATGTTTAAGACATGATTTGGACTTGTTTTGAATGCTTGAATTGGTTGATTTATGAATGTAATTTTTGGTGTAGGTTATGGGCAAAGTTTGGGTGACAAATAAAGCTAGAAAATGACTTTATTTTGTCCACACGGGCATGTGTCTTGACCGTGTGTGACACACGACCTAGCACATGAGCATGTAGTTTGGCCGTGTGTCCCTTGCATCTTAAATTCAAGAAACAGAATGCTCAGAATTGAGCACACGGGTGTGTCTCTCAACCGTGTGTGCTACACGACCTAAGACACGGGCGTGTGTCTTCGCCGTGTGAAAACTGCACCTTAATGTTTTGTAAGTCAGAGAGTTACATGGACTGGGAACACGACCGTGTGATCTGTTTCATATATCACACGGCTTAGGACATGGGTGTAACACCCCTTACCCGTATTTTATGTTAGAATCGAGTTCGAGGCGTTACCATACTTGACTCACATGATCATACCACTTTAGGTTATCAAAATCCATTCCAAATTAAACTTTCCCATTCTCATATCTAACCTCCTTATAATGGGCCTACGAGGCCCTAAACATACTTCCGGAAGATTTCGGAAGTGAATCGAAACTTTTACACACTTAGAAAAATTTTGCCTAAACAAGGGCCACATGCCCGTGTGAAATGGGACACGCCCGTGTGTCTTAGCCGTGTGGTCACACATGCCCATGTCCCTCACCCGTGGTCGACACTGACTTATTTCACACGGCCAAGCATACGCTCGTGTCTTAGCCCGTGTGCCAAAACCTTGGCATTCTGTTTATGACGTCATCACCTCACGAAGGTCACATGGCCAAGACACACACCCGTGTCCTTAGACCGCGTGTCAAATTAAATTCCACATTTAAAGTACAGACTTCACACAGCCTGGGCATACGCCCATGGCCGTGCCTCCCACACGGCTAAGACACACGGCCGTGTCTCTGCCCGTGTGTTTACTACTAAGCATACTAACTTGCAAGCCTAGCATGCAAGGGGACACACAGCCGATCGACACGCCCATGGAGCTGACTGTGCGTCCCACACGGCCTAGACACACGCCCGTGCGTCTCCCCGTGGGGACATTAAAAAGGTTATATTCCAAGCCAAATGCCACCCTGCATAGCAAACATACTTATTCCAACTCATCTCAACACAACTCATAACCCAAAGGCACATCCAAGAACTTAATTCAAAACATTCACACAAGTATAAACTTCATAAATTCATCTCCATTAAACAAAAGAATTTGCCAAGTATTGGCCCAACTTTAATGACCATATACAAAATGACTTTAATAACGTACATAGCAAACACTTTGGCTAACAATTACGACCTAATAAAACACCCAAGTCCTATACATGCCATATTCAAAATAAGTCTAAATTTTTATACCAAAGTGATGTCGATAATGTGATTTCCGAACTCCGACTTCCACGTTCCTCGAGTTATCTTGGCAATACTTACAAGGGAAAAAGGGCAATGAAAAGGGGTAAGCATAAAGCTTAGTAAGTTTGCATGGAAATAAATAACAACAATAAGCTCATGATAAAATCCATCCATGGCATTGATTAACCATACACAAGGTTATAGGCTTCTTGCCCTACTTACTCACACTCGCCCTTATTAAGCACATACCATGCCACATGTCGTAAATATTTCTTCGTGAATCATTACGAGTACATGTATTCACTCATTCACATGACTTTAGTACTAATCTCATTTCTATTTCCAAGCTTATCTTTCTATCCCATTAATCACTAGGGATACTTAAGGACGCATATTCATCGTCATTAAAATAAGTACGAAGCCAATGCCACACCCCAGATGTGGTCTTACACGGGGTCGCCTCTGAGTGCCGATGCCATATCCCAGATATGGTCTTATACGAAATCTCACATCAAGTATCGATGCCATATCCCGGATATCGTCTTATACGATTCTCATATTCAATATCGAAGCCACATCCCGGATATGGTCTTATACGGGATCTCAATTTGGTGCCGAGGCCATGTCCCGGACATGGTCTTATACGGGAACTTATCCATTTCATGCTCGATGATAGCATTTTTACATTCATTATAGTCCATTAGGACTTCAACACCTCAACTTACTCATTCAACATCAAATACTCAATTTAGTAGAATATCATGTATCAATATAATACCAGATATTCTCAAACGTGCTAACATAACGTTGAATTTATCACATACAAACTTACCTCAATTTCAAAATAAGTTAGATCGTCGATCTAGTCTGAGACTTTATTCTTTCCCCGATCGAGGTGGATTCTTGGTTCTTTTTGCTCTATAATAGAAAATTAGCTCGTTTCAATCATCATATTAATAAAAGAATTTTAAAAATCATGCTTTGGCAAAAAATACTATTTTGCCCTTAAACTTTGGCAAAATGACCATTTTGCCCCTAGACTCAAAAATTTATTCTAATCAAATTTTATCTTTAACAAGCCTAGGTGAACATTTATTTCTCTTATGGCTATCATCAAAACCCAACATTTCACACATTTACAATCATTTTTATAACCTTTCCAACAAGATCTTTTTAGGTGTTTTCATGACAACACCTTTTACAAAAGTTGCTCATCTAATAGCTAAGACTCAATTTCTTCCATAAAAATGCAGCAAATAGCAATGAAAGCTCTCATGAAAAAACTCTAAACTTTTCACCATATTGCAAATTAGTCCCCTTATTTGAAAGCTTAAGCTCTAGAGGTTCTAAAAGTACAACTATCTTCAAGAAAAATCATTAAAATCACTTACTTGAATGGAGAAGAGCTTGCTGAAATTTTGAGCTTTCAAAACCCCCTATTTTCTTGCTATTTTCGATGGAAAAAGATGAAAAGAAAAGATGGATATCATCTTTTTTTATTTTATTCTATTTATCAATTAGTCAACAACTATTACCAACCTTGACCAATTTGTCAATTCTTGTCTCCTATGATCTACTATGGCCGGCCAACCATTTAAAAAGGGGCTAATTTCCTTTTAAAGACCTCCTATTAACATTCTATGGCTATTTGGCACCTTTAGCTAATAAAATGGAACTTTCGCACTTTATGTGATTTAGTCCTTTTTTGCGATTAAGCAAGAAATCGATAAAATTAAAGCACCAAAATTTTCATACACATATACCATCACATTATAACTCATAAAATATCATGGAAATAATTTTCTCTAACCTCGAATTAGTGATCCCGAGATCACTGTTTCGACTAGCCCCTAAATCGGGCTGTTACAATGGGTGTGTCACTTGGCCGTGTGAACCACACGGCCTACTCACACGGGCGTGTGACCCCTTTATATGGGAAAATTTTTGAAATTTCACGAAAAATTTTTTGAGTTTCTGATTTAGTTCCAACTCGGTTCTAATGCATGATTTGGGCCTCAAGGGCTCATGTAAGGGACTATATGATGAAATTTGATTGAAATCTGATATGATTACTAAAAAATTATGAAATGTCTGTTATTTGTTCTGTAAACTCCGTTAATACTCCGTAACCCTATTATGGCGACGGATTCGGGTTTGGGGTGTTACATCCTTAGCCACTCAATTTAAGAAAAAGACCCTCATTTTATATACAATGAGAGGTCCGACAATGCCCCTAACGATAATATAAAAGGCAAGAAATAGAAGAAACATAAGGTCAAACACTTAACTTGCAACAAGGAGATTAACTTTAAGGTACCTACAAGAGTCTACACGTTTTGGTAAAACTTAGGGACTTTAGGGAATTGGATCCAAGTGATTTCTTTCAACAAAGATCGAACTGTTAAATGAGGAACTAACTCAAAGATTAAAAAGGAGCAACTAATAAAGATTTAAAAGAAAAATGCATAGAAGTGGCTTGTTCAATGAGCAAAGAACTATCAAATCATGAAAGCCTTAGACATTTATAACGTATTTGAAATTCATTAAGCTAAAAAAGAAATAGAGAGGCTATGTAGAACTAGAGTCTTACGAGTGAGTGTATCTTTTTAGAGTAAAGCAAAAGCAAAATCAAAGAGAAAAATAGAAACAACGTGAAAGGAATGAATAGAACTATGCTATTGCTTATGTATAAGCCATAGATAGAGGGAGCAAAGGTGGGGAGTAGTGAGAGGTGAAAATGGAGATTGTGGGCTACTATTGCAGCCAAAGAAAAAAAAATTTTTGGGTAAAAATTGAGTTTAGGCCAATGAGAAGTGAGAATGAGGAAATAAAAGGGGCCAAGTTCATGAAATGAAGTGGGTGAGTGTTCCAAGAAATAGTTAGTGTTTCTGTGGGGAATTTTGTCAAACAACTTGCAAGCATTCTCTAATTCTTTGCATCCTGTATAGGAATCTAAGATTTTGTTAGTTCGTTCAAAGCCCATTGTAACACTCGTTGCCCGGCCCAATCTCTAAGTCCGGGTATTGGATGCCACAACTATTCGAATAACTTAACACATTCCTATTTCAAATACAACACATACCTAGACAACTTAAACCTTAATGATTCAACTACCCGATCTCTCTGAAATTTGTTTTTACAACTATCATGTTAGTTCTAATTTTTTACAGCCTGACATGTTTAATGATTCAACGATTATTTACAATTTACAATTAGACTTTGAATAGACTCAGTAAACTTCAACCTTTAGGCATGGCCTCTGTGGGTGCCCCTCTATATACATAAACAGCTACTGTGTGCCATTTATTCTGGTGGAGTCTGGCTTGGTCCCTCTAGGTTTTTGAGTCTCTATCTAACTTGCATTCAAGTAGTAATTATATAAGTTTGGAAGAACTTAGTAAGATCTGTACAATAAATTCATATAAGATTGCATAAATCTTTAAGAAAATAAGATTTCTGGCTCGAAGTTAAACTCCCTAAATTTCACAAGAAAGCTCATGAACTTAGTTAACAAGGCCCATTCCTTATACGCTCTGAGTCGTTTATTGGTGGACCTAGACCCTCATCTGATCCTGACCATGTTCTCTCTTGGGTCTCACCCTCTTTTATCGTTAATCTACATCTCTAATATTCATATTCATTACTCCTAATTGGCGACGCTCAGTGTTTACCCAAATAATGGTCGTAACTATGGGACCTTACTAGAATACGATATCTTCCTAACATTCTCTTTTCCTTTGGGAAATTAGTGTCTATAATGCAACCCACAGTACCCACTCTATTAGCCTATTTCTTTAATATGCTCCGTTAGATCGTGTTTCATGGTCCCGACGGACTTCTGCTTTTCATGATTCTTTGGTGGACTTTATTGATTATTCAGCCTTAAGCTGACCTTTCCTCCCATGAAGATTCTTATTGTCTAACTCTTGTCAATTTAAAAATTAAGTCTGTGTATTATTTTAGTCCATTTTGTATCTGTTCAAACAATGTGGAATCCGCGGCTTCCCTAGAGGTTTCGCTTTGATGTACATTACATTTACCTCCTCATTTAAGGAGTCTCTTCCTTCTTTCATCCTAATTAAGTTGAGACACTTCCTTGGCTCCACTCATCACCGCCCTTGGTAAATTCTCTCATTATCTCATTATTCAATATTCCCCAGACACACCAAGTGCAATTGATCTTTTGACTTATTGCATCAATCGCACCATGAACTCTACTTTAATCTTTAGCGTGTCCCTTAGTATACCGATATACGAGCTTCACACGAGTAACCTTATTTTTATTGTCCTGACAGACTCTCTATGTTGCCAAGGTCAGGCCATGGTCTTACATATTATTCCACATGTTTAATATCCTGGCGGACTCATTAACATAGCTGAGCCATGGTCTTACATCTTTAACCTCTTTGAGGTGTCGCCCCAAAAGACCTTACAGTTGTCATGGTGTCGCCCCATAAAGCCTATTTACTGTTGTCGTGGTATTGCTCTATGGAACCTAATTATTATCGTCATGGTGTCGCTCAAGCAAGCCAATCGATACTATTCCATTTCATATTTAACCTTGATGCTCGAACATCGCAGTGTCCGCTCTACAAGGCCTGGAGCTTTACACATCACAACTTGCACACAATAATTTCATATGGTAGAGTCTTAATGAAATTCCATTTCCATATCTATCCGCCCATTCCTCTATTTTGCCACGTTTAACCTTAACGCTCGAACGCTGCAGTGTCCCCTCCGTAAGGCTCGAAGCTTCGCACATCACGGTTCGTACTCAGCAACATCATATAGCGATATAAAAAAAATACTATTTCCCAAATCCTAACTCCATCTAACTCGTCAATAATTTCCCATTCGTACTCTGTAATTATAAACATGCAATTCATGCATACTATGACACTATATACCCACACATGATACGTCAAATATCCAAACATCGAGACGTATCCATGGACAAACAATACACAATCAAATAGCATATCCATTTATTAGTTTTTTTTCGTCCATAATCAAATTCCAAGCACAATACATATCGGTCATAAAGATGTTTCAATCAAGAGACATGACATCATAAAACACCCAAAGATAGGTTACAGAATCTCACATTGCTTCCTTTGTCCTTGACAACTTAGCTTGTCCAAATGCCAGAGCCTTCTTTGTCCTAGAAGCTAAGTATAACAACCATCTATCGATTAAACTAAAGGTGTTCAACCCTTAAAAACCTATAATCCATAATTATACAAAACCTTTAAGATTTCTTACTCTACTTTTTTCTTCAATCCACAAGTACAAAGAGGTAAGAAAGCTTGCCAGTTCCTCACTTCTCTACTACCAAACTTCAATTCTCACGACGATTGCATCATGTAGAGCTTCATTCAGCTACATCCTCTTCTTTTTCAGAGCGTTTGAAGAAAACGATGCTTTTAAGAGAGAAAAATTGGTAAATAGAATTGAGAAGAATTCTATTTTCACACATACCTATATATACTCCATTGGCACAGTCTCCATAGACCAATACCACCATTCAATCCTAATCATTTTGTCTCTTACTATAGAACCAATCGGTTTCAATCTAACTAAACCACGATAGAAATCTAACCATTCCTAACCAGCCATTTAAGTTTCTAAATATCTCATTAGAGCCCACAAATTTCTATTTTTATATAATCGACTCCCCAACTCTTCTTTAAGTTTGAGTCCTTAAGAGAACCAGGTGTGACACTCATTGCACCATTTTTGATACACAATATCAACGAAAGTGTATAAAGGGAAGGATATCAAAAGAGGTCGGTTCACCCATTCTAGGGCCAAGAGCTGGACAGGTAGAGAGATTTAGATGAATGCTTACCATATTAGAATTTTGTGTGAAAATGAGTTCCCTTACTAAAATGGTATCTTGGAGTATTTATAAAATGAACCAATAAAAGGCCCAACTAGGTCCATAATAGGTGAGAACCCAATGGGTCCACATTATGATAGGAATATAACAGGGTCCACATAATCAAATTCCATAACAATACATTGGTGGTGACCAAGTGACCAATTTATTTCATTGTGCAAAACTTATATTCCAAGATAACAAATATTTTAAAAATCTTTGTCCATGCAAATTTACTCATAATCTTACATATGTACCACATTGATATGTTTATAATATGCATATTAAAGCAAGACTTATAAACAAATATATACTAAAACATATATGCCTAACAACATGTTCAAAAACCCACGAACATAACTTTACATAATAAAATAAAAGTGTCCTGACATTTCATAAAGCAAGCTAGAAACTAAACAAAACACATACTTAAGGGTGTTGAAACAGTGAATTTAGTTAATAACTAAACCGAATTATTATTAACCAAATTACCTGAAATGTAAAAATATTTAATCATTAATTGAATCGAATTTTTTTTTGAAATACTTTAACGAACCAAAATATTTCGGTTAATTCAGTCGATTAACTGAATTAACCGAAATTTATATGTTTTTATCTTTTGGTTAAAATAAGTATAAAACATATAAAAAAAATACATTGTTAATGTTCAATTTTTTTAATAGTTCAAAAATATATATTTTATATAATATATATTATTTATTTCGGTTAATATAAAAAATAATAGTTCAAAAAATGCTTTGCTAATATAAAAATATATTATATTATATTATATATATATATATATATATATATATATTTTGGTTAATTACTCAATTTTAAACTAAATTAACAGATAACAGAAATTTTAAAAAATCATTAATCAACCTCTGACCGAACTAAATTCAACCACCGATTGATTAATCGAATTAGTTTAATCCAGTCAATTAATTTCATTTTAACCGAACTATAAACACGTCTACACATACTAATCATTAATCTCCTCGTAAATGATCAAGTAATATTTTATGAAAATTTGATATCCAAATTAGACATCCACGAAGTACCAATAATTTTGTGATTTGTTATACAGGAGGTGGAGCTAGTAATGAAGGTTGCAATCTTCCTTGCTCGAATCTTAGTTTTCACAAAATTTATCATCAAGTTAGCAGTCTTGTCCTACAATAGGTAGCCAAACGATATCTAGGAATTTCTTTGGTTTTGTGGTTAGAAGTATTTTGCTTAGCTTCATATATTTATTGTGATCGCTTCTAATCTATGAGCTACCCTCCCCAATCAACTCATGGATCTTTTTATTTACATTAAGGACGTGTTTAATAACGCCGTCATCCTTCGAATCCATCCTATAATTATTCAAGCTTTCCAGAAGCCCCATCATTTTTTTTTTTCAAATTAGGCTCAAAGTCTCGATCACTTTAGGAGTCCGAATCACCCCATATTGACCACATAACCATGAACATAAAAAAATTATGTATATCTGATTAAAACATATTTTAATCAACTCATTGTTGATACCACATATTATTTGGATAATACGTGCATATTCGAGACTACTCCTTAATACAACAACTCACAAAAAGTTTTATAAATATTAAATATAATGTATTGAACAAAGTCAACAAATGGCGTTACATTTCTATTGCCATAATAAGAAGTCTTCTTTATTCATGACACAATTAAAAATATAGATTCCTTTTATTTTGTTTTTGGTTAATATATTTATGAATATACAGGGACGTGCATAATTCGATTTTGATGGTCACTATACTAACTAAAATTACGATAAAGGCAACCGCACCTATCGAATAATAGTATAGCTATGGTGAGTTGGAAATATCATATCAATGAGGACTAAAAGTATTAGTACTTACTATTTTTCTATTATCTAACCGATAAATTGAAGGAATTGTTTTTAACCTAAAATTAACTAAACTAGCTATTAAGAACGCAACAGAGAATGAATTAGGAAAAATAATCGAATAAAACCAAAGAGATAGGCAATACCCAGGAAAGAATCCACCTAGACTTCACTTATTATTCTAAATCTGAATTAAAGGATTTATTCACTTGCGCCTTGATCCGTAGAAATCCCTAAATTATGTTGATATCTCTTTCGAAAGTAAAAACATCTAACTCTTAATTGAAATCTCTTTCTAATTAAAACCCCTATTGTCGCATTAACTCGATCTATGGATTCCCCTATTAGATTTGACTCTAATCCGGAAGATTTATGTCATCCTATTTCTAGGATTGCATGCAACTCCACTCAATTATGCTAGATCTACTCTTAAACAGGGATTTTTGCTCCACTGAAATAAGCACATTAAGCATGAGTTAATATCTTGAAAATATTAAAATACAAAATAAGCATGCAAAATTGAGAACAAGAATCAAGTATTTATCATGTAATTCAAAAATCAAATAATAAGATTCATATAGGTTTCATCTTCCTTAGGTATCTAGGGAATTTAGTTCATAATCTGGAATAACATCATATCAAAGTTAGGAAAACAACAAGAGATAAAAAAACCCAATAAAACTTCTAAAGAAATTGAATGGAGATCTTCAATCTTGAAGGAGAGCCGCTTCTTAAATGAATTCGATGGCCTTCTTCGAGTCTTTTTCTTCGGTCTTCTCTGCCTCCCCCCTTAGGTCCTCTTCTACTATGTATTTATAAACTTTAGACACGGGCTAAAGAGAAACAGGGTGCGAAATGAATTGGTTTTTTCATGTAAAAGAGAAACAGGGTGCGAAATCGACACGGGCTGGCACATGGGCGTGTGTCCAGCCCGTGTGTCTCACATGGGCATGTGCCCAACCCGTGTGGAAATGCCCAGGCCGTGTGGTTCCTGAAAACAACTCTTTTTGTCCGATTTTGGCCTGTTTTTCGCTCTTTTCACTTCTCTATGCTCACCTAAGTATAGAAACATAAATTTAAAGGATTAGGAGCATAAAATTCAGTAATTTACATAATAGATCATCCAAAAACGTGTCAAGAATGAGATTAAAAACATTTTACTTTTATGGTTTATCAGATTTTAACTGATCTAAAAAAATTATTTTGGTTAATCGGTCAACCATCGAATCTAATTCAGTCAGAGATCTATTAAGAATTTTTTTGAAATTTCGATTAATCGTTGATTCGATTCAAAACTAGGTAATTAACTGAATTAACCGATTAAACAAAATTATTATAAACTCATTATATTAGATAGGTCCAATTTATTATGTAAACTCAAAATATAAAAATTAAAGATTAAATTTAAAATTAATTAGATTTATACAAATTAGTATAATGGGCTTAAAAATCATAATAGAATTATATATATTTAAACTAAAAAAATTAAAAGTAAAATGAAAAATAAAAGAAAGAACCCTATTTTTTTTTTCTTTCCACAGTCAAACTCATAATATCTTCTATTCTTCTCGACTTCTTTGAATCTTATTTTTTTTTTTTTTTTTTTTACATTTCACCACTCAAGTCTTAAGATTTCTTATTTTTAATGTATTGTTTGTTATAATAATTTTTAATTAGTGTTGTTATTCGTTATTTGTTGTTTTTGCTTCTTCTTTTTTTAATTAAAAGCAAAGAAAAATAACATTGCAATGGTATGTTTTCATGTTCCAAATTTATTTGAACAAAACAAAAAAACATGTAAAAATTTAGATTAATTTGGTTAGCCGTCCAAATTAATCAAAGTTATGCCGGCCGGTTAAAAGATTTTGAAAAGGTTTCGATTCGGTTAATGTTAAGATTTTTGTGATTTAGGTTAATTCGATTAATGGTAATTTAATTCAGATATTAATCAAACCGACCGTTTGAATACAACTAAAAATATATATACTCGTTGCAACATTTTTTTTTATGAACTCGTTGCAACATTTTGGATCCATTAAAACCACCTAACACGTCATTAATGCAAATTATATGGTCACAATCTCTAAATTTTTTAGACATGTTTCAAAATTAGATATTATTATTATTACCGAAGATTTAAACTTACAATATAAATTTTAAACTCAAATATAGTTTATCAAAAACCGAACCAATAACCTAACCATAATACCAATGCAATATTATGCTAACAACAAATGAGCATTTGATCATTGTTGGATGGTCTGATATACCGATCAAAATGAAATCATAAATTCAAAATCGTCTTTCTTAAAAAGAGAGAGAGAGAGAGTTTTTTCTTCTTCTTATTTTTCCACCAACCTCACATTGGTAAAATGAAAGGCAAAAAAATGGATAATGTTAAATTTATTGCAAATGGGTGTCCAAATCCAACACTATATAATAGAATTAAATTAATATAAAATATAAACGAAAGAAAAATATAAATATAATCAAACAAAATTCACATATAACATGTTATATATAAAATTAGAGACTTATAAGACTCAAACATATGAAAACATCTTAACTTTTATCAACAATACTAAAACATGATTGAGGAATATTAATTTCATACATTATTGTTGATTTTTGTTTTTTAATTACATCTTCAAATATTAATTTATTTTTCACTACGTCACCATTTCTCTAAATTTGAGAAAGAATTAAGTCTAAATTCAATAAATTATAACTCATTTTTTGATTAAATTTGATGAGATCTTACAATCTTTTTTTTTTTTTTGGTTAGAAAAAAGTTAGAAATAAATATTTGCGGGCTTGTGAACTGTGAGTAGGGAGGTAAAAAAATCCTGAATATGGTGGGTTCCAACTCGACTTAATCTTTAGGGTTGGATTTTATTTTAAAAATTCGTTTTCGGGTTGACTTAAATTAAAAATAATAATTAGATCAAGGTTAGATTTGAGGTAAATTGGTTCTGCGTATTCCGTGATATTTATAAAGATGCTCTTGATATATAAATATATATTAAAATTTTTCTTTTAATAAATAATAAATATATAAATAAATAATATATTGTTTTAAGTTTAAACATAAAAAACCTTATTTGCAGAAAAACAATTAAAAATGTAATTTTATTTATTTTAAAATAAAAAAAATTGAATGGAGTTAGATTAGAGTTGAAATTGAATCTTTGAATAAATTGTGAATTCGTGTTCAAAGCAAATAATCTTTTAAGAGTGAGGATTGAATGGAGTTGGAGAAAGATTGCCCACCGGTAGCCATCCATACTAGGTAGCGCAGCAAAAGATATTTAATTTTTATAATTAAGATTTTAATTTTTAGAAACACGTGTTACAGCGGGGCAATTTGGTCATTTGATTAAAGTAAGATGTTGAAAATGAATACAACAGTGAGTAACTGGGAATCAGCATAGCAAGTTTTGGACCGTCTGATCAGCAGAAATGGATTGATGACGAATTTGGAAACGCTGACACTCCTGATAACCGAGTGTGAGGATGTAAACAACAACTCGTAAATGAATCTGAAAACGCACCCAAAAGTCGTTTCTTGGTTCCCGCCAAAAATAACCGAAATCGTAAAATTTATTTGAAGGACACTCCTAACAAACCCCCTAAAACCGTTGGTGTCTGCCTCTTCATTCCCCATTTCCCACGCGCTTCCCTTATAAATAAATATCCATCCGCTTTCTCTATCTCTCTATCATTTTCCTACTCTTTCCAAGAATCCTCCAAACAAACTCCTTCTCTGAAAAATGGCTATTCCCTCTCTCACTCTCATCATCTTCCTCGCTCTCTCCTTCCTCTCCGTCTCCCACACCACTTTCGACCATTTTCTCACCTCCACCTCCACCGCTTCCACTGCCACCATCAGCGCTCCACAACAATCACCCTTCTTCACAATCTCACCTTCGCCTCAACCACGTCAAGATCACGCCGACCACGCGTTCCTCCCCCACACTTCACTCCTTGCACCAATCCTGTCTCATCTCGGCTTCAACGAGCTAGCCACCGCCGCTCCCTCCCTCTTCAGTGACTCTACCTCCGCCGCTGCTTGGTCTGGTCCGTACACTATCTTTGCTCCCTCTGATTCCTCTGTCCGCTCGTGTGTTTCTTGCTCTACTCCTTCCCTCCTCCGTGAACACATGGTTCCTGGCCTCTTCACCAACGATTACCTCCGGAAACTCACCTTCGGTACCAAAGTCGAAACTCTCAGCCCCGGCCGTTGCTTAACCGTTACCTCCACCGCTAACAACCAGAAAAACTTCACCGTTCACAAGATCTTTATCGACGGAGTTGAAATCACTCAGCCAGATCTGTTCAACAACGGTCTACTCATTATCCACGGCCTCCAAGGCTACATCTCACCTCTCTCGCCTTTCTCTTGTGACGTAGAACGGATGACGTCACTGTCTTTCCCGTTCCACCACGGTCAGAGCCAAAACAACCAATTTAAGCAGCAACAGAATGTGGCTCTGATGCGATTCATGCTTCGAGACGCCATGCTACGGCTGAGAAATAACGGCTTCTCCGTTCTCTCACTCGCTATGAAAGTCAAGTATGCCGAACTCATTCCTCTCATCAATGTCACGATCTTTGGTCTTGATGACGTGTCCATCTTCTCCGGTTCGTACGCTTACATCCACAGTGTAAGATTCCATATCGTGCCAAATCAGTTTTTGACTGTTGCGGATCTGGAGAGACTTCCAGTGGGGACCACGCTGCCGACATTGGACAGAGGGCAGAGTTTGGTGGTGACGACGGTGGGAGAAGGCATTACGAAGAATCAATTGAGGATCAACTATGTGGCGATTAAGGTTGCTGATATGATAAGGAATTTGAATGTTATAGTGCATAGCATTTACCTGCCATTCCCACATCTTCATCCTATGGCGGCGGTGACTGATGCCATTTTAGGTGGAGATCAGACGTCGACGGTGGGAGGAACAAATGGGGATTGTGAAGCTTCGAATGTGCAAGGCCAAGGCAATTGTGGAATGAGCCAGGTGAATCAGGTGGCGACTCAGCTCAAGCCCCACATGCTGGAACTTGAAGACCACCATGTCCATGACCATGGTCTTTGAAGGTTTTTGCTGATGCATGTACAGTGAACTGCAGGTTCGCCTTCTGTTTCCTAGCTTTGGTTCACGGTGAATCTGTGTTTAGTCTACTGAGTAAAACTTTGATAAGCCTGTTTGTTTTTAGGTTAAAAGAATTCGATTGTGAAGTGTCTGTTTGGGCGGAGATGAATGGTTGTTATGTTCCAGTACTTTAGCAAGGGATTAATAAAAAGGTTACTGTTGTAAAAAAGATAATCATCTCTTTGTGAACGGTTGCATGTTAGCAAATGAGTAGATATCAGAGGAATCATTTGGTTTTTATATGTATATTTGTTTTAGTTCGGCAAAGATAACATTCATATAACGGTAAGATTAGTAGAATATATTGGAATTCAGATCGGGCGAGCAGGGTGGGTTATGTCAAAATTCCATCCCGTGCTAAAATAAGCTTAATTCATGAACCATTTCATAACTGATACCGGAACGTGATGAGTTTTGGGCTTTAGGTTGGGCTCCGTCTATCCCATTTGGATTTCTTCATTTTTGGAGTCCAATCTGCAAAAATCGGGCTTGGGCTAGATGCTGTGCTCGATATATTTAATCATTTATTTCAATAACTAGTCCATTATGCATATATTTCTATTAAAAATGTTAAGTTTGAATACATTTAAAATGAATAATATATAGCTGTTTTCTACACAATCTAAAGAAGCCAAGATACTCAAAAGATAAACAAGAAAAGAATAACAAAAACATGTTCAGCCAGGGATACTATTATTTGGAATTCCTAGTGTTTGTATCATGAGTATGATAAATCATTGAATCGACGATCAAGTTAAAAGTGGGATAAATTTACTGTTGAGTAGTTGAGAATTGAGGGAAGTGTGAAGGTGTTATAGATGTTCTTACTATTACTCAATTCTCTTCAACTTTTAAATTAAAGAATAATGTGTTTAAATACGTTTGAGTTGTACTTGTTTTATAAAATTAATTATTAGGGAAAGATACAATGATACTTCATTAATTGATGATAGTATTTCATTTTTCTTAAAAGTGTAGCTGCTAAAGTAAATTTGTGTAGTATAAGCAAATTGTTGGAACTTGGAATTGTTAAGAGCATAGAAGCAAAATGCAAAGGGATAAATGATATCTAAAGTTTCGTTAATTAGGCTCCATAAATGATTTAAATCACGTATGTCTCAACCCATAGAAATATGGTTTATTTCTTGTTCTTTTTCCTTCTCCCTGGGTAATGATAAAGGGTAAACAAAAATTCATACAAATTAACATTTAGCTGTGTAAGAAATTAAGATGCAGTTTGGGCTTCTAAGGAAGCATTAAAATCCTCCCTAGCCTTCCGCAAGCGAGGGGTGATGCAGGAAGCAGGTGAGGCAGGGTATAATATGCAAAACCTGACATGTACACACCGACGACGATTGTCGAAACCATTTTTTAAAAAACGGGAATCGATTTGGTCTTAAAAATGAAAATAAAAAGGGGAGTCGCCACCGATCTTTATTTGGTGTGATCGGATCACCTTTGTTTTAATAAAACGTTTTGATTTATTAAAACAGTGTTTTTGGTCTACGAAGTTTGAGAAAACGGGTTCGGGAGTCGGTTACGTGCGAGGAAGGGTTAGCACCCTCGTCACGCCCACAATTGGTACCAAATTGATTAATTAATGTCCCCGTGTTGAAAGTTTGAAAATTCTGAAAGAATTTAAAAATTTGATCTCTTTTGGAAATATTGGAATTTTCTCGAATCGAATATTATAATTTTCTCGTTCCGAAAGAATAAAACATCACATCCAGTACATAGGACACAATGATTTTATCCCTCGAATCCAAGATCATCTCTTAATCCCCGAGACTCATGCACTAAAAATGTCAAAAGGATATTCGATTATTTGGCCAAGCGGGAAACCGAAACCCAACACGTAGGGCACGATTCCTCGGGTTTCCAAACATAGAATATCGCTTTATTTTGAAAGTTTTTTGGTTCTCGAATAATAGCGAATACAACATGTGAAGGCATACATTTATTTTGTTCCAAAGTAAAATACGACGATCTAAATTGAAAAAATACGTTAAAGTTTAATGCACAATATGATGACATGAAATAAAAATATACAATTAGCATGGAATAACAACACATGAATAAGACATTACGCAAGTGAATGACAATAATAATGTGAAAATACAGATAAATGAGTCGCAGTACATGCAATAGCAATAATTTCCCAACGTATACCATCCAACAACTAATATTGATGGTAATGCCACTAATATGGAAATACGAACAAATAAACTATAATACATGCAAGAACGATAATCACGCATTTTACACTATTTAAACATAAACATTAATAGTCAAAAAATGAATTAAACAACTTTAAAAGAGATAACGTATGAAGCAATTTGAAATAATTAACAAACTAATTTTAAGTAAAGAATGCGTAATAAAAATAATATATGAGATGATTTTAAAATGATGCCAAAAAGGAATAAAAATAAAAATTAAATTAGCAATATATATAGTTTAATAGAAATAATATACAAAAAACTCAAGACAAGTAAATATAATAATAATACTGATAATAATAGTATAATATATAATGAGTGGTGATGATGATACAACAATAATATTTTAATAATAATAGCAGTAATAATAACAGATAATGAACAAGATGATAACAAAATATGTACATCATGTGAAACAAATGGTGATAACATTAATAACATGATGATAAAAGGACTAGAAGATTGCAAAATAACCAAAAAGAGGACCAAATTGCATTTAAAACAAAATTCGGGGGTCAATTTGAAATAAGGTAGAAGGGGAGAGGGCCCATTTGAAACACGCGCAAATGGAAAGGGACCAATATGGACAATAGTCCTGTACGTCAAAACGTGCAGCATAGGGGACCCAATTGAATTTCAAAACAAATTTCTGGGCTAAATTAAAAAATACTATGAACTTAATCGCGAAACTGTAGAAAAATGGAGGGGGCGAAGGCGCAATAAATCCATTGATAAGAAACACGCGGATCCCCTAGCTAGTGGGTCGGTTCGCGGGTCACCCCCCTCGAAACGGCGTCGTTCCGTTATTTTTATTTAAAACCTAAAAAAATATTTTTTATTCATTTTTTCTGCTCCAGAAGGACGGAGCCCCTCCCCTTCTCCCCTATTTTCCTTTCACTCCTGCTAGGGTTCCCTTTGAAATCCTTTTACGCCGCCGATTGGGCTTCCTCAGCCATCCTTTGCACCACCGAGCCACCACCGTATCGGTGGCCAGTGGTGCTCGAAATCGAGCCTTTTAAGGGCCAAACCCTTACTATCCCGTTGCTGGTGAAGAAGAGAAACCCAGGCCCCTTTTTCGACACCGAAGACTGTTACGAAAGGGCCTTCCGACGAAGTATCTACGGGGTTCTGGTAAAAAATCCCTTTCCCTTTTCGTTATATAGTTTTTGATATCACAAAAAATAAAAATAACAGTAGATAACCGCAAATATGTAAAAGACGAAGACAACCTTGAAGTTTCGGTTTCTCTTTTTTGATTCCTTAGTATTCGTCAAAAGCCCAAGAAGAAGCTACAATGGTTTTCGCTTTGGTTTTATAACGATGTTACTGCACTCGTTTCGTTTTTGATTTTTTTCTGTTATGTTTGCAATTCTCTTGTTAGTCGTGTTGCTTTGCAGGTGATGGGCGATGAGAAGGCTGTCAGTGGCGTGCAAGAAGCGGCAGACGAGGAGCCTGGGGGAGCTCGAACCGTCAAGGTGCATGGGCGCGTGGGGGACGCGAAGGCTAAGGCGCGTGGTGGGGAGACGCGAAGGCCGAGGGACGCGCGGATCTGAAAGGGCGCTCGTGGGAGTGGCCACCGAAGGGTCAGCGGCACGAGAAGGGAGAGGGAACCCTAGGGTTCCCTAACTTTGTTTAGTTTCGGGCTGACTTTGGCTGGTCTTTGGGCCATATTGGGCTTGTTTGGTTTAGTGGGTTTTGGGCCATAGGTTGTTAATTTTGGGCTGTTTACTGGGGTCTGGCATTTCGGGTTAATTGGGTTGGGTTTTGGGCCATTGGGCCTTTGTTATTTTAGGTCAAGGTTTGGGTTTCAGAGGTTTGTAAATGGGCATTTAAATGGACTAGTTTTTAAATAGACTTTTATAATAATGTTTTAGGTTTTTTCTTAATTTGGTTTTGTTTTGGCTAATGGGCCCGGGTTTTGCAATTGGCCCGGGCGAAATTTGGGTCTTACAGCTGCCCCTCTTTGCTCATTGTCGTGAAACGAGAATAGAGCAAAGAAAATAAAAGAACCAATTTTGCCCGGGCTTAGCTAAGCCTCGACTTCTTGATCCGCGTCTTCTTCAAACAGCTTCGAACTTCACTGTAACCCTTTGCTTCGATTCATTCTACTAGAGGTTTGGGTGATAAGAATTTAGAAAGAAGAGATCCGTAAATTTGATCTTCTCGCTGAAACTTCTCGAAAATAGGAGGTGATAGGAATTCAGAAAGAAGAGATCCCTCTCGCTGAAACTTCTCGGAAATAGGAGGTGATAGGAATTCAGAAAGAAGAGATCCGTAAATTTGATCTTCTCGCTGAAACTTCTCGGAAATAGTAGGTGATAAGAATCCAGAAAGAAGAGATCCGCAACTTTGATCTTCTTGCTGAAATTTCTCAGAAATAGGAGGTGATAGGAAAGAAGAGATCCGCAACTTTGATCTTCTTGCTGAAACTTCTCGAAAATAGGAGGTGATAGGAATTCAGAAAGAAGAGATCCGCAACTTTGATCTTCTCACTGAAACTTCTCGAAAACAACAGGTGATAAGAATTCAGAAAGAAGAGATCCGCAACTTTGATCTTCTTGCTGAAACTTCTCAGAAGGTGATAGGAATTCAGAAAGAAGAGATCCGCAACTTTGATCTTCTCGCTGAAACTTCTCGAAAATAAGAGTTGATACGAATTGTATGTTTCCAATCTGCTCCCGCAACTTCAGGACTGCCAGATTTGCTATTTTTGATCTGCTCCACTCAGGCGGACAAGATCTTTGAGTTCACCATTATTGTGACAATGCCCCCCAGGGTACTTGTGTTGTAAAATCAGTTTTGTGTCCATGTTTATGCCAGATGGTTAAGATGCAATGATCTAGTACTCTTAACTAAATGTGTATGAATGAATGCATGAGAATGACCCTTGTTACTATTTGGGTCGTCATTGCATGTAGTTCAACAAGGTTCTATCACCGATGCATTACGATGCTCTCTCGTTCGGCCAGTATTTTTTTGACGAAAACCCCAAATAAGCGACCAATTTTGGCTCAGAAAGCTTGCCCCGCTGTAATTTTGGAGTCCTCTTCTGGGACATAAAGCTTATACCTCCCACTGCAACTCCAGGAGAATAACATTTGGTTCCTTCCAACCATCTTGCTTTGACTCTGAGGCATGGTATCATGATTTCATTGTGTACCTGGTCGACATCGCTATTTATTTGTCGAGGTCGTATCACCGACGAAATTCCTTGTCTCTGTTCAGCCAATAAAATGTTCAAAAAGATAATCATTTTCCTCCAACGTTTCCAAACCTTAGACTGAATGAGTTCTGAACAATAGTCATGTTTCAGGTCCTTGCATTATTCAGAGGCTTTCAGAGTAATGTGTAAAACTTCTTTTATGAAAGTACTATTAGTCCTTAAATCGTTATTTCAATGCAAAATGCCCGAAAAAGATTGCAACAGTGGACAAGAAGGAAATTGATTGGGGGAATAGTTTGAAACAAACAAGTTTGATCAAGGTTGGCAAATACCAATCAAGAAGGAAATTTATTGGTAGATAATCACAAATAAAGAATTGAAATGGGTAAAATGGAAGCTAGGTGCCCCAGATATCGCAGCCCGAGCTCTTCTGTTCCAACTTCTTGAGGACTATTTTAAGCTCAATATGTGTTTAGGGGATCAGGAGTACTTTGTCGATGCCCCAAGATGTAACATATATCTTTATTGTTATTTCAAGCGCAATGAGACTCATCAGATGCCCGCTTTTTTTCAAAATTTGTTTGCCCTTTTCGGGTTTTCAACTCAAAACCCTTTTGGTCTCAAAGCGCCCTTTATAGGTTTTCGCCTTGGCCTCTCCTTTTTCTTTCTTCTTTTTTTGCTGATTTTCTCTCTCTCTTTTTTCCTCTTTTTTTTTTTTTTTGAACTTGAATTCTCCAAATTGGGCAAGTCCCTACCATCCATTTTGGTCAATATTCATGCTTCCCCAGAACAGACCTTCTTCACTTCATGAGGTCCTTCCTAATTCGGCACCCGCTTTCTTCCGAAGTCCCTTTTGCATGGAAGAAATCCTCTTCTAAGCTCCATCGGGAAATTCTCTAGGGTGAATCATTTTTGTTATGATCTCGCATCATCTGAGCGTGATAGATAACTTTCTTTTCGAATTCACCTGATCGTATTAGATTGGATCTATTTTGCCTTATCTAATTTCAACTCCAACAGAATTCTGACTCCAGTCGGCAAAATTGGTAAGGAATGTGTTGCTCTGGTGAAGTTCCTGTTGCCCCGGTAAAGGTTCTAGCCAACACTCTAAAATCATTGAGGGTAAAAGGTAACTTCTCTATGCCAACCTTTACAAGTCTCAGTCAATCTTCGAATGATTTTTGGTTGTCTTTGCTACATTGGTAAGGTGCCTGATTCTGATTTTTTTCTGGCGTTCTTCATTGCCACTTTTGTTTTTTCGTTTTTCTTTTTCCCTCTTTTGCTTTTTGTTTTTATTTTTGTTTTTTCTTTTTCCCCCCCTTTTTTTTGCGCATCTGATCTTGGATTTGACGACTGCCGACTTTGTAACTTTGGCATATGAAGCAACCTTCACCCTCTTAGTGAAGTATTTGATAACCACGAAGATGCATTAGTATTGGTAGGATACCTTTGTCAAAATTGGTTCCGTAACATCCATGCCCCCCTCGTATGGAAGTGGTACAAAAGTCTTGTCTTCCTTGATTTGGCGTTTGATGTAACTTTCTTTTCTGGGTAGACCAGTAGTTCGAACTTCTTGATTAGCTTGGCCATTGTAGAACATGGGTTCCAAGCTTGGCAACACCCCAACATTTCGGTAGTCTGTCGTGTCTTGATATGATCGTGCGAGAATATCTTGGGATTCTTGAAAATAGCTCAATGATGTCTCGCCTTATTTCTGTGGTGGTCTAGGCTTTTTCCTAAGTTTGCAACGTCCACTGACCTTTTTTACAATGTAGAGTCTATTTTCGCTTATTCTATCATCCTTAACAAATCAAAAGATAGGTTACAATCTCTGTCATCTTCAAAGTCTTGAGATCCCTTAGACCCATATTTCACTAAAAAGAGAGCCAGTAACAGCGTCGCTCGTGTCATTGATATCTGGGGACCCATCGTGGGTGTAAAGGTAGAAAATCTAAAGAACAAATTATTCTAAAGATGATTACTTATATGATATGGGCGTGAATGAAAAAAGATAAAGATGTAAAGCATGAAAACATTTACTTAGAAAGATGCATTTTATTAAAATAACAATTTTGGACACAAGCCCATTTCACAAAATATTCCTATTGCTCTTAGGTTTTTAGAGCAATTTGCATGTTTGGACATTACTCCGAGTTAGCTCTAAAAATACATGTCTTTTCCACAGCCCTATTGTTCAAAACACTCCCAGGCTCACGTTTCTGCATTCGGCATGTCATCCAGCTTTACAACACCCATGCCAATGAATCTTTCCACTAATTTCTTGAAAGCCAGGCAATTTTCTATCGAATGCCCTGTAACCCCAGCGTGGTATTCACACTGGGCATTCGGGTCGTACCATTTGGGATATGGAGATTGCATCAGTTTCGGGTAGCGAGGAGCCACCACATGTGCATCAAATAAATCCTGATAGAGCTCTTTGTATGTCATCGAGATGGGTGTGAACTGGAGCCTTCCCGTGTTAGGCTCTGGGTCGGAATCTTGTCTAAAGGGACCTTGGTGACTGGTAGTCACCGTCCTTGGCTGTCTTATTGCTATTAGCCCTGAAGAGCTCTCGTCATGCTTACTCGTACTACCCACTTCCTTTTCCTTCTTCTTCAGGGTCTTCAATGTCCGCTCCCTCCTTTCTTTTGCCTCAGCCCGAACAACCTGTTTGGCTCAATCATCCTCAAGGTTAAAACATGAGCCCATTGGGAAGTTTGACGGGGTTGAGGTATTGGTCTGACGTCGAGGTCCGATAATGATGGGTGCCCCTTGCGACTGCGAGTCTGATTGAGTCGGGATATTTCTCGGGGTATAAACAATTTGTTCATCATCATCTGCACTGCCGACCACCAGGCCACTCCATTTTTCAAGTCTTTCGGCAAGTAGTTGGGTTAACTGGCGTATCATATTCATTTGATCTCGCATGTCCTGCTGAATTTTGGCCAACTGTTCTTGCATCAGTATTTGCCTTTGCTCTAATCTCTCCAACATTTGTTCCATATCTTCTAGGTTAACTGGAATAATTTCACCTAATTAGGGTTTTTTCTACAAGTTTTGATGCATACAATATGATGTAATATTGATGCATGAAATGCAATGCAAAATGCATGAAATGAATGCAGAAAGAAAGAGAGGCATTGATTATGAATTCAATTCCTATTAGAAGAACTTGTCTAGAAAATATGTTCCTTTAATAAAGTGGACCGCATATACGGCCTCTTCCTCTCAGTCCAGGTGAAGACACCGATACTCTTCTTCGTACCCGAATATTATGGTCATGTCCCGCCTCTTCTAGCTCTTTGTTTGCTTGATCCAGGTTGTTCTTCATCACTCACTTACCTTTTGCGATGCTCATAATCTTCTGATGACTCCTGAACAATCCTTGTCGGCTTGAATCTTCAGACAAATCCTCTTCTTCGTATTCGAATGTTATGGTTATGTCCCGTAAACTTCCTTAGTAGACGTCTCTTCTAGCTCTTTGTTGCTTGATCTAGGTCATACCTCATCACCCACTTATCCTCCGTGATGCTCATAATCTTTAGATGGTTTCCAAACAATCCTTGTCGGTTTGAATCTTCAAGTAATGTCTTGTCTCGTTGTTACCTAGGCCATGTTGAGACGACCGTATTGTATTCCACTTTATCAAGAAGCACATTTTCTTAGGACAAATTCTTCCATTTAGCAATCAAACGCGAATCAACACCTCCTTTCTAAGATGATGTAATGCAATGCCAATGCATGGAATGAATGCAAAAAGAAAGAGAGGCGCTGATTATGAATTCAATTCCATTAGAAGAACTTTTCTAGAAAATAAAGCTCTTTACATAAAAAGGATTACATATATGGTTCTGTCCTCATATTCCAAGTAAGACACCAATCCCTTCCTTCGTGACCAGATATCGTGGCCATATCTTGTGTGCTTTCTTCGTAGATGCCTCTTCTAGCACTTTGTGGCTTGGTTCGGGCCGTATCTCTTCACTCGTCTATCCTTTGTGATCATTCATGAGCTCCTTTAAAAAGTCTGGGGGTGACGACTCTTGAATAATCCTTGTTGGCTTGAATCATCAAGCAAAGTCTTGTATTCTTCTGTGGACTATCAGCCTTCTCTCGTTGTTTACTTGGACTATATTTGGCCACCGTATTATAATCCACTTTATCAAGAAATTTAGTTCCTTATGACAAACTCCTCTATTTAGCAATCGAATATTAATTAGCACCTTCTTTCTATGATGATGCAATGCAATGCAATCAAAACAAAAGAAAACGTGTTAGCACAGGAGTAAAGTACCTATCCGGGTGATCACTAGGGTTTTACGTGGCTCTACCTAGAGTGGGTTCTTAAAGTTGGCTATATGAGGTTTGGTTCTAAAGAAAGGTACCCGAACCAACAGATTCCTCGATCTTCACCCATTATAGGCTCATATGGATCGAGTTCAGTTCAGGGGGACACATTTCCCTATAGCTACACGGGAATGAAAATTTCACGAAGACATAGGTACGGATGTATCCCGAAATCGATCCACTATCTTGCACGGAGGTGAAAACCTCACGAAAGAGTAGCTTCTCACTCCCACTTAAAGGTGCAACCACTATGGTCATGCCATATGATGTGCAAAAATAAATTAAGGGTGATGAGAATGTCACTCGATCAAAATAAAACAAGTATGTATTCCCAAACACAGCTTAAAGCCAGCAAGAAATAAATCACCTACTCAGGTAACCGCTAGGATTTGGCGTGCTCTATCTAGGTTAGGCTCCTAGGTTTCTCTATATGCGGTTTGGTTCTAGGGTAAAGGTACCTGAACCAGCAGATTCCTCGATCTTCACCCATTATAGGCTCATATGGACCGAGTTCAGTTCAGGGGAATACATTTCCCTATGGCTGCACGGAGATAAAAATCTCACGAAGACATAGATACAGATGTATCCTGGAAGCGATCCACTATCTTGCACGGAGGTAAAAACCTCATGAAAGAGTAGCTTCTCACTCCCACTTAAGGGTGTGACCGCAATGGTCATGCAGTACAATGCCAAAGTATTTTATAAGACTCAACATTATTGGAACCATAATATCAGCAAGTATATTAAAAGAAAAATGATTTTTTCCAAAATAAATTTTCAAATTTTGACAAAAGGACAAAGAATAATCAATTTTACGGCCTAACACTCTTTATTTTAAGTCCCCAGTGGAGTCACTAAGCTGTCGAAACCATTTTTTAAAAAACGGGAATCGATTTGGTCTTAAAAATGAAAATAAAAAGGGGAGTCGCCACCGATCTTTATTTGGTGTGATCGGATCACCTTTGTTTTAATAAAACGTTTTGATTTACTAAAACAGTGTTTTTGGTCTATGAAGTTTGAGAAAACGGGTTCGGGAGTCGGTTACGTGCGAGGAAGGGTTAGCACCCTCGTCACGCCCACAATTGGTACCAAATTGATTAATTAATGTCCCCGTGTTGAAAGTTTGAAAATTCTGAAAGAATTTAAAAATTTGATCTCTTTTGGAAATATTGGAATTTTCTCGAATCGAATATTATGATTTTCTCGTTCCGAAAGAATAAAACATCACATCCAGTACATAGGACACAATGATTTTATCCCTCGAATCCAAGATCATCTCTTAATCCCCGAGACTCATGCACTAAAAATGTCAAGAGGATATTCGATTATTTGGCCAAGCAGGAAACCGAAACCCAACACGTAGGGCACGATTCCTCGGGTTTCCAAACATAGAATATCGCCTTATTTTGAAAGTTTTTTGATTCTCGAATAATAGCGAATACAACATGTGAAGGCATACATTTATTTTGTTCCAAAGTAAAATAATACGATCTAAATTGAAAAAATACGTTAAAGTTTAATGCACAATATGATGACATGAAATAAAAATATACAATGAGCATGGAATAACAACACATGAATAAGACATTACGCAAGTGAATGACAATAATAATGTGAAAATACAGATAAATGAGTCGCAGTACATGCAATAGTAATAATTTCCCAACGTATACCATCCAACAACTAATATTGATGGTAATGTCACTAATATGGAAATACGAACAAATAAACTATAATACATGCAAGAACGATAATCACGCATTTTGCACTATTTAAACATAAACATTAATAGTCAAAAAATGAATTAAACAACTTTAAAAGAGATAACGTATGAAGCAATTTGAAATAATTAACAAACTAATTTTAAGTAAAGAATGCGTAATAAAAATAATATATGAGATGATTTTAAAATGATGCCAAAAAGGAATAAAAATAAAAATTAAAATAGCAATATATATAGCTTAATAGAAATAATATACAAAAAACTCAAGACAAGTAAATATAATAATAACACTTATAATAATAGTATAATATATAATGAGTGGTGATGATGATACAACAATAATATTTTAATAATAATAGCAGTAATAATAACAGATGATGAACAAGATGATAACAAAATATGTACATCATGTGAAACAAATGGTGATAACATTAATAACATGATGATAAAAGGACTAGAAGATTGCAAAATAACCAAAAAGAGGACCAAATTGCATTTAAAACAAAATTCGGGGGTCAATTCGAAATAAGGTAGAAGGGGAGAGGGCCCATTTGAAACACGCGCGAATGGAAAGGGACCAATATGGACAATAGTCCTATCCGTCAAAACGCGCAGCATAGGGGGACCCAATTGAATTTCAAAACAAATTTCTGGGCTAAATTAAAAAATACTATGAACTTAATCGTGAAACCGTAGAAAAATAGAGGGGCCGAAGGCGCAATAAATCCATTGATAAGAAACACGCGGATCCCCTAGCTAGCGGGTCGAGTCGCGGGTTACCCCCTCGAAACGGCGTCGTTCCGTCATTTTTATTTAAAACCCAAAAAATATTTTTTATTTATTTTTTCTGCTCCAGAAAGACAGAGCCCCTCCCCTTCTCCCTAATTTTCCTTTCACTCCTGCTAGGGTTCCCTTTGAAATCCTTTTACGCCGCCGATTAGGCTTCCTCAGCCACCCTTCGAACCACCAAGCCACCACCGTATCAGTGGCCAGTGGTGCTCGAAATCGAGCCTTTTAAGGGCCAAACCCTTACTATCCCGTCGCTGGCGAAGGAGAGAAACCCAGGCCCCTTTTTTGACACCGAAGACTGTTACGAAAGGGCCTTCCGACGACGTATCTACGGGGTTCCGGTAAAAAATCTCTTTCCCTTTTCATTATATAGTTTTTGATATCACAAAAAAAAAAATAACAGTAGATAACCGTAAATATGTAAAAGACGAAGACAACCTTGAAGTTTCGATTTCTCTTTTTTGATTCCTTAGTATTCGTCAAAAGCCCAAGAAGAAGCTACAATGGTTTTCGCTTTGGTTTTTATAACCAGTGTTACAGACTCCATTTCTTTTTTTTTTTGATTTTTTTCTGTTATGTTTGCCATTCTCTTGTTAGTCGTGTTGCTTTGCAGGTGATGGCGATGAGAGAGAAGGTCGTGTCGCGGTGGCGGCGAAGCGCAGGCGACGGGCACAGGGGAGCTCAAACCGTCAGGGTGCATGGGCGCGTGGGGGACGCGAAGGCCAAGGCGCGTGGTGGGGAGACGCGAAGGCCAAGGGACGCGCGGATTTGAAAGGGCGCGCGTGGGAGTGGCCACTGAAGGGTCAGCGGCTCGAGAAGGGAGAGGGAACCCTAGGGATCCCTAACTTTGTTTAGTTTTGGGCTGACTTTGGCTGGTCTTTGGGCCATATTGGGCTTGTTTGGTTTAGTGGGTTTTGGGCCATAGGTTGTTAATTTTGGGCTGTTTACTGGGGTCTGGCATTTCGGGTTAATTGGGTTGGGTTTTGGGCCATTGGGCCTTTGTTATTTTAGGTCAAGGTTTGGGTTTCAGAGGTTTGTAAATGGGCATTTAAATGGACTAGTTTTTAAATAGACTTTTATAATAATGTTTTAGGTTTTTTCTTAATTTGGTTTTGTTTTGGCTAATGGGCTCGGGTTTTGCAATTGGCCCGGGTGAAATTTGGGTCTTACAACGATGATGATGAATGTGATTTACTGCGTCTTGCTCTTGTTTGAGGAGTTCCTTTTTTATCTTTATTATCAAGTTTTTAAATAGACTTTTATAATAATGTTTTAGGTTTTTTCTTAATTTGGTTTTGTTTTGGCTAATGGGCTCGGGTTTTGCAATTGGCCCGGGTGAAATTTGGGTCTTACAACGATGATGATGAATGTGATTTACTGCGTCTTGCTCTTGTTTGAGGAGTTCCTTTTTTATCTTTATTATCACACAAAGGCAGCAGCAACCGATAAATTTGCTTCCTCCCCAAGATTTTTGATCAACTCCAATGGCATATCATAGTTGAGATTCATTGGGTCCCCATCCTAATCAGGGTCTGGTATTATGGTGGATGAAGCCAAAGATCCGCATTCGAACTTCTCCAGGGAAATTGTTGTGGATACCACATTAAATTTATTCTCTATCACCACCATTGTTATTGCTTTTCTTGGCCTCACTGACTTTGCCTTACCCAAGCCTGGTAAGAGCTTGTGATGAAACCCAACTTCCTGAGTGGTGATGAAGCATTAGTGTCGCAACACTTACACTTTGGTGTCGCGACCTTGGCCACTGTAGAGGCATCTCTCCATATTTTCATCTCAACTACTTCCCTGCACAAGCTCAAATCACCAAGATTAAATCAACCATTAAACTTCCAATAAACATAAATTTTCATTTCGGTTTTAAAAAGCATGAAAATGTAATAAAAACTAACATCTAATATAAATTCTAAGAAATTCAAAAAGTATTAAAAAGACTCAGAAAACACTTGAGAACAAGCTCTTTAAGTTAAAGAGCTTAATTTAACGTATCAAATTAGGATAGATCAGCCATAAATCTAGATGAAATTAAAATAAAGATTAGGGTACGTATAAACAAAACAATATCTTGACGGTTTTCAATACTCAAACCCTCGAAACAAGCGATCAAGGCATCTTCGACCAGTTCAATTTTAAGAAGGGTCTTGGTTCTTAAACCTTCTTAATCGCTTACTGCTTGTGAAAACTTTAATTGTAGCAATATCTTCTTCAATCTCTTCGCTTGTAAGTGCAATTGATAATCATCACCGCTTCTTTGGATTGTTCTTTGAAGGTTAAACAATGAGTGCTTGAAGTGGTTGAGTACCAATAAATATATATTAATATGGACAATATAGTATACTGTTATGATAGAGATTTCAAATCAATTCAAAATTTTACATACATTACAAGTACAATTATATCAATAAATTTAGTGGTTGGATTGTTAAAATATTATTTGTACGAAAAGATAAAAAATGGTGTGCAAGTGGATCCCTTGCCTCTTTTCGAGTTCTACATATCATATATATAAATACACAAATTGGGATTTTTTTTGTATAATAAAAAGGTGTCCTCATCTGTTTATTGTCTAATCCTAATTCTATTTATGCTAGAGATCATATTCAAGTAAAGCCATAAAACAGTTATTACTTAAACCACAAATTTAATCGATAATTAGTTTATGTTTACAATAATCCACTAACGATGCATGTATTGTGTGCCACAAACACTAAGAAAATTGATTGTTGAAATTAGAACATAATTCAAATTATTTTTTATGCACGTTCATACTACATACTTTGTAACACCCCTAATCTGTATCAATCGCCGGAATAAGGTTACAGAGTATTATCAGAAGTTTACATCTCAAAACAATCAATTATTCACAAGATTTAATTCATAACATAAATCAAAGCAAAACCAATCAATCTCATACATATCGTCCCTTATACGAGCCCTCGAGGTTCTAAAAACACATTAGAAACGAATCGAGACTAAATCGGAAACATATAGAATTTTTGAGAAAAAGTTGAAAATTTTCATACTACGGGGGTTACAAACCGTGTGGCCAAGCAATGTGACTCACACGACTGACACACACGTCTGTGTCTCAAGCCGTGTTGGCATTCGAAGTAGGGACACATGGCCGTGTCCCAGCCCGTGTCCGTGCCCGTGTAACTCTCTGACTTGGGTAGCACGGCCAAGCCACACGCCCTTGTGTCAGGCCGTGTAACTCTCGAAATAGCCTCGCACGCCCGTGTGCTAGACCATGTGTTAGGCTGTGTAACTGCCTGACTTACAACCCTTTAAAACCTACAGGGGACACACAGCAGTGTCGCATGGCTGTTTGTCACACACGGCTGAGACATGTGGACGAATAATAGGCCATTTTCAAGCCATTTTTCTCACCCAAATCATGGTTACTTATACAAGCCATTAGCACCTATTTTCATGTATCCAAAATGTACCTAACACATGCATATTCAAGCTAGATCATCATAGTATTTAATCAATCAACCAATATGCCTAAAATACACCTCAATTACCACAACCAAACATGATTATACATTTGCTAAATTTAACCATAAAACAACCAACCTTTGTAACTAATTCTATGCCAATATTTACCATAATGTTCACATACCAATATCATACCCAAATATACCACCAACAAAAATCATCACCAAACCTTATCAAACTTGACACTATGTCAACCACATCCAAACATACCAAATTAGCCATTTATCAACTCAATGCTCACTATCTATTTCCATACCAAACCATACCTCAATGAAACATTCAAGCATATCAAAATAACCTTTCATAGCATGCATTTAGTTTGCCATTCCAACATCTACCATTAAGCACCCAAATGCTAAGATGCCAACAATTATAAAACCACGTATGCATGCCAACATAACAACCAAAACATTAACCAAAATCCCATATTTACAAGCCAAATATAATGGCTAATTTATTAAACACAGAACACCTATACATGCCATTATAACCATGACTCAAAATCATCAAAATCTACCGATATAGTTGATGGATAGTGCGATGGGTCTCCGACAAGCTTCCAACCCGAACGAACTTCTGATTATCTAAAAACATGAGAAAAATAACACAAAGTAAACATATAATGCTTAGTAAGTTCATAAATCATAAACAATGCTTACCATTTCAATGTATAAGCTTAAAAGTAATTTATGAATTAATCCAGCATAGCTTGGCACAAGCCTAAGCATCGATAATAACTCAAGTTAATGATTAAACACTTAACTTAGCAACTTTACCATATGATATAATAGCTTTCGTGAACATAGCATATAAGTATTCACACTTTTCACGAACATGGCTATACATGCTTTAATCATCAACAACTCATACCTTTTCATGCTTTCATAACATTACCAATCGAAACACCTATAGTTCCTTCCCTTTATATACCCGTTGAACCACTTAGAATAATATCAAATACGTGGGAATCTCACATAGTGTGCTAACATATGGTCGAAACCATTTCTTTCTTTTCCTTACATATCTATTCTCTCTCGAGCCATAAATGGGTTTGATCACACAAGCTGTCAGTTGGAACATAGCTACACGGTGCTGCTCACACAAGCTGTCAAGTATCCGCAACATATGTCGAAACTCAACCACCGATAGGATGTTCAAGACCAGCACCCGAACATGGTAACCCTAATGACATGTCATTTGTATCTTATATATTTCTAAGGTTCAAACAGGGTTTGAAAGTTGTCGAAACGTTGTTGGATTTTTTAGTGGAGACATAATATAATAATACAACAAAATAGCATTTAAGTCAACATATTAAAGTGCTATTTAAACGTACGAACTTACATTGATGCAAACGAATAGATATGATCAATTAATCTGACACTTTTTCTTTCCATTGATCTAAATCCGTACGATGCTTATCTTGATCTAAATAATCAAATTCAGCCCATTCAATAATCGTTCTATTCAATTCAATCCAAAAATCATATTTTGGCCCTAATATTTTGATTTCATTATAATTTAGTCCCTATGCTCATAAAATGAAATTCATGCAAATTCATCCCTAACCCAAGCTAGCTGAATTTCATAAAGGTCCCCAGCAATTCATATATTTCATTATTTTCACAAGTTTACCATGAATATTATACATTTTTTAATTTAACCCCTAATTAACATTTTCAGCAAAATTCACTTTACAAAAATTGTTTAACTACCAATAAACACTCATTTTCTTCCATCAAACATCACAAAAAACATATATACATTCATGGTAAAACCCTAGACTTTCAACAGTTTTGTAAATTAGTCCTTATACTAGCTAGTTTAATCTACAATGACTCCAAAAACATAGAAATCATTAAAAATGGAATAAAAAAAATGCTTACATACAATGGATGAATTTGCCGAATTTATCTTCCCCCTTTAATGGTGTATTTGGCCATGGAAGAAAGAAATAAGAAATATGATAACCTATTCATCTTTTAATTCTTTTACATTTTCAATTATTTATTAATTTACTTTAATAACCTTTCTAATTAACTAATCAAAACATCAATTTCATGCCCATCTTTGTCCACTAAATATAACAATGGGTTAATTACCATTTAAGTCCACTCATATTAAAAATTCATAGCACTTTGACACCTTTAACTTATAGAACTCTAATTTTGCACATTTTTCAATTTAATCCTTTTTATCGAATTAAGCATGCAAACAGTAAAATTTCTTAACGAAATTTTTATACGATAATACTAACATGCTGTAGACATTAAAATAATAATAAAATAAATATTTTTACGTCGGATTTGTAGTCCCAAAGCCACTGTTCCGGTTTCACTGAAAACGGTTGTTACATACTTAACCAACTACTATGCATGTCTCTTTCGCAATTCAAAACCTATTCAATCCTAGGTAGTATTTGATAAAATTGAAAAAGTCTTAATACGTTGTATATATTATCTTAATGTCCCAACTAATGTTGCAATACATGTTCAAATAACCTAGATTAACAACAGTTTTCAAATGTAGTAAAGTAAAGAGTAAATGACAAAAAAAATTGTTAACGTAGTTTATATTTGCCAATCCTACTCTTTGAAGCCATGCAAAATGAATGATATTATTTAATACTAGATCTAGATGAAATTAAAATAAGAATTAGGGTTCTAACAAACAAAACAATATCTCGATAGTTTTTAATACCCTAACCCTAGAAACAATCAATTAAGGCATCTTCAACCAGTTCTATTACAAGGTAGGTCTTAGTTCTTAGGCCTTTTTAGTTGCTTACCACCTATAAGGGCTTCGATTGCAGTGACATCCTCTTCAACTTTGTAAGTGAAATTGAAAATCACCGTCACTTCTTTAGATTGTTCTTTAGAGGTCGAACAATTGGTGCTTGAGGTGGTTGAGTATCCGATCACAAGTAAAGATTCTACTTTCAGAACAAGATTGGATTGCTTGCTCTAACTTTTCTCGCGACTGAAAGACCATTTAGAATCTTCATATTGTTTTTGATATCAAGGTTTTATTTTAGAAGGTACTCACTGACAAGACTCGTTTCCTTTCGCGACTATGAAAATATAAGGGAAATTCTTGATCCAAAGTTTCAATGCATTTTCTGGCAAATTTTGAATTAGAGGACAATTATTAATAGTAGAAACAAAACAATAGTTCAGAACGATAGGATTTTGAGAAAGTAAGAAGAAATTGGGAGAAGGGTGAGAAGTGAAACGAATGAAGTCATGTCTCTTTTGTTTTTTGAAACCATTTTTTTCTAATCTTAAAAATAATGTAAATTTAATGTAAATTTTTAGAAACTCTTATATAGTGTTTAAAGTAAAACTAATTTCTATTAAATTTTTCTAATGTGACATAACATATCAATGAACATTATATAACAGTTAAACTATATATTCTTACTAATATATCATATATATTGAATATATGAATATCATGTATATATTTGAATAAACTGATATCATGTATATAAATGCTTTTTAAAGAAATATCGTCCATTCTTTTTAAGACAAACATATATCATATTTTTTAAGAGTGATAAACTTACACCGGTATAAAATTAAAGTGGTTTTTACACCTTTTCGCAATTTCTTATATGACTAATATTTTAACAGTCCAACCATTATATTTCATACTCCATTCATGTAGATAATGCATATCAAGTTTTGCATAAATTAAAAATTTCTAACTATTAGTTTTATTTAAAAAAATTTACTTATAAATATATATATTAATATATACAAGACTTTAGATCGATATGATAGAGATTTCAAAATGATTCAAAAATTTACATGCATGACATGTACAATTATATCAATAAATTCAATAGTTAGATTGTTAAAATATTAATTGTACAAAAAGATACGAAAGGGTTACATCGGTGCAAGTGGATCCCTTGACTCTTTTTTTAGTTATATATATCATATATATAAATACACAATTTGGGATTTTGTTTTGTATAATATAAGGTGTCCTCATCTGTTTTATTGTTTCAGTCTAATTCTATTCGGGCTAGAGATCATATTAAGGTAAAACCATGAAATAATTATTATTTTAACCACAACATTTATCGATAATTAGTTTATGTTTACAATAATATGCTAATGATACATGCATTACATGCCACAACAATACTAAGATGACAGATTTTTGAAATTAGAAAATAATACAAAGTATAATTTTGTGCACGTCCATACTTCATACTCAGCCAATTGCTTTGTCTCTCTCTTTTTCAATTCAAAACCTATTTAGTCTTTGGTATTATTTGATAATTTTAAAAAAGTCTCGATTTATTGTATATACTATCTTAATGTCCCACTTGATATTCCAATATATGTTGAAATAAGGTAGATTAACAATTATTTTGAAAGAGAGTAGGATGGTTCATATTTATATGTGTGAGAAGAGTTCTATAAAAAGATTCTTCTTTCTTGAATACGCTACTCTTTAATTCTTTTCTTTAGTTCAATGACATCTTGATCTCTTTAAGCTAGAAGCTAAGGTTTTTGGTTTAATTAGTGGTCATTCCCTCTCCGGGTATGTATTACAGCTCTGCATGTTAAGTTCTGAATAAGTAAGTCTATAAGGGGTAAATGAACAGTAAGTTGTAAGCACAAGGCTTTACGTAAGGGTTGTGAGTAATTGAGATGATAGTAATTTGTATGTAAATGAGTTTTAATTTGATATTCCTATGTTCTTTTGAGCAGTTGTTGCTGATGCTTCGAGAATGATGTCTGAGTTTGGAACTTTGAACTACTGTAGGTTAGTATCGGGTGAGTCACTACTTTGACTCTTTTATGTGAATTTTTCAAGTAAAAGCATATACATATATACATATGGGATGATGGGGTTTACAGTAGTTGGCAAGAGTATGAGTATAGTAAAAATGAGATATATGTTGTGATGATATGTATAAAACTCTATTGAAAAGAATGATGATTGTTAAGTATGCAAGTAATGTCTGATATACGAGATGTACGAACTAGTCAAAATGTGAACAAATCTAGGTAAGTGAATGCTGAGCAAGTGTCCCTCTGTGATGCCTCTAGTAGGACAAATATATTGCTGACCAGATAACAAATCATGATAGTCCTAACAAATCCAAAGCTTCAACACAATAATACATTCAAAAAATCAGCCAAGGACTCACCATAAGCAATAAAAAAACATAAGCCTAAACTAAGTTCTAATGTAATTGAAACCTTTAACATAGCAAACTTAAAACTCAAATATATTGGTTTATACTCAATCTTTTCGCCTAAAACCAATTCCGTTCATCTTATATTTCACCTATGACTAATTTCCAACCTTTAAACTACAATAAAATACTCAATTCATGGTATTGACTTTTTCGACATGTTTTATGGCTATTTTTTGAAATTTTATTAAAACTCAAGAAATCTTTATTGAAACTTCAAATCAAGTTTAGAAACCTCTAAATTATGTCAAAACTAATTGAAAAATACTTGGAAATCACGTTTTTACTCAAAATCCTAGAATCCACCATTAATGAGCTAATTTTCAATTTTTATTCAAAACATGCAGTTTAATGGCTAAAAACTTGGTTTTAAAGACTAAATAACATTTAAAATTATGTAGGAGTTGAGTCGTTACCTTAGATGATGAAAAATCGAGCATTTGATTAAAAACCCAAAAAACTCACAAGCTTGACAATGGAGGAATTTATGGTGTTTTTGGGTGTTCTTGAAATTTTATGGAGGTTTATGGCTTGGATGTTGATAGGAACCAAAATTAGAGTTTGGAAACAAAAAAATTGAATGGGAGAGCAAGGAAGAACAAGAGATGACACAAGAATGAGGGAGAAGAAAAACTAACATGAAAATAAAACTAGATGAGATATAGGGTGAATTTTAAATTTTGGTTAAATTGCCTCTTAGAAACTCTAAATTTTGACTCTTTTACAAATCATTCTTAGTTTTAAAATTAAAGGTATTTAAAACTCATTTTTCAAAAATTGATTTATTTAAAAAAAAACCATAGTAAAAAACATCTACAGTGTACTATGTCACAGAAATCCAAACACTCTAAAGCTAAAATCCCTAAAATACCCTTAAAACTCATAGGCCCTATTTTTTGGTGTTACATTCTCGCACTGTTGGAACTTGTTCAATCTTCGATTCCGGTACCTGGGTATCTAATGTATGCCAAATAAGCTTTAGCACCCTTCCAGATAAATTTTTGATCAATAAAGGTAGATACAATACTGGCGATGCAATCACATCTATTTACATCTATTAGATTCAATATTAATCAATTCGCCACTTTAACGTTTCAAGACAATTCGCTTCTATTTGCAATTGACAATTGCATCATGAAATGTTAACCAATCCATTCCCATATCAAATTCGTTGAATGGCAATAACATCAGGTCAACAGGAAATTCGTAACCCCAAATTTCAGTGGACAACTCTTACACTCTTTATTAAAACTAACACTCTGACCTATCGAATTTGACACATTAATATCAAATTCTGTCGACTCTACTGGCAAACTTTTTCTATTACTAATGTAGTGCATATATAAGAATGTGTTGATCCAAGGTCATTTAATGCATAAACAGTAACATCAAAGAGAGAAAAGGTACCAGCGATAACATCAGGTACCATAGTTTTCTTTCTAGCTCGTATCGCATAAGCTCTAGCCGGTGTATGACCTTCAGATCCAATAGTCACATCACGTTCCTTGTTATGGCTAGCTCCAAAATTTTTTTCGAGTATCAATTTTTTCCCCTCTGTGAAACTATCATGGTTTGGTAATCTGCTCTGAACCTATCTCGGCTCTATTCAGACAATCCCTTTGATAATGCTCAAATGAACCACATTAGAAACATGATCCCTTTTTCAATCTACATTCTTCAAAGTGATTTTTGCCACAATGCTCGCAAATGGGTTTGTCTACATTTCGAACACTACTGGCACTTGCTACTGACGTAGCCTGAGTCTTCGGGTAAATTTGTCCGGACATACCTTTTCTCGGATTTCCTGTAGTAGTAACAGACTAGCTTCTAAAATCCCTTGTTCTTTTAGATGGAGGAGTGGAAAAAGTTCTGGCAATGCTATGTTTCCCAGTGTCCTCACTTTTAACCTTAGTACGTTTATTGTCGTTCCAAATTTCTTCCATTTTCTGGGCAAGTACGAATAATACCACAAACTCTTTTATTTCTAGTGCACCATGTAACAACCCTATAGTCAGGGGTGTCAGAAAGTGCATGCCTAGGACTCTGTTCCTGTAAATCGGACTCGCGAAGCTAGCTGTGTAATTAATTAGGTTTCAGTTAAGCGAGTTTACCTGAATTAAGAGTTATTAGAGTATAAGGACTAAATTGCATTAGTATTATAAGTATAATTATAGATCAAAATTATTAAAGAGACTAAAATGGTAAATATATATTTACCTTGTTGTGGTGGACGACACTAATGGTATATATATAAACTTATTATATTTATATTATATTGGTTAATAAATAAAATTTAAAAATATGTATATGTATTATAATAATATTATAATATAATAAAATGAAATAGAAAAGAAAATGGAATAAAAGAATAATAAAACTAGTAGTGGCATGCAAATTAAGAAAGAAAAGAAAGAAAAAAAATGAAAAAGAAAAAGAAAAAGAAAAGAAAGGGAGAAAGGAAGTCACGCATGGTCTAGGGACTTCTAAGGTTCAAACTTCAATTGGTTAGTCAATTTAGTCCTTTTTCTTGTAATTTTTATATTTTGGAATCTTGGTACCTAGGGCTACTAAACCCATGTTATAATTTTAGCATTGATTAAGATTTAAAATGTTGTTATTATTGAATAATTTTAGTATTAGGGATTAAATTGATAGATTTTTCAGCTAGAAATGAAAAAGGATTAAATTGTAGAACAAATTGTAAATTTTGAGTAATAGGGACTAAATTGTGAAAAATTCAAAATTTTAGGGTTTAATTAAAAATAGGGAGTTAAATTTAGTGTAAATTAAAATTTTTATGAAAATATAGAATTAAATGTGAAGAATAAAAATTAGTCTTGGTTTAGGGACTAAATTGGAATTTTAGCAAATGTGGGGAAGGATAAAATCAACGTCGAATAGCTCGGAATCCAAGGTTTGTATTTCTATAATCCGAACCTAGTTACTAACTATTATATTTTAATTTAGTGCATATGGTAAGTGTAACGGCCCGAATTTGGGCCTAGTAGAATTAGGCCTATTGGGTTTTGGGTCTCATAAAATTTTTAAGTGAGCAAGAAAATGACAAATGACATGACGGCTTTAAAGGTTTAATGAATTTGGAGTGTCTAGGTGTGTTGGAGAAGCTTTGGGTTCAAGTTTTGTGGTGGAGGATTCTTAATTTAATTAATTAAGGAATCAGGGTTGTGAGTATTGGGCTTTTAAATAAATAAGTGAAAAATGGCACAAAGAAGCCTGTGGTGAAGTGGCTAAGTGATGCCACTAAGGTGTAGGGAGGTGGCGACATATGCATGCAGGGAGGTCTGAGGTTCGAATGCTAGCTTAGTTTTATTTTGGATAGAAGCCTGAAAGTGGCGTGTAGAGGGACTCTAAGGAGAAGTGATCAGAAGAGAGAATTTAGGAGAAGGATAAGGGAGATATCATGGAGAAAAATTAGGAGATGAGCAGTGGATGAAGTGGTGCTGACTTGGACTTTAGGGGTGGCTAAATTTTGGCTATAGGCTATATAAATGTGTGTGTGCCAAATCTGGGGTCCTAGGTAATGCCAAATTTTCCATTCTTTTTCTTTTCCTTGTCGAAACCTTATTTTTCCATAACCGAAAATACCTTGCCTTGTTGCCGAAATCTCCTATAGCCGAATCCCTTTTTGCCGAATTCTCTCATAGTCAAACTCTTTTATTGCCGAAGTATCATCATCTTCTCTTGTCGAAATCCCTCCTAGTGCTGAATCTTTGTTGTTTTCGTCCATCACAAATCGATTGTTATCTACTATCAGTCAAGGTTAAAAGCCGAATCTCGTTTAGTAGCTATCTAGGTCGCAGGATCAAAAGTGGATTCGGTAAGTGTTCAGTTAACCCCTTAGTGTGTTTTGTTAAAAGCTGAAGGGCTATCTAACTTCTCATTGTCGTTAATCTTCTATTAACAACGGTAAGGTTCAGAGATCGCAAGCGTGGTAAGCAAAGTGTAAGTGTACTCAACTCGATTATTACCGAATGTGCGTATGATCTATAGGGGTGACTTATTTGGATTATGAGTCACTCAGAGTTTGATGGTGTATGTGTGAGTGCAGATCTAGGGGATACTCGTGATTAGTAGCTAAGGAAGGGCTATTAGAACCCGGTGGCACACGGTAAGGTTACGGTAAGGCTTCAGCTTTTGGTAAATATTTTGATTAAGTATGGGTGATTGATTGAAGGTTGGTTGGTTGTAGGTTCAAGACCAAGGATAGTATAGCACATTGCAGTAACTAGGTGTGTACAAGCACTACACACACATGATATCAGCAATGCCGAAAAGCCGAAAGTGGCTAAATGGGCCCGGTGGCCCCCTGAGGCTAAGTTTGATGAAATTGATTGATTTGGTTATATGAATTGAGTTAGTCATGCATGTTACATAATCTGGAATTGTTCTGGGCCTAATAGGCCATATGAATGAGATCTGAGCCTAATGGGCCATAAGGATGTAATTTGGGGCTTAATGGGCTATATGAATGTGAAATGGGCTTGATGGGCTTTATGGGGACGTAGACAAGTAGCCTAGGGTTTAATGGACTTTAGGCCTAGTTCTGAACAACTCTTTAACCGCATAGGACTTAATCTAATAATTAAACATGTTCGTGGACAAGTCATTTGGGTTAGAGTGTGGCAGCGGACATATGCATGTCTCAGGATTGGATCTAGGAGAGCTTGGTACTTAAGCGGTCCTAGTGGCCCACCTCTCTTCTCGGAATCCCCACAGTGCGTAGTGTGCATTTCACTTTAGCCGCAAGAACTTGTTAATGGGCCAAAGTTCATAACTAAAACCCGAGAGGGACCAAAATACCCCTGATTTGAAAATTACCAAAATACCCTTAGTTTAAAAATTACCAAAATACCCTTAGTTTGAAAATTTCCAAAATATCCTTAGATTTGCAAAATTACTAAAATAACCCTAATTTGTAAAATTACCAAAATACCCTTGATTTGCAGAATTACCAAAATATCCCTGATTTACAAAATTTCCAAAATACCCCTATTTTGCAAAATTACCTAAATACCCCTGTAAGGTAGAATTACGAAAATGCCCCTAGGTAGTGAAATGACTAAAATACCCCTAAGTGCTTAATGTGTAAAATTGTGTATGTTGCATTCATGAAGTATATGTTGCATTTGGGTGGGTTTTGATGATACGGAGGAAGATTTGAGGATCGCATAGTCGTTTGACGACCGTGGATCCACCGGTGGCTTTAAGCCTATTATACCAGCTTTGCAGCAACGTTTGAGTAGTGCCGCTGCTGGTGCTACCTTTGGAGTGTAGGGATGGGTGGGTTGATATTTATATCCCCACAGGAGTGTAGGGTTGGAAGGAAAATAGAGTGCAAGGTTGGATTTGGGATGGGTGCATTGCATTCATGTGACACTGATGTGATGTGAGGTCATTGCGGGCTAAGGCCCAAGACCATCGAATTTGATAGGGCTTAGGCCCAATGTGATATTTACATGTTGATTGGTTACCAAGGGTCGTACACACTGAGTTTCGAAACTCACACTCTTTTATTAAATGTTTCAGGTGACCCTCAGTAGACGGCTCGACATGGGAGAGAACTCGGAGATGTCTATACTACAAGATACTTAGGAGTTTTGTTTATTTGTTTCAAAGGATATGATTTTAATTACTTTATTTTCGCTGGTTGTAATAAGGCCTTGTACTCCGATTTGACTTTAGATTTTGTGTTTTGTTATCATTGTTCAACTGTTTACTTAATTGTTAAAGTTAAATAAATTTTCTTAAACATGGTTTTCGAAATACCTAAAAACATGGGCTTTTATCATTACTTATCAAGATTCAAGGATTTTGGGCTTTTAGGCCTTAAATTTTAACTTAGCAAAATCGTTTTGAATTATCCCTTCAATGTGACATCGCCAGATTCGACCATAATGTCCGGGCCAGGTTTGGGGTGCTACAGTAAGTGGTTGAGGTGAGTATTTTGACACTTTGATATTGAATTGAAATTATAGTTGATTAAAATGGATTGAATTGATATATATATTATGAATGTATTGATTATTTGAATTGAAATAAATATATGTGTAAATGTGATAATGTGTAATTATGATAATTGGATAAGTGAATCGGAACCCTATTAACTGTATCGGGCTGAGTCGAATATATATGACATGCCATAGGATAGGAAGAGTTCAAGGATTTCTTCGACTTCGAGTTGATGAGACACTGGGTGCCAATTTATATAGCGTTGGGTGCAGTTATTACTCCCGATTTATCTGATGAGGCACTAGGTGCCAAACTAGTGTGTTGGTTAGATTCCGGCATCCATCCGAGTCCAAGTCGTGTGAATAAGGGCAATCAAATAATAAAGTTTTGTAATTGATATTGAATGATAATATATGTGAATTAAAAATGAGATATGTTGTGATTAAATGAGATAATGAGTTATGTACTCATGAGTTGAATATTGAATGGATAATGCAATTATATAAACAAATGTGGTTTGATATGTGAAAAGCTATTTATATAGCAAGTATGTGAATTGAGACATTTGTTAAACAAATGAAATATGACAGCATGTGTAAATTGAATATAGTATGAAATGATATGATATTATGTATGAATTCAAAAGGTTGGCATATGGTAGTTGTGATCTTAGACATTAATATGTGTTTATAATTCAATTGTACATTTTGTATTCTCTTGTCTTTAAATGTTCGAATTATAGAAATATCACTGAGTTTTGTTCAGCGTACGGTTTTATTTTTCCCGTGCGCAGGTTAAGTACTTCTCTTTTGATCGATGATTCAATATCCAACAACGATCCCGATCTCAAATGTGGTGATGTTTGTCTTTTTGTGTTGGCATATACCTAGTATGTCTAGTTGATAGTTATTTTGTGGATGGATTGTAAACGAAGTTATAAGTATAATGTTGGTTTGAGTATATAAATGTTTGTTTGTGTTTGAAGCCATAATTTAGCATGTTGTTTTGAACCAATGCTTGTTATGTGTATGTGAATATAAGTTGATGTTTTATGTAGATATGAGCTAGGCCAAATTGATGGATTTTGGCATGTTTAAAATTTTGATTTAAATGATGCATTGATGATATGTTTTGATGATGTAAATGTGATACTAATAAGGGTACAATGGTTAGGCACCTAAATGATTGTTTTCGCATGTTTTGAGTGTGTTTGATCGTGTTTTAAATAGATTAAACGAATGGTTTTTAAGTTGCTTAACACCCAAGCAAGTAGGAAATGGTAAACTTATGGTTTAAGGCACATTTTAGGTCTACATGGCTAGGCACACAGGGCGTGTGACTTGGCTATGTGAGACACAGGACTACCACACGGACATGTGAAGCTATTTCAAGGGTTACACGGCCTGGCACACGAGCGTGTGGCTTGGCCGTGTGACTCAAGTCAGTGAGTTACACAGGCACCGACATAGGTTGGGACACGGCCGTGTGTCCCTACTTCGAATGCCCACACAGCCAAACACATGGGCGTGTGACCCCTGCAGTTAAAATTTTTCTAACTTTTTCCTAAAATTTTGAAATGTTTCCAATTTATTCCCAAATCATTTTTAAAGTGATTTTTAGGTCTTGAAGGCTTGAATAAGAGACATTATGCATGTTAATGATGAATTATATTATGATTTTTGAAATTTTTTGAAATGAATGATTTAGATTATGGTTACTCGGTAATGCTCTGAAACCCTATTCCATCGATGGATATAGGTTAAGGGTGTTACACACCCACCAGCATTCGTATGTCTTCGTTGAAGCCCCACTCGAATCGAATACACATATCAATCTCTGATGGTATGAATTCTCGAGCATATTTACTCAGGCATATGAATTTACGTTCATATTCAACAAATGACATATTTCCCTATTTCAAATCTATAAATTCTCGTTTGTTTTTCTTATATACATTTTGTCTCTCGGGACTACAGATGTTAAGGTAATCCATCACTGGTACAATTCTTCTTTCCACAGAGATATAACACATTGTAGACTATCTTTGAGAGAACAAGCTAATTCATCAAGAACTCGCTGAGTACTTTCTTACCAATATTCAGCTTTTGATGGATAATCTATAATAGCCTGATATTTGGGCTAGTCGGAACAGTGGTCTCGGAACCTCTAATTCGATGTTGAGAAAAATTATTTTAGTATTATTTTATGTGTTATGGTATTAATATATGGCTATATGAAAATTTTGGCGCTTTAATTTTAGCGATTGTGTGTTTAATTGTGAAAAAGGACTAAGATGGATCATCTGTAATAGCCCGATTTTGGGGCTTGTCAGAATAGTGGTCTCGGGACTTCTAATATGAGGTTGAGGAAAATTATTTAAGTATTATTTTATGTGTTATAGCATTAATATATGGCTATATGAAAATTTTGGTGCTTTAATTTTAGCGATTGTATGTTTAATTGTGAAAAAAGACTAAATCGCATAAAGTGCGAAAGTTTCAAATTTCAAGCTAGAGGTGTCTAATAGTTAAAGGATGTCAAAATGGAGGTCTTTAAAGTGAAATTAGGCCAATATATGAGTGTTGGCCGGCCATATAGCTTAGAGAGATAAGAGCATTTAATTTTTGGTCAAAATTGGGTGAAATTAGGTGACAAAAGATGAATAAAATAAGGTAAAAAGAAAAGTTATCATCTTTCACTATTTAGTCTTCTTATTCCACTGAAAATTGAAGAGAAAATAGAGGTTTTTGGGGTTCAAACTTTCAGCTAAGCTATCTCCTTGCAAGTAAGTCATTTTGATGATTATTTTTTTATGATTTTTGTACTTTTGGAGTCCCCAAAGCTTAAGCTAGCTAGGGGGGCTAATTTGTTAAATGGTTGAAAGTTTAAGGACTTGCCATGAGAGGGTTTATGTTGTTAGCTGAGTTTTTATGGAAGAAAATGAATGTTGGGAGATAAGAAACAACTTTTGTGAAAGGTGTTGTCATGAAAACATCTAAATGGGACTAAGTTGTAAATGTTGTAAATTGGTAATAAATGCATGAAATAGTTAGATTTGTGGGTTGTTGTAAAAGGAATAAATGTTCAGCTAGGCTTATTTAATGAGAAAATGTGTTGAAAAATGACTTACGAGCCTAGGGGAAAAATCGTAATTTTGCCATAGTACAAGGGCAAAATGGTCATTTTTCCTAAGTAGAGATTATGATGCATTATGATCATAACATGTATTAAATGAGTGAATTTTATTGTTATAGATCAAGAAGAGAGCGGAATTAACCTTGACAGGGGAAAAGGTAAGGTTTCGGATTAAACCGCACATTAACACATTTTGCACTGAGGTAAGTTTATGTGTAAATGATGCATCTTAAATCCATATGTTATTGTTTATTGGTGCATTGTATGTTTGAGAGCACCTATGATTTAAATGGATTGGATTGGGTAGACAATGAATAAATTCCATATGAATGTTGAAATAGATATGTAGATGCGGAATATCATCCGTAGTAAATAATGGTGGGCTATGTGCGATACCACCTTAATTATTTTGTTGGTGGGCAATGTGCGATACTACCTTATCACTTATTCACAATTGGTTGTGTGCGATACCATCGTTAGTGTTATTTGGTGGGTTAAGTGCGATACCACCGTAAATATTCTTGTGGGTGGGCTATGTGTGATACCACCCTGTTAACAATAAATGGTGGGCTAAGTGCGATACCACCGAGTGTTTGATATTACTAAGAATGATATATTGTGTAATTGTGATGTGTTGTTTTATGTGATCATGTGGTGATCAAGTGCAGGGATGTATGTTAAATAATAAGAGCATTTGGTTGTGATATGGTTGGATTGTGGTAAGAGATGAATGAGTAAGCATGATCTTGGATTGTGAAATGCTATTTATTGTTTAGCACATGTTATGATGTTTATTGTTTACATGGAAACTTACTAATCTTTAAAGCTTACTCCCTTTTCTTTTTCCCTTGTTTTATAGAGTCAAAGAGCCGGGTTGGGATACAAAGATAATCGGAAGATCACCCACACTATCAGCTCATCTTAGTATATTTTGAATTAGCATTTTGAATATGGCATGTATAGAGGCTAGACTAGGTGAAATGTTTGTTATTTTTGCCAAGAGTGTATTGGCTCCTTATAGACGAATTCTTTTGTACATGGCCATAGTTAATGACTTAATACTATTAATCAATGAAACAATGAGGTTATTCATGATTGTGTAGGGTATATGATTGGGTTGTTTGGTTATGAATTTATGCTTGAATGAATTATGGGGATGAAAGAGCTTGACAAATAGCCTTATTCTTGTCTATACGGATAGGCACACGGGCGTGTGTCTAGGCTGTGTGTGACAAACGATCAGTCCCATGAGTGTGTGACCAGGCCGTTGTTCCCTGCATGTTGGTTTTGCAAGTCAGTAAGCTTTGTAGTAACACACAAGCAAAGACACAGCTGTGTGTCTCAGCCGTGTGGTAGGCACGGCCACGAACATGGGTGTGTGCCTGGGCCGTGTGAAGTCTGCACCTTGAAATTGAAATTTAATTCAACACACGGTCTAAGGACACGGGTGTGTACCTTGACCGTGTGACCATAGTGAGGTGATGACGTCATAAACATAATGCCAAGGTTTTGGCACACGAGCTAAGACATGGGCATGTCGAGGCCGTGTAAGGGACATGAGCGTGTGTCTGGCTGTGTGAAATAAGTCAGTGTCGACCACGGGTGAGGGACATGGGCGTGTATGACCACACGGCCTGCCCACACGGGCGTGTCCCGTTTCACATGGGCGTGTGGCTCCTGTTTAGGCAAAATTTTTCTAAATGCGTGAAAGTTTCCGTTTAATTCCTGAAACCTTCCGGAAGCATGTTTAGGGCCTCGTAGGCCCAATATAAGGATATTAGAGAAAAGTTTTTAATTTGGAATAGAATTTGATAGCCCAATGTTGTATGACCATGTAAGTTAAGTACGGTAACGCCTCGTATCCAGTTCCGGTGTAAAATACAGCTAAGAGGTGTTACATCATCATTATATAAACCTTGGAATTCTTCTCCCCCACACTTGTGAATCTTATCTATCGGGGGTCGGTTAACAGTTACCAGACTTGAACTTTGAGGATGACAAGGTGCCAAGGGAGGCACAGAGGGGGCAGAGATTGTGGCGCTATAGGGTTAGCTCGCACAAATTGAGTATGCCATTCATTCATCATTTGGAAGAAGGCACCACGATCCTCACTTCCAAGTATCTGAGATTGTATATCTATATTCCTTGTTCGGAAGCTGGAACATTATTGTCTACCTCATCAAGTATGACACGATTAGACTCGGCTAACATTGTATATCTATATGAAAAACAAAGTCAAATTGGATCAGAAAGCATCACGCTATCACAGGTTATAATAACATGTATTTCTAGACTCAATATACGCTATGTTCAGTCCTAGATTCAACTAAACCGTAGCTCTGATACCACTAAATGTAACACCCCTCATCCATCTCCGTTGTCGAGATCGGGTTACAGGATGCTACAGTATAAAACAAAATAATTATAAAAAATTAATAGAAAAAAATTAATTACTTTAATCAATTCAATCATTAAATACAATTTAAAACTTTTCCCAAGTCTTAGATGAGCTTACGTGAACTCTAAAGTGGACCAAGAATAAACAAGGATTAAACTGCAACATTTTCAAAAACTAAATGCAATCGGGTAAAACATATGTCACAGGGTCATGTAACTCTTTGAAGCTGCATGGATCAAATTGTAAAAATTCATCAAAAGTCACACAGTCGTGTGGCTAGGCTGTGTATCAAACTAAGTTTGTGTGAAATTTAAATGACCAAATCTACAGTACACATACGAGAGTGTGGCCAGCTTGTGTGACAATTAAGAACCGTGTAGTACAAATGCTTCCAAATTTCCAATAAGCACACGACTTTGTCACTTACCCGTGTGTGACACATAGCTGTGTGTTAGTCTGTGTGGTACAAAAATAATCTATTTGATGGTTGTTTCAAAACCAACTCTTAAAAGGTGACTTCAAAAATGCATTTTTTTTCCATTAAGAACCTATCCAAAACATGTCAATACCATGCCAAAATACACCATACAACATTTCCTAAACATCTAATCAATATGCCACAAAAGCTTTAAGAATACACCAATGATAACTTTTCAAACCTTTAATAGCTTCGCAAAATAGTCCTCGGGCTAGCTAAATCAAGCTCTCGGGATTTCATAAATATAAAAATTACAAGAAAATAACTAAATCAAGCTTATCAATCAAGGACTTAAATTTTAAAACCGTAGGATCGATTCTCCCCCTTGCAAAAATGGTTTTTTAGTGAATGGAGAAGATGGGAAAGTCTTTCTCTTTCTTTCCATGTTTTGTTATATTTTATTACTTTAATTATTAATTTATAACATAATTTTATAAGCTTAATAAGCTCCCAACCATCCACTCGCAATCTAAAAATGATTTAATTGATATTTAGACCTTAATTTAATTACTAAATAAGCTCTTAAGCTAATAAAAGTTTATAACGATTGACTTTTACCACTTTTACAATCTAGTCATTCTACCTTGCTTACTAATTATTCAATAAAATTATCAGAGCAAAAATAAATGTATTACTATAATGGACTCATAAATATTAAGTAATAATATTTACTGACTCGATAATCAGAAAACGAGATTTTGAAACTATCATTTCCAACATCACTGAAAAACGGGTTGTTACATAGAGAAAAACCTATTTGCTAGTAGAATAAAAAAAAGTACACTATCAATGTACCAAATACTAACCCAATCATATATTTTTAAAATTTATTAAAGTAAAAAACAAAATAAATAGATACATGTATAAATAAATTATAATATTTATTACTGTTTTTAAAATAGCAAAAAATAAGTAATTTTATATAAAAAAAAGAGAGTTTTAAATATTATTATTCAAAAGAGAACACTTAATTTAATTTTCAATAAATAACAAGACAATAAAAATACCTTCCTTTGGAATTGGGAACATATATATAAATAAATAATGTTAATCATTCAGTACAAAATAAGTGCAAATCACTACAGTAAAATAGGTTTCTTTACTGGCTTTCTTTGACGACATGAAAAGCTTTTGAAGCCTTGGTATTAGTGGAAAATATCGCAAAATCTTTACTGGCTTCTTTCTTGACTGTTCTTCACCTTTATCCTCATTCACATCTTTTTTATTCATTTTCATCCAACAAGATTTACCGCAAACATGACAAGACTATAGGTTTTTCCGATCACCCCAATACAACATGCAATCATTTGGGTAACTATGAATTTTGTTGTACCCAAGGCCTAAATCTTTTATCACTTTCTTCATATCTTTGCATGAATGAGGGATTTTTGCAAACGAAAACATATCTATCAAAAACTCTAACAGCATTGTAAGAGAGTTTCTGGTCAACCCTCCCTGTTAGGATTGACCCGATTAAGCCACAAGAAAAAATAGCGGAATATATTGAGAAATTTAACACACACAAATTTAACGTGGAAAAACCCCTCCAAAGAGGATAAAAAACCACGGGCAAAGAGAATTTTACTATAATGACAAAAAAACGAAGAGTACAAAAGATGGAGATAAAAACTAAACCCCGAAAACCTGAAAATAAAGAACCCTCAAAACGTAAACACAAAATTCTCTAAATGTGTTATGAGTTCTAATATCTAATGGGTGTATTTTCTAAGGTTGTAAAAGAGCCTATTTATAGGCTAAATTCATAGGTCAAATAATAATAAAATAATCTAAACTAATCGGTGTTTGATTGAAACAAATAAACAGAGTTTAACTAGAAGATTACTTCTCATATTTGACTGAAATAGGAGTCATACTTAACAAATATCCACCTTGACTCATATTTCCACAATGCCATCTTTGCCAAAGCCCGCCACGAGCCTATCTTGAACCATGCAGGGAATTAACTAAGTCGAATCTGTGCTTAGAAACTGGAAGACTTCTAGCCTTCGACTTGTACACTGCCAAATCAAAACTAACCCCGGTTTGATTTTCACGAACACAGTGCCCTAACTTTTCAAAACCTGTATCCAAAAGAGAACCTCTCTTCAACAAAACGGTCATACCTTTTTCCATCCTATGACCAAGTTGCCTCCGCTCTAAATAAGTTGACGTCCGATTTCACCGGTCACTATAGAACCTTCCTGAATATAAAGATTGCCAGTTCTTTTACCTTTTAACAAGACGAGAGCTCCACGAGATACTTTAATGTCGCTCGACTCGATGTTGATTCTGCATCCTTTCAGATCTAAAATACTCAAGGAGATAAGATTCTTTCGTAAATCAAGTACATACCTGACATCTGAGAGTATCCTAATCGTCCCGTCGTGTATCCTAATTTTAACCATACCAATACCAATTACCTTATTAGATGACTCATTTCCCATGCACACAACTCCACCTTCAACCGAACTGTATGTGGAGAACTATTCTCTATTGGGACACATGTGGATATAACATCCCAAATCTAGGATCCACTCGGACGTGAGCTTGGAGTTATTGCTGATTGACACTAACAAGAAATCATCACCACTTTCATCAGCCAAATTAACACCAGCTGCATCTTCCTCGTTACTCTCAGCAGCTCTTTTATTTCGCAGTTTATAACAATTTGCTTTGACGTGACCTAACTTTTTACAATAGCGACACATTTTGCCTCGTTTCTTTGATGCTATCAAAACGGAAGCTTGCCTATCTGCCTTGCTATCCAAATGAAGCTCATTTTTGAGTTTGTCTCTACTCAACAAATGACCCTTCACATCTTCAAACGAGAGTTTGTCTCTGCCATAAATCAGGGTCTCCCTGAAAGACTTGTATGAATGGGGTAAAGAGTAAAATAATAGCATAGCTTGATCTTCATCATCAATATGAACCTCAACATTCTTTAAATCATTTAAAAGAGTAATGAATTGACTGATGTGATCTCTAAGAAGCTCACCTTCATTCATGCGAAACGTAAATAGACGTTGTTTCAACACTAAATGGTTAGCCAGAGACTTAGTCGCATAAAGAGTTTCTAACCTTTTCCACAAGGCAGATGAGGTCTTTTCCATCAATACCTCCTGCAATACCGTATTCGCAAAGCATAACTAGATTGCAGAGAAAGCCTTTTCATCAAGCTCTTCCCATTTTGTTTTATTTAGATTCTCAGGCTTTTTCCCGGTATCAATCTTTTTCAAACCGGATTGAACTAGAATTGCCATTATTCGAACTTGCCACAGATTGAAATTTGTCTCACCATCGAACTTCTCAATTTCAAACCTTGTTGCTGCCATATCTGAATGGGCTAATCTATGAAAATTGAACTAGCTCTTGATACCATTTGTTAGGATCGACCCGATTAAGCAACAAGAAAAAATAGCAGTATATGTTGAGAAATTGAACATACACAAATTTAATGTGAAAAAACCCCTCCAAAGAGGATAAAAAACCACGGGCAAAGAGAATTTTACTATAATGGAAAAAGAACGAAGAGTACAAAAGATGGAGATAAAAACTAAACCCCGAAAACCCGAAAACAAAGAACCCTCAAAACATAAACACAAAATTCTCTAAATGTGTTATGTGTTCTAATATCTAATGGGTGTATATTCTAAGGTTGTAAAAGAGCCTATTTATAGGCTAAATTTATAGGTCAAATAATAATAAAATAATCTAAACTAATCAGTGTTTGATTGAAACAAATAAACAGAGTTTAACTGGAATATTACTTCTCAAATTTGACTGAAATATGAGTCATACTTAACACTCCCAAACATTTTAAGTGAAATAGACGAATGCGGAAGGATATTTTTGAATATTTTGATCCTTCGTAAAGTTCTTCATTCATTTAATTAAATAACTTGTAGAACTTTGCCGCTTCTATATTTGGATCTTTATCAGGTACACTTCTTCCCGTTTCGGTAAAAGCATTTCCACCAATATTACAATCAACGGATGCAATAAAGTCAGGTGGAAACGATTGCACACCATGACTATGCATATTAAATGCATTCCATTTCATCTTCTCTAATAGATCGATGGTAAGCATTATGAGGATAAGCCGGATTAATCGTTGAAAAGGTTCTACTAAGTATACACTCTCCATGGAAAATCCATTTTTTATACTCCCGAATAAAGCCATAAACAACTAGATGTTCGCAGACAACTTCACGAAAATGCCAATTGATGTTGCCACACTTCTTACACGGGCAAAGAGTCATATACTATTGGCTGGCATTTTGAAATGCGAAATTTAGAAAAATTTGTACTCCATTTCGATAGTCGTTACTTACCCTTAACAAATTCATCCAACTCTTATCCATTTCGTTGTTCTTGAAGTCTAAAGTTGACAATATGATATTTATTTATGTTAGTTATGTAAATTATGTAAGTTATGTAAATTATATAAGTTATGTAAATTATGTAAATTATGTAAATTATGTAAGTTATGTAAGTTATGATATGATATATATTTATATAAATTATGTATGTTATGTGAGGCATGTAAGTCATGATATGATATATATTTATGTAAGGTATGTAAGTTATGTAATTTTAAAGAAATGAAAATGAAAATAATGTAAATTGAGTTCACCATTTCACTAATATACACACCTCAACTCAGTTCAACGTTTTCATTGTTTTAAATTTTTTTTTTAACTACACCAAAACTCAAACTTTAGTATAAACCAGTATGATTGTTATTGAACAAGAGTCATGTAAGGAAGGGTTTAGGGCTTCCTTATATATTTATTTTATTTTTAAATAAAATAGACTTAATGAAATAAGGTTAAATTGTATTGATGTTCATATTTGGCAGCAATGGAGATGTAATATCAGCAAGCCATTATTTTGATTCTTTTCCATATTCTTTACATTTACAATCATGCCTGGTAAATATCTAAATTTTATTTCGCACAAGCATGCTAAAATTCAAGAGAACACTAACCTTAATAAGCTTCCCAAAATAGTAGGTTCAACACCAAGCTTTAATCCAAACGTTAAATCTAGCTTCACCCTTGTTCTCTTCTCTAGCTTCAAGCATATACCTAACGTTTTTCATGAAAAAAAGTTGTTATAAATATTACAATTTAGATTTCTTTAATTATTTTTAATAATATAGGGACTAAATTGATCCGTTTATTCATTTGAAGGAATATTATTTATTTATTACACATGGGGATTTCTTAACACAGCATGTTAAAAATTTCCATTACTACTTTGTCAAATATTAATCCATGTATTATTATTTGATCGCAAAATATTAAAATGATTAATATATTATGAGTCATTCATGACTTAATATGCCGTTTTAAAAAATAATTTTATTTAAAAAAATCCAAAATTTAAATGCACGTAATTTGAAAACAATTATAAATTAACATGTATACTAGTTATTAATCTATATAAGAAATTAACCTAAATCTTCTTAATTTACTTTTTTTAATTTCATTCCAGAAGTTTGTTGTAACAACCCAATTTAGACCCTAGTCGAAACAGTAGTTTCGGGACCACAAATTCGAGATCAAAAAAATATTTTAATATTATTTTTATGTTAATGGTATGTGATTCATTATGTGCGAAAGTTCTGTGTGAAAATTTTATCGTTTGTGTGTCAATTTGTGAAAAAAGACCTAATCGTATAAAATGTAAAAGTTGTGTGCTAGTAATTAAAAGTGCTTAATTGCCATGTCTTATTAAATGAGAGGTCCTTATGTTGTTATTAAACCATTAATAGATTGGATGGACAAAAATGGGTTTAAGTTAGTGGAATTTTATATGAAATTATAAAGGTTATAATGGTAATTAGTTAATTATATGTGCATTAAGTAAAACAAAGCCAAAATTTCATTTAGTTCATCCATCTTCCACCTAAAATAGAAAGAATAAATAGAGTTTAAAGCTTTGGAGGTTTTGGCTAGAATTTGGCTTGATTAAGGTATGTGTTTTGATCTGTTTTTGATGATTTTTACGTTTTTGTGATCGTTGCTTCGTGTTCTATAAAGCCCATGCTTGAATTCATGAAATTAATGATGATTTTGAGTTATGCCATTGTTGAATATGTGAGCTTTGTGTTAATAGTTGGTGAAATATGAAAGCTTGATGGATGATAAACATATTTTGTATTTGGAATTTTTGATGAAATTGGTTATTAAGGGCTAATTTTTGAAAATGAAACTTTGAAGGGCTAAAATGTGAAATAAATGTGAAAAATGGGTTGCTAGGGACTAGTATGAAATTCGGCCAAGCTTGGGTGTGAATTAATTGTGTGTATTTTGTGCAATTGTGAAATAGGGACTAAAATGTCAAAATGTGAAATTATGGTGGATAAAGTGTAAAATGCTTTAACTATGTGTTGTGGATTGTTTTGGATGAAAATGTGATTGAATGAGTTGAATTTGATATTATATAGATCATGAAAGGAGAAATTCGGTCTTAGATCGAGCCAAGAACAAAGTGCTCGATTGATCAACTAGTGTCGTTGTTTTTACGTTCAAGGTAAGTCGTGTATAATACGAATTATTTAAACAATGTTCACGTATTATGAAATGAATGGAAATGTAGTTGTTGAGTTAATAATGCCAAACGTGAGTTCGAAGATATGTGGCACTAAGTGTGCGTAAATAGAATAGTTACTGCGATGAAATGCACTAAGTGTGCGAGATAAAAAAACGCATCAGCTAATTTAGTTGTAACTGTGTGCGATACCGAGACATCTTCGGTTTAATGTGATGGCACTAAGTATGCGATACTATTGTAGCTTCGGCTAATTAAATGGCTATTGAGTGTGCGAGTTCATCGAACGTTTAAAGAGGATCGAATGAATTATGGCATTGAGCATTGAGCATTGAGTGGTAAATGTGATAGATAAATACGTGATGGTACAAGTACGTACAAAACCTATGTGGTTGATGATATTGTGTATGAGATAAATGGTTGATTATGTGAATGAATGATGAAAAAGATATGGTTTGATTAGCATTAAAAATGCTTGTAATTGAATCTATAGATATGGTATGAAAGTGAGTAATAGTTATGGGTGAGATTGAGTAGTGATGTGAATTGAATCAAGTGATAGTTAATTTTGTTTATTAACTCTGATTTGTTGAGTTAATTGTGTTATATTACTAATTTACTAAGGTTTAAAGCTTATTGTTTGAAGTCTTTCTCTGTTTTACAGTGTCATTAAAGCTAGCTCGGATCCGGGGATCGTCAGTGACTCAATCACACTATCGGACATCTATTTTGGTACCTTTTTGGAAGTCGTATACATGGTATATGGCATGTATAGGCTAGTAAGGTTGTGAAATGATTTTGGTACATATTTTGCTTTGTGATAATGGTGTAAGTAATGTGTAAATATGGTATTGTGTGAATGGTCATTAAGGCATGCTTTGGTGATTTTGAAATGGTATATCTCATACTTGATTTGGTAGTTAAGAATGGTGATTGAAATGTATATTATTGATGTTGAAATTGAGCATGTAGGAATAACCCAAAATGGGTGGCAATGTGGCCTTGCAAATGGCCTATAATTGCCCACACAGGTGAGCACACGGGCGTGTGTGCCAACTATGTTCTTCATTATCTATTTGTGTAGTAAGCCAGACTTGCAAACGGGCCAGACACATAGGTGTGTGACAGGTCGTGAGATCCAAGTCAGTGCTTAACACGAGCCAGACACACAGGCGTGTGACAGGCCGTGTGATCCTACTCAGTGCTGCACATGGGGTAAGGCATGGTTTAAGACATGGTCGTGTTAGGCACACGGTCTATCCACACGGGCGTGTATCCTTGTTTAGAAGAAAAATTTTCTAAGTTTATAAAGCTTTTGTATGTGATTGGTTTATTCTCGAACCCTCTTTAAAGCATGTTTAAGGTCTCGTAGACCTACTAAAAGGATTTTGTTCTATTGATTATTATGTTGTGTTGATGTATGAGCCATGATAGTATAAATGTTATGATTTGACCGGTAATACCTCGTAACCCTAGTCCGGCGATGGATACGGGTTATGGGTGTTACATTTTATTGGTGTTAGAGCTATGGTTTAGTTGATTCTAGGACTAACATAGCGTGTGGGAGTCTAGCTATACATGCCATATATATACTTGCGATAGTGTGATGATTCCTGACAGTTAAAAATGTGTTTTTGTATAGTAAATGGATCCCGATCGAGCAGTTGCTGATGATGTTGAGAGTAATGCGCTTGCTCTCGTTCAAAGGACAGTGCTGGCTAAATCTAGGCCGATTGCTAGTAATCATGAGGGAGAGGTAAAGCAAGCCTTCTTCCAAATGATGAGTGAGTGGTTTACGGAGTTCGTTCAAAAAAAATCTGGCTGCTCAACAAACTCTACCCCTGCAAGTTCCTGTAGTGCCACAAGTATTAGACCCAATTCAATTAAGTAAACCTCCAGTTCATAAAATTTGAAAGTACGGGGCCGAAGAGTTTAGGGCCATAGTTGATGATGATGCTGAACGAGCTGAATTCTAGCTTGAGAATACCATTAGAGTGTTTGATGAATTATCATGTACTCCTGATGAATGTCTTAAGTGTGCTATTTCATTGTTGAGATATATGGCATATGATTGGTGGAAAACATTGATATTTATGACTCCAAAAGAACGAATCACTTGGGATTTGTTCCAAAATGAATTCTAGAAGAAATATATCAGTCAACAGTTTATAGATCAGAAATGAGAATAGTTTCTTGAACTGAAACAGGGCCTTATGTCTGTTACGGAATACGAGCGAGAGTTTGTAAGATTGAGTCAATATGCACGAGAATGTGTTTCAATAGAAACTACTACGTGTAAACGATTCATTGAAAGGTTGAATTAAGATATTAAACTTCTAGTCAGAATTCTTGACTTGAATGAATTTGTGGTATTGGTTGAAAGAGCTTGTAAAGCCGATGAGCTTAAAGAGCTTGTAAAGCCGATGAGCTTAGTAAAGAAAAGAAGAAAGCAGACTTAGAAGCTAGAGACGAGAGAAAAAGGTCGATGAATAAATCGTATCACTCATCGTCAAAGAGATTTAGAGATGCAACTAATCACTCAAATGCTTCATTTGGACATTCGAGTAGAGATCGTGTGAAACAATATACGAGTTCTAAAGTTCAAAATCCAATGGAATCAAGTGTTGGCAGTGTCAGAAGCAATAAGCATGAGTGTAAACAGTGTGGGAGACGTCATATTGGTGAATGTTGGGGTAAGTATAATAATAGAGTTTGTTATAAATGTGGATCACGAGATCACTTCATTCTGGATTGCCCGGAGTTGGCTGAGAAAGATAATACTCAGAGTACGAGGCCGAATAACACGGCAACTAGGGGTAGACCACCCAGAAACACAAGAAATATGACTGTTAGTCATAGAGGAACAATAGAAACAACTGTGAGATCTGAGGTGAGAGCACCTACCAGAGCCTTCGCTATTCGCGCTTGCGAAGAAGCGCCATCTCCAGACGTCATTACTGGTACTTTTACTCTTTTTGATATTGATGTGATTGCATTGATAGATCCAGGTTCTACTTATTCATATGTATGTGTGAACTTAGTATCTAGCAAGACTCTGCCTATTGAGTCTACTGAGTTTGTAATTAGAGTATCGAACCCTTTAGGCAAATGTGATCTAGTTGACAAAGTGTGCAAGAATTGTTCGTTGATGTTTCGAGATATTTGTTTTCTGGTTAATCTGATGCTACTACCCTTTGATGAATTTGATTTAATTTTGGGTATGGATTGGCTAACTTTGCATAATGCTATTGTGAATTGCAAATGGAAGACTATTGATTTGAGAAGTCAGAATGGCGAGATAGTTCGAATTGAATCTAGTGATTTGAAAGGGCTACCGGTAGTAATATCTTCAATGAAAGCTTTGAATTATGTGAAAAAGGGGTGTGAAGCTTTTCTTGCTTATGTGATTGATACGAAAGTGACAGAAAAGAAAATTGAATCTGTGCATGTGGTTTGTGAGTTCTCTGATGTGTTTCCTGAAGAATTACCGGGATTACCTCCGATACGAGAAATTGAGTTTGGCATTGAGTTAATGCTGGAGACGACCCCTGTCTCAACAGCTCCGTATAGAGTGGCTCCAACAGAACTGAAAGAATTAAAATCTCAGTTGCAAGAGTTGACAGATAGAGGTTTTGCACGACCAAGTTTCTCGCCTTGCGGTGCTCCTGTGTTGTTTGTGAAAAAGAAAGATGGTACTATGAGGATGTGCATTGACTACCAACAGCTGAACAAAGTGACGATAAAGAATAAGTACCCTCTATCGCAAATAGATGATTTGTTTGATCAGTTAAAAGGGGTTACAGTGTTTTCAAAGATAGATTTGAGATCGGGATATTATCAGTTGAGAGTCAAAGATTCAGATGTGCCGAAAACTACTTTTAGAACGAGGTACGGACATTATGAATTTTTAGTTATGCCTTTCGGACTAACAAAAGCTCCTGTAGTATTTACGGATTTGATGAATAGGATATTCAGACTATATTTGGATCGATTTTTCATTGTGTTTATTGACGATATTTTGATTTATTCTTATGATGAGAAGCAACATGCCGAGCATTTGAGAATCGTGTTACAGACCCTGTAAGATAAGCAATTGTATGCAAAGTTTAGTAAATGTGAGTTTTGGTTGCGCGAGATTGGTTTTATGGGACATATAGTATCAGCTATGGGGATACGAGTTGATTCGAGTAAGATCTCAACAATTTTAGATTGGAGACCTCTAAGAAATGTGTCTGAAGTCTGCAGTTTTCTGGGACTAGCAGGATATTATAGAAGGTTTGTGAAAGGTTTCTCGATGATTGCAACTCCATTTACGAAATTACTACAGAAAGACGTTAAATTTGAGTGGTCAGAAAAGTGTCAGCAGAGTTTTGAACAGTTGAAAGCATTATTGACAGAGGCACTAATGTTAGTTCAACCTGAATCGGGTAAGGAATTCATAGTTTACAGTGATGCATCATTGAATGGTTAGGCTGTGTATTGATGTAAGAAGGCAAAGTTATAGCCTATGCTTCGAGACAGTTAAAACCACATGAAAAGAACTACCCGATGCATGATCTTGAATTAGTAGTTATTGTATTTGCATTGAAGATTTGGTGTCACTATTTGTTTGGTGAGAAGTGTCACATTTATACTGATCATAAGAGCTTGAAGTATTTGATGACTCAGAAAGAATTGAATATGTAACAGTGGAGATGGTTAGAATTGCTAAAAGACTATGAATTAGTAATTGACTATCATCCAGGAAATGCTAATGTTGTTGCTGACGCTTTGAGTCGAAAGTCTTTATTCGCTTTAAGAGCAATGAGTATTCAGATAGATTTGTGTGATGATAGTTCGGTTTTAGCCGAATTGAATGCAGGACCGTTGTTTTTACAGCAGATTTGTGATGCTCAAAAAGTTGACAATGAAATACTAGCAAAACAAGTTCAGTGCGATTTGAATTCAGATTCAGAATTTTGAATTGATAATGATGATTGTCTGAGATTCCGAGATAGGATTTATGTTCCGAGAAATCCAGTTAATTCAGATGATTTTGAGTGAAGCTCATAATAGTCGTTTGTCTGTTCATCAAGGAAGTTCGAAAATATGTAATGATCTGAAATAGCTTTGTTGATGGCCTGGTATGAAACGAAATATCTCTGATTTTGTTTCGAGATGTTTAGTCTGTCAGCAAGTCAAAGCTGAATATTAGGTACTTTTAGGTTTATTACAACCAATCATGATTCCTGAGTGGAAATGGGAGAGAATCACGATGGACTTTGTGTCGGGATTGCCCCTGTCTCCGAGAAAGAAAGATGTAATTTGGGTGATAGTTGACAGATTAACAAAATCAACTCATTTTATTTCAGTGAGAATAGATTATTCACTCTATAAGTTAGCTGAATTTTATATATCCGAGGTTGTATAAGTTATCTGAATTGTATATATCTGACGTTGTATGATTGCACGGGGTACCATTATCTATCGTGTCTGACAGAGATTCGAGGTTTACTTCGTGATTTTGGAAAAAACTGCAAGAGGCTTTAGGCACGAAGTTGCACTTTAGTACTGTTTTTCATCCGCAAATGGATGGTCAATCTGAGCGGATCAATTAGATTCTCGAGGATATGTTAAGATGTATTCTTGAGTTTAAAAGTACGTGGGAAAAGTACCTGCCATTGATTGAATTTGCATATAATAATAGCTTTCAATTAAGCATTGAAATGGCACCATATGAGGCTCTTTACGGTTGTAAATGCAGAACTCATTGTATTGGACTGAGCTTAGTGAGAATAAGATTCACGGGGTTGACTTGATAAAATAGACTGAGCAGAAAGTGAAAATAATTCGTGACAGTTTGAAAGCGGCATCAGATCGTCAAAAGTCTTATGCAGATTTGAAACGAAAAGATATTGAATTTAAGATCGGTGATAAGGTGTTTTTAAAAGTATCTCCGTGGAAGAAAGTACTCCATTTCGGTAGAAAAGGCAAGTTGAGTTCGAGATTCATTGGGCCATATGAGACTTTCGAACGTATTGGGCCAGTTGCTTATAAATTGTTATTGCCACCGGAGCTAGAGAAGATTCAAAATGTGTTTCATGTATCGATGCTTCGCGGATATAGATCCGACCCATCGCACGTGATTGCCTTTACTGAAGTTGAGATTCAGTCTGATCATTCGTATAGCTAAGAATCGATCCGTATCTTAGCTCGCTAGATGAAAGAGTTGAGAAACAAGAAAATTGCTTTAGTGAAAGTGTTGTGGCATAGACACAGGGTTGAAGAGGCTACGTGGGAGCCTGAAGATTCTATGAGAGAGCAATACCCGAATCTATTCAATGGTAAGATTTTTGGGGATAAAAATCCCTAAGCGGGAGAGAGTTGTAACAGCCCGGTTTAGCCCTAGTCGGAACAGTGGTTTCGGGACCACAAATTCGAGGTTAAAAAAATATTTTAATATTATTTTTTATGTTAATGGTATGTGATAAAGTATGTGCGAACCTTCTGTGTGAAAATTTTATCGTTTGTGTGCCGATTTGTGAAAAAGGACCTAATCGTATAAAATGCAAAAGTTGTGTGCTAGTACTTAAAAGTGCTTAATTGCCATGTCTTATTAAATGAGAGGTCCTTATGTTGTTATTAAACCATTAATAGATTGGATGGACAAAAATGGGTTTAAGTTAGTTGAATTTTATATGAAATTATAAAGGTTAAAATGGTGATTAGTTAATTATATGTGCATTAAGTAAAACAAAGCCAAAATTTCATTTAGTTCATCCATATTCGACCGAAAATAGAATGAATAAATAGATTTTAAAGCTTTGGAGGTTTCGACTAGAATTTGGCTTGATTAAGGTATGTGTTTTGATCCGTTTCTGATGATTTTTACGTCTTTGTGATCATTGCTTCGTGTTCTATAAAGCCCATGCCTGAATTCATGAAATTAATGATGATTTTAAGTTATGCCATTGTTGAATATGTGAGCTTTGTGTTGATAGTTGGTGAAATATGAAAGCTTGATGGATGATAAACATATTTTGTATTTGGAATTTTTGATGAAATTGGTTATTAAGGGCTAATTTTTGAAAATGAAACTTTGAAGGGCTAAAATGTGAAGTAAATGTGAAAAATGGGTTGCTAGGGACTAGTATGAAATTCGGCCAAGCTTGGGTGTGAATAAATTGTGTGTATTTTGTGCAATTGTGAAATAGGGACTAAAATGTCAAAATGTGGAATTATGGTGGATAAAGTGTAAAATGCTTTAACTATGTGTTGTGGATTGTTTTGGATGAAAATGTGATTGAATGAGTTGAATTTGATATTATATAGATCATGAAAGGAGAAATTCAGACTTAGATCGAGGCAATAACAAAGTGCTCAATTGACCGACTAGTGTCGTTGTTTTTACGTTCGAGGTAAGTTCATGTATAATACGAATTGTTTAAACAATGTTCACCTGTTATGAAATGAATGGAAATGTAGTTGTTGAGTTAACAATGCAGAATGTGAGTTCGAAGATATGTGGCACTAAGTGTGTGGAAATAAAATAGTTACTGCGATGAAATGCACTAAGTGTGCGAGATAAAAAAATGCATCGGCTATATTAGTTGACACTGTGTGTGCGATACCGAGAAGTCTTTGGTTTTATGTGATGGTACTAAGTATGTGATACTATTGTAGATTCGGCTAATTAAATGGCACTGAGTGTGCGAGTTTATCGAACGTTTAAAGAGGATCGAACGAATTATGGCATTGAGCATTGAGTGGTAAATGTGATAGATAAATACGTGATGGTACAAGTTTGTACAAAACCTATATGGTTGATGATATTGTGTATGAGATAAATGGATGATTATGTGAATGGATGATGAAAAAGAGATGGTTTGAGTAGCATTATAATGCTTGTACTTGAATCTATATATATGGTATGAAAGTGAGTAATAGTTATGGGTGAGACTGAGTAGTGATGTGAATTGAATCAAGTGATAGTTAATTTTGTTTATTAAATCTGATTTGTTGAGTTAATTGTGTTATATTACGAATTTACTAAGCTTTAAAGCTTACTGTGTGAAGTCTTTCTCTGTTTTATAGTGTCATTAAAGCTAGCTCGGATCTGGGGATCGTTAGTTACTCAATCACACTATCAGACATCTATTTTAGTACCTTTTTGGAAGTCGTATATAAGGTATATGACATGTATAGGCTAGTAAGGTTGTGAAATGATTTTGATACATATTTTTCTTTGTGATAATGGTGTAAGTAATGTGTAAATATGGTATTGTATGAATGGTCATTAAGGTATGCTTTGGTGATTTTGAAATGTTATATTTCATACTTGATTTGGTAGTTGAGAATGGTGATTGAAATGTATATTATTGATGTTGAAATTGAGCATGTAGGAATGACCCAAAATGGGTGGCAAAGCGGCCTTGCAAATGGCCTATAATTGCCCACACGGGTAAGCACACGGGCATGTGTCCCAACTGTGTTTTTCACTGTCCATTTTTGTAGTAAGCCAGACTTACACACGGGCCAGACACATGGGCATGTGACAGGCCGTGTAATCCAAGTCAGTGCTACACACGGGCCAGACATACGGGCGTGTGACAGGCCATGTGACCCTATTTAGTGTTACACACGGGGTAAGGCATGGTTTAAGACATGGCCGTGTAAGGCACACGGTCTATCTACATGGGCGTATGTCCTATTTTAGAAGAAAATTTTTCTAAGTTTGTAAAGTTTTTGTATGTGATCGGTTTAGTCCCGAACCCTCTTTAAAGCATGTTTAAAGTCTCGTAGACATACTAAAGGGATTTTGTGCTATTGATTACTATGATGTGTTGATGTGTGAGCCATGATAGTATAAATGTTATGATTTGACCGGTAATACCTCGTAACCCTAGTATGGCGATGGATACGGGTTATGGGTGTTACATTTGTAGGTTGAAAACCCACTTCCTTGTTTGAACGTTGATGCATTTGCATGCCCACTTTGCCTTTCACATGAGTTTGAGATAAGTGGCTAACTCTAAGTAGGCCCCACAACAACATGGCCAAGTCAGTAAACGCCTTGATTTTTCTTCTCTTTTTTATTATTTTATCTAATAAATTTGAGATATTTATTCCACTAAATTCCATTAAAGAGGCAGACAACTACTCCCACAAAGTTTAGGCTGGCTACCCTTCAATACAAACCATAACCTTAAATATAAATTATTTAATATATCCAAAATATTCTAAATATAAATATAATACAAAATAATAATAATAATAATATAACCCAATATTTTGATTTTTTTTTCTTAATTTTTTTGTTTCATATCTTTCTACTAAATTATCATCCCAGTTTTAATTCATAAAAACAAAGTCAAAGATATAATATATATGGAAATTAGTGAGAGGTAGCTTGCAATTTCCACTAGGTGGACTATGATTATAAAGAAAAACCTAAAATAGGCAGTATAAGTAACGGAAAAACCAAAATTTACTTGGAAACAATGTCAGTAAATCAACATATATAATATACAGATGTAAAAAAGACTACTATACAGTATAAACAAATTGCTAGGAGCAGACTCCAAAAAAGAGGTAACGTTAAACGACTATGTAACACCCCTTACCTGTATTCGAAGATGGAACCGGAATTGAAGCATTACTTAACTTATCTTGCTTAAACATCTCACATTGGGCTAAAAAAAATTCATTTAAACCCATCACTTGCTCATTCTCGGCCTACGAGGCCCTAAACATACCTCCGAGAGGTTTCGAAATTTAGCCGAAAATTATTACGAACTTGGAAAACTTTTCATCAAAGTAGGGGGTCACACACCCGTGTTGATCTAAGAACACGCTCATGTGTGCCAAAGACATGCCCGTGTCCTCCACCCGTGGTCGATACTAACTTATTTCACACGACCGGACACACGTCCGTGTCCCTAGCCTGTGTCCTTCACACGGCCACGACACGTCTGTGTCTTAGCCTGTGTGCCAAAACCTTGGTATTCTGTTTATGACGTCATCACTTCACTATGGCCACATGGCCAAGGCATATGCCCGTGTCCTTAGACCATGTGTCAAATTAAATTCCACATTTAATGTGCAGACTTTACACGGCCTGGGCACACGCCCATGTCCTAGGCCATGCCTCCCACACGGCTGAGACACACGGCTGTGTCTCTGCCTGTGTGTTTACTACAGGGCATACTGACTTGTAATTCTAGCATGCAAGAGGATACACGGTCGATCAACATGCCCATAGGGCTAACCGTATGTCACACACAACCTAGACACACACCCGTGTGTCTACCCGTGTGGACCAATTCAAGGCTATTTTCCAAGCTATTTAGCCACCCTCACTTGTACACATTCACTCATCATCACATAGCATTTTCACATCATCAATCATAAATATTGTGTTATCACATTTGAATCATAAAAATGAAGTCTTCATCCCATACACAAAGGAGAACTATTTCTAGCACGATTACAATATACTTGAGCCATCATCTATGGCTATACACGACCGTCCCATAACTCGTTTAGGCCGACACATTTAACACTTTAACTATGACTTAATCAACTTAAAATAAGATCCCTATACATGCCATAACTCATAAAGACTTGAAACATTATACCCAAATAACTGTTCGATAGTGTGAAAGCATCTCCGGCGGTTTCCAACCCGAGCTAGTAAAGTTAACCTATAAGAGATAAGAAAGGAAGAGGAGTAAGCAATAATGCTTAGTAAGTTCATATGCATATAATAATCAACTATTGACATTCATTAATCATCCTCAACCACACAGGTGTTATAAAGAGGTTTACTCTTAAGCTCATGGTTATATATTCAATCATTCACAATGCTTATTCATTCTGTTTCTTACCATATTCTAACAATATCACGGGCTTAATGCACACATTCACTAACATACATCCCTGCACTTAACATCACCTAGTCACATGATACAACACATCATAGTTTCTCCATAAACCATTCATAATACTAATCACTCGGTGGTATTGCACTTAGCCCGCCATCAATCTTTAACAGGGTGGTATCGCACATAGCCCACCATTTGATACTAAACACGATGGTATCGCACACAGCCCATCGATAACAAATAATAATGCGGTAACACACAAAGCCCGCCATTAATCTTTAATAGGGTGGTATTGCACATAGCTCACCATTTGATACTAAACATGATGGTATCGCACACAGCCCATCGGTAACAAATAATAAGGTGGTAACGCACACAACCCACCATTAATAATATTAGCGATGGTGTCGCACACAGCCCATCATTTACAATTTATAAGGTGGTATCACATATAGTCCACCATTATTACGCATCCACGGATATTTATCCACATACATTTCCCTATTTCTAATGTTCATCCGGGAAGATCCTCACACACTATTATTCTTAATTAGATTTCTACCATGATCATTAGCATTCACGGAATATATTCATAATTATAACGTATGCAATCAGGGTGTATCGTTTACTCATAACTCACCATGATTTCCTCATATACTGAATTAACCGCAAGTGAGTTCTGGGCACATACCTGTACCTCTCATAGTATATCCACATACTTTCTCATTTTCAACATACCTGTTGAATTATTCAAAATACTAAAGAATACTCTTGAATTTCATACATAAAATTTGAAATCAACATCATACCCTCGATAGGGTCTTTCATGAAATATCATATCGATGCCATGTCCCTAACATGGTCTTATACAAAATCTCACACCTAGGCCATATTCCAATATGGTCTTACACGGGACCTTAATTATCATCATATCATGCTATTTGCATTCCCACTAGTCTTAGATTAAATTAAGACTTTCATTTCTTGGCATCCTGTCAAAACGTATTTAACGTATACATGGAGGCAATAAACAATTCATACAACATCAAAATATTAAATACTTCACCTAGAGTTGCATAATTTAGCATGAACTTACCTCGATATTGAAAACGGTAAAAAGGGACCTATTTGTCCATATTTCTCTTTTCTCCCGTTCTAGGTCCGAATCTCATTTTTTTTATCTAAAACAATAGAATTTACTCATTTAATCACCATACTAATCAATACATTATAAAATTTCTACTTTGGCAAAATTACCATGTTGCCCTTGGACTTTGGCAAAATTATGATTTTGCCTCTAGGCTCATAAATAAATTTTCATCCAACTTATTTACTAATCAAGCCTAGCCGATTCATATTCCCTTCTATAGCAACTCAAGATTTCAACTATTTCATGCATTTATTACCAATTTGCAACATTTACAACTTAGTCTCAATTAGGTGTTTTCATGACAACACCTTTCACAAAAGTTGTTTCTCGTCTTCCTAACATTCATTTTCTTCCATAAAAACTCAGCAAACAACATAAAATTTCTCATGGAAAGTCCCTAGAATTTCAACCATATTGCAAATTAGTCCCCTCATTAGCTAGCTTAAGCTTTAGGGACTCCAAAAGTACAAAAATTATCAACTAAAACCATCAAAATCACTTACTTGTAGAGAAGATGAGTTGCTGAAATTTTCAAGCTTTCAAAACCCTCTCTTTGCTGGTATTTGCGGTTGGAGAAGAAAAGAAAATGAAAAGATGATAGCCTTTGCTTATTTCATCTTATTTTATTCATTTAGTCAACTAATGTCACAAACCCTTGTCAAAATTTTAATTCCTTGTCCCCTTGACCGTCCATCACTTATAGGAAGGCATAATTTCACTTTAAAGACCTCCAATTTACATTCTATAGCTATTTGGCACATCTAGCAAATAAAATAGAACTTTCGCACTTTATGCGATTTAGTCCTTTTTCGCGATTAGGCATGAAATCGCTAAAATTAAGGCACCAAAATTTTCATGCGTCTTTATGAACATGTTATAACACATAAAATAACATGAAAATAATTTTCTCTAACCTCGGATTAGTGATCCTGAGATACTGTTTCGACTAGCTCCTAAATCAGGCTGTTACAGACTACCTCATTGGTTCACTCTCGTTATCATCAACAAGGTTATTTGTAAACCTAACTCAATTGTCGTTTATTAGGAAGCATCATTCAGAAAATAAAGAATATGCATTTTCAAATGTATGTCTCTTTACTTAACTCTCATTTATCCTATACCTGATGTTGCTTTAACTAAACTTTTTTCTTCTTCTTTTCAACTAAACAGATTACTAATGTTTTCAACATTTAACAAATTTAATCTTCAAAATCTGATAACATGTTGCAAATCAAACTTAAATAGTTAATCATGCACTGAACACGAAACTTACTTAAAATAAAGCATAAAATCAACAGACATGTAGTAACCTAAGCTAAACGTATCAGCTTCGTAAAGAAAAATGAGCAACCTTTTGAAAACTTTTTAGCCTTGTTTTTTTTAATCTTAACCTCAGTTTTCTCAGCAACCAAAAAAATATAGACAAAAAAAAATGTTAACTAAGATGACAAATTGAACTGCTTGTTGAACAAGTGAATGCAACAGAAAGCATAAGATTCGAAATAAATTGTAACACCCCTATCCCGAGTCCGTCGCAAGATTAAGGTTAGGAGCGTTACCGGACAGATCGAAAACATTCACAGACAAAATCATACATTCAATCATCATTCTCAGACATAATTTCCCTTAATCGGGTCCTCAAGACCTTAATCATACTTATAAGTCGAGTCGGGACTAAACTGAAACACATATGAAATTTCATGAAAATTTGAAACTTTTCTAAAATACAGGGGAGACACGCCCGTGGGAGGAGACCGTGTGCCCTCCACGGCTTCTAGACACCCCTGTGTATCCATCCGTGTTTATACTGACTATACTAACACGGCTATTAGGCACGTCCGTGTGCCATGGCCATGTACTACAAGGTTATATACTAACTTCCCCACCACGGCCACAAAGCACGCCCGTGTATTTGGCCGTGTACTTTTATGTTAGCTACTGACTTGCACACCACGGCCAGATGACAAGCCCGTGTTGAGGCCATGTGATAATAAACTGCATCCTACGATTCACACACGGTCGTTAGGCACGCCCGTGTGCCATAACCGTGTGACATTATAGACCATTTACAAGGCCAAAATGCCACCCACAAAGGGTCATACCTACAAGCCATATTCAACAAGTTATTTCATAAACATAAAACCATCAAAAGCATACCAAAATAACCATTCAAACCTTACATTCAAAACCAATCCCAACTATGGCAATCTCAAGGATTAAAACTCATATCATTACAAAACTAATTCATGCATTTGCTCATTCAAACTTGGCCATTCCACATTCTTTCATCATACCAAAAAATACATTCTATAATACATTCATTTAAGCTAAGTTTCAACTCTTAAATAGCCAAATCACATGGCTAAGATCACATAACTATTTATACCAAAATACTAGCCTATACATGCCATATCTAGCTTTATACAATATCAAAATGTACCAAAATAAGTTCTATAGTGTGATGACGATCCAAAACGGTCCCAAGCCTTCAGTAGCTTTGACGACCTATAAAACAGATTAAACACACACAGAGTAAGCTTTCCAAAAGCTTAGTAAGTCAATATACAAACAAACTTAGCATAAAATGCATATATTTGCTTTGGTTTATACACTTTTGACTATATTGGCCATATTCACAATTCAAAGATCATATAAACACATATCTCATTTCGCCAAAACTTTATACAACATATCATCAATTCCATATTCATAGCATTATAGTAAGATCATATTGATGCTTACCTTGTATACACATTTAGTGTATAGTCAACATACCTGAAATAGATTTACAATCACATATTTGTTCATAGCTCAATTTGCAATTTGTATCATAGACTTGCCCATACTCAGAATGTTCAGAATAATTGTACAATGCCAACGTCCCAGACGAGGTCTTACATGCACTCGAATATCGATGCCACTGTCCCAGACAGGGTCTTATACGAATCAAAACGATGCCGATGTCCCAGACATGGTCTTACACGTAAGTGTCATAATGATGCCAACGTCCCAGACGTGGTCTTATACGTAAAATTTATATTGATGCCAACGTCCCAGACGTGGTCTTACACATAATCAGATATCGATGCCACTGTCCCAGACAGGGTCTTACACGAATCTCAAATCAATGCCAATGCCCCAGATGTGGTCTTACATGATAAAACAGAACAGATACCTATGTCAAGGTTCGTACGAGGCTTCTCAGACTCAGTCAATATACCGAACTTATCTCGGAATTCAATTACAGAATTTCTCATAAGCATTCATTATCATCATTAAACATATGAACAATTACAAATGCATAAATATTCATTTATTTGTATAGTGACTTACCTCGGATTCGGTTTATCGGAATAGAAAACGGCTACTCGATAACTTTCGTTTTCCCGTGATCTAAATCTGTTTTCCTCGGTTCTTGATCTAAACATATTCAGAATTAACCCTTTTATTCACTAGTTAATTCAATTCAATCCACGGACACACATTTAGGTCTATTTGCAAAATAACCCTCATATTTACATAACTTAGCAATTTAGTCCATTTTTTTCAAAACATCAATTTCACAAAATCCACTTATACATAAGCTTGGCCAAATATATACACATCACATACAAGCCCACATTTTTTTATCAAATTCACAAATTAGTCCTCCAAAATAATATTTTCTCAATTTAGCCCTATTTAGCTAAATTTATCAAAAACTCAAAAACAAACTATGTCAAACAAACACATATATTTCATATTTCATCCTCAAACATCATAAAACTTATGAATTCATCAATGACTTATTTCAAAAACTTTATCAATACACAAAATTGAGACATGGGCTTGATAGTAGACGAAGCAACGATTTCAAAAACGTAAAAATTATCAAAAATGGATCGAAAACTAACCTTGAATTCAAGCTTTCAAATGGCCGAAACTTTGAAAGCTTAAAACCTTTCTTTTTCTTTATCACATTCGGCCAAAGAATGATGAAAGCAAGGCCATTTTCTTTTGTTTCTTTTATTAACTAATAACTTATAAAATACATATAATATAAAATATCATATACATTAACAAATTACTAATGTAACATTAATGAAACCATTTTATCATCTTATAATGCATGGATATAAATGTCCACTTACTCATAATGGCATAATAACCTTTTAAGGACCTCATATAATAAAGACATCAGCAAATAGATTCCTTTACAAAAAGCATGCTAATTTGCATTTGATGCAATTTAATCCCTTTTATCAATTTAAGCACAAAGATGGACAATTTAACTTACGAAAATTTAGCACATGCTTAATCACATATCAACGACACAGAATATAATATTAAAATATTATACAGACTCAGATTTGTGGTCCCAAAACCACTGTTCCGACTAGGGTATAAACCGGACTGTTACATAAATAGTGCTCAAACTTCGTCAAGCATTATTCTTTTTTATTTCTTTTTGTTTGCGTCAAAAAAGAATAGAGAGAGAGGAAGGTGTTAAAAGGAACTAACCTTGAATTATTGGTGCAAGTTGCAAACATCCAAAGAGCGAGAGAAAATGAGAGTTTTTGGAGCAAAGAGGGGGAAGTGTTCGTGTAATAATGGAAAGGGCCTTTAAATCTGGGCCATCGTTAACCGGAATGAGCGTGAGAGAGACAAACAAGGGGGATTGTATCCATTAGGTCTCTTCAATAATTTGATACAAGAAAATTAATAAATAAGCTACGGAGAGTGAAATTTACCGATTGGTTACGGCAGCGGAGAGCAACAGCGACGACGTCGCAGCAGAGGGGACAGTGGACAGCAATGAACAAGTGGTCGGGTAGGCGACTTCAGCGGTAGATGGCTAGGGATTTTGATTTAGGGAAAATTTAGGGATTAGGGGAAATTTAGTGAATTGGGGAAATAACTAAGTATCGGGTATAACATTTGGGATAAAATGGAAGAAAACAAAATGACGCCGTTTTGGTATAAAAATTTGACCGTTTGTGACGTTTTTAAAAAGCACCACTAATGTTGATCTATTGCGGCGTTTATAACCTAGCACCTCTAATTCCCCTAAAGCTCCACTTAAAACAACGACGTTTTTGTTAAAGTAAAATTTTTTTGCGGCGTTTTTTTACCTAGCGCCGCTAATGCCCTACCTAAAACGGCGTCGTTTTAATTAAAGTAAAATATTTTTTTCATCATTTTTCAAAAAGCGCCACTAAAAATGCAACTTAAAACGGTGGCATTTCATTTAAAGTTAATTGTTTTTTGCAGCATTTTTTACCAAGCGTCGCTAATGGTCGATCTATTGCGGTGTTTTTCACCTAGAGCAGCTAATGAAATGGCGCCGTTTTGTTTCAAGAAAATTTATTTTTATAGAAATAATTTTTTATAATTTAATTATTTCTTAAATTCCTTTAAATTAATTTTGTTTTATTTCAAAAAATATATTTAATTTGTAAAATTTTACAATTGTGTACGAAAATAATTTAAAAAAATGAAACCAAACTTCCTTACGAAGAGTTTGTGTCCACGAGTTTAATTTTTGTGCAGCTGATAGAATTTATTCAAATTGATTTTGATAAAATTTAACTTCTCAAAATTTATCCCTAAACCCTAAAGACTAGACCCTAAACCCTAAACTATAAACTATAAACTATAAACCCTATATATGTATATACATATATTACAAGGTACAAAAGTAATTTAAAAAATAATCTTATTGCTTACCTAAACCCTAAAATAACTTGGTTTTTTTGACACTTTTATCAAAATCCCTAACCTTTAAACCCTAATACCCTGACCCTTAAAACCTTAAACATTAAGACCCTAACTACAACACACTAAATCTCAAACTCCAAACCTTAAACCATAAATTTTAAAACACTAAACTCTAAACTCTAAATCCAAAATACTAAACATTAAACCATAAACTAAAACCATAAACCATCGACCTTAAACCTTAAACTTTAAATCTTAAAACCTAAACCCTAAAATAAAATTATTTTTTTAGGGCATTTTTATCATAAACGCCGCTAATGCTTGACCTTTTGCGGCGTTTTTATCATAAACGTCGCTATATCTCTAACCTTTTGCGGCGTTTTCCTATTAGCGCCACTAATGTATAACTTTTGCGGCGTTTTTTGTCCAAACGCATTTTGCTGTAGTGAATGTACAAAAACCATTGCATTAGACGTATAGGAAAGAACAAATACTCCTAAATTGATAAAAAAAAAAAGGAATTAATTAATTTATTATTGAGATATATTTGTAAGTATATTTAAATTTATATTATAGAAATTGAATATAAACATACCCCTGGAAAGTAAGTATTAAAAATCATGAAAATGTGAATGTCTATTTGATATGTAAATGTGTTTATAATTTAAAAAGTTTAATGCAATGGCAGATGAAAATCAGATTAACTTATTCAGAAACATATGATATGAAATAAAATAAATAAGGAAATTATAAAAAATTAAAAGTAGATGGATTAGAGAATAGCTGAATACCTTGAAAGAATAACAGAAATAAATATAGACGGCGGTTGAGTTTGAAATTTGTTTTAGGTCGGAATTAAATTGTATATTTTTACGATAATAGAAATACAATTTTCTAATTTTAATAATCTATATCTTTATAATTTTTAAAAGATTAAATTAATTTTTTATCATTTTGAGAGTAAAGTATAATTCTACCATTATTAATTTAAAATTTTATAAATTATAAATGGTTTAAATAAAAAAAATTATCATTTTAAGGGGCCATAACCTCCTGAATCTTTATTACGCTCTGCCACTGAATATAGATTAAATGCAACAAGAAATAGAAAGATAAATACTGGAATAAAATACAGACTAAGGAAAAATTGAGATATAACTAGTGTGATGGAAATACAGATGAGTAAAGAATAAAATGAAAGAGTTTTTATTAAGTTTGAACGGACAACAAAGCCGAAGAATATCAATTATAAAATGGATCGTGAGATGTGTAGAATTTTAATAGAGTAAGGGAAGAAGCAATCAATTGATTGCGTGTATGAAATTGGGGTGAAATTTTTCAATAAAGTTAATTAATGTGTGGGAGAAAAAGTAATATATATCTTAAAGGGTTTCCTGAAAAAGATACCATTTAGAAAGGTAAGTTGATTGTATTAAAATTATAATTTCTGATGACTACCATTATTAATGGAAATTTTAGAAAATATATTGGAAACTCTTTTTTAAGCTATGATTAATAGTAATTAAAAATTGGTTTTGTGTCACTTGCCAAGCAAATAATTACTTTAAAATTTAAATTTTCTAAAAATGCAACATAATCTTACTATAGTTTATATATGTATATATATATATATATATATATATATTAGGTGTTATTGATTTAGTAGCGTTGTAAGTTAATTGGACGTGACTTCATGGTTGATAATAATATCATAATAAACAAATGTAATGTATTTAGTATTTGAATAAACTATACAAATAGTTATCCAACTATAATTTTTTATTTTATTTTAGGTACTCAAAATAAGAAATTTGTAATTTAAGTATCCACGTTATATGATAGGAAGAAGAGGAGATAGAAGGACTTTTATTATATTTAATACTAATATAAAATTTAAATTTAGTATATATATATTTGAAAATATTTATGTATTTTTATATGTTTCTTTGAAGTTTTTAGAATTAGGATTAAATTGAGAATATTTATAAATTTTAAAGGTTAATTTTTTAAAATTATAATTAAATTAACATAATATGAAAAAGTTAAAGACTATATTTGTTATTATACTAATTTTTTAATTTTCATGTCAGCTTCTCGTTAAAATAGGCAACTAAAATGACCAAAAAATGTAACATTAGTACTTAAATTATAAATTTTTTATTTTGAGTGCCTTAAATAATTTTTTTTTAATTAAGTGACTGTATGTATAGTTTGCCCTTTAATATCGTTTGGTGGTTTAGATTTCGTTTTATACCCAAACAAGTTTCTCAATTTATTATTAATTAATTTCAGTTTAAATCGTTTGAAAGGGGGTAGGTAAGGTACAAGGTGATAAGCGAGGAGAGATGGAGTTGTTGGCCAACCAGCATACCCGAAATTGGGTCAATTCCCGACTTCACTTCCACTGTTTGCTCCCACTACCATCCTTCCACCTACCCATCTCTCTCCTTTCTCCTTTCATCGCCATTGATTGATGTAAATTTCAAGCCTTCAAATTCCACCTTATTACTTTAAACCAACCATACCTCACTTTCCAACATTAAGGGAGATAAAATAATAAACTATTAAGCCCACTTGTTCTCCCACCAACCCCCATCCCCTTATTTTTCCTACACTAGTTTTGAGTTTGTTTTTATTTATTTCACTGAGGAATTACAGCCTCCTCTTGCCCAGAATTTGTTTTCTCTTCAATCTTCGTACAAATGGCAGTTTCTCTTCATAACTCAACAGGAATTTCCCGTGCTGGCTTCGACTCCCAATTTTTGGGATCACATTCTGCCTCCAAGGCCTCCGTTTCCGTGTCTTTCCATTCCTCTCTTACTAATCTTTCCTTAAAGTAAGTTCCTTTTTCCGGCATCTTAATGTTTCTAGCATTTTTTTTTAAATTCTAGGGGGAGCAATTTTGGGTTGTGATTGCATTTAACATATAATCTGTCTATTCAGTTCATTGAAGAAAATTCAGAAATTTGTTTCTGGATCATCAGTTGAATCACTGATGCATTTGCAGATTTTACTTGACACTGCATCAATGTTAGCTTCTTTGCTTCTTTTGCAGATTTTAGTTTATCCTTAGCAATCTGCAGAGACACTAATTTGTTGGTCACATCAATTTTCGTTTATTCTGTTTTGATATCATCCGCTGTATAAGAGAACATGGAATATTGAAATAAAGAAACATATGTTATCAAATATTTTCTACGAGATTGCTATGGAAGTGGTTTCATGAGCATTATCTTTTTTTTTTTTTTTTTTTAATGGAAGTGTAAAGAGAAACATCTTTATTCTTAGTTTATTCCATTCCTTAAGCTGATTCATTGAAGTTGCAGAACCATTTTAATTTAAGAAACTTCCCTTTGTGACACTATCTATAAACTTGAAGATTAAACAAGGAAAACATATTGTGCTGGCATTTTTTAGTTTGTGTGAGAATTAAAGAAAAGTTGTCTCAAAAGTCTAATTATTTCCCAAAGGGAGAAGGGAGCACTGGATGTATTAGAGAATTTCATTGTCTGGATGTATATACTTCTTGTCAGATCTGTTGAGACTTCTAAACAACAGTCATATAGAATAACCGCAATGTCAAAGGCAGAGAGTAGTAGCAGCGACCAAGTGAAACTTGATATCTCTTTGAGCCCCAGAGTTAACTCTGTGAAGCCTTCAAAGACAGTGGCTATAACTGATCATGCAACTGCTCTTGCACAAGCTGGTGTCCCTGTTATTCGATTGGCTGCTGGAGAGCCTGATTTTGATACACCAGCCATCATAGCTGAGGTGCAATAATGTTCCTAGTCCATCTTGGGTCCTTGTTTTCTCTGTTTAAGTTTTGACATCTTTTAGTTTAGAATTTCTTCTTCCACTAATTAGTATTTTAATTTATTGTACTTCTTTCTTTTTTTTGTTTCTGAAAAGTAAGGCTGGGATAAATGCTATTCGTGAAGGTTACACAAGGTACACTCCCAATGCAGGTACTTTGGAACTTCGTACGGCAATTTGTCATAAGCTAAAAGGTAACTGTATATGTTATGCAAGTGATTTTTTGATGTAACAAGTGTAAATTTGATGTGCGTTTACCTTTGGATGAGGCATGGTTTCTCATTTTTTGGTACTTTCTAGTACTTTTTACTTATTTCCTTTTAATTTATTGTAGAGGAGAATGGAATCTCTTATTCGCATGATCAAATTGTGGTCAGTAATGGTGCTAAACAGAGTATCCTTCAAGCAGTTCTTGCAGTTTGTTCTCCTGGGGATGAGGTACTGGTTTTTTTATTTGACAACCACCATAAAACATTTTGAAATATGCTTTACGAAATCCTCCTCACCCTCTTTTGACTTAGTTGTGAAATTACTACTGTAGATGTGTTTCCTTTTTTCACATTTTCACTCAATTCCGAGCCATATTTACTTATTTTGCTTTCTTTCTCTTACATCTTTGATCAAATCACAGTTCATAGAGCTGGGGACTTTCTAGTGACGGCATATTTACCTTTGAATTGAGTGCATATTCTTTGGAAGCTGGAATCCTTTCCATTGATTCATTGTTCCATCAGAACAAAAATTAAATGTGGACACTAATGCTGTGTATGACTTTTGTCCTATTAGTTGAGCATTTTGTGTAAGACAACTGATATTAGTTGTGTTTGGGAACATGAACAGGGATTGCACATTTGAATTTCATTTGTTAGGTAAATTGTACTAGTACTTTCAATATGTACGAAGTGGTTACATTCAAATACCATAGTTTCAGATTGCATATTGAAGTGTGTTTGAAAACTATATTCTCATCAAAGAATATCAAAGGTGCCTTCTACTTTGCATCTTATTTCGCTTTTGTATATTGAATGCATCCTTAAGTAATATGAAGAATTAACCACAATCAAATACCCTTTGAAGCTCATGTTTCCAAACTTAACCATTGTTAAAATTACAGTTTTCTTTTACTACAACGAAAGCTTATGTTTGATGATCTGTTAAATTGATTACAGTATGAAATCTGAAATAAGAGATTATTGGTGTACCACTTTGTAGTGAAAGTCATAGACCAAATTTCTTCATCGATTATGCTATCAAGGTTTCAGTTACACCATACATGTTTAACTTCAAGTTGCTTGGTTACAAATTTAGGCAATAGAAATACCATATTATTTTGAAACGCTTGGGATGAAATAGATCAAGTATTACCCTAGCTTTGTCAATAAAGTGAGGATAGGAAACCAAATACAATAAAATAACCTATATATAAGAAAATAATATAAAATTTATAAATATTATAATATTTTCCTGCATGCCAGAACGGTTATTTCTTGTCATGGTGTTAGATCTTTCTTCCAAATGTATGTCTGCGAGTAACCTTAATTAGGTACTCATAATCATGCTTCCAGCAAGTAGAGTGATAAGAGGTGACTTGATTATGAACACATAATTTATTTCAGGTAATAATTCCTGCTCCATATTGGGTGAGTTACCCGGAAATGGCAAGGCTGGCTGACGCAACACCTATTATTCTTCCGACGCTCATCTGTGACAATTTTCTATTGGATCCAGAGGTCCTTGAGTCTAAAATCTCTGAAAAGTCAAGACTGTTGATCCTATGCTCTCCATCAAATCCAACTGGATCTGTTTACCCTAAGAAACTGCTTGAAAAAATTGCAGAAATTGTAGCAAAGCATCCCAGGCTTCTGGTACTATTAATATAGACAGAAATCTCAGGCATGCTATGCTGATACTCAAACACTGAGCTTTTTTGTTATTGGCTTATTTAGGTGCTGTCTGATGAAATATATGAGCATATAATCTATGCACCAGCAACTCACACAAGCTTTGCATCATTGCCAGGCATGTGGGAGCGGACTCTAACAGTCAATGGCTTTTCCAAGGTAACTCAATTGCATTTAAACCTTGGTTAATTTTCTACTTAATTGATGAATTTTCCATGCTTAACATTGGTGTAGTTCCTTCAGTGTTCATTTTGAGGATTGACATTTTGAAGATGACATGTAGGCTTTTGCGATGACTGGTTGGCGACTTGGATACATTGCTGGACCTAAACACTTTGTCGCAGCATGCAATAAGATCCAGAGTCAGGTATGTTGCATTATACTTGTCATTTTCATTTTTGGTAGAGCAAACTACATCCTGCATGCATTAGTGCAACAAGTAATTGCCTCTGCCTATAAAAAACTTTGAGAAGAACTTTATTGGAGATCTAGTGGATTTTGTTGCCAGTCTGATACAGATAATGATCAGAAGATTTGGCATGTTTTCTTGGATTAGCTGTGTGGTATATTGGGGACTATGGGATATAGATGCAGCCAATACTAATCTCTGACATGTACTGGTCAAGTGTCTGAATATTGTGGTAACTTTCAATGTTGTTCACAAGAATAAACAATTAGGATTTAGTTGTCAATTTCCTTGGTAAGGCTCGTTGTATATCTTAGAACATGGCATGTGCACATTTATCTAAGATTTAAAAAGGTTACTGGATATGTTTAGTTTGAACCTCGTAATACTTCAATACTTGTAAGTTATTCAATGTTTCTTCTTTTTTATATTTTGCTCCTAGCTGCTGAAGAGTTTTGAGCCAAAGCTTACCTTACATGCCCTTAAAATTTTGTTCATTCACTTGGTACTTTAGAGTTGAAGCTATGCAGCAGTTAATGCGGTTTTCAAAAAGACAATATAGGATGAACTTGCTTGTCGTGGACTTCAATAAAATACTGAACCATCTATTGACCAAATGCTAGGAAAGTATTTTTAAAGTTGAGCGAGAAAGCAATGTGAATAAAGAGAGCATTTGAGCCAAATTAGGGTGGGAGGAAAAGCTAGAAATGTCCTCGAATTGCATGTGAATGAGATTTTCAGACTCTGCTTGAAAACTAGAATTGCTTTTGTATGGAGAGAGTCCAAAATTATGTCATTAATCAACATAACGATCATGTTTCACTTATCCTGGTTTGCAAGTGTTAAATGGAAAGAAGAAAAATGCCGAGTATGCTTGAGTTGATGGTGCTAGATGGGCACCTCTGAATATCTGTATATTGAGAAGAATTGTAATTACTGACCTCATAAAGTATAAGGCAATGGAATACAAATAGATCAATTAGTGCCAATAGGTTGATATATCTATTAGTGTATTTATATGCGCATCAATTCATTAATTAAATGTGTAGTTTCAGTAGTTTAATTGATATGTGGAAAACTAAACCTTAATGCGGTTTATGTTTCTCAGTCCACTTCAGGAGCTAGTAGTATAGCACAAAAAGCAGGAGTTGCCGCATTAGGCTTGGGCTATGCTGGTGGGGAAGCAATTTCCACCATGGTGAAAGCATTCAGGGAACGACGAGATTTCTTGGTTAAGAGCTTTGGGGAATTGGAAGGTGTTAAGATATCAGAACCTCAGGTACCCCTATTGGCGCAGAGTCTCTTATTACCAAAAGAAAAAAGAAACCTCATTTATGTACTTCTCAGTTTGTTCAGTGTTAGATATTTAGCTCTTCAATTAACATGTTTCTTGCTTGCACGACTTCTGGTTTGCAGGGAGCTTTCTATCTATTCATTGATTTCAGCTCCTACTACGGAATAGAAGCTGAGGGTTTTGGCAAAATCGAAAATTCGGAGTCACTTTGTCGATACTTCCTGGACAAGGCTCAGGTATGCTTTGTTGAATGCTGTTTCAGGACTCTTTTTCTTTTTGAAGTGATTAAGAAGGGCTCGGCTGTTTTTCATGGACATTATTGGGAACTGATTGAATAATACCGTGATTAATGTTGAAGATGAAATAATCAAAGACTGCTGCAAATTATTGACAGGTTGCACTAGTCCCTGGAGATGCATTTGGGGATGATAGCTGCATTCGGATATCATATGCAGCATCCCTAACCACCTTACAAGCTGCTTTTGAGAGAATTAAGAAAGCACTCATCTCCCTCAGGCCTGCTGTTCCTGTTTAACACATGAATTATATATCATTTAGCATGTTGTAATTGTTGGTTGTATTTTGTTTTGGGATTTGAATTTTTTATGTTTTAATAAGCTTTTTTTTAATAAACTCTGGATTTTCTCGGTTCTCTTCCATAATTGTCATACATGTATCGCTCCTGAGATGATAATGTCCCCAAAGGAATATTTCATTGTAGGCTAACTAGATGTAGTGCTCCAAGGAATGAATTCACTAGCTAGTTAGATGGTACAGAATTAAGGAGAAGCAACCCTACCCTTTCCCTTTATGGCAATATTAATAATATTGCTGCCCAACTTGAATATTCTAGCATAAGGCATCCCTAAGAAGCCAAGGAACCCTTCGTCCAAGGCCTGAAACTATTGACTTTTAATCTCTAATGTCAAGAATTCTCTTCTTCCATCCATGCATTTCCTCCATTACGATGTCAATAAACTTTATCAAGAACCTCAAACCAAAACTTGAAATGGTGGCTTCGATACCATGGCAACAAGGGTCAGCAGAAAATGTATTTTTTTTTACTTAGAAACTACAGTAGTACACAAAGGTTTTGGGTATTGGAGTTTGGAACAATTGTAGTGTGTCCAATGAAGCTGGTAGAGGTGGGACTTTTTGTACCCTGATAAGGCCTAAGGATTGGTCTGCTGTTGCACAAGCCCCTGAATTCGACCAAGTTGCTGACAAAATAATATTCAGGCTTTTGAATGGAAGGGTTTGGGCAGGCCATAACATTCAGAGATTCAATTGTGTGTGTATTAAGGAGGCCTTTGCTGCCATCATTGATTCTTTGGTTTGATTCCTTGTTGTTGAGGCTATTTTTATACATAACACCTTTAGTAGACCCCTATAATTTTAATTCCTTTGAGGTTGACATTGAAGACTACGTTTCCATTCTTGAATTTGAGTAACATAGATCGAATATTCTTGCATGTAATGTTCACAAATTTTGGGCTGACCACGTTACACTTGATGCAGATGGCAAGCTTAGCTACTTTGGGCTTGGGCTACACAAGCAGAGGTATGAGAATATTCTTATGTGTTAGATACCTGAATCCCTGTGGGAGGAACATGTTGAACGCATGCAACAGTTACTTCCATTAATTTTTAATTATGTAGACAGTAGATTCATAAAATAACTTGGTGTTTATTATGATAGGAATCAAGCCTTCCTAGCATATTAATAGTAATTGTCAAAGCTCCCCCTAATTCTATTGGATATCCGAGGACTTCCCTATACAAGGCCAAGTTTAGTTAATGTTAATTTGTGGTAATTTATTTAAGCGAATGGTAACTAATTAGTAAGGAATATATGAAAAACTACAGATGGTGGAAAGAGTGGAAAATGTAAAGGCAAAGGAAGGCAGCCTCTAAAACAACTTGCTCAATCATTCTGATTCACTGACACGCATTAAAGGAAATGTAATGATTAGGAGCATGGGTAAATTACACCAACAGTCACCTAATTTTGGAGTAGCTGACAAAACAGTCATCTAGGTTTCATTTCAGTCACTTAACTTTCGAAAAGTTACAAAACAATGATTTTCCCTTTTTCTGTCACAACATCAGGGCAAAGTGACATCGCATGTGACGGCATCCTTGGTGTTAAAAAACCGTCCAGCTGGCCGGTTACTCTCAATTTAACAGCCCTAGTAGCCCTATCTTTGCTGAACATTCTTCTTCTACTACTCATCCATGCCAATATATAGCTTACTTTGGGCCAACGATTCATCCCTCTTCCTCAAATTCCAGTTGAAGTATTTCAGATAGTTCTAGCTTCAATGGTCACTGGAATGGTCCATCTGTGCCTAGTGAGATACCTCCATATTATGCTTTTCTTGCAATGAATCTCCATTATCAAAGTTAGGAGCATTATTCCCCTCCATTCTTTACATCTAACTGTCGAATTGGTGGTTCTGGTCAACCTTCAATTCCACCTATCAGTCAAAAGTCTGCCAGGAACAGTTCAGATATGCAAGATTGGGAACTTTTATGCATCCATTTGTTGCTTGCTATAGGTATAGCCCAAAGTAATGGAATTTTTTCATTTGAGAAAACATAGAGTTTAATTTTTTGGAATGTTTCTTCATTTGTTAGACAAAAATATCATTCCAAAATATAGAAACATTTAGTTAGAGGGTTACATTTTCTAAGGATATAGACATCAAACATAATGATTTTGTTATTTCTCTGCTGATAATTTCAAATGCTGCATTTCTACAGTTCTGGTACTAGAACAGCAAGTGCGGTTGCTTCCTTATTTATCCCTCCTTACCCTGGTAGCAATGCCCAGGCTCGTGATAGATTTCAAGCTCTCCAAGCATACTATCAACACCACTACTCTAGCACAATAGCCAACATTACAGACACCCATTGTTTCCGGATCCCGAAGGCTGAGCAGCCATAGAAGTCATGATCATGTTGGACCAGTGGCCTCTTCATCTGACCATATGGGTGGCTTCTATATCATTCCATCAGGCACTTCAGGTGGTCAGAACTTTCAAGAGCCCAAAAACCCTATGTCACCTCAGTTCCATGCTTGGGAAAGAGACCATTTATCATCATTTTCACTAAGCCAGGTCGAGAGAGATCTAGGTTGGGGTGCATTCCATGAGGCTGCCACCAGTGGTTCAGATCCCGGATGTAGCTTTCACCAGAGGCTTGGATCTGAGAGGCCACCTTCACAAAGTCGTTCATAGTGTTTTATTCCTTTATACCCTAACGGGAAACATGCCACGTCAACGGTCTCGTTAACACCCTACGAAAACTGTTAATTAGTGACTGATTTGTCACTTTTTTATAATGTGACTGTTTTGTAACTTTTCGAAAGTTGAGTGATTGAAATGAAACCTAGGTGACTGTTTTGTCAGCTACCCCAAAGTTGAGTGATTGTGGGTGTAATTTACCCTTAGAAGCTTAGCCATTGTGTCACATTTATTGTTTCTACTCGCATAGCAAGTGTTATTTGGTTCAAGCTGATTTTTTTTTAAATTTTTTATAATTTATTGTAAAATATAATAATAATAATTATAATTATTATTAACAATTCTTTTTAATGATTTTTTAAAAGAACGTATGACACTATGATATTTCATTTATAATTTTTTGATATTATATTGTAATATTCGTATAGAGAAAATTAAAATCATTCTTAAATCTATAGATTTTTATAGTATTTAATTAAATAAAAGTTAATAAAAAAATATATTTTTTATATGTATACCAGTTAGAAAATTATTAAATGACCAGGATTTTATAACAAAAGTAATATATTAGAAGAGTTATATAGGTAATTTACTTTTATTTATTTAAAAATAAAATAAAAACCATTCTCTTTAGTATTTGAACATGGGTGCACAAGATGTTAAGATCTTAACTTCCCAACGTAACCAAAATCTAATGGGTAGTTTACTTACCTTGAATGAACTTAGGTAATTTTCTTGTTTATGTTGTGATTATGAATATGACTAATTGTTGAATTGTTGTTCTTTTTCTAATTAAAGTGGCTTAAATTTAATTCACGTTAGATTGATTGCATTTTTTCCATTAAAATTATTAAAATCATGTTTGTGTTGTTCTAGGCCTTGATAAGTTGTTCAATTAAATAAAACCATACTTATATTATACTTGCACTATAAAATGTAAAGTAACGAATGAATTAATTATTAAACGTATTGAAATTGTAATTAATTGATACAATATTTAATTGGTGCATGTTTAATCTTCTAAGGTAGTTATGGGTTAAATTAGCGACGATATTAAACGATACATTAACCTTGCATAACTTGCAAGATTAATGTGATTAAATTGTTTCAATATATAAATATATTGTTACCTCACTTAATCTTATATGTGCTTATGAACATTGATTAATTGTTTGAATTGGCATTGAGAAATGTTCAAGAGATTGGTTAATTTAGTAAGTATGTATGTGCGGTAGTTAACAAATTACCAAGTTATCGTGAAAATATTCGTAACAACATGAACATGGGTTTAGTAATTCTAAGTTAATGAATGTAATTGATCTAACATAATTATGTCATATTCATTAAAACTCATCTTTTTGAAATCGTGCATTGTAGTTTTTACTTTTTATTTTTATTACTTAGTTGATATTTAGTTTTTAAATCACTTCTTCAAAACAACATATTTTCCCATTGCCAAAGTGTTTGATTTACATTTCATAAATATTTTTCTTTCATAGTCTCTGTGGTATGGTAACTCAACATTTACTTGTCACTTTATTACTTGTTGTAATTGTGTACACTTGCACATTTTTGTCGTTCCACCTATGTAGACTAATGGACACATTCAGCCATAAATGGGAACACATGAATTTAAAAGGGCCATTAAACTAAAGTTTATGTTATTCAAACATTAAAAGCATGTGTGACCAGCCATGTTTATGCTCCATTGTTGTCCATGCACTTGGATTTAAGGTGGTGGCTGCATTTAATGCGTTGGAGGAGGGTACATGCATACTTAATGTTTAAGTTTTCTTCAAGAGTTTCCTACTTCCCCCTTGGTGGACGGTGGCTTTATGATGCATGGAAATAACCAATAGACATCTTCTAGAAGGCTATTACAATGGTCTCATTCAGCTCCCATTTGAACAGCGCTTTGATGAATCAATTGTTGGCCAAAAGGTCTCTTTTCAAGCTGAAACGAATAATCCTTTATCAACCTTTAAAAGGTGGCCAACCATTAGAACTCCTAGGACACACTTAAACACACCATTAGGATACATTAAACATACTAATTATCATGTCATAGAATTGGACACATTAAAGATGCATAAGATTAAAAAATATATTAATGACGCAATAACATACTTTAGGACATGTTAAAGACGCAACACACAGACATAAGTAAGACACTTATAAACTATATTAATTAGATAATGACAAAGACACAATCATGACACATACTAAAGTAAAATTAAAATATGTGGAACTAATTAAATAAAATTAAAATGGATGGTTGAGCCTTAAGAACCCATTTGCACAACACTGTAAGGGCTTAAGTTTTTATCATGGGCCTAATAAGTATTTTTCTTGTCTCTTTTGGCCCAAGTTTGCTGGATTAAACCCGCAATTGCTTCGTTGAATCCCCTAGCTCTAGCAGGGACATAATAACTAGCTTGCCGTATGGGTCTGCAGAAGCTTTTGGAAGAATTTGCTTACATATTTGGTACTCCTACAGGCTTGCCCCCACCAAGACCTCAGGATCATAAAATCCCTTTGCATGATGAAATGTGGTGGTTAAAATCAGACATTATAGGTGTCCCACTATTCAGAAAGCTGAAATAGAGAAGATCATTCAAGAGATGTTACACATGAGAATTATTAGAGATAGTACAAGTTTGTTTGCTTCCCCAATAGTGAAGGTGAAAAAAAAAGATGGTAACTGAAGGCTTTGTATGGATTACAGACAGCTCAACCAGCTTACCATCAAGGATAAGTTCCATATCCTATCATCAAAGAGTTTCTGGATGAATTGAATCACGCACGAATCTTTTCCAAACTATACCTCGGGTCAGGATATCACCAAATAATAATGCATGAAGTTGATATCCATAAAACTATTTTCAAGACTCATGAAGGGCACTATGAGTTTTTGATGATGCCCTTTGGGCTCAGTAATGCTCCTTCAAGTTTTTAAGCACTCATGAATGACATTTTAAAGCCTCTTTTAAGAAAGACAATCCTAGTTTTTTTATGATATATTGGTATTTTCAGCAAATTGAACTAAACACATTGAACACATTAGAGTGGTTTTTCAGATACTAAGACAACATCAGCTATTTGACAAAAAAAGCAAGTGCTCTTTTGGCATTGGGTAAGTAGAGTACTTAAGGCATGTGATAGCTAGAGGGATTGTGGCCATGGACAAGAATAAGGTGGATTGTGTAGCAAATTGGTCTGTACCTACTTGTGTCAATGAGAGTTTTTTAGGTCTTACTGGCTATTACAGTTGTTTTATCAAGGACTATGGTCTTTTGGCTCAATCTCTCACCAACCTCCTCAAGAAGAATGCTTCGAAGTGGGATGATCAAGCTACCACTACCTTTCAAAAGTTGAAAGAGGCTCTATGTAACACCCCTTACCCATATTCAACTCCGGAACCGGGTACGATGCATTACCAGACTTAACTTGCTTGAACAATACAACTTGGGCTATTAAATTTCTTTTCAACTTAAAACTTCTCATTCACATTCATATCATCCTTATTATGGGCCTACGAGGCCCTAAACATGCATACGGAGGGTTTAAGAATTTAACTGAAAACTTTTGTGCACTTAGAAAATTTTTACCTAACTAGGGCCACATGCTCGTATAAAATGGGACACGCCCGTGTGGGCAGGCCATGTGGTCACACGCGCCCATGTCCCTAGCCTGTGTAGAATTTATTTTTCATTTTGAACCTACAAGGGTTTTCACACGGCCGGGCACATGCCCGTGTCTTTGGCCCGTGTCCATCACACGGCCTAGACACGCCGGTGTATTCCCCTGTAACATCCCGATTTAGGGCCTAGTTGGAATAATGGTACGAGACCACAAATTCGAGGTCTATGTATGAGTTTTTGAGGTTTATGCTATGTTTGCATGTTAGTGTGAAAGTTTCATGAAGCAAATTTGTGAAATTTCGGTTGAATTGTCCAAAAGGACTAAATTATAGAAGTTGCAAAATGTGAGATTCTAGAAGCTGTTTGTGTGAAATAGCTTTAGAATATTAATTAGAGGTCCTTAAATAGCAATTTACCCAAATTCTAATTTTTGGACAAAATTAGCAATGGATGAGTTAAAATAGAAAGTTTATCAAAAAGGGCATTTTGGTCATTTAACTATTAAATGATTAAAAAGGAGGAAAAGATGACTAAATTCATTCATCTTCTTCTCCAAGGCTGCCGAAATTTTCAAGAGCCATTGTTAGGGTTCTTCAAATTTTTCAAGCTTGCTAGTAAGCGCATCCAAGCCTCGTTTTTGATATTCTTCGTATTTTTGAAGTCCTAGTAGCATGAATAAGCTATTTTTAGCTATTTGATGAGCTATATTGAATGTTCAAAAATGTGGTCATGTATGACATCCATGTATGTTGATGTTTTATGGAAGATTATGAAAGCTTGATGTAGTAGAAACATCTTTTGTTAAGTGATTTTCCATGAAAATGTATTGTAGGGAATAGTTTGTGAAAGTTTTAAGCTTGGTCATACATGTGTGATTTAGTGAGAATTGATGAATGCTTTAACTGAGTAAGTGATTCGACTACGCATGAAAGGCTAGAAAGTTGAATGAAAATCACTTTACGAGCCTTGGGGCAAAAGTGTAATTATGAGAAAGATTAGGGGCAAAAGAATAATTTTGCCAAAGTATGAGATAAGTGTCAATGTAGTCAATGTGTGTATTGAATAAGCTGATTTTTTCATTATAGATCAAGAAAGACGAAGCCCGAATCTAAACTGAGGCAAGGGCAAGGTAGTGGACTAGATTGCATATTTCTATACTTTTGAGTATCGAGGTAAGTCTATGCTTAAACAATGCATACATACTTACAATTTGTTAATGCTAGCTAGTATGTAGCATGATTGAGAACCTATGTGGGATGAATGTGGTAGAATTTTTGAATGGATGTATAGTTAAGTAAATAGATATGTGAATGTGTGGTGAGAATGCTAAGTGGTGGGCTAAGTGCAATACCATCTTAATGCATATTGACGATAAGCTGGCTATGTGCGATGCTATCATTAGGTATATTGTCTAGTGGGCTATGTGCGAAACCACTATGAATACCTTTGTGGTAGGCTAAGTGCGGTATTACCTTATTAATTGATTGTGGTGGGCTAAGTGCGAAACCACCAAGAAATTAGCTGTGTGGGTTAGCTGTGTGGTTGTATTATTGAGTTAATTAGCTGTGTGGATGAATTATCGAGAAATGATGTTATGTTGTATATTGTGTAAATGTGTTAGTAAATGCAGGGGTGCATTTCAATGGTTATGAGTATGTGACTCATGATGTGTTGGGAATGTGATAAGGGATGGAAAGAGTAAGCATAGTTGTACATTATATGTTAGTATAATGCTAATTGTTGTTTAGCTTATACTATGATGTTTAATTGTTTATGTGTAAACTTACTAAGCTCAAAGCTTACTCCCTTTCTTTTCCCTTGTTTTATAGAGTAAAAGTGTTGAATCGAGATACGAGGATCAATTGGAAGATTGTCCACATTATCAGCACACTCTGATACATGAGCCTCAATGTTTTGTATATGGCATGTATAGAGGCTAGACAAGTTAATGAACTTTGTTCTAAATGGCTAAGATGTGTTGGCCTTTAGATGGACAGTCTATTTTGTATAATGCCATAGTGGTTGGCTACCTTATTTTATGAAAAGGTTGTAGTTATCTATGTGAGATTGCACTTCAATTTGAATTGTTTATGGATGTGTTGAATGAATGCATATTGTGTATGCTAGAAGGGTGAAAGTAACCATGTGTGACACACGATCAGCCCATGGGCATGGGACTTGGCCGTGCATCCTTTACATGTTAACATTTTAAGTTAGAGTAGACCACGGGCTAGCCACACGGGCGTGTACATAGGCCGTGTGAGTTTAGTCAGTGTTGGCCACGGGCTAGCCACACGGGCGTGTGACTAGGCTTTGAGGCCGTGTGTATGTAGTCAGTATTCACCACGGTTGAGGAGCATGGGCGTGTGGGTCAATGCACGAGCGTGTCTCTTCTTGCACGGGCGTGTTAGCCCTGTACAAAAGAGCCAATTTTTTTTAGATTGGAAAAGTTCCAATTTAGTCTCGGGAGCCCTCGTGTGTATGAGTGAGGCCTCGTAAGTCGAGAATGAGGTTGTTGAGATAACTTAAGAGAGTAGTCACGGTGAGCCTAAGTGGCGATCAAGTGGTTTTATTATGGTAATGCCTCGGGCTCAGTTCTGGCATAGAACCCGGGTAAGGGGTGTTACATCACCTATGTGTGAAAACCTGGGTATTCTATTTATAACGCCAGCAACTATTAAGGGGCGCACAACTTAGACACACGTCCGTGTGCTGGCCCATGTGACGAATCAAATTCTCGCAAATTTGATGCAGGGGACACACGGCCTATCAACACACCCATGGGGCTGACCGTGTGTCACACACGGCCTAGACACACGCCCGTGCGTCTACCCGTATGGACAATTAGAAGGCTATTTTCTAAGCCAATTGTCACCCTGAAACATAAACACACATATATCAACACAAACAACACATAACATGGCAATAATACACTATGAAGAACCACAAATCATCATTCATACACTTCACAATTTACTTTACCATTTGCATGATACTTCACAATTTACTTCACCATTTGCATGAACTTTCACTTTATAAAACTCATCACCATTAAAATGTGAAACTTGACAAATATCGGCTAATTCGTAATGGCCATTAACAAAATGAGTGTATGACATTAGTCGCCAACACTTTGGCTTTCAACTATGACATAACACAAGATGACAAGGTTTCTATACATTCCATACTTAAAATAAGTCAACTTTACTATACAAAAAGAATGATTGATAGTGTGATCTGAGCTCCGACGTTCTACGATCCCCGAGCTAGCTTGGCGATACTACAAGGAAGAGGGGTAGCATATAGCTTAGTAACTTTGCATGAATTAATATAGCAACATAAGTACTCATGGTAAAATCCATTCATCTCATAGAACAATAGCAACACAAGTTCTTAAGTGCTTAGGCATACTTACTCATACTCATTCTTACCATCACACCTCACATTATGGTTTCATAACTTGTATTTTACTCATGATACCTGTATCACTTAGTTACATAATTTAGCACTTATACTAACTTGAACATAAACTTAAATCATCGTCATCCTTAACATAAATGGAACTCATGATCATCCTTGTATAATTTAGCTCTATGTCATCTTGCATACTTAACTCTATTTGCCCGTTGAACTACTCGGAATATCAGAGGATACTCAACTTCATCGTACATGTATCTCAATGCCAATGCCATATCCCAGATATGGTCTTACATGGGATCACCTCTTGATGCGATGCCATATCCCAGATATGGTCTTACATGGGATCTCATCTCACGATGTCAATGCCATGTCCCAGAAGTGGTCTTACATGAGATCGTACATAGATGTCGATGCCATGTCCCAGACATGGTTTTACATGAGATCTTCCTTTGGTGCCGATGCCATGTTTAGGACATGGACTTATACGGGACCTATATATGGTACCGATGCCATGTCCTAGACATGATCTTATATGGGATCATCATTATCTCATGTCGTGACATAGGTATCCTCGTTATTCAGAAATTTCAACCGGGACTTCACTTAGCATAATCAAATGATTTTATATGGGATCATCCTTATCTCATGTCGTGACATAGGTATCCTCGTTATTCTGAAATTTCAACTGGGACTTCACTTAGCATAATCTCATCATTTTCTCATTAAGTCATCTTCAATGAATTTCATGAAAATTATATGCATTTCTCAAAATAATAAGTAATTTAATCATAATAACATATGTAACATTAATTTCACACAAACTTACCTCGGTACTCAAAATGTGTGTGGATGTTCGATTTAGTCTAACACTTTGTCCTTGCCTCGGTTTCAGTCTGGGCTTCGTGTTTCTTGATCTATAATAACAATTTCACTTGTTTAATACTCACATTGACTAAATTGACTCATGAATCACACTTTAGAAAAATTACAATTTTCCCCTAAACTTTTTCATAATTACACTTTTGCCCCTAGGCTCATAAAATGATTTTCATTCAACTTTCTTGTATTTCAAGCCTAGTCGAATCATTTTCTTAACTACAGTAGCCCCTAATTTCCACTATTTAACTCATATATGACCATTTTTATAACTTTTACAATTTGGTTATTTTATGCATTTTTCATGAAAATCACTTAGAAAAAGATGTTTATCATACATCAAACTTTCATATTCTTCCATAAATCATCAAAATACATGCATGTCATACATGGGTAAATTTTTGGACATCAACCCTAGCTCAAAATATAGCTAGAAATAGCTAAATCGAGCTACGAGTATCTTAAAAATAACGAAGAACATTAAAAATGGGGCTAGGATGCACTTACTATTAAGCTTGAAAGATGAACAAACCCTAGCTATTTCTTCCTTAGTGAATTTCGGCCATGGGAGAAGATGGACAAGATTTTTGACTTTATTTTCCCTTTTAATTCTTTTATTAACCAAAGAACAAAAATGCCTTTAAGCTCCTTTCTTGAGATTTTTCCTTCCCATGTCCATTTTTGTCAATCTTAACATATAGTGGTCTAATTGCTAATTAAGGACCTCTAGTAATTTTTATAATTCTATTTCTTACTTAAATCTTCTAGAATCTCATATTTTCTAATCTTTGCAATTTAGTCCTAATGGACAATTTGATCACTAATTAATAAACTTTCTTCATGAAATTTTCACACAATCATGTAAACACCTTATAAGCCTCATAAAATCATAAAACACATATTTCTATTTCAGATTTGTGGTCTTGCAACCACTATTCTAACTAGGCCTTAAATTGGGCTGTTGCAATTCTTCTCTTATGGATTTTTGTCCCCGAAAATCTTACCAGCAAAAAGGTTTGGGTACTGGTTCCTCACAGCCTCCTCGGGCTTCCAAGTAGCCTCTTCTACCTCATGTCTTTGCGATAATACTTTCACAAGTGCCGTATTTTTATTCCTTAACTGTTTGACTTCCCATGCTAGGATCTTAGTCTATTCTTCGCCATATGTCATGTCGGGTTGAATTTCAACCTCTGTCAGTGTAATCACATGCGAAGGGTCTAATCGGTAGCATCGCAACATAGACACGTGAAACACATCATGAATATTTTCTAACTCAGACGGCAAAGCCAGTCGATAGGCTACCATCCCTATCCTCTCGGTGATCTCATATGGTTTGATAATACGCGGACTCAATTTGTCTTTTCGACCAAATCTGAGAACTTTCTTCCATGGTGACACTTTCAAGAATACCTTATCACCAACTTGAAATTCGATCTCTTTTCGTTTCAAGTCCGAGTAGGATTTTTGTCTATCGAAACTAGCTTTTAAATAATCTCAAATCATCCTTACTTCCTCTTCGGTTTCTCTAACCAGATCGACCCCGTGAATCTGATTTTCCTTGAGTTCAATCCAATATAAAGGCGTTCGACACTTACGCCCATGCAAAGCCTCATATGGCGCCATTTTCAAGCTCGGCTGAAAACTATTACTATAAGCAAACTCTACCAACGATAGGTACTTTTCCCAATTGCCCTGAAACTCAAGAACACAACAACGGAGCATATCCTCAAATATCTATATTAACCTCTCTGACTGTCCGTCAGTTTGTAGGTGAAAGGCCGTACTAAAACTCAACTTTGTGCCCAAGGCCTCTTGTAATTTTTTCCAAAATTGGGAGGTGAATCTCGGATCTCTATCCAATATAATCGACAAAGGCACTCCATGAAGCCTTACAATCTCGAAAACATACAAGTTTGCCAACTTATCAAGTGAATAGTCGATACGTACATGTATGAAATGGGCCGACTTCGTAAGTCTATCTACCACAACCCATACGACATCTTTCTTGCTCGGCGTTAATGGCAAACCCGTTACAAAGTCCATGATAACACGGTCCCATTTCCACTCAGGAACCATGGTGTTCGGCCTTTACTTGCTGACAAATCAAGCATCTTGATACAAACTCAAAAATATATTTCTTCATACTCAGCCATCAATACCATTTCTTCAAGTCATTATACATTTTAGTGTTTTTCCCGGATGTATGGATAGGCATCCACTATGTGCCTCGTGTAAAACCTTTCGAATAAGCTCATCATTTCTCGGAACACAAACTTTGTCTCTAAACATCAGACATCCATCAAAATTGATCCAAAACTCAGACTCAACCCTCGACTCACACTGAAATCTTTTGGCTTGGAAGTCACTATCATCTTTCTGAGCCTCGTAAATCTCTTGAAGAAACATCGGTCTAGCCCTCAACTCAGCTAGAACAGAACCATCCTCTAACAAGGTCACCCGAGTATTCAAAGCCCTTAATGCAAATAGGGATTTTCTACTCAAAGCATCAGCGACTACATTCACCTTTCCTGGATGGTAATCAATCACTAACTCATAATCCTTTATCAACTCTAGCCATCTTTGTTGCCTTAAGTTCAATTCCTTTTGAGTGATCAAGTACTTTAAACTTTTGTGATCGGTGAATATCCGACATCTTTCACCATACAAATGGTGTCTCCTAATCTTCAATGCAAACACAATGGCAGCCAACTCTAAATCATATATCAGGTAATTCTTCTCGTGTGGCTTTAATTATCTAGAAGCATACGCTATCACCTTGCCTTCTTGCATAAGCACACAACCCAATCCATTCAAGGATGCATCGCTGTAGATCACAAATTCTTTATTTGGTTTAGGTTGCACTAGAATTGGAGCCTCAATTAGCAATGCTTTTAGTTTCTTGAAACTCTGTTGGCACTTTTCTGTTCATTCAAACTTGACATCTTTTTGTAACAGCCTCGTCATAGGTGTAGCTATCATAGAGAATCCCTTGACAAACCGTCTGTAATAGCCAGCTAGGCCCGGAAAACTTCTAACCTCAGATAAATTTTTCAGCAGTTTCCAATCAACAATAGCTGAAATCTTACTTGGGTAAACTCGGATTCCATCTCCCGAGACAATGTGCCCTAAAAACCCAACCTCTTTGAGCCAAAATTCAGTTTTACTAAACTTGGCATACAACTGATTATCTCGTAAAATCTGTAAAACCATCCTCAAATGTTCGACATGCTCATGCTAATCACGAGAATATATCAATATGTCATCAATAAAAACCACAATAAACTTATCCAAGTATGGCCAAAATATACGGTTCATTAAATCCATAAACACAGCATGGACATTTGTTAAGCCAAAAGGCATAACTAAAAATTCATAGTGCCCATACCTTGTCCGAAAAGCAGTCTTTGGCACATTTGAGTCATTTACTCTGAATTGGTAATATCCCGACCTCAAATCTATCTCGGAAAACACAGTGGCTCCCCTCAATTGATCAAAAGAATCGTTGATTCTTGGCAATGGGCACTTGTTTTTCACGGTAATCTTATTAAGCTGTCGATAATCTATACACAATCTCATGGAACCATCTTTCTTTTTCACAAATAGCACTGGAGCACCCCACGGAGAATAACTCGGTCTGGCAAAACCTTTATCCGTTAACTCTTGCAACTGTGCCTTTAATTCCTTCAGCTCAGTTGGAGCCATTCTGTAAGGAGCAATCGATATAGGTGTAGTACCGGGAGCTAACTCAATGCTAAATTCAACCTCTCTAACCGGAGGCAACCTTGGCAATTCTTCTGAGAATACATCTGGGTACTCACATACTATCGGCACTGATTCAATCTTTAACTCAGTTTTTTTAGCATTCATAACAAAAGCAAGATATGCTTCATACCCCTTTCTTACATACCTCTGAGCAGACATATGAGAGATCATTACAGGCGATCTATCTTGTTCATCTGATTCAACACGAAGAGTGTCTCCATTTTTACATCTCAATTCAATGTATTTCTTTTCATAATTTACTGTCACATCATGAGTGGTTAACCAACCCATACCAAGAATTATATCGAATTCATCAAATGGCAATAGCACAAGATTTGCCTTAAAATAATGACTTCTAATCATCAATGGACAATCTTTGCATACCTTATCAACTAATACACTTTTTCCTAAAGGATTGGACACTTTTATCACGAATTCTGTGGACTCTACTGGCATGCTCATACTAGAAAATAATTTCATGCAAATATATGAATGGGTAGACCCCATATCAATTAAGGCAACAACATTAGTATCATGGAGAGAAAATGTACCCGTAATTACATCAGGGGATGACGTCTCTTCGAGAGCACGAATGGTATAAGTCCTCGCAGGCACTCTACCCTCAGATCTTGTAGCCTGCTCTTTGGGAGTAATCTTACTACTCATCCCACTTCCCGAGTTTCTCTGTTGTCTCCCTCTAGTAGTACTTCCCGATTTCGCACTCTAAATTTTCTCTTTTTCAACCATCTCGTGGCATTCTCTAATAAACTGATCTTGGGAACCACACTTAAAACAAACCCTCTCATGTGCTTGGCACTCACCGGGGTGACGTCTGCCACACTGTGGGCATTCCGGTCAGTTAGGTCGAGTGTTCCCAACACTTGCAACTGAAGTAGTCTGAGCCTCGATCCTCGAGTACTGTTTACTCTTACTTCTGTTTGAAAACCCAGCTGAAGTAGCTGATTGGGTAGGGAAGTCTCTTGACTTCTTGGATAAAGATTGAAACAACTTGTTCATTTGTCTCTTCTTGAGTCACGAGACTCCATCTCAGCTTTCCTTTTCGCTTTCACCAATTTCTCTGCCTTACAAGCCCGGTCTACTAGCACAACAAATTCTTTCAATTCGAGGACACCAACAAACAATCTGATATCTTCATTTAAACCATCCTCAAACCGTTTACACATAATGGCTTCAGTGGGTACACACTCTCGCGTGTATTTGCTGAGCCTTACAAACTCACACTCATATTCGGTTACTGTCATCCTACCTTGTTTCAGTTTATTGACTTCCTTTCTTTTCTGGTCGATAAAACTCTGGCTAATATACTTCTTCCGGAATTCTTCTTGGAAAAACTCTCATGTGATCTTTTCCCTTGGTACAACCGACACAAGGGTGTTCCATCACTGATAAGCAGAATCTTTCAAAAGAGACACCACACACTTCATGTACTCTTCAGGTGTGCAAGACAACTCATCAAATTCTGGGTTAACATCTTTACTAGCCCTGAATTCTTCGGCTCCTTGCTTTCAGATTCTATCAATCGGGGGCTTTTCTCTTCTTACCACTTCTACCACTTGGGGAGCTACTAGGGTAGGCTGAAGAATAGGTGGGGGTGGAGGGGGTTGTGCATTCGTGTTCGTACGAACGAACTCCGTATACCATGCATTCATCATGTGGAGAAAGACTTCCCTAGCCTCTTCTCCTCCTCTCTGAACCATGGTCGTAGGTCTATTCTCATTTTTATTTGGCACCGTCCCTTCGGCAGGAGCCGATGCGTTACTTTCTACATCATCCGCTACAGCTTTATCGGTATCCATTTACTATATGAAAACACAATTTAAATCGTCAGGAGTCGTCACACTATCATTACATAAATGCTTATATGTATGGCATGTATAGCTAGACTCATGTATACACTATGTTAGTCTGAGAATCAACTAAACCATAGCTCTAATACCACTGAATGTAACGCTCTTTACCCATATTCAACTCCGGAACTGGGTACGAGGCATTACCGGTCTTAACTTGCTTGAACAATACAGCTTGGGCTATTAAATTTCTTTTCAACTTAAAACTTCTCATTCACATTCATATCATCCTTATTATGGGCCTATGAGGCCCCAAACATGCATACGGAGGGTTTCAAAATTTAATCGAAAACTTTTGCGCACTTAGAAAATTTTTACCTAACCAGGGCCATACGCCCGTGTAAAATGGGACACGCCTGTGTGGGCAGGCCGTGTGGTCACACGTGCCTATATCCCTAGCCAGTGTAGAATTTATTTTTCATTTCGAACCTACAGGGGTCTTCAGAGGGTCGGGCACACACCCGTGTCCCTCACACGGCCTAGACACGCCCGTGTCCTCGCCCGTGTGTGAAAACCTAGGTATTCTGTTTATGACGTCAGCAACTCTTAAGGGGCACACGGCCTGGACACACGCCCGTATACTGGCCCGTGTGACGAATCAAATTCTTGCAAATTTGATACAGGGGAAACACGGCCTATCAACACACCCATGGGGCTGACCGTGTGTCACACACGGCCTAGACACACGTCCGTGTGTCTACCCGTGTGGACAATTAGAAGGCTATTTTCCAAGCCAATTGCCACCATGAAACAGAAACAAACATATACCAACACAAACAACACATAACATGGCAATAATACACTATGAAGAACCACAAATCATCATTCATACACTTCACAATTTACTTCACCATTTGCATGAACTTTTACTTCATAAAACTCATCACCATTAAAATATGAAACTTGACAAATATCGGCTAATTCCTAATGGCCATTAACAAAATGAGTGTATGACATTAGTAACCAACACTTTGGATTTCAAATATGACATAACACAAGATGACAAGGTTCCTATACATTCAATACTCCAAATAAGTCAACTTTACTATACCAAAAGAATGATTGATAGTGTGTGTAACACCCCTAACCCGTATCCGTCGCCAGACTAGGGTTAAAGGCGTTACTAAATCGATCAAAAACATTTACAGAAATATCATACAATTGAATATTAACCTCAACCATAATGTCCCCTTGGTAGGTCATCGAGACCTAAAACATACTATAAGCCGGATCGGGACTTAACCGGAACACATACAAAATTCTCAAAAAATTTGAAACTTTTCTAAGTTTCAGGGGTTACACGCCCGTGTGGGCAGGCCGTGTGCCTCCCACGGCTGCTAGACACAATCGTGTGTCCTCTCCATGGTCGAAACTGACCTTTGCTCCACGTCCACCAAGCACGCCCGTGTAATTTGGCCGTGGTCGATCTTGTCAAAAATCACACGGCTACTAGGCACGTCCGTGTGCCAAGGCCGTGTACTCTTATGCTAGCTACTGACTTAGCCCCACGGTCACTAGGCACGCCCGTGTGCCACAAACGTGTGACATAATAGGCCATTTTCAAGGCCAAAATGCCACCTACTTGGGTCTTACCTACAAGCAATATTTACCAACACTTTTCATGCATACTAGACAACCAAAATAACCATTCAATCTAATCATTCAATATCCATTTCAACCATGCCAACTTTCAAGACCAAAACATATGTATATCAAGTATAATTCATCCAAATGCTTACCCAAAAACTTGACCAATTCATGTGCTTCAACCATACCAAGGTATACTTCATATATCACATTCATTTAAACATAATACCAACATATAACTAGCCAAATCACATGGCTAAATTTACTTCATTTACAAATACAAAAGACTATCCGATACATGCCATATCTAGCAAAATATATATCCAAAATGTACCATAAACAAATTGAATAGTGTGATGACGATCCTTGACGGTCTCGAGCCTTCAGTAGCTTTGACGACCTATAAAACAAAGAAAACGCACACACGGAGTAAGCTTTCCAAAAGCTTAGTAAGTCATAATACAAACAAACTTAGCATAGAAGGCATATATACTCATAGATACATTGGCACATCTATTCACTTAGCAAATTATCATGTATATACTTTGGTCCATGTACTTGGCCATATTTGCCACACTCATCAATTCAAAAGTCTCATATATACAAAGCTCTTTCATGCTTACTATCACATCTCATATTGTTATCCAAATATACATAATCATCATAATAAGATCACATAGGAATTACCTTATATACACACTTAGTGTATGAATTTAATGTACCTGAAATGGATTCACTATTTACATGGCCTTTTCGTATCACAGACTTGCCCGTTGAACCGTAAGGAAACTAGTAGGGTACTCAGAAAGCTCAGAATAGTCATACAATGCCAACGTCCCAGACGAGGTCATATATGCACTTAGATATCAATGTCACTGTCCCAGACAGGGTCTTACACGAATTAATACGATGCCGATGTCCCAGACATGGTCTTACACGTAAATATAATATCGATGCCAACGTCCCAGACGTGGTCTTACACGTAACGCTCATATCGATGCCTATGTCCCAGACGAGGTCTTACACGAAATCTCAAATCAACACCAACGACCCAGACGTGGTCTTACATGATAAAAACAGAACAAATACCTATGTCATGACATAGCTAATCCCATCTATTCCTAGGTTCATACGGGACTTTTCGGATATTGTCTCTAAGTAATCTTTATCTCGGAATTCATGAACAGATCATATCATGAGTATTCATTGATAACCAGAATCATAAGAACATACATAATTCAATACGAATACTTTTATTTGCATAATGACTTACCTCAGATTCGATTTAACAGAAACGAAAATGACTGCTCGGTTACTTTCACTTTCCCGCGATCTAAATCTGTTTTCTTCGGTTCTTGATCTATACATATTCAGAATTAACCCTTTTATTCACTAACTCATTCAATTCAATCCAATGACACACATTTAGGGCTATTTACAAATTAACCCTCATCAATGTCCATTTTTCTCAAAACATCAAATTCACAAAATCATTACACATCTAAGCTTAACCGAATGCACATATATATCATACAAGCCCATATTTTCCATCAAATTTGCAATTTAGTCCTCAAAAATAATATTTTCTCGATTTAGCCCTAATTAGCTAAATTCATCAAAAATTCAAGAACAAAGTATGTTCATCTAGCTCAAATCTTTCATTTAACACCATAAATCATCACAAAGCTCAACATATCATCAATGACACATTTCATGAACAACATCAATTCATCAAATTAAGACATGGGCTTGATAGTAGACTAAGCAACAATCTCAAAAACATAAAAATCATCAAAAACCAAAGCAAAAACATACCTTAATTTGCAATAGAAAGGTTGAATACCCTAGCTAGATTTATTTATTTTCTTTCCTTGCTTGTTTCGGTCAAGTAAAGAGAAATAAAAGATGAACACTTCATCTTTTTGTTTCATTAATTTAATGCTAGCAATTCATTACCAAAATAGCCTTCATTCATACATTTATAACATATAATTTACAAGGTCATTCATGACTTTAGCCGTCCACTAAACATGATAATGGCTTAATTACCATATAAGGCCTCAAACCTTTGCAAAGCCACAACACATTGATACCTTAACAAATAGCAAGCAACTTTCACATTTAATGCAATTCAATCCTTTTGTTAAATTAAACACACAAACGAACAAATTAACTTACGAAAATTTAACACATACTTAAACACTCATCAATGGCACAGAAAATAATATTAAAATATTATACAGACTTGGATTTGTGGTCCGAAACCACTTTTTTGAATAGGGTATAAACCGTACTGTTATAGTGTGATCCGAGCTTCGATGTTCTATGATCCCCGAGCTAGCTTGGCGATACTACAAGGAAGAGGGGAAAGAGAGGGGGTAGGCATATAACTTAGTAAGCTTGCATGAATTAATATAGCAACATGAGTACTCATGGTAAAATCCATTCATCTCATAGAACAATAGCAACACAAGTTCTTAAGTGCTTAGACATACTTACTCATACTCATTCTTACCATCACACCTTACATTATGATTTCATAACTAGTATTTTACTCATGATACCTGTATCACTTAGTTACATAATTTAGCACTTATACTAACTTGGACATAAACTTAAATCATCATCATCCTTAACATAAATGGAACTCATTATCATCCTTGTATAATTTAGCTCTATGTCATCTTGCATACTTAGCTCTTTTTGCCCGTTGAACTACATGGAATATCGCAGGATGCTCAACCTCATCATACGTGTATCTCGATGCCGATGCCATATCCCAGATATGGTCTTACATGGGATCTCATCTCACGATGTCGATGCCAAGTCCCAGACGTGGTCTTACACGAGATCATACATAGATGTCGATGCCATGTCCTAGACATGGTCTTACACGAGATCTTCCTTTGGTACCGATGCCATTTCCTAGATATGGTCTTATACGGGATCTATGTTCTGTGCCGATGCCATGTCCCAGACATGGTCTTATACGGGACCTACATTCGGTGCCGATGCCATGTCCCAGACATGGTCATATACAAGACTGTCCTTATCTCATGTCGTGACATATGTATCCTTGTTATTCCGAAATTTCAACCGGGACTTCACTTCCTCATTTTCTCATTAAGTCACCTTCAATGAATTTCATGAAAATGATATGCATTTCTCAAAATAATAAGTAATTTAATCATAATAACATATGTAACATTAATTTCACACAAATTTACCTCGGTACTCAAAATGTGTGTGGATGTTCGATTTAGTCCAACACTTTGTCCTTGCCTCGGTTTCAAGCCGGGCTTTATTTTCTTGATCTATAATAACAATTTCACTTGTTTAATACTCACATTGACTAAATTGACTCATGAATCAAACTTTGGAAAAATTACAATTTTACCCCTAAACTTTCTCATAATTACACTTTTACCCCTAGGCTCGTAAAATATTTTCATTCAATTTTCTTGTATTTAAAGCCTATCCGAATCATTTTCTTAACTACAACAGCCTCTAATTTCCACTATTTATCTCATGTATGACCATTTTTATAACTTTTACAATTTGGTTCTCTTATGCATTTTTCATGAAAATCACTTAGAAAAAGATATTTATCATACATCAAACTTTCATATTCTTCCATAAATCATTAAAATACATGCATTTCATACATGGGTAAATTTTTGGACATCAACCCTAGCTCAGAAATAGCTAAATTGAGCTACGAGTATCTTAAAAATACGAAGAACATTAAAAATGGGGCTAGGATGGACTTACTATCAAGCTTGGAAGATGGACAAACCCTAGCTATGTCTTCCTTAGTGAATTTCGGCCATGGTAGAAGAAGATGGACAAGATTTTTTACTTTATTTTCCCTTTTAATTTTTTTATTAATCAAAGGACAAAAATGCCCTTAAGCCCCTTTCTTGAGATTTTTCCATCCCATGTCCATTTTTGTCCATCTTAACATATAATGGTCTAATTGCTAAATAAGGACCTCTAATAATTTTTATAATTCTATTTCATACTTAAATCTTCTAGAATCTCATATTTTCTAATCTTTGCAATTTAGTCCTAATGGACAATTTGATCACTAATTAATAAAATTTCATCATGAAATTTTCACACAATTATGCAAATACCTCATAAGCCTCATAAAATCATAAAACACATTTATACTTCAGATTTGTGGTCTCGCAACCACTATTCCGACTAGGCCCTAAATCGGGCTGTTACACCCTATGTTCAACACTTGTGCTCACTCTACCTGATTTCTAACTGAAAATTTATGTGGATATAGATGACTCAGGTTTTGGGGTAGGAGTTGTGCTTCAGCAAAAAGGCAAACCAATAGTTTTTTTAGTAAGGGGTTAGGGGTAAGGCATTAGACACTATCGATCTATGAAAAAGAAATGATGGTTGTGTTATTGGCAGTAAGGAAATAACATGCTTACATGATGGAGAGGCATTTCAAGATTCGGACAGATCATCAAAGTGTTAGGTTTCTGTCAGACCAACAAGTAATCACCCCATTTCAGTAAATGTGGGTTGCAAAAAAGTTAGGGTATGATTATGAAGTTGTTTATAGGAGGGGATTGAGCAATGCTGCAACTGATGCTCTCATGAGGATCAAGTCCGCCATTACTAGTCAGGTTTGGCAAATGACAGAGGTTACTATGGTTTATCGACTTGCTAAACTAGGTACAAACACTTTACCTCTCTGATTTAAAGCCCCATAAATTCTGTGAGGAAGTTAAGAACCAATCTTTCCCACACCCCAAGCATGCATGGGATGGGAGATTTCTAAGAAGAAAAGGTAAGATTGTGGTGGGTAGTGATGAGGAACTTAAGAAGGCCCTATTTCAATAGTTCCATGTTGGTGCCATTGGAGGACATTCTGGTGTATCTGCTTCAAGAAATTGAATGGTGTCTCTACTACATTAGAAGGGTATGTCCAAGGATATTAAGACTTAGATCAAAGAGTTTCCTAGCTACAACCATTGCCAATACTAGATAGGGCATGGTATTTTGTTAGCATGGATTTTATAAAGGGTCTTCTAAAATTCAAGGGCAAGTCTATGATACTGGTTGTGGTTGATCGACTTACAAAATTTGGACATTTTCTGGCTATATCCCACCCCTATACAATAATGAAAGTGGCTCAAAAATAGATGGCTCACATTTTCAAATTACATGGTCTGCCTAACTCTATAATCTTAGATAGAGACAGAATCTTTGTTAGCAACTTTTGGCAGGACCTTTTCAAGTGAGTTAGGACTAAGTTGCATCTTTCAACTGCCAATCACCCTGAGTCTGATGGACGGAAAGATGTGTTGAATAAGTTTCTTGAAGGATATCTCAGGTGTATGATAGGGGAAAGTCCTGGTGATTGGCTATATTGGCTCCCCATAGCAGAGTGGTGGTACAATTCCACTCGTCACTCGACTATCTATACCACTCCATATGAGGCACTCTATGGCCAACCTCCCCTACACCATATACCTTATTTGGCTGGTGCTTCTCTAGTAATTATAGTGGAGAAAAGCTTGCAACAAAGGGAAGCTGCTAGGAAGTTTCATTTTAAAAGAGCTCAAGATCCAGTAAGGTAGCAGACATATAAACATATGAGTAAGAGGTAGTTTAAGGAAGGTGATTTGGTTTATCTGAGGCTACAACCTTACAGGTGGCACTTTGTCAAAAGAAGATAGAATCAGAAGTTGTCTCCCAAGTATTTTGGGCCTTTCCTAGTAGTAGCCCGAGTAGGAAAGGTAACATTTAGGTTGCAACTTCCTCCTAGCTTAAGAGTGCATCCTACATTTCATGTTTCTCAGCTTAAGGAGTATGTGGGAGTGGCTCCTGTGCAGAATGTGTTACTTGTGGTAGATGCTAGTGGAGCATGGGCCAAAGAACTAACTCATCTTTTGGACCGTCATATGGTATAGAATAGAAATCATGTAGCTACTGGGATTCTGGTCAAATAGGCCAATTCTTTTCCTGAATATGCTACCTGGGAATCCCTCGAGCATATCAGAGCCAAATTTCCTCAATTTAATCCTTGAGGACAAGGATCGTTGCAGGAGAGGAGTAATTGTTATGAGTTAAAAACTATAATAAAAACGGTGTGTAATAGTTCCAAGTGAAACAGGGTGTATAGAAGCTTTAGTGAAACGGGGTGTTTTGATCTTAGTGAAATGGGCATATAGAAGCTTTAGTGAAATGGAGCATTTTGATCCAACTCAGCTTTGGTAGTAGCCAACTTTGGAGTCATTATTGTTTTCTCTTTCTTCCTTTTCTTTTTAACCAATGGTTGTAACAAAGAGAAGGCATGAATTGAGTATTGTGAAAATTGTCTCTCTTTTCTCTCTCTTACTCTTGTTTGCTCTTCTCTTTTCTTGTGAGTTTTCTGCTTTCAGATTTGTGGTTTATCAGTTCCACCTGCACAACACCACCACTACCATTCGCATGATTCTTTTTCCCCAAGCCTCATATTGTTCACACAACTTCATTGTTGTTCATGCGATTTCGTTGTCCCAAGCCATTGTCTTAACTCTTAACATCGTGGATGTTGTTTGTGTGACTCACTCCTCCACTGTTGTGAATTTGCTTTGCTTTTTATTTTTTCTGGGCTTTTGAATTTGATTTGGTTGTCTTTGGGTTTTTGATTTTTAGAATGTTTTTGTTTAGTTATTGGGTTGATTTTAACACTTAATTCAATTATTGTTTAATTCTAATTTAAGACTCTTTTTCTTCTTGTTCATTGTTGGATTTTGGAAGTCACTTTTTATTTAATCATCTAATTGGATAAAAAAAATTGAAATACCAAAATCAGTTTTCTTTTCTAACTGAAATTGTAATTTGCTTTTATTTACAGTAGAAGTTAAATCCATATTTCAGCCCAATAAGCATAACTTCTGACCTTTATAATCTAACCATTAGTACTCAACAGGCTACAATCCATTCCTTGAAAACCAACAAAAAGAATTGGAAATTTTTAAAAGAGATAATCAAAGATAAAAAGCTTTTTGACGGAAATTTTAAAAATATTGACAACTTTCAGTTTTAGGGTACTAGAACTTGAAAATTTCCTTAAGTTTTTTTTTTTTTTAGTTTTTAGACTTTCAAGTAAGGGCGAGTAAATTTGATTTTATTCGAAGAAATAATTTATCTTAATTTCAAGTTAATTGAATTGAATTATTCGAGTTATTTAGTTTTTTGAATCAATTTGAATAAGTAATTTAGTTTTTCTAGTTCAAGCTGAATTGAATTTTACAATTTGAATAATAAATTTGTGTAAATATTCATTTGGTCTTTGTCAATTTCGAAAAGTGAATAAATTTTTCTTTTTTAACAAAAATTACAAAAATCCAAAATATTTATAAAAATTCCAATATTTCATAATTTTTTAAAAAATATTTTAAAATTTAAAAATTCTAAAACAATCTAAAAATATATAAAAAGTTTAAAAAATAAAAAAAATTTCAAAATAAAAATTTTGAAGACCTAAACAAGTAAATTAACAATTCAAGTTTATCATACTAAAGTTTTTTTTCTCTTATTTTGCTTTGAAAAAATTTTCAAATATATTTGGTTTCAAATTATTTGCTCTATCACGAAATTAGTTATATTGTAACAATATTTTAATTTGACATATTTATTTATTTTTAATTCAACTTGATTTGACTTAGAATTTCATTTCGCTCGATTTGATTTAAAAAATAATCGAATTTAGAGAACAAAATAAAACTTGTCGACTTGACTAATGTAAATTTTTTTAACTTGATTTAATCAAACGTTGATGAAGTTATTGCCAGCGCTAGATTTGTAGTATTGAAGAACATTCATTTTGCTGTTTTTTTAAATTAAATTAAAATTAAATTGTTTATTTTTTTTTTCCATATAATGATGTAAAGTCCAAGTAATCCATGTCATTTCATCATCCAATAAAAAAAAACAGAAAATTGCAACATTAATAAACCTTAAAAATTAGTCAGAAGTACAAGATTAAAATTACTCAAATTAAATTAGGAATAATTATTGGCAATAAGGAATGAAAAAACAGAAAAAACAGGTAATCAAAATTATTCGCAAGAGGAAACGGTTGTTAATGATGGGAGTAGAATATATTAACGCGTGAAGTCCCAAATTTAAGCCAGGACTAATTCTACAACGTAAGTAAAAATAGAATTTGGCTTTTTAAATTTCTCCCTAAACTATCGAATCTTGTTTAATGCGCAGATACATATACTTTGTTCTTATTCTTCTTTTTTCAAATTAGTAAATATTAAACTTGTGTGATACAACACTTCAATATATACGCCTTCGCTGGTAAACGTAAATATATAACACAACACGAACAAATAATATGCTTGACGTAATACTAACAATAATAGAAAAGAATCAAAGAGTGGAATTGGGTGAAGGCAGCGCATCTTCTCCATTGAATATGTGTTTCTCCATTTTCCATCTCTGGAGTTCTTTGAATAACAATCCTTTGTTTTCCTCCTCTCCTTCATATTCCTTCACTCGAACAAGCTTTCCCTTCTTGATTTTGTATCCTATATTAAAGCACATGTTTTCTCTGCTTTTGGTGGAAATGAGAAGAAGAAGAAGAAGAAGAAGAAGAAGAAGAAGAAGAAGAAGAAGAAGAAGAAGAAGAAGAAGAAGAAGAAGAATGCATTTTATGGCATTCTTCTCTTTTGACTTTGTTCTTGTTTTTAGAGTTTGTTTTTTTAGTGGATGTATGACGATGAACACAAGAAATATTGACATGACTTTAAGGACAAACAAGAGCTTTCATGTTTGAGGATAGTTGATTCAATTACGCCCAAATTAAGAATGTTTCTTTGTCAGCCTTGTTTTGGGCAAACTTGGACGTTTCCACCAACTACTTTCCATTGCTTGGTAGAAACGAGAATGGCTTAAACATGCATTTCGTATCTCAATTTGCCACATTCTCTCCACTTGATATTTAGGTTTTTTTTTTTTTTTAATTTTTTTTTAATCTTAGCTTAGCATCTAAACTTTATGTCTTTAATGGATTTGATAGTTTTTCATAACACAATTAATAAGAAATCTCAAAATAATATAAAAATAAAAATCTAAAAATTTTAACATACAATAAATTGTATGTTAAATTGTTTTTTTTTTTAAATTTACTCAAAAATTATTATTGGTGTAATGGTTGAGGACTTGTTTATATCTCCATTAAACATGGGGTCAATGCTTAATATGTTAATTTTTAGTTCTTTTATTTAAAAACTATATAAAAATATGAAAAGATAAAAGGACCATCAAAATAATAATAGTAGTCATCTAATAAAAGTATATATTAGTCATTTCCTAACTGAGTTTATTTTTTTAAAAAAAAATTAATTCTTTTAGGGAATAAATTATATTCTTAAAAAGTATAGTTTTTAGGCACCAATAAAATAGTGCCACATCACTTAATTTTAAAGATAACAAAGTATTATCATTTTGGTCTCTTTTAAGTACTTGTATATAAGATACTTTTGGTATGTTTTTGATGGCATGTAAATGGTCATATGTGATATCAATTGGTAGATAAAAGAACTAGGTTCTATGCTTTAAATGTGGTTATGTTGCTTTGATTTGATCAATGATGTTTTTACATAAATGCGGTGCCTTTGAATGACATATTAGTTAAATGAATTAGGATGTTTGAAATGGTATGTTTATGAGTGTTTGAATGATGTTTAGGTCAATTGGATGTGTGCATAAATGGGATGGATGATTAGGTGTGTTTTGGCCTTGAAATGGCTTATTTTTAGGGTCAAATTTTGGAACACACGGCCTGGGACACAGGCTGTCACACAACTATGTGTCATTTGTAAATTGTTAGCGTATCAAGTCAATGTGTTACACGACCTAGCACACGACCTGCAAAACTGTCGTGTGTCGCAACTCAGAGCGTTACACAGTCTGGCACACGGCTTGCAACACGGTCGTGTAACCCAACTCAGTGAGTTACATGGGTAGAGACACGGGCTGGAACACGGCCGTGTGTCCCTTTGTTCGATTGTTATACGACCTAGGCTATGTCACATGGTTTGGACACATGGTCATGTGGCCCCTGTTTTCAAATTTTGCAACATTTTCCCAAGTCTTCTATTTTGTTTCAAATTAGTCCTGAATTGCTTCTAAGTTATTTTTAGGGCCTCAAAGGCTTGATTTAGCTACCAATTGTATGTGTTTGATAGGTTTTTAATGAGATTAATTTATTTACTGTTATGATGTTAAATGTTGTTCCGATTGTTTGGTAATGCTTCGTAACTATAATCTGACAACGGAGACGGGTTAGGGGTGTTACATCAATGCCCAAAATCATTGTATATATAAGTGAGTACTCACAATTCTATGGCATGCCAACTATATCCAATGGTTTCAAGATCACAACGCTAAAATATCCGAAATCAAACACATCACTTATCCATTATCCGTGCATTATCACTGCATATTTGTATCTTTAGCAAAACACTGTCACTAACATTTAACACATACATATCATGTACAAATTTGCACTTTCACAACAGTTATCATAACCACATATCACATGTTATAGCATTTCATCTCAATTCACATATTCACAAACATATAAGCACATAGTTCACAAGATAACATAAGTATGAGAAAGCTTACACTCAGAATTTAGAGTAGGGGTTTAGGCTACTACTAAATTCCCTAATAACACATTGAATCATGTCCACAAGTAATTATTCCAAACACTCACCAATTACGCTTTCGTCGAAAAGTCGAAAGCACAAACTAGCTTTTCTTGCCTTTATCTCTACTCGTAGAAGGTCCTATCGAATCTGAAACTTCAACACAAGTATTCACACCATAATGCATTCAATAATCAGCTAAGAACTCACCACAAGCAATCCAAAAACATAAGCCTAAACTAAGTTCTCATGTAATTGAAACCTTTAACAAAGCTAACTTTAAACTCAAATATCTTGGTCTATACTCAATCTTTTCGCCTAAAACCAATTCCGTTTATCTTATAATTCAGCAACGACTAATTCCCAACCTTTAAACTGCACAAAATACTTAGTTCAAAGTATTGACTTTTTCTACATGTTTATGGCAATTTTAACGTAAGAAATCATCAATGAAAATTCAAAGTAAGTTTAGAAACCTTCTAATCATGTTAAAACTAATTGAAAAACACTTTGAAACCATGTTTTTACTCAAAATCCTGAAATCCACCATTAACAACTCAATTTTCGGCTTTTATTCAAAACATACGATTTAATGGCTAAAAATTTAGTTTGAAAGACTAGATAACATTAGAAACTCATAAGGAATCGAATCGTTACCTTAGTTGATGAAAAATCAAGCGTTTGAGAAAACCCGAAACCTTGATAATGGTGAAAACTATGGTGTTTTTAGGTGTTTTTCTTAACTTTTATAGAGATTTATAACTTAAGAGATGATAGAAATAAAAAAGAATTAGGATTTGGAATTCAAAATTGATTGGGAGAGTTGGGAGAACTATGGACGGCACAAGTATGAGAGGAAAAGAAGACTATGGTGAAAATAAAACTATAAATAGGGGTTTTTAGTTTGGATTTTAAAATCCAGTCTAATTGCCTCTTAAAAACTCACAATTTTGACTCTTTTACAAATCATTCCAATTTTTAAAATTGAAGATCTTTAAAACTTTTTTCAAAAATTGATTTAATTTTCTAAAAGCCATAGTAAAAAACATTATCAATTAACCATGTCACAAAATTGCAAACACTCTAGGCTAAAATCTCTAAAATACCTCTAAAACTCTTAGGCCCTATTTTGAGGTGTTATAGGATTGTGAATACTCACCCTTGTGCTGTGTTTTTGGGGCGTTAAGGCCCGGGGTAGTTTTAGAGAGATGAAGGAATGTGAGCTCAGCTCCATTCACCTGGATATGTTGATGTGTTGGAGAGTGTTAGCTAAATGATATGCTTTTGGGATATGTTTGACTCATCAAGTCATTGGTGTGTTGGAGATCCATGTATCCAATGTGTGGTGATAAATCCCACTTTTATGTTTCATAACTCAAGTGTCAAATTATCATTAAATGAAATATTACGAAAATGTATACATAAATATGTGATTAATAAGTTAGTTAAGTTGGTAAAGATTGCATGAATATCTAAGTATGTCATCATAGAAATTTGTTTAAGTAACCGTGCTTTGATCATTTTCTTATAACGTTTGAATTCATGTTTATTTTGTGGTTATTCTGATCATTTACTGACCTTGTTTAAGCTCATCCACTCTTTTTAAACCTTTGTAGACAGTTAACGTTGTGGTGTAAATGGTGTGGAAATACAAAGGAAGCGATCTAGGTTAGACTTAGTAATTGAGTCGGTAATTTTATAGTTATTATTTTGAACTGTGGGAATAAGGCAATGCGGAAGATTTGTTAGTTGATTACTGCCATGATGTTTAGACAATTTGTAACACTCCAACCCGTAACCGTCACCGGTCTAGGGTTAAGAGGCATTACCAGGCAATTGGAAACTTTTACTGACATTTCATAGCAAAATTTGACAAATCACATCAAAGTGTCCCTTAAGTAGGTCTACAAGATCTTAAACATGCTTTAGAATAGGGCCGGGACTAAACCGAACACATACGAAAATTCTCAGAAATTTAAAATTTTTTCAAAGTTATAGAGGTTACACACCTGTGTGGGCAGGCACACGGCCTCAGACACGCCCGTGTGTCTAAGCCATGTCAAAACAGGGCATACGTACTGACTTGTCCACACGGCCGTGGACACGCCCGTGTGCCTCACCCGTGGTTGCTACTGACTTGCACCACACGGCCAGTCACACGCTCGTGTGTCTAGCCTATGGTCGCTATTGACTTGATCCACATGGCTAGTCACATGCCCGTGTGTCTTGTCCATGGTCGAGTCTAACTTGTTTTAAATTTCAACCACGAGGGACACGGTCGAGCCACATGCTCGTGTGGACAATTATAGGCCATTTTCAAGGCCAAAATGCCACCTACACATTGGGTTATCCCTACAAGCAACATACCAATTCAATCCAAGCATCATAGGCAACCAAAACACACCAAAATATGCATCATTTCTAACCACTTATGAGCTCAAGAATCACACCAACTTATAAGCCATTTAGCTCAACTTATTCACAAACATTTCTAAACATAACTTATCCACAACTTACCATTAATAATATGCTAACTATGCATCCATAAGCTTACCATTATTATGACCATTTTATTAACCACCAAAACTAAGCATCATAAGACATGGCTACACATTCATAACTTAACCATTTATCTAGCCATATCACATTGCTATATACATGTCTCAAACATACTCCAAAACAACTAGCCTATACATGCCATACTTTAATATCTATACATTTTCAAAAGGTACTAAAATGTGATTTGAGTAGTGTGATGACAATCCTCAACAATTCCCTAACCTTTCATAGCTTTGATGATCTGTAAAACAGAGTAAACACACACAAAGTAAGCTTTCCAAAAGCTTAGTAAGCCATATACAAATAAACTTATCATATAATTCACATTATCATATCAATACATGTATCATTAACAAATCTCAATATCAAATTCATAATTTTTCATTGGCTCATTATTTAGCCATTGCTTATCAATCATCATATCTCCATCCATCTCATTTGCTCTTATCATATTCATTCATATATCGTATTTTAGCTCATTGCATCTATGTACATATTTGCTCACCTTTCATGCCTATTCAAAGCATATGCATCAAACGTACCTGAAACAAATATACAACTTACATAGTCATTCATTTCTCGGACTTGCCCGTTGAACCGTTCGGAACTAGATAGGATACTCAGAATGCTTGGAATAGTCGTACAATGCCAACGTCCCAGACGTGGTCTTACATGTACTAAGATATCGATGCCACTGTCCCAGACAGGGTCTTACAACAATCAAATACGATGCCAATGTCCCAGACATGGTCTTACACGTAAATCTCATATCGATGCCAACGTCCCAGATGTGGTCTTACACGAAATCTTGAATCAACGCCAACGTCCCAGACTTGGTTTTACATCGGAAACCTATGTCATGACATATGTAATCCTATCTATTCCTAGGTGCGTACGGGACTTCTCGGACTTTGTTATACCATCGATTCTTCTTCGAATTTCATGAACTCATCATATCATATACATTCATCATGATAAATTTTCATATGAACATTCAAATATCAATGTAAATACATTTATTTGTATATAAACTTACCTCGGATTTGGTTAACGTATGGACTCGACTACTCAATCACTTTCGACTTTCCGCGATCTAAGTCCGTTTTCTTCGGTACTTGATCCATACATATTCAAATTTAATGCATTTATTCACCAAATAATTCAATTCAATACCAAAACACATATTTAGGGTAATTTATAAATTATCCCTCACATTTTCACAGTTTGACATTTTAGTCCCTATTTCACAAAATCACAACATACACAAAATCTCAATACACCTGTAATAGCCTGATTTAGGGCCTAGTCGGAATAGTGGTACGAGACCACAAATCTGAAGTAGAAATATGAGTTTTAAGGTTTATGAGATGTTTGCATGGTTACATGGAAGTTTCATGAAGTAATTTTATTAAGTTGTGGTTGAATGGTCCATTAGGACTAAATTGCAAAAGTTGCAAAATATGAGATTCTAGAAGCTTTACGTATGAAATAGCTTTGGATTATTAATTGGAGGTTGTAATATTCTGGATTTCGGGCTTATGCATTTTTGATTGTATATGTGTGAAAGCATGTGTATGTGTATGTGAATGTGTTTTATAAATTTTTGGAGAACCCTAAAGTGTAGGCAAATGCCTTAGAAATTATTAGATTTCAAGTTTAAAAAGGGAAGCTAAGCCTGATAGGCTTTAAGGGAAATTGTAGGTGAAATGTAACACAAAAATGGGCTTGGAAAAGTGGCAAGGAGGCGCCACTTAAAGCCCAGTAAGTGACGCCACAAGGAGTGTCAGGGAGGCCTAGGTTCGAGCTACAAGGGAAGCAAAATAAAGGTTTTATTTTGCAGCAGAGATGAGCAGCAAGGGACGGCACTAAGGCTAAATTTTAGGAGCTTTAATCCTTTTATTTTATTTCAGAGGTGAATGGGGATAATTAATTAAGATAGGGGACAAATGTTGGGTTAATTTTATTAATTTGAATAAGGTGATAATTGAGAGATAAAGCTATCTGAATAGGGAGAGTTGGCCGAATAAGGGTCTCTAGGTAGACTAATTTCGGCAGAAAGGGGAAAAGGGGTGGCTATTCTTCATTCTTTCTTTTCCTCTGCCAAATTCTCTAAGTGAACCTCCTCTTCTCTTTTATTTTGCCAAAGCCGAAAACTTCTTCTCCCTAATCCACCATTACCATAACCCCTAAATAGATTCATATCCCTCTCTTTTCACCTTTGCTGAAGCCGAATACACAAGTGACTCACAGTCGACTACTCTCTCAGCCTCAAAGCCGAATCTTTGTGGTGCCAGGCATAGGTGCTGTCGATTTCTGTGGTAAGGGTAAGTTTAAAGGCTATTCAATTTCCTTTCTTTTCTGTTAGCCAAAAATGAAGAGACTAATCTTATTTATGTATCTTGGCCGAAACTCTAAAGGAGAGATTTCGGGATTCTGCTATTGTCGACTACAAGGGGGGAATCTTTCGGGACTTAAGAGATCTAAGGTAAGCCATGGATGATATTCGGCCATAGGCCATTTTATTGTGATTAAATGTTAGGTTGGATCTAACATATGTCTGTAGGGTATTTCGGCAACTCCCTAATCAAGTGGTTGTTTTTGGGAATTAAGATTCACAAGGTATGTGAATCTGATATTCGGCCAAGGTCCTATTCAGTGATTTAGATCTATTTCTTTATTATGCAAAAGCCGAAAACTAAACTGTGAAGTGATTTAATGCTAGCCGATTTAAAGAAGGAAATACTACAAAGTTTCAGGATTTGATTAGTCATCAAATTGGCAGCAAGGGACTAAGATCTAACGCATTAGATCGGGCTCTCGGGACTTGAGTGAACTTGTTAAGTAAATCAGGTGTGTACCCCACACTATTTCTCGATAGATTTATGGTTATGTTTTCTTAAATATGTTAATAAGAATGTGAAAGATAGGGTTAAGGTACCATGTTATGGTACAAAGTACTCAGGTACGTTTTCCACTCCTACTATGAGTATAGTATGATCTGTTATGGCATATGTGAAACCATAAGAATATGAATAAGGAACATGACATGGCTTATGCATATTTGTATGACATGGGGCATATGGGTGATTATGAAAGGGGAAGTGAATGTGGTGGTTTTATACCACAATATTCGAATGTGGTGACTTTGGTCACATTATTCGAATGTGGTGACTCTTGTCACAAAATAATTATCTTGGTGGCTATGCCACGAATTTTATAAAGGCGATGAGCACGTGATCGCAAATGATCGCTTCGCCGATGATGTGTAGCGGATGGAGGGTTGACTTAGTAGTCCCCATGATGTGCAGGTTGGTACAGGTGATGTGTAGCGGATGGTACCTAGGTTTGGGTTTGGGTTGCATCATTATCTTTATTTTGCTATATGTACTTGTATGAGCTGATATACCTAAACTGTTAGGACTTAGTGTTGGTTGTACGCACTGAGTCTGTTGACTCACCCCGTTGTGGGAATATTTTTCAGGTGACGATTAGTGATGGACTGGGTCGGCAGGAGCTTAGGGGTGGCCATGCTCAGTTCGAGACTTTATTTTAATTTGGACTTTTTATATTTTAGTATTTTTGAATTTATTTCGGGTTTTGTTGTAATAAGGCCATAGTTATAAACTGTTTATGCATGCCTTTTTAATTATTTTCTTATGATACGAAATTTTTCTCAAAATTAAAGATGAAGTAAATTTTATTTAAGAATGAACTCCAAACGTTTTGACACCTAAAAGAAAATGATTTCCCATTTAAAGATAAAACCTAAAACAAATTCGGCATATCTTCTAACTTAAAGTTTTGAAACTTAACAATGGAATTTTTATAAAAACTGATATTTCAAAAATAAACTAGTTTCCAACTTGAGCCGAACCCAATTCGAGTTTTCTCCCAAAATCACTCAAAGATTTTCAAAAGATACAAACCAGTTTTGAACCGTTTTACTCTAGGAACATACCGGATCCGGTCAAGGCTCGTGGGCCGGGTTTGGGGTGTTTCAGCTTGGTATCAGAGCTCAGTTTTAAACTCTCGGCCTTGGGTTTAAAGCCCACAATATTTCAAAAATTAGGCCCAAATGAATTTTTGAGGAAGTTTTGTGAAATTGACCAGGTTTTCTGGCATGGCACCTAAGTCTCCGACCCGAAGTCCACCAGGTAAGTACCCCTATTCATTTGTGTGATTTATTGTATGAACTGTAGAAGGGTATAAATGGAACGTAGATTAGTATATTAAGTGCTTAAACCCTAGGACTAGGTTACCCCAACAATTACATAAAACTTTAAAGCCTAATTAAACAAACCTGTGACTAAGTCGCCGAGTTAGGGTGTGGCAACCATCGTGCGCATGTCTAGGATTGGATCCAGAAGAGCACTGGTACTTAGCGATCCCTGGTGACTCACCCCCTCTTCACTGGAATCCTACCTGGTGCGTAGCTACGGTTCACCCTAACCAAGAGGACTTATTCACGGGCGAAACTCAATAACTAAAACCCGAAAGGGATTAGCCGTATTTTCATGAAAACCCTAGTCTTAAAATCACCAAATTACCCCTTTAAATTGTAGCAAAACTTAGTTTAAAAATTTTTCCAAAATATTTTTGATTTACAAAATTACCTAAATACCCCTAGTGGAAAAATTACTAAAATGCCCTTGGATTTCAAAATTACCATACTACCCCCGATTTTGATAAAATTTTCTGATTTTGTAGAAATGTCCAAAAACCTTACCGTTACAAAATACTAAGACACCTTGATTTGGAAAAATTTACAAAATTACCCCTAACTTACCAAAATTACAAAAATAACCCTAATTTCTAAAATTTCTGCCATACCTCTGATTTGGGAAAATTTTTGAAAATACCCTCGAGTTTTGAAATTTTCAAAATATCTTGATTCATTGAGATTTTCAAATTGACCCTGATTTATTACCAAAATACCCCTATAGGACAAATTACGGTAATACTCCTGGGATAGGAATAGACAAGGAAGTTCGAACAGTGAATGTGTGTTTGCTAGGTACTACTGAATGAATGTTTGGATGAATGTGCTTCTCTGAATTAGGATAGAGAACTTGAAACTTTGATTGATCGAAAGAACTACTAATAAACTTCTCTCATAAAATTTCTTCGCGGATAATCAGTGGAACATATACTAATGCATAAAAATTTCTTAATTAGACTAAAGCGCGAGCGTAGAAATGAGCTCTAGGGGACGTGGTCGTAACGTACGAGGACGCGGTAGAGGCAGAATGACCGTGTTGGAACCCGTTAGATCGGGTCAAGGATCTGAGAATGAGGTACCACCACCACCACCACCAGCTGTTGGTGTTGAGCAGCAAGATCAGACGGGTGATGATGCTGTATCGCAGGCTGTGCTGCGAGTTCTTGAAATGATGGTTGGAGCAAGAGGAAATATGGGAGCTCGGAAATCTGTACCCGAGCAACTCCAGGCCAATGGAGCTGAGGTGTTCCGTGGTGTATCTGGTGTGGCACCTAGTACAGCTGAGTATTGGTTGGAAGCGACAGAACGAATTATGGATGAGTTAGATCTGACCCCTGAAGAGAAATTGAAGGGAATGGTGGCGCTGCTACGCGATGAAGCATATCAATAGTGGCTCACGGTTCGGGATAGTGCTACGGCTGAGGAACTTACTTGGGAATATGTTAAAGCGACATATCAGAAGAACTATGTTGGTACTCACTACATTGATGCGCAGAGGAAGGCATTTTTAGAAATTTGGTTCAAGGAAATAAGTCCGTAGTAGCGCACGTCGAGGTGAATTCTTAAAAATTTGAGCCGTTATGCTAGAGGATAGTGGCTCACGAACATAAGCGATGTGTCAGGTTTGAGGATGGACTGAGGGATGATCTAAGGTTATTGATAGCTCCACAGCAAGAAAGGGAGTTCGCAGTGTTAGTAGAGAAGGCTAAGGTAGCCGAGGGAATTAAGGACTCTGTAAGGCAGAACACTGATCGGAATAGGTAGAAAAGAGGATTTGGATTGTCTGGATCGTCAGGAAATGTACAAAAGAGGCCTAGAGCTGATGGGCCACGACGTCAGCAAGTTGCTACAGGAGGGCAGTATCGTACTTGTAATCAATATGGAAAAATGCACTTAGGGGAATGTTGGAAGAAAACGGGAGGATGCTTTAAGTGTGGATCGAAGGATCATATGATTAAGGACTGTCCAATAAGGATAGATGGAAGTCGACCAACAGGCCAAGGTACTAATCAGGCTAGTAGAGGTAGATAGCAGCCTCAACGGGGTCGTGGTACGAATGGCAGAGGTAATGGTGCTGGAAGAGGACGTGGAACACCTGGCAGAGGTGTCGGTAATGCAGAGGCAAGACAGCCGGGTCTAGTGTATGCGGTTCACCGGAGAGAGGATGGTGATGCACCAGACGTCATAATCGGTACATTCCTTATATTTGGCAAGCCTTATTTTGCTTTGATTGATGTGGGCTCGACCCATTCTTATGTTGCATGTAGAGTAGTCGAAACTCTAGGCATAGCCTCTGAACTATCTGATAGGGAGATGACTGTAGTAAGCCCATTAGGCCAAACTGTAGTGGTGAATCAAATCTTTCAGAGTGTACCTCTAGAGATTCAGGGAGTGATCTTTTCTGCTGACTTAATGGAACTACCCTTCAGAGAATTCGATCTTATACTTGGTATGGACTGGCTAGTGGAGCATCGGGCCATATTGGATTGTGCCGCTAAGCGAATAGAGTTAAGGACCCTGGAGGATGAGGTGATAATCATGATAGGAGAAAGAAGGAACTACTTGTCTAACGTAGTTTCAGCATTAAAGGCGGATAAGATGGTTGGCATTTGTAAGTGCGTTGGATGTAAAAGAAGAGGGAGTTAATGGAGTTAGGACCGTAAAGGAATTTGTGGATGTGTTTCTGGAAGAGTTACCGGGAATACCCCCGGACAGGGAGGTGGAGTTCGAAATTGACTTGCTACCAGGTACAGCTCTTGTGTCAATTGCCCCTTATAGAATGGCACCAAAGGAGTTGGTTGAGCTCAAGGCTCAGATTCAGGAGTTGCTTGATAGTGGGTTTATTCGACCCAGTGTGTCTCCGTGGGGAGCACCGGTCTTGTTTGTGAAGAAGAAGGATGGAACTATGCGCATGTGCATAGATTATCGTCAGTTGAATAAGCTGACCATCAAGAACAAGTACCCTTTGCCAAGGATAGACGACTTGTTCGATCAGCTTAAGAGGGCTGCGGTATTCTCAAAGATCGACTTAAGGTCGGGGTATCATCAGTTGAAGGTGAAGGAGGCAGATATCCATAAGACGGCTTTCCGAACAAGATACGGCCATTATGAGTTCTTAGTAATGCCGTTCGGATTGACGAACACCCCAGCCGCGTTCATGGATATGATGAACTGGGTTTTCCAACCCTACTTGGATAGGTTCGTCGTTGTGTTCATCGACGACATTCTTGTGTACTCCAAGTCTAAAGAAGAGCATGATGAGCATCTTCGGGTTGTGTTGCAAGTGTTAAGGGAAAAGAAGCTCTATGCCAAATTTAGCAAGTGTGAATTTTGGCTTAAGGAAGTGGCGTTCTTAGGGCATGTGGTGTCTGCTGAAGGGATAAGGGTGGATCCTAGGAAGATTGAAGCAGTGCTAGATTAGAAACCACCTAAGTCTGTGGCTGAGATTCGTAGCTTCTTGGGATTGGCAGGTTGCTACAGAAGGTTTGCGGAAGGGTTTTCATCAATAGTCGCACCTTTGACGAAGTTGTTGAGGAAGGAGGTACCTTTCGTGTGGTCGGATAAGCAACAAGAAAGCTTTGGGAAGCTGAAGAGGGTCTTAACTGAAGCTCCAATTTTGATTCAACCTGAGGCAAGAAAGGACTTCGTGGTGTATTGTGACGCTTCTCATACAGGATTGGGATGCGTGTTAATGCAAGATGGGAAGGTAGTTGCTTATGCGTCTCGGCAATTAAGGCCTCATGAAGTTAACTACCCAACTCATGACTTGGAATTGGCGGCAGTGGTCTTTGCTCTTAAGGTATGGAGGCACTACCTTTATAGAGAAAAGTCGGTGATCTACACAGACCACAAGAGTCTTAAGTATCTGTTGACTCAGAAGGAGTTGAATCTAAGACAGCGAAGGTGGGTAGAATTATTGAAGGACTATGATTGTTCTATAGAGTATCATCCGGGCAAGGTGAATGTACTGGCGGATGCCCTAAGTCGGAAGGTTGTGTCAGATCTGAGGGTGATGTTTACACATCTGAACTTGTATGATGACGGAAGTTTGTTAGCGGAATTGCAGGTTAAGCCAACATGGTTGAATGAGGTAAAAGAAAGTTAATTGGGGGATGAGGATTTTAGTGCTAAGTTACAGCAAGTGCAAAATGGAGAGTTGGAAGATTATGGCGTTAATGACGAAGAAGTGTTGTGTTTCAAGGGTAAGGTCTGTATGCCGAAGAATGAGGAGTTAAGGCAGAAGATTCTTCGGGGAGCGCATAGTAGCCCTTATGCTATGCATTCTAGAGGTACCAAGTTGTATAGAGATTTAAGGGAACAGTTTTGGTGGCCTGGTCTTAAGAGGGAAGTTACAAAATTTGTCGGCAAGTGTTTGACGTGTCAGCAAGTTAAGGCTGAACACCAGGTTCCGTCAGGGTTACTTCAGCCAATCAAGATTCCACAGTGGAAGTGGGAGAGAATTACCATGGACTTCGTTAGTGGGCTTCCCCTTACGCCTACTAAGAAGGACTCGGTATGGGTGATAGTAGATCGACTGACAAAGTCCGCGCATTTCATTCCGGTACGGGTTGATTATTCTCTTCAGAAGTTGGCGAAATTGTATGTGGCAGAAATTGTAAAGTTGCATGGAGTACCAGTGTCGATCATCTCAGACCGGGATCCAAGGTTTGCGTCTCAGTTTTGGAAAGCTCTACATCAAGCTTTAGGCACCAGATTGGATTTCACTACGACTTTTCATCCACAATCGGATGGTCAATCTGAACGAGTAATCCAAGTGTTAGAGGATATGCCGAGGGGATGTGTAATAGACTTCAAAGGAAGTTGGGAAGAATATTTGCCTCTAGCGGAATTTGCATACAATAACAGCTATCAAGCTAGTATTCGGATGGCACCGTATGAAGCGCTGTATGGACGGAAGTGTCACACTCCTACGTGTTGGACAGAATTAGGGGAATGTCGAGTTTTGGGTCCAGAGATTGTGGCAGAATTGGAGGAAAAGGTTGAGGTAATTCGGGCACTGTTAAAGGAGGCATCAGACAGGCAGAAGTCGTATGCAGATCTCAAGCGCAAGGAAATAGAATTTGATGTGGGAGATCAAGTGTTTCTTAAGGTCTCGCCTGGGAAGAAAGTGATGAGATTTGGACGAAAAGGAAAGTTAAGTCCAAGGTTTATAGGACCTTACCGGGTATTGAAGCGAGTTAGACCAGTGGCATACCAGTTGGAGTTGCCACCAGAGTTGAAACAGATGCACGACGTATTCCATATCTCCATGCTACGTCGTTATCGAGCGGATCCATCTCATGTAGTCCCGGTTGAGGAGGTGGAGCTAAGGCCTGATTTGTCCTACGAGGAGGAGCCAATCTGGATTTTGGAGCGAGATGTGAAAGTGTTACGGAGGTAGTCAGTTCCTTTAGTCAAAGTGTTATGGCGCAATCATGGATCGGAGGAAGCTTCGTGGGAGCCAGAAGAGGCAATGCGACAGCAATACCCTCACTTATTTTAGCCAGGTAATTTCGAGGACAAAATTATTTTAAGGGGGTGGAACTGTAATATCCTGGATTTCGGGCTTATGCATTTTTGATTGTATATGTGTGAAAGCATGTGTATGTGTATGTGAATGTGTTTTATAAATTTTTGGAGAACCCTAGAGTGTAGGCAAATGCCTTAGAAATTATTAGATTTCAAGTTTAAAAAGGGAAGCTAAGCCTGATAGGTTTTAAGGGAAATTGTAGGTGAAATGTAACACAAAAATGGGCTTGAAAAAGTGGCAAGGAGGCCCCACTTAAAGCCCAGTAAGTGATGCCACAAGGAGTGTCAGGAAGGCCTAGGTTCGAGCTACAAGGGAAGCAAAATAAAGGTTTTATTTTGCAGCAGAGATGAGCAGCAAGGGACGGCACTAAGGCTAAATTTTAGGAGCTTTAATCCTTTTATTTTATTTTAGAGATAAATGGTGATAATTAATTAAGATAGGGGATAAATGTTGGGTTAATTTTATTAATTTGAATAAGGTGATAATTGAGAGATAAAGCTATCTGAATAGGGAGAGTTGGTCGAATAAGGGTCTCTAGGTTGACTAATTTCGGCAGAAAGGGGAAAAGGGGTGGCTATTCTTCATTCTTTTTTTCCTCTGCCGAATTCTCTAAGTGAACCTCCTCTTCTCTTTTATTTTGCCAAAGCCGAAAACTTCTTCTCCCTAATCCACCATTGCCATAACCCCTAAATAGATTCACATCCCTCTCTTTTCACCTTTGCTGAAGCCGAATACACAAGTGACTCATAGTCGACTACTCTCCCAGCCTCAAAGCCGAATCTTTGTGGTGTTAGGCATAGGTGCTGTCGATTTCTGTGGTAAGGGTAAGTTTAAAGGCTATTCAATTTCCTTTCTTTTCTGTTAGCCGAAAATGAATAGACTAATCTTATTTATGTATCTTGGCCGAAACTCTGAAGGAGAGATTTTGGGATTCTACTATTGTCGACTACAAGGGGGAGAATCTTTCGGGACTTAAGAGATCTAAGGTAAGCCATGGATGATATTCGGCCATAGGCCATTTTATTGTGATTAAATGTTAGGTTGGATCTAACATATGTCTGTAGGGTATTTCGGCAACTCCCTAATCAAGTGGTTGTTTTCGGGAATTAAGATTCACAAGGTAAGTGAATTTGATATTCGGCCAAGGTCCTATTCAGTGATTTAGATCTGTTTCTTTATTATGCAAAAGCTGAAAACTAACCTGTGAAGTGATTTGATGCTAGCCGATTTAAAGAAGGAAATACTACAAAGTTTCGGGATTTGATTAGTCATCAAATTGGCAGCGAGGGACTAAGATCTAACGCATTAGATCAAGCTTTCGGGACTTGAGTGAACTTGTTAAGTAAATCAGGTGTGTACCCAACACTATTTCCCGATAGGTTTATGGTTATGTTTTCTTAAGTATGTTAATAAGAATGTGAACGATAGGGTTAAGTACCATGTTATGGTACAAAGTACTCAGGTACGTTTTCCACTCCTACTATGAGTATAGTATGATCTGTTATGGCATGTGTGAAACCATAAGAATATGAATAAGGAACACGACATGGCTTATGCATATTTGTATGACATGGGGCATATGGGCGATTATGAAAGGGGAAGTGAATGTGGTGGTTTTATACCACAATATCTGAATGTGGTGACTTCGGTCACATTATCTGAATGTGGTGAATCTTGTCACAAAATAATTATCTGGTGGCTATGCCACGAATTTTATAAGAGGCGATGAGCACGCCGTCATTGCAGCGATCGCTCGCCTTGATGATGTGTAGCGGATGGAGGGTTGACTTAGTAGTCCCCACGGTGTGCAGGTTGGTACGGGTGATGTGTAGCGGATGGTACCTAGGTTTGGGTTCGGGTTGCGTCATTATCTTTATTTTGCTATATGAACTTGCATGAGCTGATATACCTAAACTGTTAGGACTTAGTGTTGGTTGTACACACTGAGTCTGTGGACTCACTCCGTTGTGGGAATATTTTTCAAGTGACGATTAGTGATGGACCGGGTCGACAGAAGCTTAGGGGTGGCCATGCTCAGTTTGAGACTTTATTTTAATTTGGACTTTTTATGTTTTAGTATTTTTGAATTTATTTCGGGTTTTGTTGTAATAAGGCCATAGTTATAAACTGTTTATGCATGCCTTTTTAATTATTTTCTTATGATACGAAATTTTTCTCAAAATTAAGGATGAAGTAAATTTTATTTAAGAATGAACTCCAAACGTTTTGACACCTAAAAGAAAGTGATTTCCCATTTAAAGATAAAACCTAAAACAAATTCGGTATATCTTCCAACTTAAAGTTTTGAATCTTAACAATGGAATTTTTATAAAAACTGATATTTCAAAAATAAACTAGTTTCCAACTTGAGCCCAACCCAATTCGAGTTTTCTCCCAAAATCACTCAAAGATTTTCAAAAGATACAAACCAGTTTTGAACCATTTTACTCTAGGAACATACCGGATCCGGTCAAGGCTCGTGGGCCGGGTTTGGGGTGTTTCAGAGGTCCTTAAATAGAAATTTTCCCAATTTCTAATTTTTGGACAAAAATGGGCATGAGTATGTAAATTTTGAAAGTTTAGTAAAAAGGGCATTTTAGACATTTGGCTAATTAATGATTAAAAAGGATGAAATAAGTCAAAAATAAATGTTCATCTTCATCCTTAGTGCTGAAAATTTCAAGGACTCCATAGCTAGGGTTTGTTTAATTTTTCAAGCTCATAGTAATTGCATCCTAGCCTCGTTTTTAATATTCTTCGTATTTTTTAAAGTCCTCGTAACTTGAGTTAGCTATTTTTAGCTATATGTTGAGCTAGGATTCATGTTAAAAAATATACCTATGTTTGACATGCATGTATTTTGATGTTTTAGGGAAGATTATGAGAGTTTGATGTAGAACAAGCATCTTTTTCTAAGTGAATTTCATGAAAAATGCATGTGAGGACTAATTTGTAAAAGTCATGGAAATGGTCATACATGAGTGAATTAGTGAGAATTGAAGGTTGCTATAGTTGAGAGTATGAATCAGCTAAGCACAAAATATAAGAAAGTTGAATAAAAATCATTTTACGAGCCTAGAGGCAAAAGTGTAAATATGAGAAAGTTTAGGGGCAAAATAGTAATTTTGCCAAAGTATGAGTTATGAGTCAATTTAGTCAATGTGAGTATTACATGAGTTAAATTATTATTATAGATAAAGAAAAATGAAGCTCGGATCGAAACTGAGGCAAGATCAAAGTCGTTGACTAAATTGACTATCTTCATATATTTTGCATACTAAGGTAAGTTTGTATGATTTTAAAGCTTTATAAATATTTTCATTGAATTACTTATATATGTTGTTATTGTACCTTATTTCCATGAAGTTGTTTAATAATGTTTAAACAAGGAAATTAATGAGAATTAGTAAATGAAAGTCCTGATTGAAGTTGGAAAATTGAGGATACCTAATCTACAACATGAGACAAGAAAGCCCATAGAAGACCATGTCAAGACATGGCATCGACAATAAAGCAAAGAGATCATGTAAGTCCATGACAAGTCATGACATTGAAAAGTTATTATGAGATAAAGATCCCATGTAAGTCCAAGCCAAGGCATGGCATTGGTGAGTTTCCAAGCAAAGAGATCATGTAAGTCCAAGCCAAGAAATGGCATTGACAAGTTTCACTAAGTAAAGATACCACGTAAGACCATGTCAAGACATGGCAATGGTAAGTTTCCAAGGAAACATCGAAGGAAGATTTTGTGTAAGTCCATGTCAAGACATGGCATCAACACCGTGTTATGAGATCCCATGTAAGACCATATCTATGATATGGCATTGGCATCGAGACACATACGTGATAGATTTAGTATTCTCTGTTATTCTGATTAATTCATCAGGCAAAAGAGTAAAGCATGAATGAGATAACAAGAAAGTTAAGCAAGTAAAGCTATTATCAAGTTATGTTGGTCAAAGTTGATTAAGAGTATTATTCTAGTTAAGGAAGATGAAGTTTGAGTTTATGTTTACAATAGCCAAGTATACTAATCTATATGATTAAGTGATACAGGTAACATGTTTATAATACAAGCATAAGACTAGTAAGTATCATGAGATGAGTATGAATAAGTAAGAGTAAGTAAGCTCAAGCACTTGAGATTTGTGATGCTATTGTTTTATGATGGATGAGATATGTTAAGCAATTATATTGCCATTTGTATTACATGCAAACTTACTAAGTGAAATGCTTACTCCTCCCTTTTCTTCTTTCCTTGTAGTCTCGCCAAGCTAATTCGTGGATCATTGACGTCAAAGCTCGGAACACACTACCGAACACCATTTTGGGTATAGCCAAGTTGTTTATATTAAGTATGGCATGTATAGGAATTATTACATTATGAGTTAAGTCTTAAGAAAAGCCAAAGTGTTGGTTATTATTCTTTTGTATATGGCTGAAAATATTCGCCAATATTTACTATGTTTATAAATCAATGTTGATGAGTTATGCATCATTGTTCATGTTTTGATGAAGTATTTGAGTAGTTGAATTGAGTATATGTATGATCTTAATTTCAGGGTGGCAATTAGCTTGGAAAATAGCATCTAAGTGTCCACACGAGTGGACACACGGGCGTGTGTCTAGGTCGTGTGTGACACACGGTCAACCCATATGGGTGTGTTGATAGGTCGTGTGTCCCCAGCATGTTAGTGTTTTAAGTCAGGATACACCACGGGCTAGCCACATGGGGGTGTGCCTAAGCCGTGTGCTCTTTATGGGGTTGCTGACGTCATAAACAGAATATCCCTAGATTTCCACACGGGTGAAGACACGGGCATGTCTATGTCGTGTGAAGGACACGGGCCATTGACACGGGTGTGTGTCTGGCCGTGTTAAAACTCTTGTAGGTTCGAAATATGAATAAATTGTACACGGGCTAGGGACATGGGCGTGTGAAATCACATGGTCTGCCTATCACGGGCGTGTCCCAAGTCACACGGGCATGTGACCCCTGTTTAGGCCAAAAGTTCTCAAAGTGAGTAAAAGTTTCCGGTTGAACTTCGAGATGTAAGTTTAAGGCCTAGTAGGCCCATGAAATGTATGATATGACTAAGAAAGGAAAGTTTTTAAATCGTAACAAAATTTTTTTAGCCCGTAAGTACATGTTCAAGCAAGTTCGAGTATGGTAATGTCTAGTATCCAGTCCCAGGATCGGACTCGGGTATGGGGTGTTTCAACACCCATGCTTAGCCGAATTCTCATGTAGTCAATATAAGTCCATACATTTCATTTATTTCACAATTTAGTCCCTCAAAATATTATTTTCTCAATTAAGTCCAAAATACTCAAAATCATCAAAACTTCAAAGACAAAACATGTTAATCTAACACATATATTTCATATTTCATCACAAAACTTCACAAAGCTCATGAATTCATCAATGGCACATTTCAAATTCATCATTAATTCACAAAATTGAAGCATGGGTTTTGAAGTACACTAAGCAACAATTACAAAAATGTAGAAATTATCAAAAACCGATCAAAACTCTTACCTTAATCAAGATGAACAAAGGCCGGACCTAGCTTTGTTTTCTTCTTTTCTTTCTCTTTTAATTTCGGCACTAAGATAGGATGAACATGCATGATTTTTATTTTATGTTTTATTTAGTTCACATTAATAAACCTTTTACCAAATTGCCCTTTGTAATTTAATAAGAAAACTTCATATTAATAGTCCATTACCGTCCATGCCATGTTACAGTGACTAAATTAGAACATAAGGACTCCTTATTATTAAAGCCACATCAAATAGGTACCTTTACAAATAGCATGCTAATATTGCATTTAATGCAATTTAATCCTTTTCTCAAATTAAGCACATAATTGATCAAATTAAATCACAAAAATTTCACACATGCTTAATCATATACTGCTGACACAAAAAATAATATTAAAATATTTTATGACTCAGATTTGTGGTCCCAAAACCACTATTCCGACTAGGGTCTAAACCGGACTATTACACGATTGCTCGATTTTATTACTTATAGAACTTATGGACATTTTTTATTAGTTCATTGGTTTGTTTAGCTTAAATTATTGACGATGCATTGAACTACAAATATGAACGATTTGCTGATGAATATTGAGGTTTTATAAACTTGTTGAAGTTGTATATGTCTGATTGTATTTAATGCCATATTTCGGTGTTATTTTTGTTGTTTTGTGGAGAGGTATCAATAATCGGGTATTTAGTATCAATACCTCCATATTATTTCATAAGTGTAGGAAGTTAGTAGCTCAATTTGGTTTCGATACCAATTCTCGAGTATCGATACTCGGGGTGAAAATATAGATACTTTTAAAATTGTATCGACAATATGTTTGTTTTTAATTTTTGTAGAGAAACAAAATGCTAAAAAGGTACCAATTTTCTAAACTGTATTGATACCCCTTATGAAAAATATTGATATCGTCGAATGAGTATCGATATCTAGGTGATTTTTTTGGAAATTTTCGTTCAGTGGTCAATAAGCATGTTTCTAACTCGTTACAAGGTTATCAATTGTATGATTAGTAAATTTTAACCTCGTTTAGGGTAAAGGAGACTTAAACCTCCTGTAGTTATTTGCTTATGATGATAATCGTATGGAAATGAGATGTATTATGCTTTGTTGATGTTGAGATGGTAGTGTAGCATCCTGTTACTCGGGCTTGATGACCAAACTGGGTATAGGGTGTTACATGTCGAGACAGACTTACCGACATACTTTTTGGCCAACTCTTTGTATAAGGCTTGGGATATGTGCCTAAGACAATGCTTAAATAAGAGTTGGCTTTGTCCAACACTATGCTGACTTTTGTTATACCTTTCCCAACTATATAAAAGCATCGTCTGAAGAGCCTAAGACAACTCTTTTTAGACTACATTGACCCCTTTTTTGTGTCGTTTAAATTTGTACCTTTAAGCAACTTTTTAGGGTGTTAGCAAAATCTAATCATATCTCGACTTTTTATAAAGAGTTAGGAAAATATTAACCTATCCCAACTTTTATTATTCATTGGAAATATTTTATCTAACCCAACCTTTTTTGTGTTCCCTTTGTCTACCCATGATTATCCCAATCTTTTTTTTTTGTCAAAAAATATTTGACCTAGCCTAACCTTTTTTTTTTTGATCTAATTGTTTTATTTTTACTTTCCTCCTAAACCTTTTTACCTTTTATTTTCCCACCATTTTCCCCAAATCAAAACCCTTGTACTATTTGCATTTGCATTTACAGATGTGAAAAGAACCCTTTAATTTCTCTTCATAATCTTCACTTTGAATCTACAAAAGCGCTCCGTTTTGATTTCCCTTCTAGATCAATTCTCCATTTCTCTGTTTTCATAGCTCGGTTTGGTGTCTAGTACTTTTTTTCTTCTTTTAGGGTTTTTCTATTTTAAATCTTATGAACTTGAAATAACTTCATTTGTTCTTGTTGTTCAAGTTAAATGTTGAATTCCAAGTTGTTAGAAACTAATTTTGATTTTGATCATGATCTAGGGTTTGAATTTTAGAGAATTTATTTTAAGTTTTGATTTTTTTGGTTAAATTACTCGAATTTTGTTCAAAATTTTCAAATTCATTGACTTCTGACTTTTTATTTATAAGTACAAAAGTTTTTCAATATTTTCTTTTTTTTTTCTTTTTTTTTATTCTGTAGTTTGGTGGGGATGAACTTTTTAGTTAGGTTTGATTATAATGATTTTGAGAGCATATTGCAGAGAGAAGATTATAGAGTTGGAAGTGGGGTATGCAGCTTTATTCATCTTTAAACAAACTATGGAAAGTGACATTAAAGTATTAACTCCTTTGGTTGGGCACGGCAGCTATGATGATGCTAAAAGAATTCGACCTGTTCATGGTTATTTTTCTTTTAAAAGCATAGTGATAGCTATTTTTAGTAACTCTTACTTAAAAATTTTAATACTAGTTTTGATTTTCTTGGCTTTTCTTCCTCTCCCATTATAATGCTTTTTTTTGTCTTACAGAAAACATCCTTCATGTTGTTCCTCAACAAATTCGACATATTGGAAAACAAGGTTCTAAAGGTGAAAGCCACTAAAATGGGTATAAAATTACAATATTTATGTGTTTGCATGAGTGTGATCTTTGACATTCAACATTCCATGTGTTCCGTTAAATGTATGCAAGTGGTTCAAAGATTACTAGCCAGTTTCAATCGGAAAACAAGAGATCGAGCATGCAAATGATTAAGCAATTCATCTCCCCTCTTTGTGAAGAAGGAATTTTTCAACCTACGACAATTTATAAACTTTCTTTCTATTTAGGTTCGTAAAGAAGAAATTAGAGGATTTGTATTTTCAAAGCACAATCCCTAATAGAGTTGACTGAGTCTTTAAGATATATAGAACCATTTCCCTTGACTAGAAGCTTATGAAAAAAACTTTCAAGATCATTGATGCCATGGGAAACAAGTTGACAACATGTTGGCAATGCATTCACTGAATACAATTACCAAGAGATGTAATGGACAACAAGCTGACAACATGTTGCCAAGTGTTGATTGCTTCTATTAGGATTTTGTATATAAACTAATAACTACATATTCAGTGGTAATTTTGTATTAATATGATCAGGTTATGTTAATTAATTATTCAATTAATATTGTCTCAAACTTGTCCAAACTCAACACATATAAAGTTTCTTATATTTCACCAAAATAGGCTCTTCAAAAGTCAGGAAAAAAAGCCATAAAAAAACATGAGATGTAACACCCCTCACCCGTATTCAACGTTAGAATAGGGTTACGGAGCATTACCAGACTTACGAAATAGTTAAACAACTACTTAAACATACATTTGCTCAATTCAATCATTCATCATTGAAATACAATCACTTTATCCCTTAAAAAGGCCTACGAGGCCTTAAACATGCATTAGAAATGGTTCGAGACTAAACCGATAACTCGAAATTTTTTTTGTGAAACTTAAAATGTTTTGCTTCAAACAAAGGACACACGCTCGTGTGACCAGGCCGTGTATCTCACACGACCACTAGACATGCCCGTGTTATAGGCCGTGTGAAAATAGAGGGTACATACTAACTTGGGTCACACCCCCGTGTGCCCTTTGAAGTGGCCACACACGCCCATGTGCCAGGCCGTGTGCTAGGCTGTGCCAAACCTGTAGGGTATACTGACTTATGCAACATGGCCAAGTCATACGCTCGTGTGCTAGGCCGTGAGCCAATTAGGGGGTATACTAACTTGTGCCACACAGTCAATCACATGACAGTGTGTGAGAGCGTGTGGAGCATGCTAACTTTATTTTAATTTCAACACCAGGGGACACATGACCGTGTAACATAACCGTGTGTCACACACGACTGAGACACATGCCCGTGTCTCTTCCCATGTGGACAAAAATAGGTTATTTGCAAAGCCATTCTGGCACCCTATTTTCATATACCTGCATAAGCATAATTTGCAACATTTTATAACTCAATAGCAGCCAATCCATAACATTTCATACACATATTTGAATACTTATATGCAATCAAAGTATTATACCAAATTAAGTCAAATCAAATGGCTTTACTTGATACCACAACATGTACCCAAAATCACTAGTTCAAGTAACCATAACTGTCATCTTTATAACTAGCATATACATGCCATATTTACATATATCCATGAGTTCAAAACTACCAATTGGCAATTGGATATGTGATGCGTATCTCTGACTTTATCCAAATTGAGCGAGCTATCGAACCTCTATAAAACATGGAAATGAAACAGAGTATGCTTTATAGCTTAGTAAGCCCGTATAATTCAAAATTTAACTCACCATTTATAGGTAATCAAACAATTAAACAAAGTATATCAAATTCACTTGCCAATGTCTATACACAAGCATTAATCAATATGTTTGTCCCATAAGTACATATAATCAATCTTTATCTCAATTTCATACCAAATTCATATAACATGTATAACATATGTAACAATTCATTCTCATTCATATAATCGATAATCCATTTATATAACCAATAATTCATCCGCATAACCATTAGCAGAATTATGCTTGTTGAACCTATTAGAATATCGATAGATATACGGGTGATACGCACTAAGTGTATTAATCAGTCATTCGTCAATTCATCATCGTATTCATTCTTTCAAGCTATGATCGTTGAACTCCTCCTAAGCTGATGAACAGTAAGATCTATCGAGCTGGAAACAATAAGCTCTAACAAGCTGAGAACAGTAAACTCTTACGAGCTGATATATCAGTAAGTTCATAGGAGCTGCGGTGAGTCCGCCACACATGTAGGATCTCGACCAAAACGATAACCCTAGTGACATGTCACTCGTATCTTATGAATTTCTAAGGTTCAAACGGGGATTAGTAATCATCTGACTATATCAATAAGGCATTCGAATTTCAAGTAGATCATTTACTCAATTACATACATTCATTTCAAATAATTACAAGTATTTAAAAGTTCAATTCAAATTTTACGAACTTACCTTGTATCGCCTGGATAAAAAATATTTGCTAATCGTCAACTTTTCCTTTTCCCCGATCTAGATTCAGTCCTTTCTTATCTTGATCTATATATATATTTCAAAATTAGCACATTCAGTATTCAGTCTATTCAATTTAGTCCAAATGTCACTTTTAGGCATTTTGACCTCGGATTTGTGGTTCCGAAACCACTGTTTTGATTTCACTAAAAACGGGTTGTTACAACTCTCTTCCCCTTAGGGATTTTCGTCCCCAAAAATCTTACAGGTAAATAGGTTAGTGTACTATTTTCTCATAGCTTCCTCAGGTTCCCACGTAGCTTCCTCGATCCCGTGTTTATGCCAAAGAACCTTCACTAGGGCTATGTGTTTATTTCTAAATTCTTTGATTTCACGAGCTAAAATCCTGGTCAGTTCTTCACTATACGTCAAATCAGTTTGTATTTCAACATCTACCGGAGAAATCACATGTGATGGATCGGATCTGTATTGACGTAGCATAGAAACGTGAAAGACATTATGAATCCTTTCATGTTCTGACGGTAAAGCTAGTCGATACACTACAGGCCCTATTCTTTTGACGATCTCATACGGTCCGATAAATCGTGGACTCAGCTTTCCTTTACGGCTGAATAGAAGAACCTTTTTCCACGGTGACACCTTTAGAAACACTCGGTCCCTGACTTGAAACTTAATTTCTTTACGTTTCAAATTCGCCTATGATTTCTATTGATTTAAAGCTAGTTTTAAACTGTCGCGAATCGTTTCACTTTTTCTTTAGTTTCTCTGATGAATGAAACCCCGTGAATCTTTTTCTCACTTAGTTCAGTCCAGTATAATGGAGTTCGACATTTGTGACCATATAAAGCTTCGTACGGTGCCATCTTTATACTCTTCTGAAAACTATTGTTATACGCGAACTCAATCAACGGTAAGTATTTTTCCCAACCGCCCTCAAACTCTAAAATACATCATCTCAACATATCTTCAAGAATCTAAATAACTCTCTCGGTCTGACCATCAGTATGAGGATGAAAAGAAGTACTAAAATTCAACTGTGTTCCCAGAGCTTCTTGCAGTTTTTTCCAGAATCGCGACGTAAATCTCGGATCTCTATCAGAAATAATAGACAGTGGCACCCCATGCAATCGAACAATCTTAGAAATGTACAATCAGCTAGTCTATCAAGTGAGTAATCCATACGTACCGGTATGAAATGAGTAGATTTAGTTAGTCAATCAATGACAACCCAGATAGCATCTTTTTTTGGAGTTAGGGGCAATCTCGACACAAAATCCATTGTAACTCTATCCCATTTCCACTCGGGAATTATCATAGGCTACAGTAAACCTGATGGTACTTGATGTTCAGCTTTGACTTGCTGACAAATCAAACATTTAGAAACAAACTCTGAGATATCTCGTTTCATGCCTTGCCACCAATAAAACTATTTCAAATCATTGTACATTTTGGTACTCCCCGGATGAACAGATAAACAACTATTGTGCGCTTTGTGCAAAAACTTTTGAATGAGTTCTGAATTTCTCGGTATGCAAATTCTATTTCAGAACTTTAAATAATCATTGGCTCCAATTTAAAACTCTGAATTAGGAATAGTCTCACATTGAGTCCGTTTAACTTGCAATTCACGGTCATCATTCTGAGCTTTCAGAGATTTGTTTAAGAAATACTGATTTAGCTTTTAATTCAGCTAAAATAGACCCATCATCACAAATCATCAACTAGGTATTCATTACTCGTAGTGCAAACAAAGATTTTTGGCACAGGGCATCAGTAACAACATTAGCTTTTCCTGGGTGATAATCAATCACAAATTCATAATCTTTCAATAACTCGAGCCATCTTCGTTGTTGTAGATTCAAATCTTTATGTGACATCAAATATTTTAAGCTTTTGTGATCCGCATAAATGTGGTATTTTTCACTGTATAAATAGTGTCACCAAATTTTCAATGCGAACACAATTGCAGCCAACTCTAAGTCGTGTGTCGGATAGTTCTTCTCATGCTGTTTCAATTGTCGGGTAGCATAAGCTATAACTTTTCCTTCTTGATTCAAAACGCATCCCAGATCGTTTAATGACGCGTCATTATAAATCACAAACGCTTTCCCCGATTCAGGTTGAACCAGAATTGGTGCTTCAGTTAACAATACTTTCAACTGTTCGAAACTCTGCTGACATTTTTCTGACCATTCGAATTTCACATCTTTCTGAAGCAGTTGTGTCATCGGTGTCGCAATTGTTGAAAATCCTTTCACTAGTCTTCGGTAATAGCTTGCTAAACCTAGAAAACTACAGACTTCAGACATATTTCTCAGGGGTTTCCAGTCAACAGTAGCAGAAATCTTACTCGGGTCAACTCTAATACCTTAAGCTGAAAAAATATGCCCCAGAAATCCAACCTCTCGAAGCCAAAACTTACATATACTGAACTTTGCAAATAATTTCTTATCACGTAGAGTTTGTGACACAATTCTCAAGTGTTCGGTATGTTCAAATTCATCTCTCGAATAGATCAGAATGTCATCAATGAATAGAACAAAAAATCTATCTATATACAATCTGAATATCCGGTTCATCAAGTCCATGAAAACTGCAGAAGCATTAGTTAATCCGAAAGACATAACAAGGAATTCATAATGTTTGTACCTCGTTCTAAATGTGGTTTTCGGCACATCCGACTCTTTAACTCGTAACTGATAATAACCCGAGCTTAAATTAATCTTTCAAAATACTGTAGCCCCTTTCAATTGATAAAATAAATCATCAATCTGCAGTAGAGGGTCTTTGTTCTTTATAGTTACTTTAGTCAACTGTCTATAATTGATGCGCATTCTGATCGTGCCATCTTTCTTCTTTACAAACAATACCGATGCACCCCAGGGTGAATAGCTCAGTCCTGCAAAACCTCTGTCTGTCAATTCTTGCAACTGAGCTTTCAACTCTTTTAAATCTATTAGAGCCATTCTGTACGGAGCTATCAATATCGGTGTTGTGCCTGGTACTAATTCAAGACCAAATTCAACCTCTCTGATCGGTGGCAAACCTAGTAATTCTTCTGGAAATACATTCGAAAACTCACAAACAACATGTATAGATTCAATATTTGATTCAGACACCTTTGTATCCAGTACGTATGCAAGATATGAATCATAGCCCTTTTTCATACATTTCTTAGCTAACATAGACGATATCACAGTAAGTAATTCACTCGAATCATCAGACTCAATCCGAAGAATTTCACCATTTTGACATTTCAATTCGATAATCTTTCGTCTACAATTCACAACTGTATCATGGATAGTCAGCCAATACATACCGAGAATCACATCAAATTCATCGAACGGTAGAAGCATCAAGTCAGCCAAAACAGTAACCCTAAGTAATCAAAGGAAAATTCTTACAAATCTTATCAACTAAAGCAGACTTGCCTAAGGGGTTCGATACTTTAATTACAAACTCTATAGACTCGACATGTAAACTCTTGTTAAACACTAAATTCATACAGATATATGATTGGGTTGATCTAGTATCTATCAACGTAATTATATCAGTACCGAAAAGAAAGAAAGTACTAGTAATAATGTCTAGCGATGATTCCTCCTCCCGTGCACGGATAGCATAAGCTCGGGCAGGTGCTCGTGCCTTAGATCTCAAGCAGAATCTCTCATAGCACCTCGGTTACCACTCATATTTCCAGTGTTTCGGGGTGGTCTCCCTCTAGCAGCCGTATTACTTGCTTTCACCGTTTGATCTCTTTCAACTATAGAATTATTTGGACAGTCCTGGAGATAATGATCAAGAGATCCACATCTAAAACAAGCTCCACTCAATATTCTACATTCATCGTAATGTTGCTTATTGCAGTGCTTACATTCAGGTCCAACATTTCTAACACTACCCACACTGGTGACAGATGTCGTTTAAGGTTTAGAGCTGAAATGTCTCGCATCTCTATCTTTGATCGAAATCCCCGCAGAAGTAGTAAAACGAGAATGATATTTTTTAGATTTCTTTGATACTAACTGATGTGATTTGCCCGCAAATCTCTTTCTAAAGTCTCTAGCCTCAGAATCGGCTTTTCTTTTCTCTTTGCTAAGCTCTTCGGCTTTACAAGTTCTGTCAACTAGAACGAAAAACTCTTTTAGCTCAAGAATCCCAACTAACAGTCTGATTTCTTCATTTAGTCCATATTTGAATCTTTTACACATTCTAACTTCAGAATAAACACATTCACGAGCATATTTGTTGAGTTGTACAAACTCTCTTTCCTATTCTGTTACCAACATACGACCCTGTTTCAGTTTAAGAAATTCCTTTCGTTTCTGATCAATGAAATGTTGGCTGATGTATTTCTTTTTGAATTCAACTTGAAAGAATTCCCAAGTAACTCTTTCTTACGAAACTACAGATATCAAGGTATTCCACCACTGATATGCAGTGTCTCTCAACAGTGATACAACACATTTTAAACATTCTTCATGTGTGTAAAAAAGTTCATCAAATGCCTGAATCGTGTTCTCAAGCCAAAACTCTGCTCTCTCAGGGTCATCGCTAATAGTGGCTCTAACTTCCTCAGCCACATATTTCTGTATCTTATCAACAGGGGGTTTACTCAATCTCAAAGGATCCATACCTTGAGGAACTACAGGGATAGGTTGGGGAATAGGTGGGGGTGGAGGTTGTTGGGTAGCCGATTAGCTCGGACGTACTGTGTGAACCACTCATTCATCATTTGGAAGAAGGCTTCTTTAGCCTTTCCTCCCTGACCACCCATCACGGGTCTAGATTCAGACAGCATTGTCCCTTGCGTGGGAGCAGGTGCATTACTTTCAACCTCATCAACTATAGCTCGATTGGGATCCATTTACTATATAAAAACACATTTTAAATATTAGGAGTCATCATACTCAAATTTTATATATGACATGTATAACTGGACTCTCACACACGCAACGTTAGACCAAGAATTGACTAAACCATACCTTTGATACAAATAAATGTAACACCCCTCACTAGTATTCAACGCTAGAATAGGGTTACGAAGCATTACCAGACTTATAAAATAGTTAAACAACTACTTAAACATACATTTTCTCAACTCAATCATTTATCATTCATATCTCATTCAAAAACAATCACTTTATCCCTTAAAAGGGCATATGAGGCCTTAAACATGCATTAGAAATGGTTCGGGACTAAACCAATATCTCGGGAAATTTTTGTGAAACTTAGAAAATATTGCTCCAAACAAAGGACACACACCCATGTGGCCAGGCCGTGTGTCTCACACGACCGCCAGACACCTCCGTGTCACAAGTCGTGTGAACACAGGGGTTACATACTGACTTGAGTCACACGGCCAATCACAAGCCCATGTGTTTAGCCTATGTGCACTTCAAAATGGCCGCACACGCCCGTGTGCCAGGTCATGTGCTAGGCCGTGTCAAAACTGTAAGGTATATTGACTTATGCAACACGGCCAAGTCACACGCCCTTGTGCTAGGCCGTGTGCCAATTAGGGGGTATATTGACTTGTGCCACACGGACAATCACTCGCCCGTGTGTGAGACCGTGTGGAGCATACTAACTTCGTTTTAATTTCAACACCAGGGGACACACGGTTGTGTAACATAATTGTGTGTCCCACACGGCTGAGACAAATGCCCGTGTCTCTGCCCGTGTGGACAAAATAGGCTATTTGCAAAGCCATTCTGCCACTCTATTTTCATATACCTGCACAAGCATAATTTGCAACATTTTATAACTCAATAGTCAGCCAATCCATAACATTTCATACACATATTTGAATACTTATATGCAATCAAAGTATTATACCAAATTAAGCCAAATCAAATGGCTTTACTTTATATCACAACATGTACCCAAAATCACTAGTTCAAGTAACCATAACTATCATCTTTATAACTAGCCTATACATGCCATATTTACATATATCCATGAGTTCAAAACTACCAATCAGTAACTGGATAGTGTGATGCCTGTCTCTGACTTTATCCAAATCGAGCGAGCTATCAAACCTCTATAAAACATGGAAAAGAAACAGAGTAAGCTTTATAGCTTAGTAAGCCCGTATAATTCAGAATTTAACTTACCATTTATACATAATCAAGAAATTAAACAAAATATATCAAATTCACTTGCCAAATGTCTATACACAAGCATTAATCAATATGTTTGTCTCATAAGTACATATAATCAATCTTTATCTCAATTTCATACCAAATTCATATAACATGTATAACATATGTAACAATTCATTCTCATTCATATAATCGATAATCCATTTATATAACCAATAATTCATCCGCATAACCATTAGCAGAATTATGCTCGTTGAACCTATTAGAATATCAATAGATACACGGGTGGTATGCACTAAGTGTATTAATCGGTAATTTGTCAATTCGTCGTCGTATTCATTCTTTCAAGCTATGATCGTTGAACTCCTCTTGAGCTGATGAACAGTAAGATCTATCAAGCTGGAAACAATAAGCTCTAACGAGCTGAGAACAGTAAACTCTTATGAGTTGATATATCGGTAAGTTCATACGAGCTGCGGTGAGTCCGCAACACATGCAGGATCTCGACCTAAACGATAACCCTAGTGACATGTCACTCGTATCTTATGAATTTCTACAGTTCAAACAGGGCCCGATAATTATCTGACTATATCAATAAGGCATTCGAATTTCAAGTAGATCACTTATTCAATTACATACATTCATTTCAAATAATTACAAGTATTTAAAAGTTCGATTCTAATCATACGAACTTACCTTGTATCGCTCGGATAACAAATATTTGCTAATCACCAACCTTTCTTTTTCCCCGATCTAGATTCAGTCCTTGCTTATCTTGATCTATATATATTTCAAAATTAGCACATTCAGTATTCGGTCTATTCAATTTAGTCCAAATGTCACTTTAAGGAATTTTTACACAATTGCCCCGAATATTTCACATCTTTTACAATTTAGTCTCTATCACATAAAATTGCAAATTCATGCAATTAATCACAAACCCATGCTTAGCTGAATTTTAATTGAGTCCCTTACAGCCCATATATTTTATTTATTTACACTTTTACCCACCTAATTTTACATTTTCACAAATTAATCCCTTGTTGACATTTTTGTCAAAAATCACTTTACAAAACTAGTAAATCTATCAATAAACCTTCATAATCTATCATCAATATCAATTTACTCAAACATTCAACAATGACAACATGTTAAATCTTTAAAGTTTTGCAAAATAGTCCGGGCTAGCTAGACCTAGTTGCAACGATCTCAAAAACATAAAAATCATTAAAAACCGAGTTAAAATACATACCATGCAAGAGGAGGAAACTAGCTGAACCTTGAAGCTATTCCAATGGCTTTATTTCTTGTTAATTTTGGTCAAAAAAATGCATGAAGAAGATGATACATATTTTGTATCTTTTAATTTTAAGTTATTAATTATTATTTTACCATTTTAACCTTTGTTATTAAACCTTAAAATTCATTTAAGCATGCAAAAAAATGTCCACTTACATTATAAATGGTTAAATTACCACATAAGGACCTCCTATATTTAATTTGATATCAATTAAACCCTTTTAACTTATAGAACTCCAATTTTTCACTTTATGCGATTTGGTCCTTTTTATCGAATTAACTAGTCAAACTATAAAATTTCTTAACGAAACTTTCACACAATCATTCAATCATGCTGTAAACATCAAAATAATAATAAAATAAATATTTTGACCTCAAATTTTTGGTTCTGAAACTACTATTCTGATTTGACTAAAAATGGGCTGTTACATGGGACTTGAGCCAATTATGTAAGGTGTCGAGTAGACAAAGTCTATCCCAAACTTTTTAAGGTTGTCATATAATGGTCTATCCCAAAAATTTTTGAGTCTATTTTGATTGCGTCTAGTATAACCTTTATAAAGGTCGCCTGTTTCCTCCTATCTCAACCTATTTTAAAAGTCGACCATGACTACGTCTTTGCCAACCTTTCAATAAAGGTTGGCTTGGGTTGAATTATGCCAATGTTTTTCCAAAGCATCGCAGTGCCTATGCCAACGGTGCTAAAAATGACATTTTCGGAAGCACCAAGAGAATCATCAGGGGGCCTATGCCAACCTTTTTTGCGTAGTCCTAAGTAAAAAAAAGTGTTGCCATTGGCCTTTTTTATTGTAGTCACCTAATATCTTCTCCAACTTAATTTAACTTTAATTAAATTACTTAAAAAATTTAAAAAATTAATATTCTTTTTTAGAAATTTACAAATTAAAAATCCAAACAACTTATAATAATGATCTAAATATAAATTTATCTTCTAAAATCACCCTGGTGGATTACCATTGAAAAGCTTGCGATCAAAGGAACAACCACTAATCTAATGCAACTTTTTTGTTCTTACTCAACTAGTAATCTTTGTTTTTTTGGTAGTTTTGATGGGTGTCGAGATTTTGGCTTTGGAAGAACTAAAGTAGCTTGTTAAACATGTGCTAAAACTTTGGAAGAATTGTAGAAAATTTGTAAAAGGAATTGAACCTTGTTTAAGTCTGGAACTTTAAATCACAAAATTGAATTTATTGTTGTACTGTGTTAAAACTATTGACTAAATACATGAATCCAATGGTGAAACATGATAACTTTAATTCTGAGGAGCAATCTAGGTGTTGTGAGAGAGTTATTAAAAGTGCTACAATCCACTAATGGTCATTAATGAAGATATTGGTAATAGTAGTTAAAAATTTCTTATGTTATTTTTATCTACATTTTTCACCACCTATGACTAAAAATAGAGATAACGAACGAGGAAATCCGGAATGCTATGTTCTGCCTTAGGCCATTAAGAGCCTTGGAACCATAAGGATTTTTGAGTACTTTCTTTCAACATTATTGAGCCTCATATGTAATGGAATTTATGACTTGGTGCATGATATTTTTAGAGTTGGAAACCAAAATGAAGATCTCGATCTCACAAACATTGTCTTCATCTCGAAATAAGGAAACATGGAATCTATCTTACACTTCTAACCCATAGGATGTTGCAATTTCTTGTACAAAATTATTTCAAGATTTCTAGTTGATCAAATAGAGCCTCTTCTTCCAAGACTTATTTCCTCAGCACGTCGCTAGAAGACAAATTCAGAACAATGTTGTTATGGTGTATGAAGCTTCCACATGCTTTGAAAATTTAAATAGGGGCAAGAAGGGTGTTATGGAGATAAAACTTAATCTCGCCAAACCTTATGATAAAGTTTCACGGTTTTTTCTTGAAAAAATGTTTCTAAAGATGGGAGTTTTCAATTTCTAGGTTAAGTGAATTATGTTTTATGACACAACCACATGATTCAATTTTCTTCTTAACAAAGACATGATTCATGAATGTAAGCGGAAGAGGGGCCTCAAGCAAGGGGATCCACTATCCCTTTACCATGCATATTATGTTTGTTGATGATTGTATGCTTTTTGCACCAACAAATCAAAGTAATATAGTTGTTTTAACTACTCACTTGGTTCAGTTGAACAAGTAACCAGGCGAACAATCAACCAAGCAACGTCAGTAAATACTTTCTCCCCAAACATGTGCATTGTCAACAAGCATATCAACAGATCATGGAAATGTTTTTCATGGATGATGCCAACAAATACCTTAGTCTCCCATTTGATTAGGGTCGTGGAAAAGGAAAAGCTTTCGATTCCATCACGAAAAGAATGAAAGCTTGGATTAAAAGTTGGAATGGTCGACTGTTATCACAAGAAAACCAAGAAACATTTATAAATGTCATTGCACCCATCGTCCTTGAGTATTTCATGTTGATAATGCAAAGAAAATCATGAATGTTTGATTGTTGAGGATTTAGCGGGGGTAATTGTTGAGGATTTAGTAAATGTTATGGGTATTTTACAAAATTGCCCATGCCTTTTTACTATTTTTCCCTTTTGTTACTAGGATAAATAGAGGGCTGATTTCCTCAATTTTCACACTGAACAGAAACACAACCCTCTCTGAATACATTTTTCTCCTCTCATTTCTATTTGCAATTTCTTTATAATTTTTTTATTTTCCCCAAATCACTATTAGAGAAAATTCTGAGTTTGGATTTTAAGCGAGACCAACTATGACCCCTCCAAACCTTCCTAAGAATTGCTCCTACTGTGATTTCCCGAGGAGAGCAACACCAATCGAGTTACATATTTCATATTTGAGTGTGCGAATATCGAAGGATTGTGTTAACCTTAGGGGACGACATCCACTACATGATTACATCGGTCAGGGCAAATTCATTTCTAAGGTAGTGGATTTACCACAACCGTAATTTTTGATTTCATATTTAAAATTTTATTTTTCCCAATCAGTGCTAATAGACTTTTTTTTGTAGTATACTATATTTTCAACTATTTAGAAACAAATTCCTACTGCTTAAACATGTCCTCGATCAATAAATACATCCTAGATGAGGTTAGAGGTATTGTGGTTTCTGAAGTAAAGCTAGTAAAAAATAATGCCAAGTGGATTGTAGACAAAGGCTCCTCTAAATATTTCTGTGCCAATAGAGAAATAATGTTCACCGAATTTGAAAAGGTAACTGAAGGTGAGCAAGTCTACATGGGTAATTCAATCACGTTAGAAGTACTCGATAAAAGAAAAATTTTACTCAAACTCACTTATGGTAAAACATTAGCATTGATTAATGTTGTTCTATATGTACCTGCCCTTAGTAGAAATTTGATTAGTGGTTGTTTTTTGAATAAGGCATGCATTAAATTAGTCTTTGAATCAAATAAACTTGTACTTTCCTAAAATAGAGATTATGCGGGGAAAGGTTTTTTAAGTGGGGGTTTATTCGTGATTGAGACTATGTTTTATAGTAATAAAGACACTACTTTTGCTTATATTGTTGAATCGTTTGACATGTGGCATACTAGATTAGGACATGTGAACATTCATTCTTTAAAGAAACTTGTAAAATTGAATCTACTTCCTAATCTAGATAATAGTAGCTTTGATAAATGTGAAATTTATGTTGAAGCCAAGCATGCTAGACCTTCCTTAAAATCTATCACTTATAGGAAAACTGAACTTTTGGAATTAATTCATACTGATCTAGTATACTTTAGAAATAGAGAAGGTAAAAATGAGAAAAGCTACTATATTACCTTTGTAGATGAATACTCTAGGTATACAAAGGACTATCTTTTGAGAAAAAAAGATGAAGCTGAACAAACATTTCTCCTTTTTAAAGCAGAAGTAGAAAACCAACTTGATAGGAAATAAAATGTCTTAGATCCGATAGAGGTTTGTCAGAAAGACAAAATTATACATGAATTTTTTGCTCCCTATTTTCCACAACAAAATGGCAGAGCTGAAAGGAAAAACAGAGCTCTAAAAAAAATTATGAATGCTTTATTACTTGGTTTTGGTTTACTTGGTCACATGTGTGGGGAGGCCATACTCTCTGTGAATCACATCATTAATAGAGTGCCTCATAAAAAACAATAGATTTTAGCCCATACAAATTGTGGAAAGGTTATGACCCTAATTTGAAATACCTGAAAGTGTGGTGCGGGGGTGCCTAGCAAAATTAGGCAGACATGTTTTAAAACAGAACAATATTAGGTCTAAAATTGTTGATGTTGTTTTTAATGGTTATGCTTTAAACAGTGCTGCATATAGATTTATGTGTTTGGATGATTCTTCCATATGTGAATTGTAATATCCCGAAATAGGGGTTGAGCGTTTCGTGAATAACTCAAGTGTTAGTAAGCTCTAATAATGGTTTGGATGTGTTTTAGGAGTTCCTAAAACTCTCGGATTAAAATGGGACACTTTTGAAAATTTTGGAAATTTTGGGCTAAAAGTGAAATTTGGCTGAGAAAGGCCTTAAGTAAAAATTTTGTAAGATTGAGGCATATAAAATGCCCTGGCCGAGTGGCTTCTATGCGCCACTTAAGGGTCAGCGCCAATTTTGGTCAGGGGTTCGAGTGGCATGGGGCGCAAAAGCATTTTTTATTTTGAAAAGGGCCGTTGCTTTAAAAGAGGCTTTAAAATAAATCGCTATGGGCTTATGACATCAATCAGCTAGCAGTAAAGTGGCTTAGAGGCTTTCAAAGAAGAGAGATTTACGAGGACTCGTGTTCGAAGTCGTCTTTGGAAGCGCAAGGTGAGTTTTTATTTTTGAATAAAAGGAAAGCTAACTTGAAAGAGGGGTTAAAAGAAAATCGCGATGCTTTAATGTCTTGAATTGAACACTGGCCGAGTGGTTAAGGACTTGGATGGAGAGCTGCGCTAGAAGGACTCGCGTTCGAGTCCTGGATTCCGCGCTTGAAACATTTTATTTTTAGCGCTAAAGTGCAGGGAGCCAAGGCAAGGATAGTTTAAAAGAATTTTTGAAGCATTATTGGCATGAAAGTCTCGGTAGCGGAAATGGCAGGAAGTCTGGAGGATTCACTCCAGGTCTCGGGTTCGAGACACAGGGCCGCACCTTGATTTTCTTTTTTTGCACTAGCGTGGAAAAAAAGGGGCTGCATGGGCATTGAATGCATGCAGCATCCACGCCTGCAGCATGAGAAGCTGTTATTTGTTTTATTTTATGTATGTCAAGAATATGGGCATTTATTCTTATTGTTTTTGTTATTTCAAAGATACTAGAACATGGGAATGAACCTTTTTAATTGTATTATTTTTTTTCATATATTTACTTAGAATGACGAGATATATATATATTAATAACATTATTATTATTATCATATTCTATGAAAATATGGGAAAGGTGATAGAATAATAAAATAAACAATTTTGTTTTTAACAAAAGGAGAGCATGCGGCTTTGGAATTTCAAATCTATGACCGGCCTTGGTCTTGTGATGCAAAAAGCATGGTCAAATTGCATGCTTGGAATTTCTTTTCCATTCCTTGTTGTTGGCCGAAAGAAAAAGGAAAGAGAAGGAAGGATTATTATTTTGTGATGTATGGGAAAATGGAAGAGAGCATGATCGTGAAGCATGCTTTAGGGAAGGCTTGGCCGGCCTTGGTTGTAGTAAAAAGGAGAGCATTGCTGTTGTGAATCATGAAGTATTTTAAGTATGTTGTTTTATTATTTTATTAAATGATGGAAGAATGAATAAACAATAATTTGGTTACTCCAAAGGTGATGGCTACTTTTGTTATTGTTTTTGAGGCTAGAAATTAACAAAAGAGGGAGAGCATGGCCGGTCTCGTCTTTGGGTTTTTGACCAAAGTTTTTGAATCTTTGACTTTCTTTTTTTCCCCCTCTCACTTGAGCATGGCCGGCCTTGTGAATGCAAAATCATGGCCGAATGAGCTCCTTGAAACCTTGTTAGTCGGCCTCGTGTGTAGCATAGAGAAATTGGCCGAGATTCTTATTATTGCTTTTGATTTTCCTTCCAAATTCTTCATGGCCGAATGCTTCTCTATGTCTTCCTTTCCTCATTCTTGTGCATGGCCGATTGGAGCTTGCTTCAAGGTTTAGCATGTTCGATTTTCAAGTAACAAGTGAGGTGGCCATTGTGTTGCTTTGTTTCTTCTTGTATTCTTGACCGAGAAAGAGAGAGAATGAAAGAGCAAATTTGAGCTTTGGTTTTGATGAAGCTAAAGAGTATTTTGGCTAGCAAATATTGCTTGCCTTGTTGTTGTTAACGTGACGTTTCATTAACACTTAAACCATAGCCAAATCGTATGTCAAAGGAGATAGCCTTAAAGGAGTAAGGGTTCTTTTGAAAATGGATACAGCCAAGGTAAGAAAGTATTACTTTCGGCTAAAGGCTATATTTTGGGTTATGATAATAACCTAAAGTTTGACCTTGATTCGTGGGTGACCGAAAGTGTATAAGGCCATGGTAAAGTGCTCTTTTGTGTGGCAAGTGTTCGAGCTTTAAAAGGAGTCTCCTATTCAAGAGATGGTAAGTGAAACATTCGGCCAAGGACCTTTGTTCATAGATGTATGTGTTAATGACCCTAACCTTGCTTTAATAGGAATTTCGATATCTTTGGGAGCTAATCGCAGAAACCAGTGGTGTTTCGGGATCGAAATAAGCTAGGTATATGACTCTTGATATTCGGCCTAAGACCATGTTATTGGTATTAAGTGTAACCGATTTCGGTTATGTGTTCTAGGGCAAATCGAAAGAAGTAACAAAAGCTTTAGGGATTTTAGTCGATATTAGATTCGATAAGTCGAACCTCACTATAGTCAAAAAGCGTAGTTATCATGACTTTGTTCTTTTGTTGTTATATGTGTTGTGTGTATTATTTCATGTAAAAGTATGTATATTGAGCATGTTAATCGAAATAAAAGCTATGATGATGGATACCGTGGTGGGTGATGAATAATCGAGTTAGTGGTTATTGTATTAACCTTTCGATTATAAATGATTATCGATGAGTGTAAAATAATGTGATGACATGTGATGTGTAATTATATATATGGATTATGTGAATATGGGCTTTGAAATTGTGTACTTATGTGTATGGATTATGTGAATATGAGCTTCAAAATTGTGTAATTATATATATGGACTATGTGAATATGGGCTTCAAATTGTGTAACTTTGTAATTGTGTATTTATGTGCATGTCTTGTGTGGATATGGGCCAAGCCCACATGTGAGGACATGTGTTTAACTATGCACCGAGTCTTGGTGACTCACTCTATTTGTATAAAACCTTTGGTGTGACGCTTAACGCTTGGACCGGGTTTGGAGAGGATACAAAGGTGGCCATGCAAAAGTGAATTTTCATGCAAAGGAATCTCTTGGTTAATGAATTAAATATTTATGTTTTCCGTATTTTGATTAAGTGTGTATTGTAATAAGGCCCACTAAAGTATTTCAGTTCTCTTTTTAAGTATCTTTATTATGCCCTATTATGGATGTATGATTTAAAGGTTGATTACAAATGGTTTTATTTTCTCAAGTAAAGCTTGAACCCGATATATTTATAACAAACTTCGACTTTTACTTAGAATATTGCAAGTCATTTAAAATGTTTTATTAAAGGAAAAACAAATTTTCAATGGTTTATTTCTTAAGTAAGAATGTTTTTTTCGAAAGTGTTCCGCAGTGACATTCTAAATTCGGTCGGATTTAATGGGCCGGGTTTGGGGTGTTACATTTTGGTATCAGAACATGGTTCAAAACTCGGCTTTGAGGTTTTGGGCCAGAAAATAGTTTTCAAAAGTAGGCTTTTCAAAATGTGAACTTCTATTTTGGGCTTGTCTGACATGGCACCTGTACCTCCGACCCGAAGTCCACCTGGTAAGTACCTCAAACTATTGAGGTATATTGAATATGTGAACTGTATGGGCATAATTGGGCTTGTAGATTAGAAAATTTGGGCTATCGAACCCTAAGACTAATCTATTCGAAAACAAGTGCATAAGACTTAAGAACTGAAATGACCATAAGAGTGTAGTAAAGGAATGTGTCCCTGCTTATGAACGTGTATGTGACTCTCTGAATAAGAATTAGTGAACTTGAATTGAACCTATGTGTGATCGAAAGAACCACTTCTAAATACTTTATTCCATAAAATTGTTCGCGAATAATCAGTGGAACAAATTCCTAATGCATAAAACTTTTTAAAGTCAGATTGTGCGATAAGAGATGAGTCCTAGAGGACATGATCGAGGCAAAATGGCCGTACCGGAACTCGTTAGATCGGGTCAAGGGTTGATAATAAGGTATCACCTCCACCACCGACTTTTGATAATGAGTAGCAAGATCAGACGAAGGATAATGCTGTATTGCGCTGCGAGTTTTAGAGAGAGTGGTTGGAGAAGGAGAAATATGAGAGCTCGAAAATTTGTTTTCGAGCGACTTTGAGCCAATGGAGCGGATTTGTTCTGTGATGTATCAGATGTGGCACCCAGTACGATTGAATAATGGTTAGAAATAACCAAGTGAGTTATGGATGAGCTCGTTTTGAGCCCTGAGGAAAAAGTGAAAGGAATGGTAGCGCTACTTAGCGACGAGACATATCAATGGTGGCTCACAGTTCGAGATAGTGTCACAGCAGAGGACCCCACTCGGGAGTATGTCAAGATGACATACCAGAAGAAGTATGTCAGTACTTATTACATTGATGCTCAGAGGAAATGTGTTTTTGGGACTGGTTCAACGGAACAAGTCCATGGCAAAATACGAAACTGAATTCCTAAAGTTAAGCCAATATGCCCAAGGAGTAGTGGCTACGAAACATGAATGATGCGTCCAATTTAAGGACGGGTTAAAGGACAGCCTGAGGCTGTTGATAGTTCCTCAACAGGAACGGGAATTTGCTGTGTTAGTCAAAAAAGTTAAGATAGATGAAGAGATTAAAAACTCGATGAGATAAAATAGAGATAAGGATACGAACCGTGATAAGAGAAATTTTGAATTGTCTAAATTATCTGAGGGCCTTCGGAAAAGACCGAGGCTTGAAAGTTTAGCTAGTGTGACTAAGCCATTTATGAGAATCGGGACCGTCCGTGTGCTCAGTGTGGAAAATACCATGTCGGCAAGTGTTGGAACCAAAAATCGAGAATATTTTAAAGTGTAAGTCTATAAGTAATTGAATATTGTTAAGGTTAGTTATAACCTTGTGCACATGTGGGATTATGGAATCCTGGTCATAAATATAGTGAAAGCCGACTGTGGATAGACTTTCTATCATGAAATGTTACTGAAGTGATAAGTGCAAGTGATATGTGGATAGACTATCTATCATGAAATATAATTGAAGTGATAAACACAAGTGATGTGAATTATATGGTTTATAATTTTGGTCAGCTTGTAATGTGATTCAAACGGTGATAATATTGTATTGTATCAGAGCTTTCACCTAGCAGCTTTGTCTTTGTGTGTATATTTGGGCTTTGATGCCTAGTGAGCTTTGTGCAGTGTATATTTCGGGCTTTGATGCATAGCGAGCTTTGTGCTTTGGTGTATATTTCGGGCTTTGATGCTCACTTGAGCTTTGTCTTTGCAGTGTATATTTCAGGCTTTGATGCCTAGCAGGCCTTGTGCCGGTATGTATTTCAGGCTTCGACGCCTAACCGACTTAATGCCGAAGATGTGCTATAAAAGAAAATTCATGAATCACTTACAAGATAGAACATGTTTGTTACCATAAGCTGAATGCTTGGGTAAGTACAAGTCTTTCCTGTTTGCAAGGAATAAGGAAAGTTAGTGAGTTCCCATTTGAGTTAAGTATGATGTGGTATAGTTCAAGCTTCGATAAGAATGTTAATATGTGTAACTGATCTTACCATTGATGTGTACGATGTCCATAATGGAATCTAGGCTTCAATATACTTGTAGAAAAATGGCCATATGTGAGAATGCTAAATGTGAAAGAGTTTGGATGTGTTTGCATATGTGTATATTTGAGTATATGTGATCGATATATTGTAACACCCCAAACCCGGCCCACAAGCCTTGACCGGATCTGGTATGTTACGGAGTAAAAACGTTTTGAAAAGTTCAATGGAAATTTTCAATTTATGGGGGTAATAAAATGGTGTTTGCTAAAACTTAGATGGGTTGGCTTGATAAATACGATTGAGTTGAAAACTTTTCCTTTTTCCTTTGAAACCATTTAATCACTTAGGTTTTAAAACATTAGAGTCATCGATAACTTAGGAAATTTTGTTCCCCGATAATAACATTTTGAAAACACCTACGAGTACTTATTTTGAAAACGTTATCTTTAACCGATTTGCTTGACAGTTCATAAGTTCATCAGTTATGTAATAAAGTAAAGCAACTACTTAAACATCCAAAATAATAAGCGGCCATATTACAACCCAATCGAATTTTAGTGAATAGTAAACTTAAAGCGGAGCAAAATAAAATTTGAAGTCCACAAAACAAACATGGCCGCCTGAGAGATCTCCCCGGCTCCGCATCTGCGCTCTACTCACCTGCAAGATGATATGGGAAGGGGTGAGTCACCAAGACTCAGTGTGTAAATCCCTAACCCGAAAATACCACTCATACACAAGATATTAGTATGACATGCAATTATGCAACCCGACCTAGCCATCCATGCTCCTTTTCTACCCCGTGTGGTACCAAACCACTGGTGGTGCCAAACCACTGGTGACTTAAAGTCACGATATCCGTCAATACGTGTGGTGCCAAACCACTGGTGGTGCCAAACCACTGGTGACCCAAAGTCACAATCAAATGATGGGGCCAACCCATCGTGTGATACCAAATCACTGGCGTCGATCCCGTATCTCAAATGTGGGGCCAACCCACGGTGGCACTAAGCCACAGGGACGAGACGCTATGAGGTGCCAAACCTCTGGAGGTACCAAACCTCTGGTGACCGTAGTCACAATGTGTTACCAAAACACTGGTGTCCGTCGACACGAATATTACTCCCTCTCATCAATCCCACCATCATCATGCTCACATCACAAGTATCATGATCCCAAATATCATGCAATCGTATATAGCATAGCATTTCACAAAGCATATGATGGCATATACAAATATATATCGTAAATCGAGTAATAGGGGACTTACCCGAAAACCAAGCTTATGCCCACTAGGCAAAGTTACCACATGAGAGGTTATAATATCATCAAATAACAGTTTATACTAATAAAGTGTGTAAGAGCTTACACACCTGTTTAATCGGAGGTCTAAAAAAAAGAGATCCCGGATCTACGCGATATTATAAAGTCCCGAACTTGTCCTCGTATAGCTCCTATATTCGGCCATTATGGGTTAGTATTTAGGGGTCTTATTGATTAACTAACAAGTCCAAAGTTATTGGTCATAACATAACCAAAATAGGGCCCTGGGCCGAACCTTTATCAACACGAACCAACGTGATCGAAAACTCGAACTTCTGATTTCTTGGCCGATTTGCCTTTGGTCAATTTACTCCTATACCCAAAGTGCACATTTGGTTATACTGATGTATCAAAATGGCCCTTGGCCGAATAGGCTTAATCATTATTATTATTCTTACCGAAAATCCGAAGTTGTCACTTGCTAAATTCGGCTATGAGCAATTTATGGGAAGTGGCCTATGGTAGAACACCATGTAGGCTCTCCTTGCAGACTTGAAACCATGAAGGGCTCCCTCAAAGCACCTCTTTGTTTGCTACAATAAAAGATACACTGTTTAGACCCATAACAAATTTGGCCACTTTACAAGGCCCATTCTCGAGCTTTTGGCACACAAATTAAAAGTAAGAAACTGTATGTCAAAAGAAAAGGAGTACTTACCACCCCTTTTGAATCGATAACACCCTCCTTTAATGGGGTTCGGCTTAACAACAATGGTTTGCTTCAAGTTAAAACCGAAAGTGGCATAGGAGAAGAAAAGAGTTTCAGTTTGAACAATTATGAAAGAAGAGGGAAGGGTCATGAGCTAGCCAAAAACATTCTCTAAAGCCTCTTCCAAAACCGAAACTCGGGCTTTGCCTTCTTTTTTTTTTTCTTTCTTTCGGCTAAGAACGATGTGGGAGCAAAGCATGCATTCGGCCCCTCCTTGCTCTATTCATAAATCGGCCAAGCAAGCTCCTAAGGAAAGCCTTATTCGGCCATGCACCAAATACAAGGAAGAACACTCGGTTAGACCTTGTAGAAAAGATAGAATGGTTGTCCACTTCAAAAGAAAACAGGGAGAGAAAGGAGAAGCAAAAATTTGGGCACACTCTTGCAAGATTCAAAGCTGAAAGTTGAAGCCCTTAGAATTGCTACATATTGTGGCGTGCTCTCTTTTGCCACTTACAAGGCCACCAACACCTCCATCTTTTCTTAATTTCAATCCCCCAAACATAAGCATTATTTCCCATAATATTCTTTCTATTTCCAACAAATAAATTAAAAGAAAATTAACCCATACATCTAATATATAAAATAAGCAACCCAAGGTATATAATGCCCATGCTCCTAATAAAATAAGAGAATTTTACCCCATGCTCATGCAGCAAAATGATAAATAATTGAGCAAAAAGGAATAGGGTGGCCACCAAATTTGGTCTCCACGCGTGCATGTGCCCATGCATGCACCAAAAATTTGCTTGAATTAAAAAAGGAAAACAATTTCATCCAAGCGCTGCCCTTGAGTCTCGAACCCGAGACCTGGGGCAGAAACTCCCGCGCCTCAACCACTCCACCTACTGGACTTTCATGATAGGATCGCGTCGCATTTTTCTTTTAAACCTTCCTTCCTGGGTTTCCCCTTTTGCCTTAACGCCAAGCAAAATAAAAGTGCTCGTGGCGTCCCCAGCGGTGCTTTCGAACATGCGACCCGAGCCGCCACGGACCATTACGCCCCTGACCACTATGCCAAGGCATCAATTTGTGACATGAACCCATCTCAAATTCCTTTTGAGCCTTCCTTCGCGTCGACGCCAAAACTAAAATTAAACTCTCCTTACGCTATTGTCAGGACTCGAACATGGGTCCTTGAGGTAGCAATTGGACATCACGCCCCCACGCCACTCGGCCAGGGCGTTCATTGTGCCACAAGCCTGCTAAATTTATTATTTAAACCCTTTCTCAATGAGTCCTCCTACACGCCAAAAATAAACTTCCTCCACGCGACTCGAACCCTCGCCTAGCCGCATCTTCTAGCCTTCTAGCTAGCGCCTCTAACCAAATCCTTGACCATTCCCTTGTCAATATTCGCCCCAAATAATAAAAATACTTATACACTTAGCCTTTCCATCCCAAGCACTTAAGGAACTTTTAACCTTAAACCCGACCTAACTCGGAATTTCTGACCAAACCATAGCACATGCATTTATTTAAGCAAACATGCAATAATTAAAATACATTGCAAACAACCCTAGTGCTGAGGATGTTCTGATTCGACCCCTTAAAATAATTTCGTCCTCGAAATTACGGGTCGAAGAGTTGGGGTATTCTTCGCGCGATCGCATCCTCGAGCTCCCACGTAGCTTCCCCACGCCATGATTCCGCCATAGGACCTTCACTAAAGGAACCGACTTCCTACGCAAAACTTTCACATCCCGATCTAGGATCTCGCATGAGTTCCTCTTCCATCGTCAAAACTGGACTCACCTCAACTTCCTCAACCGCCAAGGCGTGTGATGGATCGAGCGATAGCGTCTAAGCATGGAAACATGGAACACATCATGAATCGACTCGATTCTGCGCAGTAGCTCGGTGATAAGCCACCGCCCCACTCGTCTCAACACCTTAAAGCGGTCCAATGAACCTTGGACTTAACTTGCCCTTTTTCCCAAATCTTAACACTTTCTTCCATGGTGAGACCTTCGTAAAAAAACCGTCTCCTACGGCAAATTCTATGTCCCTCCGCTTGAGATCGCATAAGACTTTTGCCTATCCGAGGCTTCTTTCAACCGAGCTTGGATCTTCTTCACCTTATCCTCGGTTTACGCAACCAATTCGGTCCTAACATCCGTCGCTCACCCAACTCGTCCAACAAGTGGGTGTGCGACACCTCCTACCATACAATGCTTCATATGGTGCCATCTTAATGCTTGCACGATAAATCGTTGTTGTATGCGAACTCGACTAATGGCAAAAACTCTTCCCAACTACCTCTGAAGTCCAAAACGCAGACCTCTTAGCATATCCTCTAAAATCTGAATAACCTTTTCGATCGCCTGCCGTCGATTGTGGATGGAATGTCATGATTGAAATCCAACCGTACCCAAAGCCCGATGTAGCGCTCTCCAAAACCTCAACGTAAATCTGGGTCTGCATGCGAGATGATCGACTTTGGCACCCCATGCAACCTCACTATCTCGCCACATACAACTTAGCTAACTTTCCGGCGAGTAATCCACCATTACGGGTATGAAGTGAGCCGACTTGGTCGACGGTCCACAATCACCCAAAGCTGCGTCTTTCTTCTTTGGGTGTGAGGGTAGCCCATCGACGAAGTCCATAGTGATCCTCTCCCATTTCCACCGAGGAATCTTCACCGGTTGAAGTAACCCGGATGGCAACCGATGTTCGGCCTTTACCCGCCGACATGTGAGACACCTTCCCACGAATTGATTACCTCGCGCTTCAACCACGCCACTAGCTCGCCAGTAAATCTCCATACATCTTGCTACCTCCGGGATGCATAGCGTAGTGGCTGCTATGCGCATCTGAAGAATTCTTTGCCTCAATTCCACATCATTCGGCATACAAGGCCGCCGCTTGAAAACACAACACACCATCACGGCAAACTATACCCCTTCCAAACCACCATCTTGAACTTGCAACCTCGCGTATTTAAACCTGTCATCCCCTAATTGCTTTTCCTTAATCTCCTCGATCCAAGTTGGCTTAACTTGCAGCTCGCCAAAAGACTTCCATCGTCGTATAGATCGAGACGAGCAAACATCGCCTTAAGTGCTGCCACGACCTTTCGGCTCAATGCATCACCACCACGTTAGCCTTGCACGGATGGTACTCAATTGAATCGTGAGTCCTTCAACAGATTCGATCCATCGGCGTTGTCTCAAATTTAAGTCCTTTTGCGTCAAAAGATACCTCAGACTTTTGTGATCCGTGTACACTATCGATTTCTCCCCATACAAGTAGTGCCTCTATAATTTCAAAGCAAAAACTACTGCCGCTAACTCCAAGTCATGAGTAGGATAGTTAACCTCATGCGGTCTTAGGCCGACGGGATGCATAGGCCACTACCTTCCCTTCCTGCATCAACACACATCCCAAACCATTATGGGACGCATCACAATAAACCGTGAACAATTCCCCGCCTCAGTGTACTCAAAACGGAGCTTAGTCGAATCTTTCTTAGCTTATCAAAACTTCCTTCTTTGTTTCTCGACCAAACAAATGGGACTCCTTTCCTTAATAGTTTAGTCAAGCGGTGCTGCAATTAAGGAGAATCCTTCCACAAATCTTCGATAATACCCGGCGGACCAAAAACTCGAATTTACGCCACTCGACCTAGGTGGTTTCGATCAACACCGCTTCAACCTTGCGAGGTCCACTCTAATCCCTTCCGTGACATCATGTGACCCAAGAAGGTCACCTCCTAAGCCAAAATTCGCACTTCATCGAATTTGGCATACACTGCTCCTCCTCCAAGACTTGTAGAACTATACGCAAATGCCTATCATGCTCCTCCTCCGTCTTTGAGTAAACCAATATGTCGTCTATAAACACCACGACAAATTGATCTAAGTATTCTTTGAAACACCCTATTCATTAAGTCCATGAATATCGCCGCGGCGTTGGTCAACCTAAACGGCATCACTAAGAACTCGTAATGCCTATACCGGGTACGAAATGCCGTCTTGTGCACATCAGCCTCCTTGACCTTAAGTTGATGATAGCCCGACCTAGGATCTATCTTCGAGAACACCGATGCACCCTTCTGGGGTTGATCAAAGCAGTCATCAATCCGAGGCAAGCGGATACTGTTTTTGATTGTTAACTTGTTTAGGCGGCGGTAGTCGATACACATCCGCATTGACCCGTCTTTCTTCTTGACAAACAGCACAGGTGCTCCCCACGGAGATATACTAGGTCGAATGAACCCTCTATCCAAGAGTTCCTGAATTTGAGCCTTCAGCTCCACCAACTCCTTTGGTGCCATTCGGTAGGGTGCTATGGACACAGGTGCCGTTCTGGGCAACAAGTCTATACCGAACTCAACTTCCCGATCTGGAGACAGACCCGGGAGTTCTTCTGGAAACACATCAGTGAATTCCCTCACAGTTCGGACCTTCTCAACTGCTGGCTCCTTAGCCTCCAAGGCATAAATTTGAACCAGCAGCGCCTCACACCCTTTTCTGATCATCTTCTCGGCCTTCAAGGGGGACACTACATTGGATAAATAATTTCTTCTGTTACCTATCATGACCACTTCATCACCCTTAGCCGTCTTTAGGATCATGCGCTTAGCAGCGCAATCCAACCTTGCCTGATAATTAACCAGCCAGTCCATTCCAAGAATTAGGTCGAACTCCCCAAATGGCAGTTCCATCAGATTAGCCACAAACACTACCCCTTGGAGTTCTAGGGGTATATCTCTATATAGCTTGTTCACTACCACAGAGTGCCTTAGCGGACTAATTACAGTCATCACCCTAGAAGCAGTCTCAAAATCCAAGTTCATAGTTTCTACCACACTACTAGCAACGTATGAATGCGTCGAACCCACATCAATTAAAGCAACATATGGAAGACCAAAAATTAGGAACGTACCGGTGATGACGTCCGGTGCGTCACCCTCCTCGCGGCGCCTCGCTGCATAGACCAAGCCAGGCTGCCTAGCTTCGTGTGCTTTGCACCTCGGCACGAATTCGCGACCTCGATTAGGACCATTGCCTCCTCTACCATTACCGCGACCCCTCTGCGGTGGTCCCACATTCCTTGCTGGGGTACGGTTCTGACCCTCTGGCTGATTCCTTGCCAACTTCCGAGGACAATCCACACACGGTGATCCGGAGATCCACATTCAAAGCAACCCCTCTCACCGGTGTAGCAACCTCCCCAATGTGACTTCCCACAGCGATTACACTGAGCCGGTCTCTGATTAGTAGCCATGGTCCTTCCAGCCTGATTTGGCCCACTCTGCCTGGCCCTTTTTTGAGCATTATTTCCCGATCCAGACGACCCAACACCCTGCATTCGCTTGCTCCTATCATAGCTCGCCTCGCTGCAGACTCCGGACCCTTTCGGCTACCTTAGCCTTTTTCGCGAGCGGCAAACTCACGCACCTGTTGTGGAGCAATCAACAGCCTTAAGTCATCCCTAAGTCCGTCTTCAAAACGGACGCAACGATCATGCTCAGTTGACACAACTCCCCAAGCATAGCGGCTCAGCCTTAGGAATTCTGCCTCATACTCAGATACCGACTTGTTTCCTTGTACCAGTCCCAGAAAGGTTTTCCTCTGAGTATCAGTGTAACTGGTGCCCACATACTTCTTCTGATAAGTAGCTTTGAAGTATTCCCAAGTAAGGTCATCTGCCGTAGCACCATCTCGAACCGTGAGCCACCACTGGTATGACTCGTCTTTTAGAAGCGACACCGCTCCTTTCAGCTTCTCCTCATTTGTTAAATCGAGATCGTCCATGATCCTCTCGGTCGATTCTAACCAATATTCGGAAGCATCTTTGGTGCGCGACACGACACACCGAAATACTTGACTCCGTTGGATCGGAGCCGCTCGGATCTGCACTTCCGAGCTCTGTGCCTCTCTTGGTCTCAACCATCATTTCTAAGACACGCAAAGATAGCTGCGATACCGACTCACCCCGTCGATCCACGATGTCCATCACCAAAAGTTGGGGGTGGTGGTGGAGGTGGTATCTCATTATCCGATCCTTGGCCCGACCTAGCGGTTCTGTCATGGCCATCCGCCTACTCTGGCGTCCCCCGACGGCCGCGACCTCTAGAACTCATTTCTTAAAGCGCAACTGCCTTAAAAAGTTTTATGAGTTAGCCAATGTTCCACTGATTATTAGCAAAGAATTTTATGGGCAAAATTAAGAAGTTGTTCTTTCGATCAAACAAGTTTCAAGTCTTCTATCGTAATTCGAAGATACACATTCACTTATTCCATCACTCTCTTTGACCAATTCTTAACCCGGGGGTATTTTCGTCATTTACCCTACAGGGGTATTTTGGTAATAAAACAAAGTAAGTTTGTAAATCTTGACAAATCAAGGGAAATTTAAAAATTTGCAAAACTTGGGGGTTCTTTTTGAAAAATTGTCTTCCCAAATTGGTAGTGTTGCAAAAACTTTAAAAATCAGGGTCATTTTGGTAATTTGCAAATTAGGGGCAATTTCGTAATTTTCCAAAATCACGACATTTTTGACATTTTGCAAATTAGGGATTTTGGGTATAAGAAAATTTTGTTAAAATTTTGGGGTAGCTTAGTAGATTTTAAAACTAGGAGTATTTTTGTAATTCACTACTAAGGGTATTTTAAAATGCCCATAAATCAAGAGAATTTTGTAATATAAATCTTACAAGTTTGAGGGAAGTCTTTAAAACTAGAGTCTTTATAAAAATGCGGCTAATTCCCTTTCGGGTTTTAATAATAGGGTTTAGCCCACGAACAAGTCCTCACGGTTTGGGTGAACCAAAGCTACGCACCAGGTAGGATTCCCACGAAGAGGAGGTGAGTCGCTAAGACCACTTAAATACCAAGCTCTTCCGGATCCAATCCTAGACATGCGTACAAGGGTTACCACACCTTAACTCGGCGACTTAGTCATGGGTTTGTTTAATTAAGCAATTATAAATCTTATGCGATTATTCGGGGTAAACTAGCCCTAGGGTTCATATACCTTTCATACTATCTACGTCCCATTTTCTACCCATTTACAGATAATCATTCATACATAGATTAAAGATACTTACAAGAGCGGATCGGTGCCGGAGACTCGACGCCATGTTGTTCAACCAAAACCATTTTCAAAGAGGTTTTCAAAAGCCTATCTAGAAAAAACATTTTTAGGTCTTAGGCCCTCACAGCCGAGTTTTTGAACCTGGCTCTGATACCAAATTTGTAACACCCCAAACCCGGCCCACAAGCCTTGACCGGATCTGGTATGTTACGGAGTAAAAATGTTTTGAAAAGTTCAATGGAAATTTTCAATTTATGGGGGTAATAAAATGGTGTTTGCTAAAACTTAGATGGGTTGGCTTGATAAATACGATTGAGTTGAAAACTTTTCCTTTTTCCTTTGAAACCATTTAATCACTTAGGTTTTAAAACATTAGAGTCATCGATAACTTAGGAAATTTTGTTACCCGATAATAACATTTTGAAAACACCTACGAGTACTTATTTTGAAAACGTTATCTTTAACCGATTTGCTTGACAGTTCATAAGTTCATCAGTTATGTAATAAAGTAAAGCAACTACTTAAACATCCAAAATAATAAGCAGCCATATTACAACCCAATCGAATTTTAATGAATAGTAAACTTAAAGCGGAGCAAAATAAAATTTGAAGACCACAAAACAAACATGGCCGCCTGAGAGATCTCCCCGGCTCCGCATCTGCGCTCTACTCACCTGCAAGATGATATGGGAAGGGGTGAGTCACCAAGACTCAGTGTGTAAATCCCTAACCCGAAAATACCACTCATACACAAGATATTAGTATGACATGCAATTATGCAACCCGACCTAGCCATCTATGCTCCTTTTCTACCCCGTGTGGTACCAAACCACTGGTGGTGCCAAACCACTGGTGACTTAAAGTCACGATATCCGTCAATACGTGTGGTGCCAAACCACTGGTGGTGCCAAACCACTGGTGGTGCCAAACCACTGGTGACCCGAAGTCACAATCAAATGATGGGGCCAACCCATCGTGTGATACCAAATCACTGGCGTCGATCCCGTATCTCAAATGTGGGGCCAACCCACGGTGGCACTAAGCCACGAGGACGAGACGCTATGAGGTGCCAAACCTCCGGAGGTACCAAACCTCCGTGACCGTAGTCACAATGTGTTACCAAAACACTGGTGTCCATCGACACGAATATTACTCCCTCTCATCAATCCCACCATCATCATGCTCACATCACAAGTATCATGATCCCAAATATCATGCAATCGTATATAGCATAGCATTTCACAGCATATGATGGCATATACAACATATATCGTAAATTGAGTAATAGGGGACTTACCCGAAAACCAAGCTTATGCCCACTAGGCAAAGTTACCACATGAGAGGTTATAATATCATCAAATAACAGTTTATACTAATAAAGTGTGTAAGAGCTACACACTGTTTAATCGGAGGTCTAAAAAAAAGAGATCCCGGATCTACGCGATATTATAAAGTCCCGAACTTGTCCTCGTATAGCTCCTATATTCGGCCATTATGGGTTAGTATTTAGGGGTCTTATTGATTAACTAACAAGTCCAAAGTTATTGGTCATAACATAACCAAAATAGGGCCTGGGTCGAACCTTTATCAACACGAACCAACGTGATCGTAAAAACTCGAACTTCGATTTCTTGGCCGATTTGCCTTTGGTCAATTTACTCCTATACCCAAAGTGCACATTTGGTTATCTTGAAGTATCAAAATGGCCCTTGGCCGAATAGGCTTAATCATTATTATTATTCTTACCGAAAATCCAAAGTTGTCACTTGCTAAATTCGGCTATGAGCAATTCTATGGGAAGTGGCCTATGGCCGAACACCATGTAGGCTCTCCTTGCAGACTTGAAACCATGAAGGGCTCCCTCAAAGCACCTCTTTGTTTGCTACAATAAAAGATACACTGTTTAGACCCATAACAAATTTGGCCACTTTACAAGGCCCATTCTCGAGCTTTTGGCAAACAAATTAAAAGTAAGAAACTGTATGTCAAAAGAAAAGGAGTACTTACCACCCCTTTTGAATCGATAACACCCTTCTTTAATGGGGTTCGGCTTAACAACAATGGTTTGCTTCAAGTTAATACTGAAAGTGGCATAGGAGAAGAAAAGAGTTTCGGTTTGAACAATTATGAAAGAAGAGGGAAGGGTCATGAGCTAGCCAAAAACATTCTCTAAAGCCTCTTCCAAAACCGAAACTCGGGCTTTGCCTTCTATTTTTTTTCTTTCGGCTAAGAACGATGTGGGAGCAAAGCATGCATTCGGCCCCTCCTTGCTCTATTCATAAATCGGCCAAGCAAGCTCCTAAGGAAAGCCTTATTCGGCCATGCACCAAATACAAGGAAGAACACTCGGTTAGACCTTGTAGAAAAGATAGAATGGTTGTCCACTTCAAAAGAAAAGAGGGAGAGAAAGGAGAAACAAAAATTTGGGCACACTCTTGCAAGATTCAAAACTGAAAGTTGAAGCCCTTAGGAATTGCTACATATTCGGCGTGCTCTCTTTTGCCACTTACAAGGCCGGCCAACACCTCCATCTTTTCTTAATTTCAATCCCCCAAACATAAGTATTATTTCCCATAATATTCTTTCTATTTCCAACAAATAAATTAAAAGAAAATTAACCCATACATCTAATATATAAAATAAGCAACCCAAGGTATATAATGCCCATGCTCCTAATAAAATAAGAGAATTTTACCCCATGCTCATGCAGCAAAATGATAAATAATTGAGCAAAAAGGAATAGAGTGGCCACCAAATTTGGTCTCCACGCGTGCATGTGCCCATGCACAGACCAAAATTTGCGCCAGAATTAAAAAAGGAAAACAATTTCATCCAAGCGCTGCCCTTGAGTCTCGAACCCGAGACCTGGGGCAGAAACTCCCGCGCCTCAACCACTCGACCTACTGGACTTTCATGATAGGATCGCGTCGCATTTTTCTTTTAAACCTTCCTTCCTGGGTTTCCCCTTTTGCCTTAACGCCAAGCAAAATAAAAGTGCTCGCGCGTCCCCAACGGTGCTCGAACGTGTGACCCCGAGCTGCCACGAACCATTACGCCCCTGACCACTATGCCAAGGCATCAATTTGTGACATGAACCCATCTCAAATTCCTTTTGAGCCTTCCTTCGCGTCGACGCCAAAACCAAAATTAAACTCTCCTTGCGCTATTGTCAGGACTCGAACATGGGTCCTTGAGGTAGCAATTGGACATCACGCCCCCACGCCACTCGGCCAGGGCGTTCATTGTGCCACAAGCCTGCTAAATTTATTATTTAAACCCTTTCTCAATGAGTCCTCCTACACGCCAAAAATAAACTTCCTCCACGCGACTCGAACCCTCGCCTAGCCGCATCTTCTAGCCTTCTAGCAGCACCCTAACCACTCCGCCAGCCATTCCCTTGTCAATATTCGCCCCAAATAATAAAAATACTTATACACTTAGCCTTTCCATCCCAAGCACTTAAGGAACTTTTAACCTTAAACCCGACCTAACTCGGGATTTCTGACCAAACCATAGCACATGCATTTATTTAAGCAAACATGCAATAATTAAAATACATTGCAAACAACCCTAGTGCAGGATGTTACATATATGGTGAATTGAAATGTGTGGATGTTCGTTAATAAGTAATTTCGAGGACGAAATTATTTTTAAGGGGGGTAGAATTGTAATATCCCGAAATAGGGGTTGAGCGTTTCGTGAATAACTCAAGTGTTAGTAAGCTCTAATAATGGTTTGGATGTGTTTTAGGAGTTCCTAAAACTCTCGGATTAAAATGGGACACTTTTGAAAATTTTGGAAATTTTGGGCTAAAAGTGAAATTTGGCTGAGAAAGGCCTTAAGTAAAAATTTTGTAAGATTGAGGCATATAAAATGCCCTGGCCGAGTGGCTTCTATGCGCCACTTAAGGGTCGCCAATTTTGGTCGGGGTTCGAGTGGCATGGGCGCAAAAGCATTTTTTATTCTGAAAAGGGCTGTTGCTTTAAAAGAGGCTTTAAAATAAATCGCTATGGGCTTATGACATCAATCACCTAGCAAGAAAGTGGCTTAGAGGCTTTCAAAGAAGAGAGATTTACGAGGACTCGTGTTCGAAGTCGCGTCTTTGAAGCGCAAGGTGAGTTTTTATTTTTGAATAAAAGGAAAGCTAACGGAAAGAGGGGTTAAAAGAAAATCGCGATGCTTTAATGTCATGAATTGAACACTGGCCGAGTGGTTAAGGACTTAGATGGAGAGCTGCGCTAGAAGGACTCGCGTTCGAGTCCTGGATTCCGCGCTTGAAGCATTTTATTTTTAGCGCTAAAGTGCAGGGAGCCAAGGCAAGGATAGTTTAAAAGAATTTTCGAAGCATTATTGGCATGAAAGTCTCGGTAGCGGAAATGGCAGGAACTCTGGAGGATTCACTCCAGGTCTCGGGTTCGAGACACAGGAAATTTGCACATTGGATTTTCTTTTGCACCAGCGTGGAAAAAAAGGGGCTGCATGGGCATTGAATGCATGCAGCATCCACGCCTGCAGCATGAGAAGCTGTTATTTGTTTTATTTTATGTATGTCAAGAATATGGGCATTTATTCTTATTGTTTTTGTTATTTCAAAGATACTAGAACATGGGAATGAACCTTTTTAATTGTATTATTTTTTTTATATATTTACTTAGAATGACGAGATATATATATATTAATAACATTATTATTATTATCATTTTATATGAAAATATGGGAAAGGTGATAGAATAATAAAATAAACAATTTTGTTTTTAACAAAAGGAGAGCATGCGACTTTGGAATTTCAAATCTATGACCCGCCTTGGTCTTGTGATGCAAAAAGCATGGTCAAATTGCATGCTTGGAATTTCTTTTCCATTCCTTGTTGTTGGCCGAAAGAAAAAGGAAAGAGAAGGAAGGATTATTATTTTGTGATGTATGGGAAAATGGAAGAGAGCATGATCGTGAAGCATGCTTTGGGGAAGGCTTGGCCGGCCTTGGTTGTAGTAAAAAGGAGAGCATTGCCGTTGTGAATCATGAAGTATTTTAAGTATGTTGTTTTATTATTTTATTAAATGATGGAAGAATGAATAAACAATAATTTGGTTACTCCAAAGGTGATGGCTACTTTTGTTATTGTTTTTGAGGCTAGAAATTAACAAAAGAGGGAGAGCATGGCCGGTCTTGTCTTTGGGTTTTTGACCAAAGTTTTTGAATCTTTGACTTTCTTTTTTTTCCCCTCTCACTTGAGCATGGCCGGCCTTGTGAATGCAAAATCATGGCCGAATGAGCTCATTGAAACCTTGTTAGTCGGCCTCGTGTGTAGCATAGAGAAATTGGCCGAGATTCTTATTGTTGCTTTTGATTTTCCTTCCAAATTCTTCATGGCCGAATGCTTCTCTATGTCTTCCCTTTCCCCCATTCTTGTGCATGGCCGACTGGAGCTTGCTTCAAGGTTTAGCATGTTCAGTTTTCAAGTAACAAGTGAGGTGGCCATTGTGTTGCTTTGTTTCTTCTTGTATTCTTGACCGAGAAAGAGAGAGAATGAAAGAGCAAATTTGAGCTTTGGTTTTGATGAAGCTAAAGAGTATTTTGGCTAGCAAATATTGCTTGCCTTGTTGTTGGCCGCACGTTTCATTAACACTTAAACCATAGCCAAATCGTATGTCAAAGGAGATAGCCTTAAAGGAGTAAGGGTTCTTTTGAAAATGGATCTGACAAGGTAAGAAAGTATTACTTTCGGCTAAAGGCTATATTTTGGGTTATGATAATAACCTAAAGTTTGACCTTGATTCCAGGGGTGACCGAAAGTGTATAAGGCCATGGTAAAGTGCTCTTTTTGTGTGGCAAGTGTTCGAGCTTTAAAAGGAGTCTCCTATTCAAGAGATGGTAAGTGAAACATTCACCAAGGACCTTTGTTCATAGATGTATGTGTTAGCCGACCCTAACCTTGCTTTAATAGGAATTTCGATATCTTTGGGAGCTAATCGACAGAAACCAGTGGTGTTTTGGGATCGAAATAAGCTAGATATATGACTCTTGATATTTGGCATAAGACCATGTTATTGGTATTAAGTGTAACCGATTTTGGTTATGTGTTCTAGGGGCAAATCGAAAGAAGTAACAAAAGCTTTCGGGATTTTAGTCGATATTAGATTCGATAAGTCAGAACCTCGCTATAGTCAGGTGCGTAGTTATCGCACTGTTCTTTTGTTGTTATATGTGTTGTGTGTGTATTATTTCATGTAAAAGTATGTATATTGAGCATGTTAATCGAAATAAAAGCTATGATGATGGATACCCGTGGTGGGTGATGAATAATCAGGTTAGTGGTTATTGTATTAACCTTTCGATTATAAATGATTATCGATGAGTGCAAAATAATGTGATGACATGTGATGTGTAATTATATATATGGATTATGTGAATATGGGCTTCAAAATTGTGTAATTATATATATGGACTATGTGAATATGGGCTTCGAAATTGTGTAACTTTGTAATTGTGTATTTATGTGCATGTACTGTGTGGATATAGGCCAAGCCCACATGTGAGGACATGTGTTTAACTATGCACTGAGTCTTGGTGACTCACTCTATTTGTATAAAACCTTTCAGGTGACGCTTAATGCTTGGACCGGGTTTGGAGAGGATACAAAGGTGGCCATGCAAAAGTGAATTTTCATGCAAAGGAATCCCTTGGTTAATGAATTAAATATTTATGTTTTCCGTATTTTGATTAAGTGTGTATTGTAATAAGGCCCACTAAAGTATTTCAGTTCTCTTTTTAAGTATCTTTATTATGCCCTATTATGGATGTATGATTTAAAGGTTGATTACAAATGGTTTTATTTTCTCAAGTAAAGCTTGAACCCGATATATTTATAACAAATTTCGACTTTTACTTAGAATATTGCAAGTCACGAAAATGTTTTCTTAAAGGAAAAACAAATTTTCAATGGTTTATTTCTTAAGTAAGAATGTTTTTTTCGAAAGTGTTCCGCAGTGACATTCTAAATTCGGTCGGATTTAATGGGCCGGGTTTGGGGTGTTTCATGAATCTAGAGATGTAGTCTTCTTTGAAAATGTTTTTCCTCTAAAGAAATCTTATGTAAATCCTGATACACAATTAGATGAGCATGTTTCTTTTTCTAGTACACATAATAGAGATATTCTTAATGATGATGTGGAACTTAGGAGAAGTAAAAGACAAAGGACTGCCACTAGTTTCGGATCTGGTTTTCTTACTTCTTTTATAACTAAGGTTAATGATTTACACTTAATAAATGATTCTATTGCTCATGTTTTTTTAATAGATGAGTATCCAAAAACTTATGATGAACCCATAAATTCTATAGATGCTAGTTTTTTGAGAGATACTATTAATAATGAGCTTGAATCTATTATGTCTAATCACACTTTGGAATTAGTACATTTTCCTAAAAGTTTTAAACCTATTAGTAAGAAATATATATTTAGAAATAAGCTTAGACTAGATGGGTCAATACAAAAGCATAATGCAAGACTAGTGGTTAAAGGGTTTACTCAGAAATTTGGAGTAGATCATTTTGATACTTACTCTCCTGTAACTAAAATATCTATTATTTGTGTGTTGCTTGCATTAGCTTCCATTCATAATCTACTGGTACATGAAATGGATGTAAAAACAACTTTCTTAAATGGTAACTTTGTTGGGAATTGTGCCTATATTGTAGTAAACATGTATCTGTTTTCTATTTATTTGAGTAAACAAGTATATGTTTTCTATTTATTTGAATAATGAGTAAATAAATAAAGTTAATTTTATATTTCACTATTATGTCTTTTATATTTTTATCTTTCATATTTTGCATGCATTGCGAAATTGTAACAAACAAATATTAGCTTGTTGATTGTCTAAGTTCAAACTGATGATAAGTAACACTATAAGAACGTTTACATTGCGAGAATAACTTTAGTAGATAATCTAAACGAGTTCGTAATCTTGTAAAACAATCAAAGTGAACATTTGATTCAAATATTGAGAAAGATTATTATGTCATCTACAATTCCAATTGAGGAGACAGCTAGTCTTAGATATCGGAGCAGATGACTCCACGGGTAGAGACATTGATGTATTGAATGGCAGAATGATACATTGTACTAGACCCAAGATGAATTAATTCTGAATGCATTTGTGAATCAATTCACTTTTGACATTCATGGTGTGATTTACCTAAATCCCAAGTTAGTCATTGACCATGTGTATGTGACTTATGTGCTTTGATATAAGTCAAGGCTTATGCTCTAAAGATGATCGGGCCAATAGCCTGTATGTTGCGTACATGACTTGTGTATGGCATGATTTTACTAGCAATAGTGGAATCCATAGCTCAGTTAAAGATTTAATGATATCCTCTCATTGACATTGTGTGGATTGATAAATATGGAACATGGCCATAGGTTGCTCGTTCTCGAACAAGCAATTTATCACAGTCATTTGTTGGCAGTGATCATATTAATCATTAAGAAGACATAATGGTGACAATGAGATAAAATTGTACTATATTGAGTGAATGGATTTAACTCAAAGGAATCAAAGATATCATATGAGGGAAACACACACATGACGATGTTATTGGAAAAAGCAATTGGATGAATTGTTTTCGTAAATAGTATACAATAAAGAGTTTACAATCATGGTACTTCTTGTGGACTGACTCCAGGATTAAGAAATTATGAGTTATAGGAACGATGTTTCTGGACATAATTGCAATTACTATAGCCTAATTGTATATGTCTGATTGGCCCCTCCACTAGCTCAACAAAAGCTCAATTTGACTATATTTGAATTAGAAGGAAATTATATGAATTTGAAAATAATTTAATTGAGTCAATTTATTCGATGTGGAATTAAATTGGGCGGCTGCAAGAATTTTTCAACTAGAGAATTTGATTAAGGAATTTTCTTAAAAAATTAATTTGGAAAATCTAGGTGATTTTAGGGAAAATTAATTTTGATAAAGTAAAATTAAATTAATCAAATTTATTAAAACTAATATGATATTTTTGAAAATTAATTTTAAATCCGACAATTGGCCCAATGGGTAATTGAACTTGAAAATTGGACATGAGATTGTAAATTGGGCTCGGGAGCCCAAAACCGAAACCAAGACCCAAAAAATGGTCGAACCAGGTCTGGTATAGGCCGACGGTCCAACCAATGGCTAGATTAGACCATTCAGACCTTCACTGGCCCGTACCAAACCAACAAAAACCAAACTAGCTCTGTGTAACACTCATAACCCGTTTCCGTCATTGGATTAGGGTTACAGAGTATTTTCAGACGATTTAGAATAATCAATAACAGATAGCATCAAGTTAATGGATTAATTTAAAATATTTTAAGAACCTACTCTTATGGGCCTTAAATCGAGCCTATGGGGCCTTTAAAAATAGTTTAGGAACAATAGAGGACCAATTCGAGACAAAACAGAAGATTTTGGGAAAAAGTGAAAATTTTCAAATCAGGGGTCACACAGCCATGTGACAGACCCCAGACCATGTGGCTCAAAGAGGGTCGTGTGGCCATTCCACATGCCCCTATGGCTACTCCACACGCCCGAGTACTTTAGGTCGTGGAGCTCACTGACTTGGCTCACACACCTATGTCCTAGCCCGTGTGTCCGCCGATGTTAGCTACTGACTTGGGTCACACGATCGTGTCATAGCCCGTGTGAACCCTACACCTAACACAATAGGGCACGCACTTGTGTGTGGCACACAACCGTGTGGCAACTCGTGCCCTAGGTTGTGCGTATAAAAAAGTCAGCCTAAATCATGCCATTTTCACTCCCAAATGCTTAGGTGGCTATAAACTCTAAATGTACATGCATACCAACCCTCAGACCTTGTCATAACAATCAACCTATGTACCTAACCAATGTGTCACCATTGACACCACGATTCAAATAGACAACATTATACTAATTAAGCTAGAATCTCAATTCATAAATATATGTCCTAATTATTAGCAATCATTCAAGTACTATACCATAGTCCATGTCAAGACCTACCATTTCCTATTCTCATTCAACCACAACCTTGCATCATGCAAATATACACCAAAGGACCATTTAACACAACAACCTTACAAACACACCAGCTATATAGGATTAGTACATAAGAATTAATACAAAACATATTCCAAATTTCCTATTGTCAAAACCATTTTTATTTAATTTTTGAAAAAATGGGGATTGACTTTAAAATGAAATGTGGAGTCACCACCGATCTTTTATTTATGGTGTGATCGGAACACCTTGAGATGGATTATTTTAATAAAACATTTTGATTTATTAAAACAATAATTTTGGTCTACAAAATCTAAAAATAAAAGGTTCAGGAGTCGGTTACGTACGAGGAAGGATTAGCACCCTCGCAACGCCTATTTGACGATACTCGAGTTTGAATATTAAGATTCTCTGATTCCGAAGGAATAAAATATCACATCTGGCACGTTAGGATGCAATAATTTAAGTCTTCGAATTCTAGATCATCCTAAAATTCTCAGAACTCATGCATTGAGATTTTGAAAGGGTATTTCGTTATTTGGGATCAAACGGAAAATCGAAGCCCAGCACATTAGGGCACGATTTCTCGAATTCCCAAATAAGAAATATTGCCTTGTTTTTAATTTAAGAAAACACAAATGGAATCTTAAAAGGATATTCAGTTATTTGGTCAAACGAAAAATTGAAACCCAGCACGTTAGGGCACGATCTCTCGGATTTCCAAACACGAAACATTGCCTTATTTTAGAACTAAGAAAACACGACTGAAATATTAAAAGGATATTTAGTTATTTGGTCAAACGAAAAATCGAAACCCAGCCCGTTAGAGCACGATCTCTCGAATTTCCAAACACAAAACATTGCCTTATTTGGAAAATTTTTACTAAGCAATTATAAAATGGACTCAAAACGCATTTGTTTAACTCATTTGGAATAACAATGAAACGACTAATATCAATTAAGACGTTAAAGTTTGAAACACAATGCGATAAGGTAAAAAAATTACAAACATTAAATAATATATATGGACAAAACTTGAGTAAGATTAAAGTTTTTTTGTAACACCCTGGTTTTAGGGGTTAGGCGTTTGGTGCTTAGCTCGGGTGTTGGCACACTCTAGGGTGTGGTTGGGTAATTTTTAGGGGTCCGGAGAACCCTAGGTAGTAGTGGAACGTTTTGGAAAATTCTTAGATTTAGGGGTTAAAAGGGGAGCTTGGACAGAGGGGGCCTTAAGAGAATTTTTGGTGGAATTTTAGCACTAAGAGTAGCTTGGCAGAGTGGCAAGGAGGCGCCACTTAGAGCATGGAGAAGTGACGCCATTTGCAAGGAGAAGGGGCTCAGGTTCGATTCGCAAGAGCAGCAATTGGGGCCTTGTTTTTGCGTCAAAGAGGAGAAGAGTTGGGTGGCTTTTGGAGGCTTGAAAAGTGGAGAAAGACTTGGTCTTCTTTTTTTGAATTTGGCTAGATAGGTTTGACTTTTTCAAATCTTTTTGAATGGATGGAAGGGAGGTATTTTAGGAGAGATTTGAGGGATTTTTGTGGGAGGTTGGAGCTTGGCCGAATGCTATATAAAGGGAGGGGGGTGGTGCTCATTTTCATTCACCATTTGCTTTCTCCCTTACCAAAAAGTTCTTCCCTTTGTTTTTATTTATTTTCCCTTGTTCATTGCCGAAAGTTAGTCCAAGCAAACCCCTTTTCCGTCCTAATTCCTTGTAGCCGAAAGTAGCAGAGGGCTTAACCTTTTATGAACCTATATCCCTCTCCCTTCTTACCTTTTTCTTTTAAACCTTGCTTAAACCGTAATCATCCATAGAAAACTACCATTGCCGAATATCCCAACACCATCTAAGAGCCTTGCCGAATCATTCATCCTTACATTCTCTTCACTTTGGTTACAAGTCCCTGAGCTGAACCTTACTCTCTTGTGGTAGCCGAATTGGTGGGGAGCCCTGAAGTGTTGGAGGGAGTCATCTGGGATTTATAGCGGTAAGTGGTTTAGATAAAAACATTCTAGTAAGTGTTGTTGCTTAGTTTATGACTTGGGGTTTAATCGTTGCTTTGATTAAGTGTGTTGATGGAGGCAACAACCGGTCCAAGGAGGGCAAGGAAGGTCCCTATCCCGAAGTTTAAGAAGAGGGTTTGTTTGCGATTCGGGATTGGCCACCGGGTGTGGGCCAAAGAACGGGAGATAGCGATAGGCAGATAGCGGTTGTTTCTTTGAGCGATAGCTTAGGGATCGAAAGCTTAGAACTACAAGTGTTAAGGTGCATAATCAACGCACTATTTCTTCGGTCTTTGGTTTGTTAAATGTGTTTACATATGCGTGATATGTGATGGCCGATTATAGTGGCTTGAATGGTGAGTTATTTATGATATATACATGATATGATAATCCACATGTGATGCTTACTCTTTTGTTAATCGACATGTTGAACTTATGCATGCATACATGGGATTTGGGCTTGATTCGATGAAGGAGGAAGAGTACACAAGTTGTACGTGGTCTAATGATAGCTCCGGCTACATTAGCGCTTGATGGTTAGCTTTGTGCTACCTCAAGGGAGGTGTGGCTCGGTGCCCATCTCGGCGGTTGATGGCTATGTGCATCACCGTAGACGGTTTACGATATTGGATCACTTGGGTTGATCGGTGGCTCAGCCACGGCCTTGAGCAAATGAGCTTCCCAAGGTAAGATGTTATGGATCACGATGTGATCGGTGGGGAGTTTCCACGGCCTTAGGCGGAGTCCGCTAAGGTTGGTGTCACGGTTGGACAATGGATTGGGTGAGATGCATTCTTGCATGATTTGTTTCGATGGCTGTGTGGGTATGGGCCAAGCCCATACGGATGGAAATATGTGTTGTGGTTATGCACTGAGTCAGTGGACTCACTCTTTCATTAACCATTTCAGGTGACGCGTAGTTGGATCGGGTTCGGAGAGGACACATGGTGGCCCATGCAAAAGAAGAGATTAAACGTTTTAGGCTTACTTTAAGTATTTGTTTTAAAATAGAATATGTAATAAGGCCCTTTTGATTTTTATTTACTCTGGAAATTATTTAATTATTATTTTAAATTATGTTTGGATTATATTAAATTACTAAGTGGAAACGAATTTATTTTGACAACTTATTTATTCAAAATTAGTCTTATATATTCATTAAAGTTTACTTTTGGGCATTTTATAATATTTATATGATATCAAAGTTTTTCTCATACAATATTAAATAAACATGGATTTTCAAAAGTTAACAAGCTCGAATAAATTTTTCTAAGTTAAATAGATTTTCCACCGTCTTTTTCGCACTAACATAACCAGATTCAGTCAAGGCTCGTGGGCCGGGTTTGGGGGTGTTACAGTTTAGTATCAGAGCCCGGTTCAAAACTCGGCTTTGAGGGTTTTGGGCCCGAAACAGTTTTCAAAATGGGCTGTTTGAAATGTGGGCTTTTATAAAAAGTTTTTTAGGTTATTCTGGCATGGCACCTGTGTCTCTGACCCGATGTCCACCAGGTAAGTACTTCGAACTTTTGAAGTGATTTGTTTACATGAATTGTTATGGGCTTGGATTGGGCTCGTAGACTAGAATATTAAGACTTTTTGGACCCTAGGATTAGTCTACTCAAACATATGCATAAAACTTAAAGCTCTTAAACAAACCTGTGAAGTAAGTCGCCGGGTTAAGGTGTGGCAACCACTGTACGCATGTCGAGGATGGGATCCGGAAGAGCTTGGTACTTAAGTAGTCCTCGTGACTCACCTCCTCTTCGCAGGAATCCTACCTGGTGCGTAGCTCTGGTTCACCTTAACCAAAAGGGCTTGTTCATAGGCAAAACCAATTATTAAAACCCGAAAGGGATTTGGCCTGATTGTTTTAAAATTCCCTATTTTAAAATTTTCAACTTTACCCCTTTGGTTTGTAAAACTTTAAATCTGATTTTGAAAGATGTTTTCTCGATTTACCAAAATTACCAAAATGCCCTAGTGGCAAAATTACAAAAATGCCCTCAGATTGCAAAATTACCAGTACTACCTCGACTTTTGATCAAATGATTTTCACTTTACAAAATACCAAAATTTTGAGGTTTCAAAATATTAAGTTACTCTGGTTTGTGAGAATTTACGAAAATACCCTCAGTTGATAAAATTACCAAAACGCCCCTGGTTTCTAAATTTTCAGATTTTTCTCGATTTTTACTGAAATATTCCTATTATACTAAATATTCGAAAAAAAAATCTATTTTATAAAATATTGTGATAGTCCGATTTTGAGAATTTACAAAAGCGCCCATGATTTCCAAAATTACGGAAATGACCCTACTTTTTGGAATTCTTGCAACACACTTTGTTTGAGAACCAAAATTTTCAAGATGACTCCTGAGATTTGCAAATTTTGAAATATCTTTAAGTTGGAAAACTATTTTCAAAATTGACCCAGAGTTATTACCTATATACCCCTATAGGAAAATGACGGAATTACCCCCGGGTAGGGAAGGAAACTTTGATTGCTCGAAAGAACTACTCTCGGAAACTTCTGTTCATAAAATTGCTCATGGATAAAACAGTGAAACAATAATTTCTAATGCATAAAATTTCTTAAACAGACTAAATCGAAGCGCTAGATATGAGTTCTAGGGGGCGTGGTCGCAATACTCGTGGACGTGGTAGAGGCAGGATGTTAGTATGTGGAACCTTGTGTATGGTAGATACTGTGCTTAGAAGTATGTTAGCTCTTGGAGATCAGAGTGCGCAGCTATAGCGTGGTGAGAGGAATTGGACGGTTAGTTTAGACAAGTAATTTCGGGGACGAAATTATTTTAAGGAGGGTAGAATTGTAACACCCTGGTTTTAGGGGTTAGGCGTTTGGTGCTTAGCTCGGGTGTTGGCACACTCTAGGGTGTGGTTGGGTAAGTTTTAGGGGTCCGGAGAACCCTAGGTAGTAGTGGAATGTTTTGGAAAATTCTTAGATTTAGGGGTTAAAAGGGGAGCTTGGACAAAGGGGGCCTTAAGAGAATTTTTGGTGGAATTTTAGCACTAAGAGTAGCTTGGCAGAGTGGCAAGGAGGCGCCACTTAGAGCATGGAGAAGTGACGCCATTTGCAAGGAGAAGGGGCTCAGGTTCGATTCGCAAGAGCAGCAATTGGGGCCTTGTTTTTGCGTCAAAGAGGAGAAGAGTTGGGTGGCTTTTGGAGGCTTGAAAAGTGGAGAAAGACTTGGTCTTCTTTTTTTGAATTTGGCTAGATAGGTTTGACTTTTTCAAATCTTTTTGAATGGATGGAAGGGAGGTATTTTAGGAGAGATTTGAGGGATTTTTGTGGGAGGTTGGAGCTTGGCCGAATGCTATATAAAGGGAGGGGGGTGGTGCTCATTTTCATTCACCATTTGCTTTCTCCCTTACCAAAAAGTTCTTCCCTTTGTTTTTATTTATTTTCCCTTGTTCATTGCCGAAAGTTAGTCCAAGCAAACCCCTTTTCCGTCTTAATTCCTTGTAGCCGAAAGTAGCAGAGGGCTTAACCTTTTATGAACCTATATCCCTCTCCCTTCTCACCTTTTTCTTTTAAACCTTGCTTAAACCGTAATCATCCATAGAAAACTACCATTGCCGAATATCCCAACACCATCTAAGAGCCTTGCCGAATCATTCATCCTCACATTCTCTTCACTTTGGTTACAAGTCCCTGAGCTGAACCTTACTCTCTTGTGGTAGCCGAATTGGTGGGGAGCCCTGAAGTGTTGGAGGGAGTCATCTGGGATTTATAGCGGTAAGTGGTTTAGATAAAAACATTCTAGTAAGTGTTGTTGCTTAGTTTATGACTTGGGGTTTAATCGTTGCTTTGATTAAGTGTGTTGATGGAGGCAACAACCAGTCAAGGAGGGCAAGGGAAGGTCCCTATCCCGAAGTTCAAGAAGAGGGTTGTTTCGGCGATTCGGGATTGGCCACCGGGGTGTGGGCCAGCAACAGGAGATAGCGATAGGCAGATAGCGGTTGTTTCTTTGAGCGATAGCTTAGGGATCGAAAGCTTAGAACTACAAGTGTTAAGGTGCGTAATCAACGCACTATTTCTTCGGTCTTTGGTTTGTTAAATGTGTTTACATATGCGTGATATGTGATGGCCGATTATAGTGGCTTGAATGGTGAGTTATTTATGATATATACATGATATGATAATCCACATGTGATGCTTACTCTTTCGTTAATCTGACATGTTGAACTTATGCATGCATACATGGGATTTGGGCTTGATTCGATGAAGGAGGAAGAGTACACAAGTTGTACGTGGTCTAATGATAGCTCCGGCTACATTAGCGCTTGATGGTTAGCTTTGTGCTACCTCAAGGGAGGTGTGGCTCGGTGCCCATCTCGGCGGTTGATGGCTATGTGCATCACCGTAGGCGGTTTCACGATATTGGATCACTTGGGTTGATCGGTGGCTCACCACGGCCTTGAGCAATGCGAGCTTCCCAAGGTAAGATGTTATGGATCACGATGTGATCGGTGGGGAGTTTCCCACGGCCTTAGGCGGAGTCCGCTAAGGTTGGTGTCACGGTTGGACAATGGGTTAATGGTGAGATGCATTCTTGCATGATTTGTTTCGATGGTCGTGTGGGTATGGGCCAAGCCCATACGGATGGAAATATGTGTTGTGGTTATGCATCGAGTCGGTGGACTCACTCTTTCATTAACCATTTCGGTGACGCGTAGTTGGATCGGGTTCGGAGAGGACACATGGTGGCCCATGCGAGAAGAAGAGATTAAACGTTTTAGGCTTACTTTAAGTATTTATTTTAAAATAGAATATGTAATAAGGCTCTTTTGATTTTTATTTACTCTGGAAATTATTTAATTATTATTTTAAATTATGTTTGGATTATATTAAATTACTAAGTGGAAACGAATTTATTTTGACAACTTATTTATTCAAAATTAGTCTTATATATTCATTAAAGTTTACTTTTGGGCATTTTATAATATTTATATGATATCAAAGTTTTTCTCATACAATATTAAATAAACATGGATTTTCAAAAGTTAACAAGCTCGAATAAATTTTTCTAAGTTAAATAGATTTTCCACCGTCTTTTTCGCACTAACATAACCAGATTCGGTCAAGGCTCGTGGGCCGGGTTTGGGGGTGTTACATTTTTAATGAAAAAAATATAGGTTATTTAACTAGATGTATAAAAAATACATACATATGAATAGATTTAAAGTAAAATTCATAAATAAAATAATAATATATACATATTGATAGAAAGCTTGAATGCAAACCTACATACATTTATGTGAGTAAGCAATGTTTAAAAGTTAATTTAAAACGAGATATAATGATATATGTGCATACAAATTTAAATAAAAATATATAGATATACAAATATATATAGAAAATAATATATACATAAAAACACTTTGGTAAAATTTTATATATAAACATTTATATATATACATATAATGAAAAAAACAAATATTTACATTCGATATTATATTAATTTTGAATCATACAAAAATTTAAAAAGAAACAAGAAAAAAAAAAGAAAAAAAAGTATATAATAAAAATATATGTAAGAAATTAAAACATATCAAAGTTGATAAATTAATTCTAAATAATTTATTAAAAAACCAAAAAAATCAATAAATTTAGAATAATAAAAGGATAAAAACATTTGAATTGAAGATCATATTTTAAAGTCAATAAATAAAATTATTTAACCAAATCAAGGATCAAACTGAAATACACACAAATGATCAAGGGTTAAACTAGCAAATATTTCCATAGTTCAAAACATAACGCATGGAATGGACCAAATTGAAATGATGCACAAATTATAGAGATTAATTAAAAAACTAAGAAAATATAAAAGGAATCTGATTAAAATGTGGCACCAAGAAAAAGGACTAAACGCGCAAATATCCCTTCATGGCGAAAACGCGTGGGTCACATTAGGAATCGGGTCGGGCACCTGGCTAAGCACCCAAACGGTGCTGTTTTAGCACTTGAATTTTAAAGACTCAAACGACGCCATTTTATTCATTCTTAAAACTAAAAGACTGAATGGCCATCTGCCATTTTCAGATCACCGAAACGACTTCCTTCAAAAGAGGTTTCAAAGCTTTTTCTTAAAACTTTCGGCGTCCTCGTCTCCTCAATTGACTAGTGGGCTTCATCGGTGCTTAATGCACCTCCACCGACGTGGCACATACGGAGGCTGTGCGCTGGAGGCTGCTGCGTAGGGAGTGGCTACAACGCATGAAGCTCTCAGAAGGTAATAGAAACCCTAGGGTTTCTGTTCAGTTCAGCATTTTGGGTCATTTGGGCCGATTGGGGAATTGGGCTAGTGTAGGCTAGAGTTTGGGCCGACTGGGCTTCTTATTGGGCCATTAGTACTTGGGTTTAGTAGTGGGTTTGAAATTTTGTAATGGGTTGGTACGGGTCTGTAAATGGACTGTTAAAAGACTGTTAATTTTAGATTTTAGATTTTATTTATTTGGTTTTAATTTTGGTATGGGTCTGGCATAAATGGGTTCTTATAGCTGCCCCTCTTTGCTCAGTGTCGTGTAATGAGAATGGAGCAAAGACTTCAAAAAGGACCCTTTTTTGCCCAGTCTTCAAATATTTGACTTCTTTCAATGCTTTCTTTCTTCGAATAGCTTCATTCCATCCCGCTACATCTTTAGGGGAATGAGAACTAGCGCTTCGTGTAACAGTCTGAATTTGATCCTAATCGGAACGGTGGTTTCGGGACCACGAATCCGAGTCTGAGAGATATTTAAATATTATATTCTGTGCTTATTATGCGTGAATTAATGTGTGTGAAAATTTCGTAGAAAAATTTTATCGTTTGTGTGTTCAATTTGACAAAAGGACTGCGTAAAGAGTAAAAGTTGCATACTATAGTGAAAAGTGCTAGACTGATGATGGCTTTTTAATATGAGGTATTAAAAGGGCAAATAGCCCATTTTTAAGTTAGTGGGTGGCATATGACAAGATTGACCTTAATTTATATGTTGTTTTTATTTTTTTATTAAAGGTTAAAATAGTAAAACATTAAAAAAATGTTATTATATGTTTAATAATATAAAATTAAAAGCCATCATGTTTGTTATTTCTTCTTCATTGCCGTATGTGAGCTAGGAAATAAAAGTTTAAAGGTTTTGAGCATTCGGTCATACATTCAAGCTAAATCGGGTATGCATTTTTAGTCGGTTTTTGATAATTTTTACGTTTTTGTGATCGTTGCTTCGTATACTATCTGACCCATGTTAAAATTTTTGAATCTAACCATGCTTGATGTTCGGCTATTGATAGGTTCATATGGTTTTTGATGTTTGATGATTTTAGATAAAATATAAGTTAAGGATTAGTATTTTATGTATTGGAAATTTTGATGAATTTTTGTTTTTAGGGCCAATTTGTAAAAACAAAATTTTAGAGAGGTTTAATTGCAAAATAAATAAAATGGAAGGGCTTGTAAAGCCCCTAGGAATATTCGGCCCTTGTATAGTCTTGGCAAATTGGGAGTATTTTGTGTTTTGTGTAATTAGTACCAAAATGCAAAATTTTGAAATAGTAGGGGTAAAAAAGTAAATTGCATGTTGATGTGTTTTGGGACTAAATTGAAGTGATTTGTACTTGAATAAGCTGAATTTAATGTGTTTTAGATCAAGAGCAAAGAAAAACAGAATTAGATCGGGGGAAGACGAAGGTTCTCGAATAGCCGATTTACACGGTCTATCGACAACCGAGGTAAGTCTTTAAGTGAATATATGTTAATAAATGATTTATAATTATATTGAATGATAAAATTTGAATACTTTTGGCATGAATATGTGAACTAGCCGAATATAAGGGTGCTAAATTGAATTGATTGAAGTGTTATAAAATGTGATGTGAATAAATAAAATTTTTGATTGGATATGTGAAAATAATTGGTGATATATGAGTTGTTGTAAAGTTAGCTCTATGGACTGTGAATTGAAGAATAACCACACTGATATTCGGGCCTTGAGCCTAGCAGGCCTCGTGCCGGTGACATATTTCGGGCTTTGTGCCTAGCAGGCCTCGTGCCAGTGACATAACTCGGGCTTAGTGCCTAGCAGGCTTAATGCCGGTGTTATGATTTCGGACCTCGAATCAGCAGGCTTAGTGCCGGTATGTGTGAGATTCAGGTAATGTTAGTAATATCTAGCTAATGAATTAAGTATGCCTAAGCTTTTGGGAGTGAATTTGCAATTCGGTTATAAGGTATGTATTAAGCATACTTTAATGTTAGGATTATATGCTATGTTGCTAAGTAAATGAAATGGTGAAAGAAAGTGGTGTGTTTATAATAAATGGAATGTAATTATGATGTATACTAGGATTGAAATGTTTATAGAAAAGCATGAAAGTAGTAAATATTTGTATAAGTAAAATTATAAGCATAAGTGGATAATTATTTTATTCAGTGTATAATATACTACGGTGAAGAAATGAAAGTTGATATATGTACAGGGAGAAGAGATATTCGGTTTGGGTAAATTAAATATTAAGTCTTGGATGTTTCATGTTAGGAAATGTTCTATTGAATGCATGTATACTCGATTGTCATATTGAGGTTGCTTAAGACTTACTAAGCTAGCATGCTTACCTTGCGTGTAACCCTTGTTTGTTTTATAGATTTCATTTAAGCTACGGGCTCAAAGGATCGTCGGAAGTATCAACCACACTATCAACTCATTTTGGTACTTATATATTTGGTTTTTTTAATAAAAAGGCATGTATAGACTAACTCTAGGTCTGAATATTGTTTTGATGATGTATAATAGCCATGCAAAAATGGCTAGTTCTTAATGTTAATATTAAATGATGTAAATCTATCCTTGGTGTGTGATGCCTGCATGTTTCGGTTGGATAAATAAATGAATGCATGATATAAGTATAATTATATTTATATATGTTTCATGCTGAATAGGTAGGATTTATGACATATATCCATGAAACTATTTGGTTTATAAATAAGTTCTGAGTAATAATTAGTATTATGGTTGCTCGGTTATGGAATGAAGTTATTAGAAGTGTAAATTTTTTTATGAAGAGTGGGTGTGAAAATGAATAAATGTCTCGGCTTGCAGGTTATAAAATGGAATGATCGAGTCTTATATTTATGCTTCATAAATCTATGGATTCTGGGATATCTTTGTCATAAATGGGAAAATTAGATAAGAGCATATGTGCATGCATTATATGTTCGGATAAATTAATTGAGTAGTAAGTTTGGGTTAGAAGTGCATGAAATGTAATGTTTAAATGTTATGAAATGAAATGAAAGAAATAGGTTTGTATTATGTGGAATTCGAATATGTGGTTGATTAAATGATAGGTTTGAAATGGTAAAGATGATGAGTTTATAAATCATGGTAAATGCGAACCTAAATTGAGTCTTTTGTATGTGTCTGAGATATACTATAAAATGATAGGAGAGTTTATGATTAACTATGTATGTGCATATGAGTTATGAAATGACAAGTTGATAATTGAATAAGTGATAGTTATATTTATGTTATTGCATATGCATAAAGTGATAGGCGCATACTCAAACTTATGATAAACATTTAAATGACATATAATCTTTAATTCAACGGTTGATTTGTACAAGCATGAATTAAATCTCTTTGAGTTTAATAAACATATGAATTGTGATAAATGGCTATAATGATCTGAATTGAGTCCAGTAATGCTTCATAACCCTAATCCGGAGACGGGTACGGGTTAGGGGTGTTACATTTTATTGGTATCAGAGCTTACGGTTTAGTCGATTCTAGGACTACCGTTGAGCGTTAGAGTCTAGTTATACATGTCTTTGTTACATATTGATAGTGTGGTGACTTCTGACATTCTGAACTGTGTTTTATATAGTAAGTGGACACTGATCCTGAAAGAGTCGTAGTGGATGATGTAGAGAGTGTAGCGCTCGGCCGTGCACGAGGATCGTCTGCGGTAGACTCTCGACGGCCGGGTAGCCACGAGAGGAGGCTAAACAAGCCTTCTATCGGATGATGAACGAGTGGTTTACCCAGTTTATTCAGACTAACCCGGCTGTACAACAACCTCCACCCCTGAATAATCCAACTCCGATACCTTCAAAGACCCAGATGATAGATCCGATGAGATCTAGTAGGCCTCAAGTTGATAAAATCGGGAATTTTAAAGAAGAATTGAGGCCAATGATGATGATGACGCAGAGCGAGCCGAAATGTGGCTTGATAACACTATTCAGTACTTGATGAGCTATCTTGTACTCGCATTTAATGCCCGAAGTGTGCTATATCTTTACTTGGGACCTTTGATATCATCTGGTGGAATACACTAGTATTAGTGGTTCCGAAAGAAAAAGTGACGTGGGATTTCTTCCAGAATGAATTCTGCAAGAAATATATCAGTCAAAGATTCATTGATCAAAAATGAAAAGAATTTCTTGAACTGAAACAGGGGCGAATGACCGTGACAGATATGCTAGAGAGTGTGTTTCTACTGAAGCCATTATGTGCAAAAGGTTCGAAGACGGTTTGAATGAAGATATAAAGTTGCTTATTGGTATTCTTGAAATCAAAGAGTTTGTGACTCTAGTCGAGCGAGCTTGCAAAGTTGAAGAGCTCGGGAAGGAGAAAAGAAAGGCTGAGACAGAAGCTAGAGACACTCGTAAGAGATCGTCGGGTAAGACCTTCCATTCCACATCTAAGAAGTTCAGAGATGACTTCAGCCGACATAAAGCTACTTCAGACTTACCTAGACGAGATCGACCTCCAATGGGCTCCCGAGCTACCTCGATGGCCAGTGTTGGTAACGCTCCACAGAATCGAGTTGAATGCAAGCACTGTGGGAAATGGCATTCTGAGAGTTGTAGATTCTGTGATCTATCTTGTTTTAAGTGTGGATCGTCAGATCATTTTATTAGGGAATGTCCGATGTTAGTTGAGCAGAATACAGTTCAGAACATTAAGTCGGGTAACACGTCAGCGCGAGGTAGACCACCCAGACATTCAGGTAATGTAGGTGGTAGTCAGAGAGGAACGAAGAACACTGCAGTTCAATCTAAGGCTAGAGCTCCAGCTAGAGCTTATGCTACACGAGCCAGAGAGGATGCTTCCTCCCCCGATGTCATTACCGGTACTTTCACCCTTTATGATACTACTGTGATTGCATTGATTGATCCTGGTTCGACTCATTCATATGTGTGTGAAACTCTAGTTTTCGATAAGACTCTGCCAGTTGAGTCTACTGATTTTGTGATTCGTGCGTACAACCCTTTGGGTAGATGTGTGCTTGTTAACAAAGTGTGTAGAGGTTGCCCGTTGATGATTCGGGATTCTTGCTTCCCACCGATTTAATGTTGTTGCCCTTCGATGAGTTCGATATAATTTTGGGAATGGGTAGTTAACTTCACATGATCTGATGGTGAATTGCAAAAGAAAGCTTATTGATTTGAGATGTCAGAACGGGGAGATCATCAGAATCGAACCCAGTGATTTAAGTGGGTTTCCTACAGTAATATCTTCGATGTTAGCCCGAAAGTACGTGAGAAAAGGGTGTGAAGCTTATTTGGCCTATGTACTGGTTAATAAAGTGTCTGAAAAGCATATTGAATCTGTACCGGTTGTGTGTGAATACCCAAATGTGTTTCCTGAAGAACTACCGGGTTTACCACCAGTACAAGAGATTGAGTTCGGCATTGAATTAGTACAAGGAATGACTCCGATTTCGATAGCTCCATCTCGGATGGCACCTACTGAGTTAAAAGAGTTGAAAGCGCAGTTGCAAGAGTTGACAGATAGGGGTTTTGCACGACCGAGCTTTTCCCCTTGGGGTGCACCAGTTCTTTTTGTGAAGAAGAAAGATGGAACGATGCGAATGTGTATTGATTATCGGCAACTGAATAAGGTAACTATGAAGAATAAGTACCCGTTACCTTGGATTGATGACTTGTTTGATCAGTTAAAAGGGGCTTCAGTATTTTCGAAGATAGATTTGAGATCGGGCTATTATCAGTTGCGAGTCAGAGATACAGATGTGCCAAAGACTGCATTCCGGACGAGGTACGGACATTTTGAGTTTCTGGTTATGCCTTTTGGACTCACTAATGCACCTGCTGTTTTTATGGAACTAATGAATCGAGTCTTCAGATAGTTTTTGGATCGGTTTGTAGCAGTGTTTATTGATGATATATTGATCTACTCCAAAGATGAAACCAAGCATGCCGAGCATTTGAGATTAGTGCTACAAACTTTGAGAGATCAACAGTTGTATGTGAAGTTTAGTAAGTGTGAGTTCTGGATGAAAGAGGTTAGCTTTTTGGGACATGTTGTTTCAGCATCAGGTATTCGAGTCGGTCCGAACAAAATCTCGGCTATACTTGATTGGAAGCCACCGAAAAATGTTTCTGAGATTCGAAGCTTTCTGGGACTTGCGGGCTACTACAGACGGTTTGTGAAAGGTTTTTCGTGATAGCTACACCTTTGACAAAGCTACTACTGAGAAAGATGTAAAGTTCGAGTGGTCGGAAAAGTGTCGAAGAGTTTCGATCGGTTGAAAGCCCATTTGATCAAGCTCCAGTTTTAGCTCACTGAATCGGGTAAGGAATTTGTCGTGTATTCGATGCTTCCTTAAGTGGTTTGGGCTGCGTATTGATGCGAGGAAGGCAAAGTAGTAGCCTACGATCGAGACAATTGAAGCCGCATGAAAGAAATTATCCGACGATGATTTAGAGCTTATGACCATTGTGTTTGCAATCAAGATCCGGCGTCATTACTTATTCGGCAAGAAATGCCATGTTTACTCGGATCACAAAAGTCCAAGTATTTGATGACTCAAAAGACACGAATTTAAGACAACGCAGGTGGTTGGAATTGCTAAAAGATTACAAATTGCTAATTAACTATCATCCGAGAAAAGCTAACGTTGTTGCGGATGCACTAAGTCGAAAATCATTGTTTGCTCTTCGTACGTTGAACGCACATGTGGTTATGTCTAGAGATGGGTCAATCATAGCTGAAATGAAGGCTAGACCGTTGTTTATTCAGCAAATTTACGATGCACAGAAAGTTGACAAAGATATGACTTCTAGACGAGCACAATGTAAAAATGATTCAGAGGCAGAGTTTCGAATTGTTAAAAATGACTGTTTGAGCTATAAAGGCCGATTGTATGTACCGAGAAATGCTGATTTGATTCAGATGATTCTGAGCGAGGCTCATAGTGGTCGATTATCAATACATCCAGGTAGCACAAAGATGTATAATGATTTGAAACAGTTCTATTGGTGGTCGGGCATGAAACGGGATATATCTGAATTTGTTTCGAAATGCCTAGTTTGTCAGCAAGTAAAAGCTGAGCATCAAGTGCCATCCGGATTACTTCAGCCAATCATGATACCCGAATGGAAATGGGATAGAATTACAATGGATTTTGTATCCGATCTCCTTTGACACCAAGTAAGAAAGATGTAAATCAGGTTATAGTTGATAGATCGACTAAATCACTCATTTTGTGCCGATTCGTTCGGACTATTCACTCGATAAAAGCCGTTGAATTGTGCGTATCACAGATTGTGAGATTGCATGGTGTATCGAGTTCCATTATTTTGACAGAGACACAGAGATTTACATCGCGGTTTTGGAAGAAGTTGCAAGATGCATTAGGTACTAAACTTCATTTTAGTCTGACCTTTCATCCGCAGACAGATGGTCGATCCGAGCGAGCTGAATCGCTCGTGATACTTGAGGACATGTTGAGATGTTGCGTTCTTGAGTTTGAAGGTGCGTGGGAACGATACCTACCTTTGATTGAATTTGCTTACAATAATAGCTTTCAATCTAGTATCAAAATGGCGCCTTATGAAGCCTTATGCGGCGAAAATGTTGAACACCATTATCTTCGGGTGAGCTCGGCGAGAATAAGATACAGGGTTGATTTGATTAAAGAAACAGAGCGTAAAGTAGCTATTATTAGAGACAATTTGAAAGTCGCCGGATCGTCAAAAGTCCTATGCTAATTTGAAACGTAAAGACATTGAATTTCGTGTCGGAGATCGAGTATTCTTAAAAGTTTCTCCGTGGAAGAAAGTACTCCCATTTGGTCGAAAAGGCAAGTTGAGTCCGAGATTTATCGGACCGTATGAAATCATCGAATGTATTGGACCTGTTGCATATAGATTGAGGTTACCCTCTGAGTTGGAAAGGATACACGATGTATTTCACGTTTCGATGCTTCGTAGATATAGACCAGATCCGTCACATGTGATTGCTCCATCTGAGATTGAAATCCGACCCGATATGACATACGAGGAAGAACCGATCTGTATTTTAGCTCAGGAAATGAAAGAGTTAAGAAACAAAAGAATCCCATTAGTGAAGGTACTATGGTATCAGCATGGAGTTGAAGAGGCTACGTGGGAGCCCGAGGATTTAATGAGGTAACAATATCCGACTTTGTTTAACGGTAAGATTTTCGGGGACGAAAATCCCTAAGGGGGGAGAGTTGTAACAGTCTGAATTTGACCCTAATCGGAACGGTGGTTTCGGGACCACGAATCTGAGTCTGAGAGATATTTAAATATTATATTCTGTGCTTATTATGCGTGAATTAATGTGTGTGAAAATTTCGTAGAAAAATTTTATCGTTTGTGTGTTCAATTTGACAAAAGGACTTAATCGCGTAAAGAGTAAAAGTTGCATACTATAGTGAAAAGTGCTAGACTGATGATGGCTTTTTAATATGAGGTATTAAAAGGGCAAATAGCCCATTTTTAAGTTAGTGCGTGGCATATGACAAGATTGACCTTAATTTATATGTTGTTTTTATTTTTTTATTAAAGGTTAAAATAGTAAAACATTAAAAAAATGTTATTATATGTTTAATAATATGAAATTAAAAGCCATCATGTTTGTTATTTCTTCTTCATTGCCAGTATGTGAGCTAGGAAATAAAAGTTTAAAGGTTTTGAGCATTCGGTCATACATTCAAGCTAAATCGGTATGCATTTTTAGTTGGTTTTGATAATTTTACGTTTTGTGATCGTTGCTTCGTATACTATCGACCCATGTTAAAATTTTTGAATCTAAGCATGCTTGATGTTCGGCTATTGATAGGTTCATATGGTTTTTGATGTTTGATGATTTTAGATAAAAGATAAGTTAAGGATTAGTATTTTATGTATTGGAAGTTTTGATGAATTTTTGTTTTTAGGGCCAATTTGTAAAAATAAAATTTTAGAGAGGTTTAATTGCAAAATAAATAAAATGGAAGGGCTTGTAAAGCCCCTAGGAATATTCGGCCCTTGTATAGTCTTGGCAAATTGGGAGTAGTTTGTGTTTTGTGTAATTAGTACCAAAATGCAAAATTTTGAAATAGTAGGGGTAAAAAAGTAAATTGCAAGTTGATGTGTTTTGGGACTAAATTGAAGTGATTTGTACTTGAATAAGCTGAATTTAATGTGTTTTAGATCAAGAGCAAAGAAAAACGGAATTAGATCGGGGGAAGACGAAGGTTCTCGAATAGCCAATTTGCACGGTCTATCGACAGCCGAGGTAAGTCTTTAAGTGAAGATATGTTAATAAATGATTTATAATTATATTGAATGATAAAATTTGAATACTTTTGGCATGAATATGTGAACTAGCCGAATACAAGGGTGCTAAATTGATTTGATTGAAGTGTTATAAAATGTGATGTGAAGAAAGAAAATTTTTGATTGGATATGTGAAAATAATTGGTGATATATGAGTTGTTGTAAAGTTAGCTCTATGGACTGTGAATTGAAGAATAACCACACTGATATTCGGGCCTTGAGCCTAGCAGGCCTCGTGCCGGTGACATATCTCGGGCTTTGTGCCTAGCAGGCCTCGTGCCGGTGACATATTTCGGGCTTTGTGCCTAGCAGGCCTCGTGTCAGTGACATAACTCGGGCTTAGTGCCTAGCAGACTTAATGCCGGTGTTATGATTTCGGACCTCAAATCAACAGGCTTAGTGCCGGTATGTGTGAGATTCAGGTAATGTTAGTAATATCTAGCTAATGAATTAAGTATGCCTAAGCTTTTGGGAGTGAATTTGCAATTCGGTTATAAGGTATGTATTAAGCATACTTTAATGTTAGGATTATATGCTATGTTGCTAAGTAAATGAAATGGTGAAAGAAAATGGTGTGTTTATAATAAATGGAATGTAATTATGATGTATACTACGATTGAAATGTTTATAGAAAAGCATGAAAGTAGTAAATATTTGTATAAGTAAAATTATAAGCATAGGTGGATAATTATTTTATTCAGTATATAATAGACTACGGTGAAGAAATGAAAGTTGATATATGTAAAGGGAGAAGAGATATTCGATTTGGGTAAATTAATATTAAGTCTTGGATGTTTCATGTTAGGAAATGTTCTATTGAATGCATGTATACTCGATTGTCATATTGAGGTTGCTTAAGACTTACTAAGCTAGCATGCTTACCTTACGTGTAACCCTTGTTTGTTTTATAGATTTTGTTTAAGCTACGGGCTCAAAGGATCGTCGGAAGTATCAACCACACTATCAACTCATTTTGGTACTTATATATTTGGTTTTTTTTTTAATAAAAAGGCATGTATAGACTAACTCTAGGTCTGAATATTGTTTTGCTGATGCATAATAGCCATGCGAAAATGGCTAGTTCTTAATGTTAATATTAAATGATGTAAATCTATCCTTGGTGTGTGATGCCTGCATGTTTCGGTTGGATAAATAAATGAATGCATGATATAAGTATAATTATATATATATATGTTTCATGCTGAATAGGTAGGATTTATGACATATATCCATGAAACTATTTGGTTTATAAATAAGTTCTGAGCAATAATTAGTATTATGGTTGCTCGGTTATGGAATGAAGTTATTAGAAGTGTAAATTTTTTTATGAAGAGTGGGTGTGAAAATGAATAAATGTCTCGGCTTGCAGGTTATAAAATGGAATGATCGAGTCTTATATTTATGCTTCATAAATCTATGGATTCTGGGATATATTTGTCATAAATGGGAAAATTAGATAAGAGCATATGTGCATGCATTATATGTTCGGATAAATTAATTGAGTAGTAAGTTTGGGTTAGAAGTGCATGAAATGTAATGTTGAAATGTTATGAAATGAAATGAAAGAAATAGGTTTGTATTATGTGGAATTCGAATATGTGGTTGATTAATTGGTAGGTTTGAAATGGTAAAGATGATGAGTTTATAAATCATGGTAAATGCGAACCTAGATTGAGTCTTTTGTATGTGTACAGATATACTATAAAATGATAGGAGAGTTTATGATTAACTATGTATGTGCATATGAGTTATGAAATGACAAGTTGATAATTGAATAAGTGATAGTTATATTTATGTTATTGCATATGCATAAAGTGATAGGCGCATACTCAAACTTATGATAAACATTTAAATGACACATAATCTTTAATTCAACGGTTGATTTGTACAAGCATAAATTAAATCTCATTGAGTTTAATAAACATATGAATTGTGATAAATGGCTATAATGATCTAAATTGAGTCCGGTAATGCTTCATAACCCTAATCCGGCGACGGGTACGGGTTAGGGTGTTACACTTCGATCCAATTCAAGGATATTAGACTTATAGCTTCAATCTGCTCCGCCGCAACTTCGGTGAGATAAGATTTGCTATCTTCAGTCTACTCCACTGCAACTTCAGGGAGATGAGACTTTCTATGGTAGATTCAATCTGACCTACTGCAACTTCAGAGATATAGGATTCGTCGTTTTAAATCTGCTCCACTGCAACTTCAGGGAGATAGGATTAACTGTCTTCAGTCTGCTTCACTACAACTTCAGGGAGATAAGACTTGTGACTTTAACATGCTCCACTGCAACTTCAGGGAGATAAGGTTTGTTTTGATCTGCTCTACTACAACTTCAGAGAGGTAAGATCTGGAATATTCAATCTGTTCCACTGCAAACTCAGGGATGCTAGACTGGTTTCTTTGATCCGCTTCACTATTGGTCAAGGAGATAGGGCTGGTGGCTTAAATCTGTTCCCCTACTGCTTGGGGTGACAAGATTTGTCATTCGATCTATGCTCCACTACTACTTAGGGTGACAAGATCTACAATCTTTGGCCTATTCCAATGCTTGTTAGAGAGATAGGGCTGGTGGCTTAAATCTATTCCACTACTGCTTAGGGAGACAAGATTTACCGTTCAATCTTGGTCCACTACTGCTTAGGGTGACAAGATCTACAATCTTCGACCTATTCCACTGCTGGTCAGGGAGATAAGGCTGGTGGCTTAAATCTATTCCACTATTGCTTAGGGAGACAAGATTTGCCGTTTGATCTTGGTCCACTACTAATTAGGGCGACAAGATCTACAATCTTCAGTCTACTCCACTGCAAACTCAGGGATTCCAGACTGGTATCTTCGATCTGCTTCTCTGCAATCTAAGAAAGACAAGATCTATGAATTCACCAATGTTGCGACACCATCCTCTGCTGGACCTATCCTATAAAATCGGTTTTATAAGTTTATGCCTATACAAAACGGTTAAGATGCAAATGATCAGAATGAATCTAATGGTCCTAACTAAATGTATTATGGATGACATCTGCATGAATGCAGAATGTCATGAGAATGATTTCTTACAATGATTAGGATGCAATGATCGGAATGAATCAAATGCTCCTAACTGGATGACATTTGCATGAATGCAGAATGTCATGAGAATGATCTTTTTTTAATGTATGATGATTAGGATGAAATGATCAGAATAAATCAAATGCTCCTAACTAAATGTAGAATTTCATGAGAATGATCCCTTTTTAAAAGCTTAGAGTGGTCATTGCTCATCGTTTATCAGGGTTTCATCACTGACGTATTATGCTGTCATCTTGTTCGGCTGATATTCTTGACAGAAAACTTAAGGAAACAATTATATCTTGCTTAACAGATTTGCTCCTCTGTAGTTTCAGGGTTCATCTCATTGTGACTTGGGGGTATAGGATTTGAATCTTTTCCCATCCATCCCACTATGACTTCAAAATGTAGGATTTGTTTCTTCTTCAATTCATCCCATTGCTATTCAAAGATATAGGATCTGTATCAATTTCCACTTATCCCACTGTAACTCAGGGGTATCTGTAGCTTGTTCCATCAACTGATCACTCCCCAAGTGACCCGACCAGATGTGTACTCATGATATTCGTATGGATGCAGAATATCATTCTTCTTGGGAGTGATTCCTCTCTCACGCTTGAGTTGATATTGCTCACTTTCGCCAAGATTGTACTACTGACGTGATATCTTATCATTTTGTTCAATCACCATTTTTTGACAAAATTCGAAGAGATAACCTTAATTTGGACTCAAATATTTCCGGCCCTTAAGCTTGGTAAGTTCTAAACAATAGTCCTATTTCAAGTTCTTGTATTATTCAGAAGCTTCCAGAGTAATATGCGAAACTCATTTTATGAAAATATTATTAGTCCACTAATCGTTATTTCAACGCAAAATGCCTGAAAAAGATCATAACCATGGACAAGAAGGAAATTAATCAGAAGCATAGCTCAAAATAAATAAGTTAAGCAAAGATAGCAAATGCAATCAACGAAAATTTATTGTGAACATATTTTGAAGAGAATAATATAATCACAAATAACAAATTTAAAATGGGTAAAATGGAAACTAGGTGCCCCAGCTATCGCAACCTGAGCTTCTCTGTTCAAACTTCTTGAGAACCATTTTAAGCTCGATATGCATTTAGGGGATCTGGAGTATTTTGTCGATGACCCAAGACATAGCATACTGCTTCATTGTTAATTCAGGCGTAGCAAGACTATTGTATGCCCCAATCTTGATCAAACTTTGAGCCACCCTTTTCAGGTTTTCAACTCAAATCCCCTTTGGTCTCAAGGCGCTTTTTGCATGTTTTCGCCTTGGCCTCTCCTTTTTTTTTTCCTTCTTTTTTTGATTGAATATTTTTCTTTTTCTTTTTTTTTTAGAAAAATCTCAAGGTGCCCTTTGTGGATTTTCACCTTGGCCTCTCCTTTTAGATGAAATCTGAATTCACCGGTTGAGTATTTCTTTACCATCCATCTTGGTCAAAGTTAATGATTTTCCAGAACAAGTCTTCTTCACCACATAAGGCATTTACTTTCCTCTTAAGTCCCTTTTGCATGGGAAAAATCTTTTCAAAGCCCTATCATGAAATTTTCTAGGGCGAACCTTTTTTTTGTTGTAAGCTCGCATCATCTGACCGTGACAGATAGCTTTTAACATTTTCTCTTCAAATTCAACTGATCATATCGGGATTAAATTCATTCTACTTCTTCCAACCTTGAGTTTTGACAAGACGCGAAAAGAATGTTGACTTCAATAGAAAAAACGCTTTTATTCCACAAACTAAGACATTGCCCCTGCGAAGGTCTCAGCCAATGTTTGATAAGCATGGAGGGTAAATGTGACTTTTTTATGCCAATGTTTACGAGTCTAGGTCATCTTCCTAATAATCATTGTTTCATTTTTTTTGACTGGTTGCTTTTACTGCACTGTGATGTGGCACCTGATCTTTGAACAGATCGCAAACTTTTGACATTGTGCGGTTAAATCTTTTTGACATTTTTTTGTCGGTATTCTTTTTTTCTTTTTCTCTTTTCTGTTCTGATGACTATCAACTTTGTAATATTGGCATAGGAAGCGACTTTTACCATCTTAGTGAAGTAACCAACATCCATGAAAATGAATCGATGTTGGCCAGAAGCTTTTGATGAGACTGGTTTGATAACATCATGCCCCATATATAGGAAATCTTATTTCTGCATTGAGCTAGGGTTTGATCTTCATCTCCTTCTTTGGCTTGCGACGTAGGATCTGTTTTTCATCTAGTTCTATCATAACAAAATCAGAAGATACGTTACAATTTCTGTCATTTTCAAAGTCCTGAGATCCCTTAGACCCATATTTCATTGAAAACAAGGAGTCAGTAATAACGTCGCTCATGTCGTTGATATCTGGGTACCTAGGTATGAAGGTAGAAAATCCAAAGAATAAATGATTCTAACGATGATTATTCGTATGGTATGATCATGTATAAAGAATGAAAGAATATAGAAATCCAATGTACAAAAGAATCTATAGAAAGAATGGAAAAATATTTGCTCAAAAAGATGCATTTTATTGAAATAAAGATTCTAAACACAAGCCTATTTCACAAAATGACTCTTATTACTTCTAGGCTGAAAGCAATAAGCGTATTTTGAATATTACTCTAGCTTAGCCTTAAAAATACATGTCTCTTCCAGAGTCCTATTGTTCAAAACACTCTCAAGTATATAAAGGCTGATGCTTGGAAAACTTTTATTCCTCGGCTCTCTCTTCGGATACGCCATTGGTGTTTTAATTTCCCGATTTCTAAGCTTCTGATGACTTCTTCGAGGAGTCGTAACTCTCCTACCCCCTCCTTTAATTATCACAATTTACTGCTTCATTTGACTCATCGAACTTTACAACCCCTATTTTAATAAGCCTTTTGACCAATTTCTTAAATGTAATGCAGTTATCAATTGAATGACCCGTTATTCTCGCGTGATACTCGCATTGAGCATTTGAATCATACCATTTGGGGTATGGGGGTTGTATTGGTTCCATGTAATGTGAAGCCACCACATGCGCATCAAATAGGTTTTGATACAACTCCCTATATGTCATTGGAATTGGTGTAAACTGGAGTTGCTTTGCACTGGATTCTTGTTTTGATGAGCCCTGACGACCAGTGGTCACAGCCCTCGGTTGACCTGTAGTGACCCATTTGGAATGCATGCTTGAGCTGTTCACTTCATTTTCTCTATTTCTCGGGGGTTGATCTTTTGGTGCTTTCCCCTGCTTCGATCTTCCCACATCTTATCGCATTTTCTATCATCTCCCCAGACATTACGATATCAGAAAAGTTTTTAGTAGCGCTCCCCAACATGTGATTGAGAAATGGAGCCTTCAAAGTATTGATGAAGAGCATGGTCGTCTCTTTCTCTAAGAGCGGGGGTTGGACTTGCATCGCCACCTCCTTCTATCGCTGGGCATACTGCCTGAAGCTCTTGTTTGGTTTCTTTTCCATCTTCTAGAGCGTGATCCTGTCGGGTGCTATGTCTGTCCCGTGGTTGTACTGTTTTATGAAAGCTTGAGCCAAATCTCTCCACGAACCAATTCTGGCACGACTCAACTGGTTATACCATTTGGCCGCTGCCCCCACCAGGCTATCTTGGAAGCAATGGATCAACAGTTGGTCATTATTAATGTACCCCGTCATTCTTCTACAAAACATAGTAATCTGAGCCTCAGGGCAACTTGTCCCATTATACTTCTCAAATTCAGGCATTTTGAATTTGTATGGGAGCACCAAGTTTGGGACCAAGCTTAAATCTTTGGCATCGATTCCATAACAGTTATCAGCACTTTCAATTTCTTTAAACTTCTCCTCCAACCATTTACATCTATCTTCTAGCTGCTTTGGTAATTCTAATTTAGTTTTCTCTCCTTCAGCTATCTCATCCAAATCAGGGAAATTAGTAATGATTGGATTTTCTCTTAAGCCTGAGCCAGTTTGGAGGTTTACTGAAGCACCCACTTGGAACTGTTGAGGCTTGATCATGACAGGTGGCCTTTGTAAAGTTACTTAGGGTCGTGTTGGCACATGTGGTGGAGTAAAATCAGGGGGGCATTAAGGATACTCAGTATTCTCCTCAACATTAACCATGAGGCTCTTTCCTTTATCCATAAGCCCGTTTAACAGCTGTGTCATCTGAGTCATTTGAGTCATCATATTCCTCTAAGATTCCATCATTTTGTCCATCATGTCTTGCTGGATCTTAACCAGCTGCTCTTGCATTTGTGCTTGCATCTGTTCCTGCATCTCCTTCTACATTTGTTCCAACCTCTCTAGTCTTTTAACCATTGCTTTAGTTTTTCTTCTTGTACCGTAAGGATGTGTGCTTGGTTGATTTTTTTCGGTTTCCATTTTACTGAAATAATTTTACCTAATTAGGGACTTTATGTGAAAATTTAATGCACAAAACGCAATGCAAATGATGTAATGCAAATGCATGAAATGCAAATGTATGAAATGAATGCAAGAAGAAATAGAGACGTTGATTCCGAATTCAATTCCATTAGAAGAACTTTTCTAGAAAACAAATATCTTTACATAAAATGGATTACATATGCGGTTTCATCCTCATAGTCCAAGTGAGGACACCAATCTTTTTCTTCGTATTCGGACGTTATGGTCGTGTCCCATAGACTTTCTCAATAGATGTTTCTTCTAGCTCCTTGTTGCTTGATCCAGGCCGTGACCCTTTGCTCACTTATCCACACGATGCTTGTTAGCTAAGAAAGTCAAGACGTGACGGCTCTTGAATAGTTTTTTTTCGACTTGAATCCTCAGGCGAAGTCTTGTATTCCTCTGCGGACTATGAGCCTTCTCTCGTTGTTTACTTGGACCATGTCTAGACACCCGTATTATAATCCACTTTATCAAAAAGTTTGTTTCCTTATGACAAACTCTTCTATTTAGCAATCGAATATTAATCAACACCTCCTTTCTATGATGATGCAATGCAATCAAAACAAAAGAAAACACATTAGTACAAGAAAAATAAACAACACAGAACACCTATCCTGGTGACCACTAGGGTTTGGCGTAGCTCTATCTAGGGTAGGCTCCTAGGTCTCTCTATATGTGGTTTGGTTCTAAAGTTGAGGTACCTGAACCAGCAGATTCCTCGATCCTCACCCATTATAGGCTCATACAGACTGAATTCTGTTCAGGGGAGTACATTTCCCTATGGCAGGACGGAGATGAAAATCTCACGAAAACATAGGTACGGAAGTATCCCGAAAGCGATTCACTATCCTGCACGGAGGTGAAAACCTCGCGAAGGAGTAGCTTCTCACTCCCACTTAAAAGGGATAAAAACCAAAAGGTCTTTATGCAATATGATGCAAGAGTAGCCTATGAAACTCAAACCACAACAATGACACAGACACACGCAATAAAAGGATCGTAATTTTTCAAATCAAATTTTCAACTTTCGACAAAAGGACAACAAATAATCAATTTTACGGCTTGGCTCTCAAAGCTGTCAAACCATTTTTATTTAATTTTTGAAAAAACGGGGATCGACTTTAAAATGAAATGTGAGTTGCCACCAATCTTTTTTCAAGGTGTGATCGGATCACCTTGAGATGGATTATTTTAATAAAACATTTTGATTTATTAAAACAATCGTTTTGGTCTATGAAATCTAAAAAAACAAAGGTACGGGAGTCGGTTACGTATGAGAAAGGATTAGTACCCTCGCAATGCCCAAAATTGGTACCAAATTGATTAATCAGTATTCTAACGTCGATGATTTGAAGGATTTTAAAATTACAACCTTCTTTGACCCATTTGAAGATACTCGAGTTTGAATATTAAGATTCTCTGGTTCTGAAGGAATAAAATATCACATCTGCCATGTTAGGTTGCAATAATTTAAGTCTTCGAATTCTAGATCATCCCAAAATTCTCAAAACTCATGCATTGAGATTTTGAAAGGGTATTTCGTTTTTTGGGATCAAACGGAAAATCAAAACCCAACACATTTGGGTACAATTTCTCGAATTTCCAAACACGAGATATTTTTTTATTTTTAATTTAAGAAAACACGAATGGAATCTTCAAAGGAGATTCGATTATTTGGTCAAACGAAAAATCGAAACCCAACACGTTAGGGCATGATCTCTCGGATTTCCAAACATGAAACATTGCCTTATTTTAGAACTAAGAAAACACGACTGAAATCTTAAAAGGATATTCGGTTATTTGGTCAAACGAAAAACCAAAACCCAGCACGTTAGGGCACGATCTCTCGGATTTCCAAACACAAAACATTGCCTTATTTGGAAAATTTTTACTAAGCAATTATAAAATGGACTCAAGACGCATTTGTTTAACTCATTTGGAATAACAATGAAACGACTAATATCAATTAAGACGTTAAAGTTTGAAACACAATGCGATAAGGTAAAAAAATTACAAACATTAAATAATATATATGGACAAAATATGAGTAAGATTAAAGTTTTTTAATGAAAAAAAATATAGGTTATTTAACTAGATGTATAAAAAATACATACATATGAATAGATTTAAAGTAAAATTCATACATAAAATAATAATATGTACATATTGATAGAAAGCTTGAATGCAAACCTACATACATTTATGTGAGTAAGCAATGTTTAAAAAGATAATTTAAAACGAGATATAATGATATATGTGCATACAAATTTAAATGAAAATATATAGATATACAAATATATACAGAAAATAATATATACATAAAAACACTTTGGTATATTTTTATATATAAACATTTATATATATATACTTATAATGAAAAAAAATATTTACATTCGATATTATATTAATTTTGAATCATACAAATATTTAAAAAGAAACAAGAAATAAAAAAAGTATATAATAAAAATATATGTAAATAATTTAAAACATATCAAAGTTGACAAATTAATTCTAAATAATTTATTAAAAACCAAAAAAATCAATAAATTTAGAATAATAAAAGGATAAAAACAATTGAATTGAAGATAAAATTTTAAAGTCAATAAATAAAATTATTTAACCAAATCAAGGATCAAACTGAAATACGCACAAATGATCAAGGGTTAAACCAGCAAATATTTCCATAGTTCAAAACACAGTGCATGGAATGGACCAAATTGAAATGATGCACAAATTATAGAGATTAATTAAAAAAAACTAAGAAAATATAAAAGGGATCTGATTAAAATGCGGCACCAAGAAAAAAGACTAAACATGGAAATATCCCTTCATGGCGAAAATGCGTGGGTCACATCGGTAATGGAGTCGGGCACGCGGGCTAAGCACCCAAACGGTGCCGTTTTAGCACCTGAAATTTAAAGACTCAAATGACGCCGTTTTATTCATTCTTAAAATTAAAAGACTGAATGGCCATCTGCCATTTTCAGATCACCTAAACGACTTCCTTCAAAACAGGTTTCAAAGCTTTTTCTTAAAATTTTCGGCCTCCTAGTCTCCTCGATCGACCAGTGGGCTTCATCGGTGCTTAATGCACCTCCACCACTGTCGCAACCAGAACCAGGATCTGTCGACCCCTAGCTCGAAGAAGCGAACACTGGTTAGGCCAGATCGATGCCAAACAATAGATAAGAACAACTCCTCCTTTTTTTGTATATTCCCTTTTTTTAAACGTCGAAGCAAATAAAAAAAGAAAGATCAGTTACTGAGAACGCCCAAATCAAAGAGATCACCTTTGAAACTATTCTCTATTTTTTTTATTTCATTGTATATTCGTAGATTGTGAAGAAGAACTACAATGGCTTGTTTTTGGGCCTTTTAAAACCGAAATGAAAACTAAAAATAAAATGAAAGTGAAAACACAACTATTTTTCTTCTTTTTTTTTTGTTGCTATTTGTTTGTTGTGCTGTTATTGTCCTTTTTGCAGGTACGGAGGAGAGGTACGGAGGCGTGGATGTGGCGCGTACGGAGGCTGTGCGCTAGAGGCTGCAGCCCGCGTAGGGAGTGGCTGCAACGTATGAAGCTCTCAGAAGGTAACAGAAACCCTAGGGTTTATGTTCAGCTGAGCATTTTGGGTCATTTGGGATGATTGGGGCATTGGGCTAGTGTAGGCTAGAGTTTGGGTCGATTGGGCTTCTTATTGGGCCATTAGTACTTGGGTTTAGTAGTGGGTTTGAAATTTTGTAATGGGCTGGTACGGGTCTGTAAATGGACTGTTAAAAGACTGTTAATTTTAGATTTTATATTTTATTTATTTGGTTTTAATTTTGGTTTGGGCCCGGGCATAAATGGGTTCTTACAGCTGCCCCTCTTTGCTCATTGTTGTGTAATGAGAATGGAGGAAAGACTTCAAAAAGGACCATTTTTTGACCGGTCTTCAAATCTTTGACTTCTTTCGATGCTTTCTTTCTTCAAATAGTTTCATTCCATCCTGCTGCATCTTCAAAGGAATGAGAACTAGCACTTTGATCCAATTCAAGGATATTAGACTTCTAGCTTCAATCTGCTCCGCCGCAACTTCGGGGAGATAAGATTTGCTATCTTCAGTCTGCTCCACTGCAACTTCAGGAAGATGAGACTTTCTATGGTAGATTCAATTCGACCTACTGCAACTTCAGAGATATAGGATTCGTCGTTTTGAATCTACTCCACTGCAACTTCAGGGAGATAGGATTAACTGTCTTCAGTCTGCTTCACTACAACTTCAGGGAGATAAGACTTGTGACTTCAACCTGCTCCACTGCAATTTCAGGGAGATAAGATTTGTTTTGATCTACTCTACTGCAACTTCAGAGAGATAAGATCTGGAATATTCAATCTGTTCCATTGCAAACTTAAGGATGCTAGACTGGTATCTTTGATCCGCTTCACTAATTGTCAGGGAGATAGGGCTGGTGGCTTAAATCTGTTCCCCTACTGCTTAGGGTAAAAAGCTTTTCCATTCAATCTTCGTCCACTACTGCTTAGGGTGATAAGATCTACAATCTTCAGCCTATTCCAATACTGGTCAGGGAGATAGGGCTGGTGCCTTAAATCTGCTCCACTACTATTTAGGGAGACAAGATTTGTCGTTCGATCTTGGTCCACTGCTACTTAGGGTGACAAGATCTACAATCTTCGACCTATTCCATTGCCGGTCAAGGAGATAAGGAGAGCCTATATAAAGAGAGCCTTGGGACTCTTTTTTTCACACACTTGAATTCAAGAGAAAGTTGTAGAGAGAAAATTATCTGAAGAAATTATTTCAAAAAATTTCTAGAGATATTTTTCTTATTTATAACTTGGCCCAAAAGTTTAGAGAAATTATAAAATTACCCCACTAGTATTTTTTTGTGAAAAGTTTCTGATTTGAAACAAGCCTATACTCGACAAATGTGAGCTTGAGGATAGCGGAGAAGACTACTCAATCAAAGCGTTCATCCTTGACGAATCAAAATGGTACAATTTTGATTAAGTGTTAATTAATTTAGATATCACAACCAAGTTCTAGTTTTGGGAAAAAAAAATTAAATTTTGGTTTTTTTCCTAAATTTTTTTCCGCTGCATTTTCGAAACCCGACTTTCCAACAAACTTGGATGATGAGATCTATATGGAGCAACCTCCAGGTTTTGTTGTACTTGGCATGGAAGATAAAGTTTGTAGACTCAAAAAATCTCTGTACGATCTCAAACAAGCTCCAAAACAATAGTATGAGAAATTTCATAAGACCTTCTCAGTTTCAGTTTTATAGTTAATGGTTCAGATGCATGTGTATGCTATAATGTTTGGATATGATTGTGTTATCATAGGTCTATATATAGATGACATGTTAATTTCCAATTTTAATATAGAAGCCATTAATAAAACCAATAATTTCTTATCTACCAGATTTGAAATGACTGAGTTAAGAGAGCTAAATGTAATCTTAGGAGTTAAAGTAACAAAATTAGAAAAGGGGTTTTTATGAAAGCAATCTCACTATATAGAGAAATTGTTAAAAATGTTTAATAGTTTTGATGTAATCCCTGTGAGAACTCCTTATGATTTTATCATACAACGGCTAAAGAATAGAGGAAACAATATTTCTCAACTAGAGTATGCAAAGATTATTGGAAGTCTTATGTTCGTGATGAACTACACTCGACTGGACATTACTTATGCAGTTAGTAGACTAAGTAGGTATACCCATGATTCGAGCAATGAGCATTGTAATACTCTAAAGCGTTTGCTTAAATACCGTAAAGGTACTTTAACTTGAGAGTTAGAATTTTTCTGTTACCCTGCAGTCATTGAAGGTTATTATGGTACAAACTAGGTAATTGATAATGATGATGTAAGCTTTACAAGTGGGTATGTCTTTACTTTGGTTAGAGTAGCCATTTCATCGAAGTCTACTAAATAGACTTGTATTGCTCACTCCATGATGGAGTTAGAATTTATAGCTTTTGACTTAGCCAGGCAAGAGGTCAAGTGGCGTAGGAATCTATTTGCAAAGGCTTCTATATAGGAAAAACCAGTACCTCCCGTCTCTTTATTGTGTGACTCGCAAGTTTCAATTTGTGTTGCTAATAATCAATCTTACAATGGTAAGAAGAGACATATTCGAATAAGACATGAAGCTATAAGACATTTAATAAAGAATGAAGTACTTGCTTTGGAGTACGCGAGGTCTAAAAGGAACATAGTTGATCCATTAACCAAAAGGTTAAGTAGGAAAATGGTTCTTGATTCGTCGAAAGGGATGGTGGTTGTGGAATTCATAGTGGATACCCAACTTAGTTTCTAAGTTCAATATGGTCAAACGAAACCATAGAAAGACTCATAATGTACATTTTACCTATCGGTGAATGATGTACATGCATAAGGATGAGTTTTTACTCTTAATGATTTCATATCCCATAGTTTGGGTAGTCCTATTGAGATGGACTTGATAAATTCACCAAATTTAAATTTGAGAGAATGAACTTAATGAAAGCTCTTAATGATTTCATAGCCCTAATACGGATGGTCTATATTGAGATAGACCTAATGAAATCACCTACGTAAGTGTGAAAGACTAGCCACCTTCTATGAAAAACATTTTGGGTAGTTTTTTTAGAGCACTTACCAGCATCCCGAGGTACGTTGGCTAAAACTTGTTGAGTTATCGTGGAACTTCAATGGGATCCAAGATTATTTGTGTGTCATGAGTTAACTTCTATCTTAACAAGTTCAATATTCATTCACTTGTTAAAGAGAATAATCACTTATTTCACTATATACCAGTTCAAATCCAAAAGATACTAATGCTTAAGCAACTAATTTCACTGTTGCTTTTCTTACATATATTAACTAAAATAAAGCTCAATTTTTTTCTTGTGTTTTCAAAAATCTCAGAATCACTTTGGATTAGTGGGGGATTGTTGTGTAACACCTTTTATCCATGTTTGACACTGAAACAAGGTACGAGGCGTTACCTTGCTAAAACACATACTAACATACATTTTCGGGTCATCAAAGTTCGTTTAAATTTAAAACTTTTCAATCTTCATCTTAATGCCCTTAATATGAGCCTATGATGCCCAAAACACACTTTAGAAATGGCTCAGGATCAAACCGAGTTCTTTAAAAAACTTTGAAAAATGTCACTAAAAATAGTGGCACACGCTCGTCTAGAAGAGCGACACGCCTGTGTGACCTGATAACATTACCATGTTGAAGGACCGTGTAACTCACAAGGCCTAAACATATAGGGACACACCCATGTCCTTTTCCTGTGTGGGTTTATTTCTCAATTCGAACCTACAGGGGTTTTCACACGGCCTGGCACACGCTAGTGTCCATGGCCCGTGTCCCTCACACGGCCATGACACACCCGTGTCTCGGCCCATGTGTAAAAACCTTGACATTCTGTTTCTAACGTTATCAACTCGATAAGGTCACACGGCCAAGTCACACTCTCGTGTCCTTAGGCTGTCTGGTGAATTAAATTCTTAAATTCAAGTGCAGACTTCATACGGCCTGGGCACATGCCCATGTCTTATGGCTTTGTCTTCCACACGGTTGAGACACACGGTCGTGCCTCAGCCCGTTGGTTACTACTGGCATTCTATTTTGCAAACTTGGAATGCAGGGGGACACACGGCCGAACTACATGCCCATGAGGTAGACCGTGTGTCACACACGGCCTAGACACAAGCTCGTGTGTCTACCCGTGTGGACAATAACAAGGCTATTTGCCAAGCCCTTTTTGCCACCCTACTTGCACCATACTAAACCAAAAAAAAAAAAAAAAAAACTACTCTTTCATGAATTAATATACCAGATACTCAACCATGCAATTTGCACATCCATGAAAAACATCACTATTTTCATATATCAATAATAAGTAATAGCCATCATTCGTGGCCTTATACAAAATGAACCAATCTTTAAAATAAGCCAACACTTTTGGCCATAACAATATAACACTTGACAAAAGACTAAGTCCCTATGCATGCCATACTCAAAATGATAAATCTAACTATACCAAATTTTCTAATTGATAGTGTGATCGAGCCTCCAACTTCTGTTGATCCCCGAGCTAACTTGGCAGTACTATAAGAAAATGGAAAGGATAGGGAGTAAGCATAAAGCTTAGTAAGTTGCAGGTAAACAATTAACAACAATTACCATGCATTATCATACTTATAACATTTTATAAACTTTCATATAATTCTCAAATGATTAAAGGCATAACGTACTCATTTTCACTTTTACTAATCATACAACATAATTTAAGCTCATTTCTCATGAATTTCATGTAGGTACCTATATCACTTACAACATAGTCGTAATCTTTCTCACTATTAACATAAGCTCTAAATTTCCCGTTGAACCAGTTGGAATTCCAAAAGATACCTGACAAGCCTCACACAATAGGGTAAAATGCCGATGCCATGTTCTAGACATGTTCTTACACTAGCTCTCGTCTCAATATCAATGCCATGTCCCAAACATGGTCTTACACTGGCACTCATAATGTGGCTGATGCCATGTCCCAGATATGGTCTTACACTAGCGCACATATCAACATCAATGCCATGCCCCAGACATGGTCTTACACTACCGAACATATCAACGCCGATGCCATGTCCCAGACATGGTCTTACACTAGCGCACATATCACTCAAATGCCATGACTTGGATATCCAATCTATTCCAAAGGTTCAACCGGGAGTATACCATATCAACTTTTGTCATGCGTATTCATAGAAATAATTAAACATTTTATGCAATATCAATTGTTTAATGCATAATAACAATAAAGTTGTATTACTTACATACAACTTACCTCGATATACAAAATATGGGCAACTTGCTTGATTTAGTCCAATAATTTGGTTTTCCCCTAGTCTAAGTCCAGACTCCGTTTTTCTTGATCTATAATGATAAAATTTCACTCTTTTAATCACCACATTAATCAAAACATTTCAAAATTCCTACTTTGGAAAATTTACCATTTTGCCCTTATACTTTCACAAAATTACGATTTTACCCCTAGGCTCGTAAAATGATTTTCATCAAATATCCTCATTAACCAAACCTAGTCGAATCTATTTTAAGATTATTGCAACTCACAATTCCAATTATTTCGCGCATTTACTTCCTATTTTGCAACCTTTAAAAAAAGGTCTATTTTAGGTGTTTTCATGGAAACCCCTTTCACAAAAGTTGTTTATTTAACAACCAAGTTTCATTTTCTTCCATAAAAATTTAGCAAAAAACACTAATTTTCTCATGTCAAAACTCTAGACTCTCAACCATTTTGCAAAATAGTCCCCTCATTACCTAGTTTAAGTTACAAGGGTCCCAAAAGTACAAAAATTTTTAAAAATGACCATCAAAAACACTTACTTGTAAAGGTTTAAGTTGCTAAAAATTTTAAAGCTTCCATAGCCCCTTTATTAAGTGAAAAATTGGTGGAGAAAAGAAAATGAAAAACATGATATCTTTTTCTCTTTTATTTTATGTTTATTTATCAATTAAGTCACCAAATACTTCACCTAACCTTTGAAAATGTCATTTCTTTGTCCCTATGGCCAGCCAACACTCTCCTAAGGCCCTAATTTCACATTAAGTACCTCTATTTTAAGGATCTATAGCTATTTAATGCCTTTAGCTTGTAGAACAAAACTTTCGCACTTAATGCGATTTAGTCCTTTTTCAAGATTTAGCATGCAATCACTAAAATTAATTCACCAACATTTTCATGCAATCATATAATCATGCTGTAACACATAAAATAATATTAAAATAAATTTCTCTGACCTCAGAATAGTGGTTTCGAAACCACTGTTCTGACTAGCCCCAAAATTGGGCTGTTACAATTCTCCCCTTAGGGATTTTCGTCCCCGAAAATCTTACCAGCAAAAAGGTTCGGGTATTGCTCTCTCATAGTTTCCTCGGGCTCCCATGTGGCCTCTTCAATCCCATGTCTATGTCATAGTACTTTCACGAGTGCTATACTTTTATTCCTCTTCACGAGTGAGATACAAACTAAGTGTGAATCGGGAAGTGATTCAGGATTTCGGGTGAGTTTGGATGGTTGTTTAATGTTCCATGATAGGATTTATGTTCCTAAGGATGGTGAGTTGATTCAGAAGATATTGAATGAAGCACACAGTAGTTATTTGTCAGTACATCCGGGTAGTATGAAAATGTATAATGATCTAAAGAAATTTTATTGGTGGTCGGGTATGAAAAGAGACATCTCGGAGTTTGTAACAAGATGCCTGATTTGTCAACAAGTGAAAGCTGAACATCAAGTGTCTTCAGGATTGCTCCAGCCAGTGATGGTTCCCAAGTGGAAGTGGGACCCGGTCACCATGGATTTTGTGACGGGATTGGCCATGACTCCGAAAAAGAAAGATGTTGTGTGGGTTGTCGTTGGTAGATTATCAAATTCAGCTCACTTTATATCGATACGTGTTGATTATTAACTGGATAAGTTACCCGAGTTGTATATTACAAAAGTGGTAAGATTACATGGAGTGCCTATATCCATTCTCGGATAGAGATCTGAGATTTACTTCGAGGTTTATAAGGTTAAATTTTAGTACTGCATTCCATCCACAAACTGACGGTCAGCCTGAGAGAGTAATTCAAGTCCTAGAGGATATGCTCCGATGCTGTGTGCTAGAGTTCGAAGGTAGTTGGGAAAGATACATACCCTTGTTCGAATTTGCTTACAACAATAGTTATCAGTCGAGTATACGGAGGGCACCGTATGAGGTCTTGTATGGTCGTAAATGTCGGACTCCTTTGTATTGGACTGAGCTTAATGAGAAACAAATTCATAGGGTCGACCTGGTTAAAGAGACCGAGGAAAAAGTGAAAGTGATCCGGGATAGTCTGAAAGTTGCTTCAGACTGACAGTCGTATGTGGATTTAAAAAGAAAGGAAATTGAGTTTAAAGTGGTTGACAGGGTATTTCTGAAAGTGTCCCCATGGAAGAAAATATTGAGATTTGGTCGAAAAGGGAAATTGAGCCTGCGGTTCATAGAGTCGTATGAGATTACCGAAAGGATTGGGCTAGTGGCATATCGGTTGGCTTTACCGGTATAGTTAGAAAAAATTCACAATGTGTTTCATGTACCGATGTTAAGGCGTTATCGCTCCGATCTTTCGTATGTGATTCCTTCAACAGAAATTGAGATACGATCGAATATGATATATGAGGAGGAGCCGATTAAAATCTTAGCTCGAGAGGTGAAACAGTTGAGGAATAAAGACATAGCCTTAGTAAAAGTGTTATGGAAAAATCAAGGTGTAGAAGAAGCTACGTGGGAACCGGAAGAATCCATGAGAGAACAATATCCAAACCTCTTTATTGATAAGATTTTTTAGGGCAGAAATCTCTAAAGGGGGAGAGTTGTAACAGCCCAATTTTGGGGCTAGTCGAAACAGTGGTTTCGAGACCACTAAACCGAGGATAAGGAAAATTATTTTGATGTTACTTTATGTGTTATAGCATTAAGACATGGCTATGTGGAAATTTTGGTGATTTAATTTTAGCAATAGCATGCTTAATTGTGAAAAAGGACTAAATCACATAAGATGCGAAAGTTCTATTTTATAAGGTAGGAGTACCTAATAGCTATAAAATGTAAATTGGAGGATTTTAAAATGCAATTAGGCCATTTTGGAGTGTAATGGTCAACCATAGGGTGCATAGGGAACAAAAGCATTAATTTTAGTCAAATTAGGTGATAGTTGGTGACTAATTGACTAAAATATGATAAAATAAGATAACTAAAGGAAGCTATCATCTTTCACTATTCATCTCCCCCTCTACTACCGAAAATTTCAGCAAGTTTAAGGGTTTGAAAGCTTGAAAATTTCAGCTACATCTCATCCTTGCAAGTAAGTCCTTTTGATAATTATTTTTGATGATTCTTGTACTTTTGGAGTCCCCAAAGCTTAAGCTAGCTAATGAGGGGACTAATTTGTCAAATGTGTGAAAGTTTAAGGACTTGCCATGAAAGTATTTATGTTGTTAGCTAAGTTTTTATGGAAGAAAATGAATGTTAGGAAGATGAGAAACAACTTTTGTGGAAGGTGTTAGCATGAAAACACCTAGATAGGACTTGAATGCAAAGATTGAAAATGTGTAATAAATGCATGAAATAGTTAGATTTGTGGGTTGTTGTAAGAGGAATAAATGTTCAGCTAGGCATGTTTAATTAGATAATGTGTTGAAAAATGATTTACGAGCCTAGGGACAAAATTATAATTTTGCCAAAGTACAATGGCAAAATAGTCACTTCTGCCTAAGTGAAAAGTTTGATGCATTATGATCATAGAATGATCTTAAGTGGCGCTCCAAGCCACTTTGCCAGCTACTTCCCTGTGGCAAGTCTCGCACCAAAATTTATTTAAAACCTCCTTACCTGGCTTTTTCCTCCTCAGGCACTAAAAGAGATTTTTGCCCTAATTCCACTTAACTTGGGGTTATGACTAGGCCATAACATATGCATTTCATTTCTTCGGGCATGCGAAAATAATAATAAAAATAAAAATAAAATTGCAAACAACCCCCTAACTCAGGATGTTACATAGATGATCTAACAGAAAAACTTTATAATAGTCTAGTCACCATTTATATAATTTATCAAGAAAAATGTAACACTCCAAATCCGGCCTAGAAGTTTAGATCGAATTTTGAAAGTTACATTGATCACCGAAGTGATCATGGGAAAAATTTTAGTTTAACAACCCGGAAAACATTACAGTATTAATAACAAAACTTACAATCCAAAGTCGTCTACATAAAATCATATTTACAGTAAACACTTTATTAACCATTTTAAAAAAAAAATGTGACGCTTCCGAGACATTTGCCGTGCCAAGTCCAGCAACAACATGTAGAATACCTGAAAAAGGGAAACTAAGGGGGGTGAGCTACACGAGCTCAGTGTGAGTTCGATACGCGACTAATAACAGAAATACAAAACACAATTCAATATCAAAATAACTACAGATATATACAGAAACATAAGGTAATTTCGAGGTCAATGTCCCAACAGAACGTAACAATTCAAATACACACCATGTCACACACAGGCACTCAGTGATATGTGTTTTCGGTTAGACAAAATACAATCAAATAACCTTGCACCCAGAACACTTAATCAGATACGTATGAAGTGCAGTCAAGTAAAAACCCACCCATCCAGCCAACACACCTCATAAGAGTTGATTACACTCATCCAACCAAAACACACCATATAGGACCTCGAAAGGCCCATCCAACCTTACACACCATGTATGTGGACTAAGCCACTCAGATATTAATATGCAGTAGGGCTGGCGTATATGCAGTACAATGCAGTGCGGTAATCTGCTGCACAGATATATTGCAATTTAAATTGCCAGATTAGATAATAATACGCTGTAAAGCTGCCGTATATGCAGTACAATGTTTTAAACCGCTTTATAAATAGGTTGAAATTTAACTGCCAAATCAGAACAGTCTTCCTTCTCTTCACAACCAAAACCCCAAATGATTTTATGCAAATGTATGTATGCAGACAGACATATAGAATCAAAATACAAATTTTCTAGATAGTCATTCGGACACAAAAACTCACATCAAGACAAACAATTACAGAATTACCGTGTAGTCACATAATGCGCACCACACTCAAACACTCACACACCAATCACTTAGAATTAAGAATGCATACAACCATTTACCTGGATTCAGAATCAATTTCATAGTAACCACATTAACAATCAAAAAATCTGCTTAAATAAAGGTATTTCTATATAAACTTACCAATCTAGGCCAAAAAAAAGTCCCGAACACCCCTACTATGACTTAGCTAAGAGTCGAAACTCACAGAATTTCAATCAAGCTTAAATTTGACACAGAACAAAGTTTGGCGTGGTCGGGCCACACGACCGTGTCCTCCGGCCATGTGGAAATGCCTAGGCCGTGTGCGGGGTCAACCCGCCCATGTGCAGGGACACACGCCCGTATGGAAAGAGGCACACGCCCGTGTGACCTAAGGACATAGCCGTGTGATCCGAGCATGTAACTCTCTGTCCAAATATGCTAAAATAGAGCACTGGGTAGACACGGTCGTGTGAGGGTCTCACACGCCTGTGTGTCCAAAACACACGCCTGTGTAGGATCCCTAAATCCCAAAATCAGCCACACGGTCGTGTGACCAGGTCGTGTGGCCAGGCCGTGTGGTACCAAATCACTAAATCCCTAATTCCCAAACACTCACGCCCGTGTGCTCAAGGGACACGGCTGTGTGAAAATCGACAAAATCCCCAAGTCAAACACACGGCCATGTGGCACCAAATTTTGCCCAGAAACCCTAATTCCTAATTGTACATAACCGTGTGGACGGACAGTGTGGGAGCATAGGCCCTTGTGGCCACCCATGTGGTCACGAAAGCACACCCAAACTGGCTAAAATCTCGGTTTTGCGATATCAAAACAAACTCCAGCCGTTAACCACTCTTTAAACAATAGAATCTTACCAAAATCCTCTAGAATCAACAACAATTTCATGTCAAAAATAAGCAGTTCAGAACACACACACGCAAGATGTCGAAGTTCTCAGCAACTCAGTACCAATACCCAGTTTAATGCACACTTGATATTATCAAATATAACAAAATTGAATTAACAAATCAAAAATGGAAGAGAAAAGGTTCGAAACTCACATCTGATTTGTGAGATGAACACCCGAATAGTTTGCTTCACTCCCCAAGCCAATTCAAAGACCCACTAGTCAATAACGTTGAACCCAAAGTTAATTTGGGAACCAACAAAGGAAAAGAAAGAAAAGAAAATCTCCCGGTTGAAAAAAAAAAAAAGAAAGATGGAGGAAATGTTTAGGGAGAAAAAGAAGAGAACGTGCAATCTTTTTCCCAAAAATAAAAATAACCAATCAAAATAACAAAAATAAAGTTAAAAATTAATAACTATCTTTAACCCAAAACAAATAGATGATGCAAAAATAGTTCCCCACTAACACACCTGGAGACTCAAACCCGAGACCCCAGACTAAACTAACACTTAACCAACCACCAGACCAACAGGCCCATTATGACACTAGAATACAGAAACAAACTCAATTGCCCGATCTAGCCACTGACCCTTACCTATAAATTACAAAACTTCTAACCCCAAATCCAAGGTGTTGCAATAAAATAAAATAAAAGCATGCATGGAATTGACATGGTGTAAAAGAATTTATGCAACTGCAATGGATGGGGTAGATTTGTATATTTTATAAATGTTCAACTTTTTTTTTTTTTGTTTGTATAAGGCTAAAATAGTTTTGGGCAAATTGTATTATTAATCACTAAATTATGATTAAGTTTTCATTGTGGTCACTTAACTAAAATATTATAATTTAGTTATTGAACTATTTACAAGTTTTCATTTAAGTTGTTAGGCTATCAAATTTAATATTATATGGCTCTCTCTTTGTTTGCACCGCCTACACCAATTAAAAGCTCTTTTTCTTATTTTCTTTTACAGGTCAGTTTTTCTTATGAAACAACTTTGGAAGTCACAAATTTACAAACCAAAATTCAAACATATTCTTTCTTTGATCTCAGACACTAACTGCCATACCAACTTGGATCTAAGGTATGTTCTTCTACTCGTCAATGGGTACTGGTCCATTGTATCGATCGTAGAATTGTTGCTTGGAGCTCGATGGCAAAACTCTTTTTTTAAAAGAAAATTAACAAGTTAATGATTTAAAAAAACTTTTATATAATTCAATGACTTAAATAAAAACTTTCGAATAATTTATGAGAGTGGCAGAGCCAGGATGTTAATCCTGGGGGCCAAGCTAAAATTAGACGTGCTACGTAACAATCGATTTAAACATATAAACAATCGATTCAAAAAGAAGTAGTATTCTAACATAACAATCGATTTCATATTCATTTCTATTTTCATATCATTCTCATTTCAATTTTATTTCATATTCAAATCATAAATCGCAAAATATAAAATTTTTATTTTTAATCAAACATACTCATGCTTGTGCTTGTTCAACCATTCGAAATCATAATATTTAAATTTAACTTAAAATCAAGAATTTACTAATTTTATAATTGAAATCATAGTTTTCAATTCGAAACTTAATCTTTTAAATACTAATTAAATCACTTAAAATTCATAAAAATAAAATTAATATAGCTAGATATAGTAAATCAACTACTAATGACAAGCTTGAATATACATGGTTTATCAAGTTGACAACTTAAGTTTTCTAATCCAAAATTCACATAACTTTTGACTCGGTTAACCATTTTTGTTTCGTTTTCACCAGAATACTCACTACTTCATAAGCTATCATTTGACATAATTTTAAACAAATTGACCAAAGTTTTCTTTCCCCCCCTTCACCTTCGCTGAAACTTACTATAACATTATCTAGCTATTTTTGTTTCGTTTTTACACTTCTAACAAGTTAAAAACCGTCTCCTAATCATTTTTCATCCAAAAACATACTCATTTCACTTAATTTTATAAGCTTCCATCAATATCATTTAATGGGAACTTCTAATACACTTGATAAAATAAAAACTATTGATACATATACGTAAAACAAGCTTCAAAGATTCAAAATTATGAAAAATTTGAAGAAAAACATACATTATACTTAAAATTTGGAGGAAAAATGTTTTTCTTGCTAGGCACCAATATGAAGAAGAAAGATGATAAAAGCCTGTTCATCTTTTCTTTTCTTTATATATATTATTATATTACTTGCAAAATATTATTTTAAGTAAAATATTAAATAAATACTAATTTATTATTTAAAAAAATATAATTCAAAAGTCATCAAAAGTAATTTAGCTTCTTCAAGAAGATTTTCCCTTTGTTTTTATCAAGAATAATTTTTTTTTAATATTATTTTTAATTCTATAAAATACTGGAGGGGTCTACTTATATTTTTAGGAGGGCTATAACATATATAAAAAGAGGAAAATTGCAAAAACCTTAAACATTGGAGGGCATACTTATATTTTTGGAAGAGCCACAATATATTTACAAATGACTAAATTGAAAAAATAAAATAAACTTTGGGGAGCCATGGTCATCCTGGGCCTCTACTTGGCTTTGTCGTTGGTTTATGATTGAATTGTAACTTTTTTTAGTCAAGTGATCAAAATAAAAATTTACTCATAGTTTAGTGACTAATGATGTAGTTTACTCAAATTTTATTTATTTTTGTAGATTTAGATATTTTTTATTATTAATAATAGATTTAGAAGGAATATGAATGTTAATCATTGAATATGTATTATATGAATCTCAATTGCTTTTGCAATAAAAGATGTAAATATTTGGCTATTTTACCCATCTAACCCAAAAAATTTTAATATTTACAAAAATGATCCTGGTTAAAAAACATTCACTCAAATTATCTGAAATGAACAATAAATTTGGGTTATGGGAACCCAATAGCTGGCACCCCCTAGTATTTTGGCCCCATGATTGCCTGATGATTGTGTCAGGCTTTAAAAAAATAATTTTTTTTATTTTGGGACATGAATGGCCGGCATCAGGGTATTCTTTTTAAATCGTATCATGCTGGTATACTCAAATACTAGTATTTGAAAAAACAAATCTAGGTTTTGGCCATCAATGGCAGGCACTAAAGTACTTAAAAAAAATTAGGGGGGTTCTGGCCAATAGATGGCTGGCACCAACATCTTTTTTGGGTTTCGAAAATTTTAATTTTTTTTATTTATTTTGGGACACTGATGGCCGGCACCAAGTATTAAAAAATTATTTCTCTTAATTTTGGGAATCAGATGACCTGAACCCCCCACTCTATATATAGGGGTAGGATTGGGTTTTGATATTGTCATTGGATGAGAAAATTTTTGTAACACCCCTTACCCGTATTCAATACCAAAATAGCGTACGAGGTATTACCAGACTTACAACATAAGCATTCACATAATTCCGAGTCATAAATTTGTGTCAAAGTTAAAACCGTTCATATTCGATCATAAAGTCCCTAATACGAGCCTACGAGGCCCAAAACATACTTCAGAAGTGGTTCGGGACTAAACCGAAAACTCAAGAAATTTTTACAAAACTTAGAAAAATTTTGCTAACTGTAGGGCTCACACGCCCGTGTGGTCCAAGGGACACGCCCGTATGGCCCTGGGACACACCCGTGTTTCAAATCGTGTTCAAATTAGGGTGCTCTCTGACTTTTGCCACACGACCGTGCCACAAACCCATGGGGTCCAAGGGACACGCCCGTGTGGCCCTAGGACACACCCGTGTTTCAGACCGTGTTCAAATTAGGGTGGTCTCTGACTTGTGCCACAAGGCCGTGCCACACGCCCGTGTGTTAGGCCGTGTGGTAAATTAATTTAATTCGAATTAAGTGCAGGTTTCACACGTCCAAGACACACGCCCGTGTTCTAGGCCATATAGCACACACGGCTAAGACACACGCCCGTGTCTCTGGCCATGTGCTCAATTCTGGACATTCTATTTTGCAACAATTAAGGTGCAAGGGACACAAGGCTGAAACACATGCCCGTGGGGTAGACCGTGTGTCACACATGGCCTAGACACACACCCATGTGTCTACCCGTGTGGAAAAAAAATAAGGCTATTTACCAAGCCATTTGCCACCCTCATTTACACCAATTCAATGGCACAATTCATAGCATACTTAGGCAACCAAAACATCCACAACCAAGGTATTCACATCACATCTACATGCTAACATCTAACATGCTTTAACATCATAATTTATCGACACAATTCATGCAAGTTTCCATAATCATGAATGGTATCAACATATAAATATACTCATAACCAACATTAGCCAACTTACATGGTCATATACAAAATGAAATCATTAACCATTATAAGCCAATACATTTGGCCACATTACCAATGACACATATAACAAAATGACCAAGTCCCTATACATGCCATACATTCAAAATGCTAAGACCATTAATACCCAAAATGAGAGTTTGATAGTGTGATCCGAATCTTCGATTCCAAGTTAGCTTGGCGACACTATAAAAACATGGAAAATAAATGGAGTAAGCTATATAGCTTAGTAAGCTCGTATGCAAGAAATAAGCAACCTTACCATGCGTATAACATTCAATTATTATAACATAGCTAAATGTAGATTTACTATGGTCTCAAGATCATAATCTATTCCATCATAAAAACTTACCTCATATACATCATTTCACACATTTATTAAGCATTAGCTTTATGTACATACCTGAGCCATCTCGAAATGAACTTATACATATTCTCATCTTTGACATACCCATGAACCACTCGGAATAACAATGTTGGATACTTGGGAAAATTTGTACACTAAGTGCCATATATGTAGCCAAAGCTACCTAAGTCTCATATCACATAATCGCTCGCTCTCGAGCTATCGACGAGCCTGCTCACACAAGCTGTCAATCAAGACGTAGCTACACGGTGTTGCTCACACAAACTGTCAAGTATTTGCAACATATGCCAATATACTCAGCCACCGGTAGGACGTATGAGACCATCAACTGGATCACATAATCACATAACACATAATGACCCTAGTGACATGTCACTTGTATCCTAACCTATTCCTAAGGTTGAAATGGGATTTCTTGCTTATCGATTCATCTTCGGACTCATTTGTAAGATTGTACTCATTCAAAAAATCAAACATACAATTCATGCAATATTCAAGCATTTAAATACAATTATTCTAAAGCTTATTTTTAACATACGAACTTACCTCGGTACAAAACGGATAATTGTTCGATTTAGTCCACAATCTTGTTCTTTCCCCAGTCTAGGTCAGAACCTCGTCTTTCTTAGTCTATAATATCAAATTTAGCTTATTCAATTATCACATTATTCAATTTAATCCTAAAAACACCCTATGGAAAAAAATACGTTTTTGCCCATAACTTTTCACCTTTTTATATTTTAGTCCCTAGGCTCGTAAAATGATTTCCATTCAGGCTGTGTTTGTTTGCAAGAGTTCATTTCCCAGAAAATATTTTCCTGATTTTTCAGTGTTTGGTTGGCTGAAAGAATTTTCCATTTGGAAAATATTTTCCAATACACGGGTAAAATCTCTTACATTTTAGGGAAATTGTCTTACGGTTTTCATTTCCGTAAGACATTTTCTGAGGCTCCTCCATCCAGATAAGTCTTTCCCCTTTTTCCTTCCTTCATTTCTTTTCCTGCCTTCATTTTTTTTTAGGCAAATCTCTTTCTCTCTTTCTCAGAAATTTTCTTGTTCCTCTTCGTTTCGCTGGGTCTTGGGTATTCTTGGGAAAATTCATCTCTGATCTCCTCAAGGTACTTTCATGTTTTCCTTCCTTCTCTATTAATTTTTGTTTCATGTAATACAGATTTTTTTAGAGTATTCTAAAATTTGAAATTTCATTCGAAACTCTGTTATGGAAATAAAGTTAAGCATTTTAATGTTTAGATATCATAGTTTAATTCCTAGAAAGTGCATTGAATTTTGAGATTCAATGAATAAGAATCGGTTGTTTCAGTTATCTCTTTGGTTGCCAAGAAAGTAGTAGGAAAATGAGAAAGAAAATTAAGCATTTCAAAAATGTGTTCTAACTAGATCCCGCTATTTCAGGTTATAATTCATTATCCTTGGCCATGTTTTAAGTAGTTAAGAACTGGTTTTGGAGTCTCTAGAATCTGGCGATTAATTGTTGTTTGTAGTATTAAGAAGGAAATTAGTGTTTGTCAATGGGATATTTTTGGTTAGTGGTGTCGTGTGTGTTTTTCACTCTTTCGCTGATGGAATTACAGGTTTCCAAAATGTTGCATCACAATCTTTGGAACTAAAGAAGCTGGTTTACTTGTATCTACTGCATTATGCTGAAAAGTAAGTTCTTCAAACTTCCTTTTTTTCGGGTGAATATTCTCTTAATTCTAATTGAGTTTCCCCTGTGTTACATTAGCAACATTGCTAAACCAAGGGGAATCTAGTACAACTGAAGTGTCTGCTTGCTAACAAAAATCCACAATTGAACAGGATTGCTTGATAATTTTATTTGTTTATAGTTATTTTTGCTTTCTAGTTTCATTCATTTTGATCAAATTGACATGTTACTATCCGGTGAAAAGTGCTTATTAAGAAGACTGCTTTGAATTTGAGACTAGTTTGTCATGATATTTGCACAGATCATATCTAAAATGTATTTATGCATACATTTTCCAAGAATTTCTATAGTTTGCAAAGATTATTGGTTCTTCTGTTTGTTTATGATTCTTTAATTAGACATTCAAATTTAGATGTCTTTAGTATCATCACACCTTAGGCATCTATCTCTTGTACAATATATTTTGATAGTGTTTGTTTAGTACTATTAAATATTTAAACTTTGCAGATTGTTGGGATATTGTTAAATGACCACTCCCTTGAAATAGTTGGTGCTGCTGCTACTGCATTTGCTTCTGTTTGTCCATTTAATTTATCTTGATCAGGAGAAACTATAGAATGTTATGTGAGATTCTCCCTGATGTAGAAGAGTGGGGTCAGATAGTCTTAATTGGAATCCTTCTACGCTATGTTATTGCAAGGCACGGGCTTGTGAAAGAATCGATTATGTCTTCTCTACAATGTACTGACAACTTCCATTCTGAAAAAGATGTTTCAGATGATGACTTCAGGCTAGCAAAAGAATCCAATCATAGTGGGGCATGTGGCTCTGAATTTGTAAATATGGTTTCCAGGTGTTATATTGAGGGTCCTGATGAATATTTCTCTTGGTCAAGTTATGCCAACAGGGTGCCTTTTGAATTAAATGATGCACAATTTACATCTGGAAAAAGTAATGAGGATGTGAAGATCCTGCTGTGTTCTATGTCTCCTTTATTACGAGAGTAACATGATCTTTGTGGTACTAGCGTGACTTGTGTACATTGGATAATGGCATCAAAGGAGGATGTTAAAAGAATCATTAAACCACTCTTATTTATACTGAGATCCTCCAATGTCCCAAAATATGTGTATATTAGACTTACTTATTTCTTCTATCTCATGCATTTATATTATGCCACCATGCTATGTTTTTCACTTGTGCATACAAACTATGTAACATGGGTGTACATCTATGTACCCATGTATGTTTATGTAAATGCAATAGTTCATTGCAAAGTTTTCTATTTTAACAGCATTTAAGATTTTGCATTGCTCTCTGTTTTGTCATCATTTTAAGGAGCTATCAATATGAATTGCACCAGAATTCTGACTAGGAAAGTTTTGTTTTGAGGTGGTAAGAAGTTTTTTCTTGCTAATCTTTAGAGGCGTAAATGTAATAAAATTTGTGTTATCTATAATTGGAAGTGAAATGTGATTTAATAGTTTTGTTTCTTTTTTTGAATTCCTAACATGAAAGTACCAAGAGATAACTAACCTTATTATTATTTTAGACACAAAAGTGAAATTGTGTTAAGTATATGAGTTTCTCCCAAGAAGCTTGCGGAAAATTATGCTTTTACTTTGGTTGTTTTCAATTTATGATGGTTAATAATGTAGCTTAATAATTGAGTATTATTATATATTTAATTTGATTTATTTATTTATAAATAAATCATTGCAATATATGTAAAAACAATTTAAAATATAAAAATTTATTAATATGTATATAAATTTATTAATATATGTAAAAACAACTTTTTTGAAAAATATTTTCAGGAAATTTGCCAAACAACATAAAATATTTTACACTGATTCATCCAAACACCAGAAAATATTTTCAGTAAATCATTTTCCATAAAAGTAAATCATTTTCAAGAAATCATTTTCAGGAAAACATTTTACTGGCAAACAAACGGACCCTCAATTTCATTACACCCAAGCCTAGCCGAACCTATTTCATGCTAATAACAGCCCACATTTTTCATTTATTAACATTTTTACACACATTTTACAACTTTTACAAATAGGTCCTTATTTAACATTTTCATCAAAAATCACTTAGTAAATGTTGTTTATCTATCACCAAACATTCATTTTCTACCATTAAACATCAAAATACACAAATATCTAACATGGGTAAAATTTTAGACTTTGACATCTCTTCAAACTAGTCCTTGAAATAGCTAAATCAAGTTACAACATTCACAAAAACGTAAAAATCATTAAAAATGGGACAAGGACGGACTTACAATCGAGTTTGGAAACTTGGCCAAAAACCCTAGCTATGGTGACTCTTCAAATTCGGCACAAGGGGACTAAATTGGAGAAGATGACATATTTTTATTAGTTTTATTCGTCTTTATTTACCAAATGACCAAAATGCTATTAATGCCTAACTTCAAAATTTCACCTAACCATGTTCATTTTTGTCCATACTAAAGCATAATGGTCTAATTCCATTTAAGGACCTCCAATTTAAAATTTCATAGCAATTAGACACCTCTAGCTTCTAGAACACACATTTTGAACCTTTTGCAATTTAATCCTTTTAACTAAATTGAGTGCCCAAACATCAAAGTTTTCGAACGAAATTTTTATGAAATCATTCCATAAAACTGTAAACCATAAAAATATAATAAAAATAAATTTTACTACATCGAATTTGTGGTCCCAAATCCACTGTTCCGACTAGGCTCAAAATCGGGTTGTTACAACTCTCCCCCCTTTATGATTTTCATCCCTAAAAATCTTACTAGAAAAGAGGTTTTGTAACACCCCTTACCTGTATACTATGCCGGAACCGGGTACGAGGCATTACCAGACTTAACAATACATTTGGTCAAATTAATTAACACATATACAAAATGACTTAGTCAAGCCCCTATACATGCCATAACTTAAATCATTTATAAATAAATAGCTTGATAGTGTGAAGCGATCTCCGACGACCTTCAGCCCGAGCTTGTTTAATAGGACTCTGAAACATGGGAAAGAAAAGGGGGTAAGCTTATAAATCTTAGTAAGTTCACATGTAAAAATAATAAGCATTAGCAATGAATTTAGCTTACTACTAAGCTGTCATAACTTGCATAAATAATGCTAAGTTCTTACTTTCTCAACTTACTCATTTGTAGCCTTACCAAAGCCTCAATGAGACAAATCCTCACAACAAGTTCTCAAATTGATACAATCATTAAATCACATGCTTATACCTTATTACTCATGTTCACATTAATCTTTCTACTTGAATCACTGTCACTAAATTATTTATTTCTTGAGCTACAGAGCTCCGAATTACAAACTAATAATTTTGCCTAAAACTAGACTCACATATCTTTATACCATAAAATTTCTAGAATTTTTGGTTTTTCTAATTAGTACAGTTTATTCATTAAAATTTCCCCTATTTCACTATTTGACTATTCTAACCTCTCTTCACTACAAATCAATTTTCTCCTCGTACAGAATTCAGATGACCTTTTTGTTTAGTTTGTTTGAAACTAGACTCATTCAGAATTTCAGGCATATAAATTATATCCCATAATTATTTTTGTAAAATATTTGATGATTTTTCTAATTCAAAATAGGGGATCACGTAATCATTATGAACCAGTCTCACAAAAATTTAAATATCTCAAAATATAAAAATCCTTTGTTTTTCTATATTTCTTTTATATGAAAATAGACTCAATAAGATTTAAATAAATATCTCATAAAACTTATAATTCAATTTCTACTATTTTTGGTGATTTTTCAAATTCACGTCACTGCTGGTGTCCAAAACAGTTTTATTATAAATTTTTGCTCTCTCACTTTAGTTGTATTCATTACTTACCTATAACAATCTTTCCAATTTCCGATTATATATCGAGCATATTGCTCATATGTTACACATGCATATACCTACACTTATCACTAAGCCACACATAATTTCAATTAATCAGTTTTCCTGTTGAACACTTCGGAATAATAACGGATACGCGGTGGTTTCGCACACAGCCCACCATTGAAGTTGAAGCTCTCTTGTACACATAGTGGCCTTCACTTAGTACCACTCATGTGACCTAACTCGATTGTACACATAATTCTGGCTCTCTGGTACACATAGTGGCCTACACTTAGTACCACTCGTGACCTAGCCATCTCGTAGCTCTCTTGTACACATAGTGGCTCACACTACATACCACACATGTGACCTAGCTACATATAGCTTTCTTGTACACATGGCGTACTCTTGGTACCACACATGTGACCTAGCTACGTATATATATGTATCTTGTAGCTCTCTCGTGCACATAGTGGCCTGCACTTAGCACAACTCATGTGACCTAGCTACATACCATTTATATCTTTCGATTCTGAAGGTTCAAACGGGAAGTATCTCACTTTCTAATACTTTATTCCATTCCTTCAATAGTCAATTATGATTTAAAAATCAGCTACAATACATAAAATATGCTGAAATATAAAAACGTCATTAAAAATAATGAAATATTTACATACAACTTACATAATTACATTCTCAATCTCATCACATCATCAATTTAACTTATCCTCCCCAAGTTATTCTATTCAATACTTTCTTGATATTACACAAAGCCATCTTCCTAATTTGGTCTTACATGTAAATTTATACAAATTCTGATTAAAATGTCGAGTCATTATCGAACATTATAACTATATTGGAAAATCAATACTAAAGTATTCATAACTAAAATTTCAATTTAACATTCAAACTTGCATCATTAAATGCTTATTAAACATATGAACTTACCTCGATACCAAAACGGTCATTTTACTAACTTTCGCTATTTTCGATTTTCCTCCCGTTCTAGGTCCAAATCTCATTTTTCGAGGTCTAAGACATCACATTTCACTTATTTAATTAATTTACTACTCAAAACAGTCCCTAACTCAAACTTTGGAATAATTACAATTTTGCCCCTAAAGTTTTGCATAATTATGATTTTGCCCCTAGGCTCGAAAATTAAACTTCATCCCTTATTCTTACGTTTTATAACACACTGATCATTTCTCCCTTCTATGGCAACATCAAATTCTTGCTCTAACATGCACTTATGTACATTAGGTATTTTTGCCGATTATGTCATTTTACTCGTTTTCACTTAAAATCGTTTAGTAAAAGTTGTTTAACATAATTCTAAGCTTCATATTCTTCCATAAAACATCAAAATAAACACATTTCACCTATGGGTATTTTTCCAAATATGAATCCTAGGTTAAATTATTGCTAGAATAAGCCAAATCAAGTTACCGGGACTCCAAAAACGTAAAGAACATGAAAAACGGGGCTAGAATGGACTTACCATGAAGCTTGGAAAGCTTGAAAACCCTATCCATGGCTTCCCACATGTTAAATTCAGCCTAAGCTTGAAGATGGACATATTTGGCATTTAAATTTTGTTTTTAATTCACTAAATTACCAAAACGCCCCTTAAAAAAATCTTTTGAAACATACCCATCCATGTCCATTTTTGTCCACCAACTTAACTAATGGTCTAATTATCATTTAAGGACCTCCAATTTAAATTTTCATAACAATTGGACACCTCTAATATGTAGAACTCAACTTTTGCACTTTTTATAATTTAGTCCTTTTGACTAAATTGAGTGCCCAAACGTCAAAATTTTCGAATGAGATTTTCACGAAATCATTTCGTGAAATTGTAGACCATAAAAAATTAAATAAAATAAATTTCTCAACATCGGATTTGTGGTCCCGAAACCACTGTTCTGACTAAGCCCAAAATCGGGCTGTTACAACTCTCCCCCCTTTAGGGATTTTCGTCCCCGAAAATCTCACCAGTTAATGGATTTAGGTCTAATTTCACAAGTCACCTTCAGCTTCTCATATAGTCTCGGTATCTTCAACATCTTACTTCTTAAACTAAGATTCGAAACTGTACTATCTTATTATGAACATAAAAATCATATTACTAATCTTCTTAAATTCTGACTGAAAATCCCACTAATAAGTAACTGGCCTTATTCTATCAATAATCTCATACTCTTCTATGAACCACAACTCACCCATCTTTACTTATCCAGATGAAAAATTCTCTGTTAATGAAATACTTTCAGAAGCACTTGACACTCATCTAAGTTCAATACTCTTACCTTTCGGTTCTATATACAATTTTTGATAATCTGTATTTAATCTCTAAAATCAATCTTCACTTCCACTTTTTTCTAGTCTTTTAGCTCAATTTTACCCCATGAGTTCCTTTTCCTCAATTGCTTTCAATATTTAAGACACGATAACACACATACCTTTCTGTGAATTTGGATCACTTCCTCATTATAACTATCAGTATAAAGGTGACATACAATAATATTTAACAATCTCATACTCAATACTTACTATAGCTTTCTTCTAAAGTCACGATACAAATTTTGGTTTCCAATCACAAACAATGAAAATTTGCACTTTGTATAATCTGACAACCTCAGAATAAATAACTCCGATAACCCATCAATAGAAAGACTCGTTTGTACTGAGAAAAGTGAACAAACTTCTTCAAGCAGTCAATAATAACTCAGATAACATTTCCTTTCTTTTTCTTTTTTACTAATAGTAATAGCCTCAGTTCACATTTCCTCGGAAAACCATCACATTTTCACACAGATATCAATACTGACTATAATAGCTTTTGAGATACTTGAAAATCAACTCTAACCCATTAAAAGTTTAGACATCAGGTTCAAAGTCTGGTACATAACATTTCATACTCTTATTAGTGTAACTGCCGCAGAGTATCATCCATCTCTATACTTCTCAAATAAATAGATAATTATCAATGTGCTAGACATCATAACATTCTATCTTTAACTCGCTGATATATGTATCAAGATCATTTGAAAAGTGAAAACCAATACATAGGTCTAAGTTCAACTTCCTATCATCGACACTTTGCCAACTTCAATTTCTTCTCAAATCTAGAGAAAGATTGAACTTATAATAGAATTTACTTCAACTGTTACTCGTCGAAGCACTTAACTATACTGATGCCACAATACTCATACAACTTAAAAATCATAGTGCCACAACAAGACTAACTTCTCAATTACTTTAGTAGATAATGTCCCGGCTGAAAACAAAACATCTCGATCATCGAAGAAATTTAAACACAAATTTCCATAACAACCAATACAAAAGCACAATCTTTATACCTCTGGTAACTGTATCAAAGTACTCTCGCCATCAAGTCAAAACTTATAATCATCATAAGAATTTTATTAATTAGAAGAAACCATTTTCATCAATAGAACATTTCCTACTAATATCTCATGGCTGATACTTTGAATAATAATTTATTAAGGAAACAGAAATAATAAAATCTCAAAACATGGAGCTACATAGAAAATACTCATAAGTACTAAAAATAATCTTAACAAAAGCCACACAATCTTCATTTATTTTCATGAGCAATAGCTAGTAAAACGGGATGCTAACATCATAACAGACCTTACCGTCAACTTTCTATCTGTGCATGATGCAGAAAACCAGAAAAGATAGAGCAATTTCGATCACAGCTCAAGTAGACTACAATGCTTTCATCTACCTGTAAATTTAGCTGACATTCTCATACTATAGGAATTTCATTCAAAATCTTGCAGATATATACCTCTGAGAGTAAATGGAAACATATAATAGTCAGAAGAGATTACTGTAATTTCTCAACCATAAACACTGCATTCAGTCATTAATACATCTCGATCATGATTGCACTATCTAACTCTATCATTACTAATCTGATATTATTCCAATTGCAAACAGAAATAAATTCAGAATAAATTCCAGCAATCACATACTTTAGGCCTCATACCTGGATGAGTTAATTAGTTGAGCCTGACCTTTCTTTAACTATAACATTTCGGAATCTGAGTGATCTTCATATTAATTTGGCATCTTTTCTACAACTGCATTCATTTACTAAATCATTCTCAACTCTGATCACGTTGTCAATTAATCTACAATTCAACTCTTTAGTCTTCCACTTGTAAACCCATTCAATCTGAATTTCATGAAATTTCTTTATAACATACCTTATTGAAATTGGGTGAGGTTGTAATGCATCTAACTTTCCTCTTATATACTTATGCATATAACTTAACACTCATCAATATATATATTTTGTTTCAAGTAACTTAACGTGCATACTCATTTTACACAACCTTCCTATCATCTTATACAAACAAGTGCACTTATACTTTCATTCATAAATCTCGAGTAAAATTACTCATAACATTCACTTAATTTCGCAAGTTATACTCATAGCATCATACAATTGCCAATCAAACATGAACACTTATCATAGTATAAACTTTCCTTTCATCTCGTCTTTCATATTTCAAGAGAAATTCCTATCCACAATTTATTCATCATCACATAAACATCATAAACTATTATTCTTACTTTTTACGAGTCTCAACTCATCATAAACACACTGTTTGCACTATCAAATTTAGCTCGGTTAAAGTGTGCATCTGTCTAATAAAACAATTTACATCAAGGTCAGGAGTCATCAAACTATCACAGTTCAATATGGCATGTATAGCTAGACTCTCACACTCACTATGGTAAACCGAGAACCGGCTAAACCATAGCTCTAATACCATTAAATGTAACACCCCTTACCCGTATACTACGCCAGAAACGGGTACGAGGCATTACCAGACTTAACAATACATTTGGTCAAATAAATTAACACATATACAAAATGATTTAGTCAAGCCGCTATACATGCCATAACTTAAATCATTTATAAATAAAGATACCCATAGATAGCTTGATAGTGTGAAGCAATCTCCGACGACCTTCAGCTCGAGCTTGTTTAATAGGACTCTGAAACATGGGAAAGAAAAGGGGGTAAGCTTATAAATCTTAGTAAGTTCACATGTAAAAATAATAAGTATTAGCAATGAATTTAGCTTACTACTAAGCTGTCATAACTTGCATAAATAATGCTAATTTCTTACTTTCTCAACTTACTCATTTGTAGCCTTACCAAAGCCTCAACGAGACAAATCCTCACAACAAGTTCTCAAATTCATACAATCATTAAATCACATGCTTATACCTTATTACTCATGTTCACATTAATCTGTCTACTGGAATCGCTATCACTAAATTATTTATTTCTTGAGCTACAGAGCTCCGAATTACAAACCGCTAATTTTCCCTGAAACTAGAGTCACATTTCTTGATACCATAAAATTTATAGAATTTTTGGTTTTGCCAATTAGTACAGTTTATTCATTAAAATTTCCCCTGTTTCACTATTTGACTATTCTGACCTCTCTTCACAACGAATCAATTTTATCCTCATACAGAATTTTGATGACCTTCCTGTTTTGTTCATTTGAAAGTAGACTCATTCATGATTCTAGGCATATAAATTATATCCCATAATTAGTTTTGTAAAATATTTGATGATTTTTCTAAGTCAGAATAGGGGATCACGTAATCATTCGGAACCAGTCTCACAGAAATTTAAATATCTCAAAATTTACAAATCCTTTGTTTGCTCTATTTCTCAACCTCTGTCGAAGAAATTACATGCAAAGGGTCTAACCGATAACGTCGCAACATCGACACATGAAATACATTGTGAATCCTTTCCAACTCTTTCGCCAAAGCTAATTGATATGCCACTAGCCCTATTCTTTCAACTATCTCATATGGTCCAATGAAACGAGGACTCAACTTGCCTTTGCAACCAAATCTAAGAAGTTTCTTCCACGGAGAAACTTTCAGAAATACTTTATCACCAACTTAAAACTCAATCTCTTTTCTTTTCATGTAACACCCCTTACCCGTATTCTATGCCGGAACAGAGTGTGAGGCGTTACCGTACTTGACTAACATGATCATACCACTTTAGGTTATCAAAATCCATTCCAAATTAAATTTTCCCATTTTCATATCTAACCTCCTTATAATGGGCCTCCAAGGCCCTAAATATACTTCTGAAAGGTTTCGAAAAAGAATCGAAACTTTTACACACACGGCCTCGACACACCCGTGTTTCAGCTCGTGTGCCAAATCCTTGGCATTTTGTTTATGACGTCATCACCACACTATGGTCACACGGCCAAGAAACACGCCCGTGTCCTTAGACTATGTGTTGAATTACATTCCACATTTAAAGTGCAGACTTCACATGGCCTGGGCACACACCAATATCCTTGGCCTTGCCTCCTACACGGTCGTGTCTCTGCCCATGTGTTTACTACTAAGCATACTGACTTGTACCCGTGTGGACAATTAAAGGGCTATCTACCAAGCCATTTGCCATCCTATCAAGAAATCACACTCATACCAAAACATTTCAGTATAAGATGACCAAATGATACCTCTAAGAACTCAAAAAGAATCAAGACATCCACAAAAGCATACACTTCATGAATTTCATCTTCATTGAACACAAGAATTAGCCAAGTCTTGGCCCAACTTTAATGACCATTTATAAAATGAATTGGAACAACCTTTGTAGCCAACACATTTGGCTTACCAATATGACATAACAAAACACTCAAGTCCTATACATGCCACATTCAAAATAAAACTAATTTTGGCTATACCAAAAGTGGGTGATAGTGTGATATCCAACTCCGACGTCTGCAACTTCTCGAGTTAACTTTGCAATACTACAAGGATAAAGGGCAATGAAAAGGGGTAAGTATAAAGCTTAGTAAGTTTGCATGGAAATAAATAGCAACAATAAGCTCATAATAAGATCTATCTATGACATTAATTGACTATAGACAAGGTTATAGGCTTCTTGCCATACTTACTCATACTTGCCCTTATTTACCATATACCATGCCATATGTCGTAGATATTTCTCCATGAATCATTCACGAGTACCTGTATTCACTCATTCACTTAACTTTAGTATTAATCTCATTTCTATTTCCAAGCTCATCTATTTCTCCCATTAATCACTAAGGATACTCAATGACACATATTCACCATCATTAATATAAGTACAAAACCAAAGCCACATCCCAAATATGGTCTTACATGGGGTCACCATCTAAATTCGGTGCTGAGGCCATGTCTCGGACATGGTCTTACACGGGACCCTTATCCATTCACGTCTCGATGATAGCATTTTCACATTCATTATAGTCCACTAAGACTTCCACATCTCAACTTACTCATTCAACATCATCTACTCAATTTAGTAGAACATGATGAATCAATATAATACCAAACATTCTCAAATGTGCTAACATAAATGTTGAATTTATCACAGACAAACTTACCTCGATTTCAAAATAAGCTAGATCGTCGACCTAGTCCGAGACTTTATTCTTTTCCCGGTCGAGATTAGTTCTTGGTTCTTCTTGCTCTATAATAGTAAATTAACTCGTTTCAGTCATCACATTAATAAAAGCATTTTAAAAATCATGCTTTGACAAAATTACTATTTTCCCCTTGACTTTGGCAAAATGACCATTTTACCCCTAGGCTCGGAAATCAGTTTTAACAAAATTTCTACCTTCAACAAGCCTAGGTGAACATTTATTTTTCTTATAACTATCATCAAAACTCAACATTTCACACATTTACTACAAACTTTATAACCTTTACAACAAGGTCCATTTAGGTGTTTTCATGATAACACCTCTTACAAAAGTTGTTTATCTAACAACTATGACTTATTTTCTTCCATAAAAAATGTAGCAAACAACATAAAAGCTCTCATGGAAAAACCCTAAACTTTTCACCATATTGCAAGATAGTCCCCTCTTTAGAAAGCTTAAGCTTTAGGGGTCCTAAGTATAATTTTTATCAAGAAATGATCACTAGAATACTTACTAGCAAGGAGAGAAGCTTGCTGAAAATTTGAGCTCCCAAACCCTTTAGTTTTGTAACACCCCTAACCCATATCAGTCGCCGGATTGAGGTTACGAAGCATTACTCGTTTAACCACAAGTCAACACACTCATATAAATACTATTACATTAATATCATATAAAAACTATTTCAGTCAAATAGAAAAAAATACTATTCATCTGGTCATTTTAAATACAATAGCCGAATATGTACATTTACCATTGTTCAATTTATACCAATCAAATGCACCAACATTTTAAGACCTATTCATCTGGTCATTTTAAATACAATAGCTGAAAATGTGCTCTTAATCCTTTCTTTTCATGTCTTATACCCAGGAAAGCACCCGAGGATGAAAAGAACATAAAACAGGCTTAAAACAGGCCAAATAGGCTAATTCACGAAATTGACACGGCCTAGACTTCAAGCCTTACGGCCGTGCCACGCCTGACATCTAGAACACGGCCTGGACCCCAATAAACACGATCGTGACTCAAGTTAGAAATTCGAACACGGCCTGGAGTCGATCCACACAGGCGTGCTACATGGTCGTGCCTCTGTCCTCAGAATGATCAATTTCAGTTGGAAAAGGATACTTGGGGAGAAAGAATCGTATTCCAAGAGCCTATATATACCCCCTAAGTACCACCTTTGAAAAGGCGTCAAAGCTAGGCCAAGGAGCCAAGCTGAGAAGGTCAGAATTAGAGAATAAATGCGAAGATAGCCAGTTGATCCATCCTAAGAGGCCAGAATTATACTCAAGACGGCGGAATTCTCCTTCAATTCCTTCAGGGGGTTTTAGGATTTTCTTATTTGTTTTATCTTTTCTCTTGCGATGTTTTGTTTATTCATTATGAACTAAACCCTTCAGATACCTGAAGGGGATAAAACCTAGATGAATCTTTTTATTTGATTTTTTAAGTTATATGATATATTACTTAGTTTGTTCTTAATTATGTTGCTTAATCCAAATCTAATGTGCTTAGGTGGAGGAGGAATAGACCCTGCCTAAGAGTAGATCTAACATAATTAAGCGGAGTTGATCGAACGCCTAGAGATAGGGTTACTAGATTTTGCCGGATTAGGGTGAAACCTAATATGGGAGTCCATTAATCGATTTACTACTATCCTAAGGGTTATTATAAGCGAACAAGAGTTCCACTAATTAACCTAGGGTTAGACATTATTCGCCTCGAGAGAGGGTTTAACATAGGTTAGGGAGTCTTACAGATCAAGTTAAGTAAAAGAAATCATATAATTTAGGGTTAATTAATAAGTGAAGTCTAGGTTGATTCTTCCTAAGGGTATCGACGTAATCAATTGAGCTTTCCTTCAAAGCTATTTTCCTATTCGTCCTTTTTGTCTTGGTGTCCTTAGTTTAGTCTTCGTCAAAAGCAACTTCACCTTAATTTTAAGGCTAAATAACAAAAAGGAAGTTAGTATTAGTACTTTTAGTTCCTTTGGGTTCGATATCCGGTCTTGCCTAAGCTATACTACTGTTCGATAGGTACACTTACCTTTAATCGTTGTCAGAGTTAGTTTCCAGGTTTGATCATTCTTTTATAAATTTTAAAACTCTAATTTCAGCGATTAAGTTTTTGCCGCCGTTGCCGGGGAACTAAAATTTTAAGAAAACTCTATTTTTATTACTTTAGCCATTATTTTTTATTTTTCAGAAATTTATTTTTATTTTTAGGATAATTTTTAATTTTGCTAAATTTTTCTTTCTTTCTTGTCTTTCCAAGTACCTCTAGTTTATGACTAGAAGGAACCCGAGAGGACCTTTAGTATACGAAAGTGATATTGAAGCTACCGCTCGAAGGAATCGTCGGGAAACCAGGCAAGCCCTAAATTACACAGAAAGAGAGGAAGAACAAAGATCCAATCTTACTGAGGGGATGGACGAAAACAACCCACCACCATGCGTTGTGGGATATCGCAACGTTCCACGTACAATGTTTGATTATGCTAAACCACATTTAACCGGAGTAGAATCGAGTATTGTTAGGCCTGCTATAGCTGCTAATAATTTTGAATTAAAGCCTAACACAATACAAATGATTCAACAGTTTGTTCAATTTGATGGTTTGCAGGACGAAGATCCAAACATGCATATAGCTAACTTTTTAGGGTTCTGTGATACCTTCAAAATAAATGGCATTTCTGATGATGCCATACGTCTGCGGTTATTCCCTTTTTCATTAAGAAATAAAGCTAAACAGTGGTTAAACTCGTTACAACAAGGGTCAATCACTACATAGGATCAAATGACCGAAAAGTTTTTAATGAAATATTTCCCACCGGCCAAAATGGCCAAACTATGGAATGATAATTCTTCTTTTGTGCAGATGGATGTAGAGACATTATACGATGCATGGGAGAGATATAAAGATCTTTTGAGGAGGTGCCCACACCATGGCTTACCCTTGTGGCTACAAGTCCAAACATTCTACAACGGTGTAAACCTCTCAACCAGGCAACTGATTGATTCAGCCGCCGGTGGAACTCTGAATAACAAAACTCCAGAAGCAGCCTACGAGTTCATTGAGGAGATGTCATTAAACAATTATCAGTGGTAAGCTTCGAGGACTAAACCAACGAAATCAGCAGGAGTCACCATGCTCTCAACGCAGCTTGAGATGATGAATAAAAAGCTTGATAGTTTATGTTCTTCGCAGTTACATCCAGTCATGCAGTGTGGCGCAAGTGGAACCGTGGCGAATCCTGAGTACCCACCCTACCAATCGGAAGTAGAGAACGAGCAGATGAACTATATAGGTAATAATTTCCGATCCAGTAATAATCCTTATAGTAACACTTACAATCCAGGTTGGAGGAACCATCCAAATTTTTCATGGGGAGGTCAAGGCAATCAAACAAATCAAGGGCAAAAACCTCCTCAGAACTTCCAAAATCAGCCCTACCCACGAGAGAAGAAACCAACCTACGAATAGGAACTAAAACAATCGGTAACCACGGAAGACGCCTACAAAATATTAATAGGACAATCAAAAGCAACGAAAGCCGAATGAGTGAAATTGCTAAATCAGTCAAGGAAATGACTAATGCAGTCGAGCAACTCACACGGCTCATGTCAGAATGACCACAAGGATGTCTACCAAGTAACACCGAGATTATTCCAAAGCAGCAAATTCAAGCTATCATAGCTCAGAAGACCGAGGAGTTAGATGAACCACAACCAATTCTAGAAAGTAAGGTAGACAAAGGTATAACAGAGGTCGCACAAGAAAAGCCACAACCAGTAATCAAGGAGTACAAACCTCGCATACCTTATCCCGAAGCGTTAAAAAGAGACGATTCAGAGGAACAGTTCGATAATTTTCTTCAACTTTTAAAGAAATTACACATCAACTTATCTCTTCTTGAAGCTCTTTTTCAGATGCCAGACTCGAGGAAATTTTTAAGACAGCTTTTGACAAATAAACGCAAATTAGACGAAGAGCCACACATTGAACTCAACGCAAAGTGCTCAGCAATCCTACAAAATAAACTACCACAGAAATTAAAAGATCCAGGAAGTTTTACAATTCTATGTTTAATTGGTAGTTTAACTATTGATAATGCGTTAGCTGATTTAGGGGCAAGCATAAATGTCATGCCTTATGCACTGTTTAAACGACTAGGTCTAGGGAAGCCCAAACAAACTAGGATGAGTATTCAATTAGCTGATAAAACTGTTAGAATTCCTAGGGGCATTATTGAAGATGTTCTCGTAAAAATCGATAAATTTGTTTTCCCAGTAGACTTTGTTGTTTTAGACATGGATGAGGATAATTCAATCCCCTTAATTTTAGGAAGGCCTTTTCTAGCAACTGCCAAGACTAAAATTGATGTTGCCTCAGGTGAGCTCATACTTTGTGTGGGTAACGACTCAATTAGCCTTCAAGCCCTCGACTTAGCTAGGTCATCAAAGAATCCAGGTGAGAAAAAAATTCTTTTGATAATCATTTAATTACACCCTCTTTACAGGAACCACCACAAAAAGAAACGATTGAACCAGATCTTCAGCTCAGTGCCAACGAAGAAATAACTCACGAGGAGCAAAGGATTCAAATCGATGATCTAGATGAGTGGAAAACGCACTTCAAGGAGAAATTAGGGATACACGAGGAAGAGTCAGAGCTACACATTGTAAATCTGAAGGGGCCACCAGCAGAACTCGTAGGCACATCAAATCACATCAAAATAGAAAATTAGGTACTAATCAATAAAGCCAATCTTAGCATCATCACAGCAAACCTGAAGAAAGAAATCCCTTTTGAGGTACATAATATCTTCCTACACGAAAGAGTCGAAGTAAGCAACCCAACAAGCGGCACTTCTAAGCTAAACGCTTCTCGACTCAATCGTTATCAAGAAAATAGGACTATAGGCATGAGGGAAGATATCCAAACTTTCAAGCCTCCTTAAAATTTTCAAATAACGAGGCAAAGTCTAGCTTAAGACCATAAACGAGCGCTTCTCAGGAGGCAACCCGAGCACTAACTTTATTTCTTTTTCCTTTTATTTGCATTTAAATCTATTTCTTCTTTTTCTTCTTCTTTTAAATTAACAAAAAAAAATACAGGATTCCCAGGTCACACGGCCTTACACACAGCCGTGTCCGTGGCCGTGTGCACCAGCGGAACCACCACATTGATAGAGCAGAGGCCGTGCAAGTCAGTCCAACCACCCCCCAACGTCACGGATCCAACCACCCTCCCCACAGGCACCGACAGATAGGGTATGGCCGTGCCCCCAACCGTGTGAAAATTTTTAGGATACTGACTTGTTACACACGGGCTACACACACCCATGTGACCTCACTGTGCCTACCGTTTACTTTGTCAAGCACGGGCATGGAAGGACCAAACACGGGCATAGGATGACTACACCCTTTATAACATAGCCGTGTAAGGAGGCCGTGTAAATCGACACACCCTGGGACCACGGCCGTGGGGGAGTACCAAACTTGAGCATCTATTTAAATCCATCAACTCTTCCTCTTCCCTCCATCTGATTTTCTCCCCTATCTTCTTTGCTTCTCACTCTCTTCCTTCTCAGATTCTTCACTTACTAAGACTCTAAATCCTTAAGCAAGCCAACACCATGCTGAAGAAACGGAGAAAGCTAAATATAGGCTCCTTAATAAAGAATAATCAAGATCCCTATACATAAGTTCATGCCAGCCGCTCCATCCAAACAACAAGCCAAGGGTCTTTGAGACCATTTATCTTTTGTTTCACTTTTATCTTTTCCTTTATTTTCCTTTTCTTTAACTATCTTATACTTAATTTATTTTATTTTGTTTTAGTTTCTTCGTGTTAGGTTCTAAAGGCTGCTTAGTAATCATGCCACTTCTGCCACCGCCAGCACCTCTGTCGCTTTAGAAGTCACACCCACCTCGCGAACCATCTACCAATAAGGATTCTCAAGCCCCTTTATCTCCTAGCCTTAGTCTATTTTCCTTCTTAGTCTCTTTCTCTTTATCTTTCTTGTCTTTATTTATATATTTAGTTTATTTTTATTAGGTCTTAATAAAGCCTGGCTACTTCTCAAAGCGCTTCCCAGTTTTTTCATCTAGCGCAGGAACGTTAACCCGACTAACCATCACCGCCACCAAAGACACTCATCCGGGAAAACATCCACAACTCAGGGAGTAATTCTTTCCCCTTCTCTTTTGATTTATCCCTTAAATTTCATTATCTATACTTATTCATTGAGGGCAATGTACATCTTAAATGTGGGGGGTGAATTGTTATTTTGAGAAAATACCAAACTTTCTGCATTATTCTCAAACCCTGAGGATAAAAATGCCCAACTTTCTGAATTGTTCTCAAATTCCTGAATTTAGTCTTGTTTTTAAGCAAAGTTGTCATATTACTAATTAAGATGAAATTTTTGATGATTTGTGATTTTTATTGATATGCTTTTGAATAAGTCATAGTTAATTGTGCATTGATAATTAAATTTAAAGAATACTAGGGAATCAAGCATGATAAGTCTAAATTTCTAAAAATTAAAATTTTAGGTTGTTAACCTGAATTTGAATGTTATCTTGAAGTTTGAAATTTATAAGGTTGATGTCAAAAACACCCATAATTTTTGTGAGATTTTGAGCCTTATAGAGCATACATTCCTTTTCATGCTCATTCTTTTATTTTGAGTGTGTCAACTATGAACTGTTATTCTAGAACTTGCCTTGATTATACATATTGAGACCACAGTTCTGATTTGATATACCGAGATGATAAAGGCACCTAGGTTTAACCCACTTACACCACTAAATAGCCTACCCTTATAATTAACCCTTAGCGAACTCTGTTGAGCCTAACAACCCTTTTATTGACTTACCTGCTAATTTTAACCCAAAACTCTTTGTATTTGTTATCACCCTTTCTTTTGACTACCCCTTAATCGAGATTTGATTCGAGCAAGTTACCTAAGTTTATTATTCTGGTAGTTAAATTTATGTTGTATTTTGTTTGTTCTTAAAAAAAAATTTATTCAGTATCAAGTATTATGAAGAGCAAGCTTATACAAATTGAAGTCTAATTATCAAAAGAAAAGCTCGTGTTAGTAGGATTATTATTATTTTCAGTTGATGTAATTATTATCTTAGAAATTTTTAAGATAGGTAACTTATCAATTCAATCTCGATTCTAACCTTCTAATTTCAGCCTTTATCCACACCTTTAGCCCTAGCCCCATTACAACCCTAACAAAGACCTTTTGATCTGTTTGTTATTTCATTTTACAGTGGTGGAGATTTGATTTTCAGGCAAGCCTATGGGATTAACTTTTCAGGTTCGACTTATGAGTGCTTAATTTTGACCCTTAAACACTTTTCGAGTGATTTGAGTGAATCTTTTGTAAGGATGTCAATCCTTGTAGATTTTGAATTTAAGGTAATTATTTAGATGAAGGGAAACACCTATGTTTTCGTACTACAAATGTATGACTTATCTTGTTTGAATCTTTAGGAATCTTTGGGTTGAATTATCCATGTATAAATTATCTATGAATTAGGATAAGGCATTGTTGATAGGAATTTTGAATCATAGAAAGTTCGTTTTAATTGTAAGTTGAGAATATTACTTGAGGACAAGCAAAAGCTTAAGTGTGGGGGTATTTGATAAACTGTAAAAGTAACATATTTTAAGCCTACATTTTATATGCTTTTGGATGATTTATCCCTTGATTTATGTAAAAAGGTGCTCTTAATCCTTTCTATTCATGTCTTATACCTAAGAAAGCACCCGAGGATGAAAAGAACATAAAACAGGCTTAAAATAAGCCTAATGGGCCAAGTCGCAAAATTGACACGGCCTGGACTTCAAGCCACACGGTCGTGCCACACCTGACATCTAGAACACGGCCTGGACCCCGATAAACATGGCCGTGCCTCAAGTTAAAAATCCGAACACGGCCTGAAGTCGATCCACACGGGCGTGCTACATGGTCGTGCCTCTATCGTCAGAATGAGCAATTTCAGTCGAAAAAAGATACTTGGGGAGAAATAATTGCATTTCAAGAGCCTATATATACCCCCTAAGTACCACCTTTGAAAAGGCGTCAAAGCTAGGCCAAAGAGCCAAGCCGAGAAGGTCAGAATTAGAGAATAAACGCGAAGATAGCCAGTTGATCCATCCCAAAAGGCCGGAATTATATTCAAGACGGCGGAATTCTCCTTCAGTTCCTTCAGGGGGTTTTAGGATTTTCTTATGTTTTGTTTTATCTTTTCTCTTGCGATGTTTTGTTTATTCATTATAAACTAAACCCTTCAGATACCTGAAGGGGATGAAACCTAGATGAATCTTTTTATTTGATTTTTTAAGTTATATGATAAATTACTTAGTTTGCTCTTAATTATGTTGCTTAATCCAAATCTAATGTGCTTAGGTGGAGGAGGAATAGACCCTGCCTAAGAGTAGATCTAACATAATTAAGCGGAGTTGATCGAACACCTAGAGATAGGGTTATGAGATTTTGCCGGATTAGGGTGAAACCTAATATGGGAGTCCATTGATCGATTTACTGCTATTCTAGGGGGTTATTATAAGTGAACGAGAGTTCCACTAATTAACCTAGGGTTAGACGTTATTCGCCTTGAGAGAGGGTTTAACATAGGTTAGAGAGTCTTACGGATCAAGCTAAGTAAATGAATCATATAATTTAAGGTTAATTAATAAGTGAAGTCTAGGTGGATTCTTCCTAAGGATATCGACGTAATCAATTGAGCTTTCCTTCAAAGCTATTTACTTATTCGTCCTTTTTGTATTTGTGTCCTTAGTTTAGTCTTCGTCAAAAGCAACTTCACTCTAATTTTAAGGCTAAATAATAAAAAGAAAGTTAGTATTATTACTTTTAGTTCCTTTGGGTTCGATATTCGGTCTTGCCTAAGCTATACTACTGTTCGATAGGTACACTTGCCTGTAATCGTTGTCAGAGTTAGTTTCCAGGTTTAATAATTCTTTTATAAATTTTAAAACTCTGATTTCAGCGATCAACAACCATAATTTAATCATTAAAACTTCATATCCGAAATGCATATTACATCCAATGAAAATATAAACTTCAAATTAGGTCAAGACCATGGCCGAATCTTATAACTAATATACCACATCCAATACATATGCTATTATATCACACTCAAATTCATGCAGTCAATTATTTCATATATAAAATATCAAGAAGTAAACTTCCAAAATAAGATTATAACAAGGCCAAACATAAACTAAAATTATCATCATGATCAAGTATAGCGAAATAAAACCCAAACATAGAATTATAGCCATTTTCGCATGGCATTTTTATACATCTTAATCATAATAGACTCAAAAGAGTAATATAGCCTATACATGCCATAGTTTCCAAAGTTCAACTCATAAAAGGTACCAAAGATAGCTGATAGTGTGATTGACTTTGCTAATGATCCCCGAGCTCGAACTTAGACTTCAAAATCTATAAAATAGTCAAACGAACACACATAGTAAGCTAACATAGCTTAGTAAGTTATAAGCAATTGTAAAGTATATAATTTGACATTATACAAATTAAATCAATTTAACATGATCATCAACGAAACTTGTAAACATAAGTATCGATCATATCACCATTCATTAACTACCATATATAGTAGTCTTAAAACCGAATACTCATGTATTCCTTATTAAATTTCATTTTAAACTATGCATTATTATTCCATCTCAAATTGAACTAACAAAAAACTAATAATCACATCTTATTTCCTTAGTTTCATAAGCAAGTATATCTTACCTTATTAATCCTAAATTATCCAACTATCCTGAATCACATACCTGTTTATTTCATTTCGTTTATCACAATTCACTAGTTGATATCCTTGAAGGATCCGTAAACCCGCACACTTAGTGCAAACCATGTAACGTATCGCACACTTAGTGCCGTTACTTTGATAAAGTGCACACATAGTGCCAATTCCTTGTAATGTATCCCACACTTAGTGCCATTACATTATATTCCGCACACTTAGTTCTAAATAACTGATTTCGCACACACAGTGCTTGGTATTTTGATTCGCACACCTAGTGTTTTACTCGAACCTGTTACTCACTTCATTAAACATATACACATATCTATATTTTAGATTATTACATCTACATGTCAAATTCACATTCAATTATGCTAAAGATGTACTAAAATACATTACATTCGACTAAACCAAGTTTATACAAATAAACATCACTTTCGGCCAAATTCATATCTTAATTCAATGTCACACATATTTATATTGAACACACATATATTTCACATTCAACCAAATTCAACTTCCAAACAAATACTACATTCGGCCATACCACATTATACAAATTTATCTCTAATAATTACATGTACAATCATTATAATTAAAAGTTCAATTCAATTCAATTGCTTAAAAACTTACCTCGAGTATCGACGGACTTTATTTTCCAACTATTCGATTATCTTTTCCTTTCCCCGATCCAATCCCGATCTTTTTTGTTCTTGATCTTAATCAAGCTTGAACAATGTCGAAACCCTTGAAGTTTTTATCTTCTTTTCTCTTTTTAGTTCCGGTCAAATGAAATGAAAAATAAAAGATGAACATGTAACCTTTTTTTATGTTTTTATTATAATAAGTTTATAATAAATTATTATTATAATATAAACTTAACATATAAAACAAATATATATAAATGCATTATAAAAGCATATTGCCACCCACTAGTCTTATTAAAAGGAAAATTTGCAACATAAAACCTCCTCATTATAAAGACACACTAATTTAACCACTCGATCAAGCAAAAAGCTACTTTTACCACTTATGAGATTTAGTCCTTTTTCTTAAATTAAACACTCAAACGGGCAAATTAATTCACAAAATTTTAACACATGCTCAATCATATATAATTAACACAAAAAATATTATTAAAATATTTTTCTAACTCAGATTCATGGTCCCGAAACTACCATTCCGATTAGGGCCAAAATCGGGTTGTTACAACTCTCCCCCCTTAAGGGATTTTCGTCCCCAAAAATCTTACCGATGAATAAATGTGGGTAGAGTACTTTCATTGAATCTTTAAGTTCCCAGGTTGCTTCCTCAACCCCATGCTTATGCCACATTACTTTTACCAACGAGATTTTCTTATTACATAACTCTTTTACTTCACGAGCTAAAATACTAATCGGTTCTTCCTCATAAGACAAATCAGACTGTATCTCAATCTCTGTCGGGCAAATCACATGTGAAGGATCATATCGATATCTACGAAGCATCGAAACTTGGAAGACATTATGAATCCTTTCTAGCTCAGGTGGTAACTGCAATCTATAAGCAACCGGCCCAATACACTCTGTGATTTCATACGGTCTAATAAATCTCAGACTCAACTTGCCTTTACGACCGAATCTAAGTATTTTTTTCCTCGGTGAGACTTTCAAAAATACTTGGTCACCCACTTGTAACTCTATATCTTTACGTTTCAAGTCTGCATATGATTTCTGACGATCTGATGCGGCTTTCAAACTTTCTCGGATCACTTTTACTTTTTGTTCGGTCTCTTTGATTAAATCAACCCTGTGTATCTTGCTTTCACTTAGCTCGGTCCAATATAAAGGTGTACGACATTTTGATACTCAATTAAAAGCTATTATTGTACGAAAAATTCATTCAACGGCAAGTATCGTTCCCATGTACCCTCGAACTCAAGAACACAACATCTCAACATATCCTCAAGTATTTGAATAACACGTTCGGATTGACCATCCGTCTGAGGGTGGAAAGCAGTACTGAAATGCAATTTAGTACCTAGAGCATCTTGCAGTTTCTTCCAAAACCGTTATGTAAACCTCGAATCTCTATCCGAAACAATAGAGATGGGTACTCCGTACAATCGTACAATCTGAGAAATGTACATTTCAGCTAACTTATCAAGCGAGAAGTCCGTACGTACCGGAATAGAATGGGTCGATTTCATCAATCTATCAACAATAACCCAATTGCATCTTTCTTGCTCGGTGTCAATGGTAACCCAGCTACGAAATCCATTGTGACTCGGTCCCATTTCCACTCAGGTATCATAATCGGCTAAAGTAATCCTAATGGCACTTGATGCTCGGCTTTTACTTGTTGACATATTAAACACTTTGACATAAAATCTGAAATATCTCATTTCATACCGTGCCACCAGTAATGTTGTTTTAAATCATTATACATCTTCGTGCTACCTGGGTGAATAGAAAATCTACTATTGTGAGCTTCATTACAAATTATTCGAATCAACTCAGGGTTCTTTGGTACACATATTCAATTTCTAAACCGTAAGCATCCTTCAGTATCAATCTGAAATTCTGAGTCAGTATCCAAACCACATTGATTCCTTTTTGCTATCAAATTATCATCAACCCTTTGAGGTTCGTAAATCTGTAGAACAAATAATGGTCTCGCTTTCAATTTTGCTATAATTGCACCATCGTCGGTCATAGCCATATCTATGTTCATTGCCCGTAGAGCAAATAGTGATTTTTGACTTAAGGCATCGGCCACCATATTAGCCTTCCCCAGGTGATAATCAATCACAAGCTCGTAGTCTTTTAATAGTTCCAACCATCGTCATTGTCTCAAATTCAGATCTTTCTGAGTCAGTAAGTATTTTAGACTCTTGTGATCTGAGTAGACATGACATTTTTCAACAAACAGATAGTGACGCCATATTTTCAAAGCGAAAACTATGGCAGCTAGCTTGAGATCATGCGTCGGATAGTTCTTTTCGTGCGGCTTTAACTATCTCGAGGCATAGGCTCCAACTTTACCCTCCTGCATCAAAACACAGCCCAAACCATTCAAGGATGCATCACTGAAGATTACGAACTCTTTACCTGACTCTGGCTGAACAAGCACTGGAGCTTCGGTCAAATGAGCTTTCAACTGATCGAAACTTTTCTGACACCTTTCCGTCCACTCGAATCTAACATCTTTCTGCAACAGCTTTGTCATCGGAGCTGTAATCATTGAAAATCCTTTCACAAAGTGTCAATACTAACCGACAAGTCCCAGAAAACTTCAAACTTCAGAAACATTTCGCGAGGGTTTCCAATCAAGTATAGCTGAGATTTTACTCCGGTCAACCCGAATACCTGATGCTGAAACAATATGCCCCAAAAAGCTAACTTCACGTAACCAAAACTCATATTTGCTGAATTTCGCGTACAACTGCTTATCACACAAAATCTGTAACAGAAGTCTTAAGTGTTTGGTAAGCTCGGTTTCGTCATGCGAATAGATCAGAATATCATATATGAAAACAACCACAAACCGGTCCAGATACTGTCTAAATACCAGATTCATCAAATCCATAAAAACAGCAGGGCCATTAGTGAGTCCGAACGGCATCACCAAAAACTCGTAATGGTCGTATCTCGTCTGAAAAGCAGTCTTAGGTACATCTGAGTCTCTAACTATCAGCTAATTATAGTCGGATCTCAAATCATCAATATGTGGCAACGGATATTTATTCTTTACTGTCACTTTATCGAGTTGTCGATAGTCGATGCACATTCTCAAAGTTCCGTCTTTCTTGTTCACAAATAGAACTGGCACACCCCAGGGAGAGAAACTCGGTCGAGCAAAACCTCTATCTGTCAATTCTTGCAACTGAGCTTTCGACTCTTTTAATTCGGTCGGTGCCATTCTATACAGAGCTATCGAGATCGGATTCGTCCCTAGCACTAACTCAATACCAAACTCTACCTCCGGAATAGGTGGCAGTCCCGGCAATTCTTCCGGGAACACATCTGAATACTCACATACAATTGGTACAGATTCTATCTTCTTTTTGGTCACTTTACTATCGATTACACAACCCTTCCTCAAATACTGTCAAGCCAACGTCGAAGATATTACTACTGGTAGCCTATTCAAATCCGCAGATTCAATTCGAATTATCTCATGATTCTGACATCGCAGATCAATAGTCTTTCATCTATAATTCACTACTGCATCATGCACAGTTAACTAATCCATACCGAGGATAATATCGAACTCATCAAATGGTAGTAATATCAAATCAGCCAGAAAACATTAATCTCGAATCATCAAAGGGCAACTCTTGCACACTCTATCAACTAACACACACCGGCCCAGGGGGTTTGAAACTCGAATCACAAACTCAGTAGACTCAACGGGTAGAGTCTTGCTGGATACTAATGTTTCACACATGTAGGAATGGGTTGAACTTGGATCAATCGGAGCAATTACACTAGTATTAAAGAGAGTAAATATACCAGTGATGACATCTGGAGATGAAGCCTCCTCTTAGGCACGAATGGCATAGGCTCTAGCTGGCACACGAGCCTTTAATCGAATAGCTGTATCTGAAGTCCCTCTCTGAGTGCCGCTCCTACCTCCCACATTTCGCGGTGGTCTACCTCTAGCTGTAGTACCGCTCGATCTTGCACTCTGAGTATTATCCTTTACAGCTAACTCCGGGCAATCCCGAAGAAGAGATCCTGTGAACCAAACTTACAGCAAGCTCAGTTGTTGGACTTACTCCAACATTCACCAAAATGTCGCCTACCACACTGTTGACACTCGGGCTTATTGCCGACACTAGAAATCAAGGTAGCTCATGAACTCACTGGTGGTCATTCTCGTATAGAGATCCCTGTATTAGCTTTGCATTGGCTACTATCATTTTTGAACTTCTTTGATGATGTTTGAGGAAATTTACCCGCTGACCTCTAACGGAAATCTATAGCTTCAAATTCATCTTTTCGTTTTTCTTTCCCCAGCTCTTCAGCTTTACAAGCTCGCTCAACAAGTACCACGAACTCATTGATTTCAAGTATGCCGACCAGTAATTTTATATCTTCATTTAACCCTTCTTCAAATCTTCTGCACATAGCAGCCTCAGATGAAACACATTCGCAGGCGTATCGGCTTAGTCTCACAAACTTGCGCTCATACTCAGATACGGTCATACGACCCTGTTTAAGCTCGAGAAATTTCTTGCGTTTCAGATCTATGAATCGCTGGCTGATGTATTTCTTGCGAAACTCTGTCTGGAAGAAGTCCCAACTAACTCGTTCCTTTGGGACTACAGATTCGAGAGTGTTCCATCAATAGTAGGTAGAATCCCGTAATAAAGATATAGCACATTTTGGGCACTCATCAGGTGTACAGGAGAGTTCATCAAAAACACGAATTGTATTATCGAGCCAAAATTCAGCTCGTTCAGCATCATCATCATCATCTTCAGCTCTAAACTCTTGAGCCCTGCGTTTTCTAGTTATGTCGACCGGAGGCTTATTTATTCTCTAAGGATTAACGATCAAGGGTACCACCGGTACGACATGTAACAGACCAATTTTGACCCAAATCGGAACGGTGGTTGCGGGACCATGAATCCGAGCCTGAGAGATATTTTAATATTATATTTTGTGTTTGTTACATGTGATTTAGTGAGTGTGAAAATTTCGTAGAAAAATTTAGTCGTTTAAGTGCTCAATTTGATAAAAAGGATTTAATCGAGAAAAGCGCAAAAGTTGCATGCTAAAGTGAAGAGTACTAAATTGATTGTGGCTTTTAAGTGGGTGTACCAAAGGGCAATTAGCCCATTCACCATAGTAAGGGACGGCAATGGGCTTTTATAAGTCCAAATTATATGTTAAATTAGCCTATTATATGTTATGTTGATATATTAGTAAATAAGGTACATTAAATGTGTTATTATAACATAAAATAATAAAGTTAAGTGGGAAGAAAGAGAACATCACATTGTTCATCTTCTTGGCCGAATGTTTGAGGAGAAAAACTCCATTTTGGAGCTTGAAGTTTCGGCAACTTAAGGCTTGATTTGGGATCAAGAGCAAAGAAAGACCGAATTAGGACCAGGGGAAAGACGAAGGTTCTCGAATAGCCGATTCGCACGGACTATCGACAACCGAGGTAAGTCCTTTAGTTAAATCATGTCAAGGAATTAATTATGGTTATCTTGACTATTAAAAATTTATGAATGTTAATATCCAATTACATCATGGCGAATGTATATTGACATATTGGTTGATGATTTATGTTGAGTATGTGATGGAAATTATTTTGGCTAATGCAAGGTGAATAAGTAAGTTCTTGAGCTACTTTATATTTAAAGATCATTTACATATCTAGTGAATGATAAAATTTGTATAAGCTTGGTGTAAAACCATGAGTTGGCCGATTGTGATAATGATGGATTGGATTGATTTCAAATTTATTTAATGCAATGGGAATAAATGTATATGATTCGATATGTATAGTGAAATGTGAAAAGCATGTAAAAATATTCTGACATTCGGGCTTTATGCCTAGCAGGCCTTGTGCCGGTGTTATTTGTCGGGCTTTTATGCCTAGCAGGCCTTGTGCCGGTGTTATTTATCGGGCTTTTATGCCTAGCAGGCCTTGTGCCGGTGTTATTATTCGGGCTTCTACGCCTAGCAGGCTTGATGCCGGTGATGTGCTTTACAAAATAGAAACCGAAATTTATGTTCAAGGCGAATTAAAGCAAATATATCGAGTTAACGGCTCAGGTGAGTATGTAAAGTAGGAATGAGTTTCTTACTTAATTAAGATAAGGTAAACTAGTGATTCAATGATTATTACCAATGGTATGTATTTCTCGGTTCTATTGATAAATGATGTGGTATCGTGACTTTGGCCGTTTAATATGTAAATATATAAGACTAGGTGTATTCGGCCACAAGGGTGGTTGTATAATTAATAACATGTTATAATAATTGATATCCAAGTATATGAATAATGGTACCTATGGTTATATGATGACACATTGGGTTTTAAAGATCGGATTACGAACGAATATTTTGATCATAAATATGTGGGTAAGGAGAAACTTTCCTATCAATTTCATACTTAGTTACATGGATATGAAATTGGAAGCTTGATAATGAAAATGAGCATAAGTATAAGTTGAGTTGTAGAAATTGAATTGTTAGTGTTCGAATGTTATATTTTTATGAAATTAGGACTTACTAAGCTAGCGAGCTTATCGTGTGAAATGTTTCCTCTGTTTTATAGATTAGGCAAGCTACAAGCTCGTCGGGATCGTTCGGAAGGTCGCCCACACTATCAATCTACATTTCGGTACTCTTTCATTTTGGTTTTAAACGAAGGCATGTATAGGGAAGACTTAGTCTTTGTTGATGAACTCTTAAGGTTTATGTATGTAATAGCCATGCGAATATGGCTAAATTTTTAGTAAGTATGATGTTGGGTTTCGATATGTATGTTGGTTCATGATGGCAAGGTTTCTGCTTTCTTAATCAAAGTTTAATCATTTTGTTAAGGAAATGTTTATGTACGAAATGAATCCTTGAATTAGGAATGTAGGTAGGTTCGGTTAGAAGCTAGTCTTTCATAAAATGCAACAAAACAGCTTGTAGTAACAGCAGTGATGTGAGTTAGAAAAATCACCAAAAATAGAGTATATTGAATTAAAAGGTGAATGAGATATGGAATTAAACCTTATTGTGTCTATTTTTACATGAAAGAAACAGAGTAGGCAAAAGATTTATATATTATGAGATAATTCAGTTTTAGTGAGACCTGCTCTGAATGAATTCGTGAGTCACTGTTCTGTTTTGTAAAAATTGCCATAAATTGTACAAAAATAATTAAGAAGCATGGTTTATATGTGTAGAACCCTTAATGAATCTATTTTTCATTGGTATAAACAAGAACATCATAGGAAATTTGTGCAATTAGATAACTGCATTTTTGTAGGGACAGGTCAGAATTGTCAAGCAGTGTAATAAGGGTAACTTTGATGAATAAACTGTACTAATTGGCTACATGAAAAATTCTGGAAAATTTATGGTGAATATTTATTTGAGTCTAGTTTCAAGGAAAATTTACGGATCTAAATTTTGAGTTTTGTAAATCGAGTTATGGTCGATTTAGTCAGCGTGACGCAGTTGGACAGCTTTAAAAATTTTTACTTCCCGAGTTAATGGTCAAGTCTAGTAATGCCACGTACCCGACTCCGGCAAGGGTTTCGGGTAAGGGGTGTTACATTTGATTGGTATCAGAGCTTACGGTTTAGTCGATTCTAGGACTACCGTAGCGCGTGTGAGTCTAGCTATACATGCCTTTATTATATGTTGATAATGTGGTGACTTCGTGCACTGAACTTTGTTTTATATAGTAAATGGACACCGATCCGAAAGAGTTGTAGGCGATGATGTGGAGAGCGTGGCGCTGACCGTACCCATGGATCAGCGCCGATAGACTCTCGACCTGTTTGGGTAGCCACGAAGGAGAAACTAAACAAGCCTTTTATCGGATGATGAATGAGTGGTTTGCCCAATTTATTCAAAATAACCCGGCTGCATTCCCAACCTCCACCCCGAATAATCTAACTCCGATTCCTTCAGCTCCCCAATGATAGATCCGATGAGATCTAGTAGACCCCGATTGATAAAATCCGAAAATATGGGGTAGAAGAATTTAAAGCTAATGACGATGATGATTTGCTGAGAGAGCCGAAATGTGGCTTGATAACACTATTCGGGTACTTGATGAAATTTGTCTTGTACTCGGATGAATGCTTGAAGTGTACTATATCCTCATCATGCGGACACCTTTGCATATCACCGTGGAATACACTAGTATCGGTGGTTCCGAAAGAAAAAGTGACATGGGATTTCTTCCGAATGAATTCGCAAGAAATATATCACCAAAGATTCATTGATCAAAAGCGAAAAGAATTCCTTGAGCTGAAACAAGGACGAATGACCGTGACGGAATATGAACGAAAATTTGTCAGACTCAGCAGATATGCTAGAGAGTGTGTTTCTTCTGAAGCTATTATGTGTAAAAGAGTTGAAATGGCCTGAATGAAGATATAAAGATGTTCGTTGGCATTCTTGAAATTCAAGAGTTTGTGACTTTAGTTGAAAGAGCTTGCAAAGCTTAAGAGCTCGGGAAAGAGAAAAGAAAGGCTGAGACTGAAGCTAGAGACATTCGTAAAAGATCTTGGGTAAAGTCTTTCATTCCACGACCAAGAAGCCCGAGAGATGACTACAGTGATGCAGAAAGCTAATACTGAGATCCACCTAGGCAGGATCGACCTCCTATGAGCTCCCGAGCTACCTCGATAGCTTGATGTTGGTAATGTTCCACAAAATAGAGTTGAGTGCAAGCATTGTGGGAAATGGCACTCGAGGAGTTGTAGATTTCATGATCGGTCTTGCTATAAATGTGGATCATCGGACCATTTTATTAGAGAGTGTCGAAGTTAGCCGAGCGAGAATCTGATCCAGAACACTAAAGCCGAGCAACGTGTCAATGCGAGGTAGACCACCCGCACATTCGGGCAATGTAGGTGGTAGTCGAAGGAACGAAGAACACCACGCATCGATCTCGAGGCTAGAGCTCGGCTAGAGCATATCTTTGCTTGAGCTAGAGAGGATGCTTCCTCCCCCGACGTCATTACACGGTACTTTCACTCTTTATGATACTACCGTGATTGCACTAATTGATCCTGGTTCGACTCATTCTTATGTGTGTGAAACTTTAAAATTCGGCAAAGACTGTTAGTTGAGTCTCACCGAGTTTGTGATTCGTGTGTCCAACCCTTTGGGTAGATGTGTGCTTGTTAATAAAGTGTGTAGAGGTTGCCCGTTGATGATTCGAGATTATTGCTTCGGTGATTTAATGTTGTTGCCCTTTGTGAATTTGATATAATCTTGGGTATGGATTGGTTAACTTCGCACGAGGCGATAGTGGATTGTAAAAGAAAGCTTATTGATTTGAAATGTCGAAACGGTGAGACCATCAGAATTAAATCCTGTGACATAAATGGGTTGCCTACAGCAATATCTTCAATGTTAGCCCGAAAGTATGTGAAAAAAGGGTGTGAAGCTTATTTGGCCTATGTACTGGATAATAAAATGTCTGAGAAACAAATTGAATCTATATCAGTTGTGTGTGAATACCCCGATGTGTTTCTGAGGAACTACCGGTTTACCCCTGTGCGAGAGATTGAGTTCGGCATTGAGTTAGTGCTGGAGATGCGACTCGATTTCGATAGCTCCGCATCGAATGGCACCTCCACCGAATTAAAAGAATTGAAAGCCTTGATTGCAAGAGTTGTGAGATAGGGGTTTTGCACGACCGAGTTTCTCTCCTTGGGGTGCACGGTGTTATTTGTGAAAAAGAAAGATGGGACTATGCGAATGTGTATCGACTACCAAGCAACTAAATAAGGTAACTATAAAGAATAAGTACCGTTACCTCGGATTGATGATTTATTTGATCGGTTGAAGGGGGCTTGGTGTTTTGAAAATAGATTTGAGAACGGGCTATTATCAATTACGAGTTAGAGATTTAGATGTGCCAAAGACTGTATTTCGCACGAGGTACAGACATTATGAGTTTTTGGTTATGCCTTTTGGACTCACTAATGCACTGCTTTGTTTTTATGGATCTAATGAACAAGGTCTTCCGAAGCGTTTTGGATCGATTTGTAGTAGTGTTTATTGATGATATATTGATCTATTCCAAAAGTGAAACGGAACATGCTGAGCATTTGAGATTAGTACTACAAACTTTGAGAGATCAACGATTGTATGCAAAGTTCAGTAAGTGTGAATTCTGGATGAATGAGGTCGGCTTCTTGGGTCATGTTGTTTTGATGTGTCGGTATTAGGGTGGATCCAAATAAATTAACAGCTATACTTGATTGGAGACCACCAAAGAATGTTTCTGAGATCCGAAGTTTCCTAGGCCTTGCGGGATATTATAGACGATTTGTAAAAGGTTTTTCTGTAATAGCTACACCTTTGACGAAACTACTACAGAAAGATGTCAAGTTTGAGTGGTCAGAGAAGTGTCAGAAAAGTTTCGAGCAGTTGAAAGCCCTTTTGACCGAAGCCCCAGTGTTAACTCAGCCTGAATCGGGTAAAGAATTTATTATTTTTAGCGATGCTTCCTTGAATGGATTGGGGTTGTGTTTTAATGCAAGAAGGCAAGGTGATAGCCTACGCTTCGAGACAATTGAAGCCGCATGAGAAAAATTATCCAACTCATGATTTGGAGTTGGCAGCCATTGTGTTCACATTAAAAATTTGGCGTCACTACTTATTTGGCGAAAAATGTCATATTTATTCAGATCACAAAAGTTTGAAGTATTTGATGACTCAGAAAGACTTGAACTTGAGACAACGTAGATGGTTAGAATTGCTGAAAGACTATGAATTAGTTATTGACTACCATCCGGGGAAAGCTAATGTTGTTGCAGATGCATTAAGTCGAAAATCATTATTTGCTCTTCGTGCATTGAACGCGACGGGTGGCTATATCGATGATGGTTCGATCATAGCCGAATTACAAGCAAGGCCGATGTTCATTCATTGATTTGTGATGCATGCAGAAAGTTGACGAAAAGTTGATTTCTATTTGATTCGGTGTGAAAATGGTATAGAATCGATTTTTGATTGATGCAAATGATTGTTTGAGTTACAAAAGTCGATTGTGTATTCCTAAGAACTCGATTTGATCTGAGATGATTACGAGGAGGCCCATAATGGTCGAATGTCGATACACCCGGGTAGCACGAAAATGTATAACGATTTGAAACAGTTCTATTGGTGGCCTGGCATGAAACGGGATATATCTGAATTTGTTTCCAAGTGCTTAATCTGTCAACAAGTGAAAGTGAGCATCAAGTACCGTCGGATTACTTCAACCAATCATGATACCCGAATGGGAAATGGGATAGAATTACAATGGATTTTGTATCTGGTCTTCCTATGACACCGAGTAAGAAAGATGCCGTATGGGTTATCGTTGATAGACTGACTAAATCAGCTCATTTTGTGCCAGTACGTACCGATTATTCACTTGATAAACTTGCCGAATTGTATGTGTCGCAGATTGTAAGGTTGCGGTGTGTGCGAGTTCCATTGTTTCGATAGGGACCCAAGATTCACATCGCGGTTCTGGAAGAAATTGCAAGATGCTCTAGGTACTAAACTTTATTTTAGTACAGCCTTCCATCCGCAAACAGACGGTCAGTCTGAGCGAACTATTTTGATACTTGAGGACATGTTGAGGTGTTGCGTTCTCGAGTTTGAAGGTACGTGGGAACGATACCTACCTTTGATTGAATTTGCTTACAATAATAGTTTCCAATCTAGCATAAAAATGGCGCCTTATGAAGCCTTATATGGTCGAAAATGTCGCACACCGTTGTATTGGACTGAACTCAGCGAAAACAAGATACACGGGGTTGATTGGATTAAAGAAACAGAACAGAAGGTGGTACTTATTAGAAATAACTTGAAAGCTGCTTCGGATCGTCAGAAGTCCTATGCCGATTTGAAGCGTAAGGATATTGAATTTCAGGTCGGAGATCGGGTATTCTTGAAAGTTTCTCCTTGGAAGAAAATACTTCGATTCGGTCAGAAAGGCAAGTTAAGTCCGAGATTTATCGGACCGTACGAAGTCATTGAACGTATTGGACCGGTTGCTTATAGATTAAGATTGCCCCTCGAGTTAGAAAAGATACACAATGTATTTCATGTTTCGATGCTTCGCAAATATAGATCGGATCCGTCCCATGTGATTTCACCGTCGAGAGATTGAAATTAGATCCGATTTGACATATGATGAGAACCGATCCGTATCTTAGCCAGGAGATAAAAGAGTTGAGAAATAAAAAATTCCATTAGTAAAAGTTTTATGGAATCGCCAAGGGGTTGAAGAGGCTACGTGGGAACCTGAAGAGACAATGAGGCAACAATATCCGAACTTATTTAATGGTAAGATTTTGGGGACGAAAATCCTTAAAGGGGAGAGTTGTAATGAGACCAATTTTGACCCAAATCGGAAGCGGTGGTTGCGGGACCATGAATCGAGCACGAGAGATATTTTAATATTATATTTTATGTTTGTTACATGTGATTTAGTGAGTGTGAAAATTTCAGTAGAAAAATTTAGTCGTTTAAGTGCTCAATTTGATAAAAAGGATTTAATCGAGAAAAGCGCAAAAGTTGCATGCTAAAGTGAAGAGTACTAAATTGATTGTGGCTTATTAAGTGGGTGTACCAAAAGGGCAATTAGCCCATTCACCATAGTAAGGGACGGCAATGGGCTTTTATAAGTCCAAATTATATGTTAAATTAGCCTATTATATGTTATGTTGATATATTAGTAAATAAGGTATATTAAATGTGTTATTATAACATAAAATAATAAAGTTAAGTGGGAAGAAAGAGAACATCACATTGTTCATCTTCTTGGCCGAATGTTTGAGGAGAAAAACTCCATTTTTGGAGCTTGAAGTTTCGGCAACTTAAGGCTTGATTTGGGATCAAGAGCAAAGAAAGACCGAATTAGACCGGGGAAAGACGAAGGTTCTCGAATAGCCGATTCGCACGGACTATCGACAACCGAGGTAAGTCCTTTAGTTAAATCATGTCAAGGAATTAATTATGGTTATCTTGACTATTAAAAATTTATGAATGTTAATATCCAATTACATCATGGCCGAATGTATATTGACATATTGTTTGATGATTTATGTTGAGTATGTGATGGAAATTATTTTGGCTAATGCAAGGTGAATAAGTAAGTTCTTGAGCTACTTTATATTTAAAGATCATTTACATATCTAGTGAATGATAAAATTTGTATAAGCTTGGTGTAAAACCATGAGTTGGCCGATTGTGATAATGATGGATTGGATTGATTTCAAATTTATTTAATGCAATGGGAATAAATGTATATGATTCGATATGTATAGTGAAATGTGAAAAGCATGTAAAAATATTCTGACATTCGGGCTTTATGCCTAGCGTGGCCTTGTGCCGGTGTTATTTATCGGGCTTTTATGCCTAGCAGGCCTTGTGCCGGTGTTATTTATCGGGCTTTTATGCCTAGCAGGCCTTGTGCCGGTGTTATTATTCGGGCTTCTACGCCTAGCAGGCTTGATGCCGGTGATGTGCTTTACAAAATAGAAACCGAAATTTATGTTCAAGGCGAATTAAAGCAAATATATCGAGTTAACGGCTCGGTGAGTATGTAAAGTAGGAATGAGTTTCTTACTTAATTAAGATAAGGTAAACTAGTGATTCAATGATTATTACCAATGGTATGTATTTCTCGGTTCTATTGATAAATGATGTGGTATCGTGACTTTGGCCGTTTAATATGTAAATATATAAGACTAGGTGTATTCGGCCACAAGGGTGGTTGTATAATTAATAACATGTTATAATAATTGATATCCAAGTATATGAATAATGGTACCTATGGTTATATGATGACACATTGGGTTTTAAAGATCGGATTACGAACGAATATTTTGATCATAAATATGTGGGTAAGGAGAAACTTTCCTATCAATTTCATACTTAGTTACATGGATATGAAATTGGAAGCTTGATAATGAAAATGAGCATAAGTATAAGTTGAGTTGTAGAAATTGAATTGTTAGTGTTCGAATGTTATATTTTTATGAAATTAGGACTTACTAAGCTAGCGAGCTTATCGTGTGAAATGTTTCCTCTGTTTTATAGATTAGGCAAGCTACAAGCTCGTCGGGATCGTTCGGAAGGTCGCCCACACTATCAATCTACATTTGGTACTCTTTCATTTTGGTTTTAAACGAAGGCATGTATAGGGAAGACTTAGTCTTTGTTGATGAACTCTTAAGGTTTATGTATGTAATAGCCATGCGAATATGGCTAAATTTTTTAGTAAGTATGATGTTGGGTTTCGATATGTATGTTGGTTCATGATGGCAAGGTTTCTGCTTTCTTAATCAAAGTTTAATCATTTTGTTAAGGAAATGTTTATATACGAAATGAATCCTTGAATTAGGAATGTAGGTAGGTTCGGTTAGAAGCTAGTCTTTCATAAAATGCAACAAAACAGCTTGTAGTAACAGCAGTGATGTGAGTTAGAAAAATCACCAAAAATAGAGTATATTGAATTAAAAGGTGAATGAGATATGGAATTAAACCTTATTGTGTCTATTTTTACATGAAAGAAACAGAGCAGGCAAAAGATTTATATATTATGAGATAATTCAGTTTTAGTGAGACCTGCTCTGAATGAATTCGTGAGTCACTGTTCTGTTTTGTAAAAATTTCCATAAATTGTACAAAAATAATTAAGAAGCATGGTTTATATGTGTAGAACCCTTAATGAATCTATTTTTCATTGGTATAAACAAGAACATCATAGGAAATTTGTGCAATGAGATAACTGCATTTTTGTAGGGACAGGTCAGAATTGTCAAGCAGTGTAATAAGGGTAACTTTGATGAATAAACTGTACTAATTGGCTACATGAAAAATTCTGGAAAATTTTTGGTGAATATTTATTTGAGTCTAGTTTCAAGGAAAATTTACGGATCTAAATTTTGAGTTTTGTAACTCGAGTTATGGTCGATTTAGTCAGCGTGACGCAGTTGGACAGCTTTAAAAATTTTTACTTCCCGAGTTAATGGTCAAGTCTAGTAATGCCACGTACCCGACTCCGGCAAGGGTTTCGGGTAAGGGGTGTTACACGACAGGTGGAGTATTCAGATTCAGAGGTTGTTGAACAGCCGGATTGGTCCGGATATATTGATTGAACCAATCATTCATTATACTAAAGAAGGCTTGCTCAGCCCCCTCATCTTGGTTACTCGTAGCTGGTTGAGATTCATCCGGCGCGGTCCCTTGCGCTGGAGCAGGCGCCACACTCTCAACGTCATTGGCTACGACTCGCTCAGGATCAGGATCCATTACTATATGAAAGAAGAAAAACATATTTCGCAATCAGAAGTCATCACACTATCACAGTAAAACAAGCCTAGGTGAACATTTATTTTTCTTATAACTATCATCAAAACTCAACATTTCACACATTTACTACAAACTTTATAACCTTTACAACAAGGTCCATTTAGGTGTTTTCATGATAACACCTCTTACAAAAGTTGTTTATCTAACAACTATGATTTATTTTCTTCCATAAAAAATGTAGCAAACAACATAAAAGCTCTCATGGAAAAACCCTAAACTTTTCACCATATTGCAAGATAGTCCCCTCTTTAGAAAGCTTAAGCTTTAGAGGTCCCAAGTACAATTTTTATTAAGAAATAATCACTAGAATACTTACTAGCAAGGAGAGAAGCTTGCCAAAAATTTGAGCTCCCAAACCCCTTAGTTTTGTAACACCCCTAACCCTACCCCTAACCCATATCCGTTGCCGGATTAGGGTTACGAAGCATTACTCGTTTAACCACAAGTCAACACATTCATATAAATATTATTACATTAATATCATATAAAAACAATATCATTCAAATAGAAAAAAATACTATTCATCTGGTCATTTTAAATACAATGGCCGAATATGTACATTTACCATTGTTCAATTTATACCAATCAAATGCACCAACATTTTAAGACAAATATCCTATATGCCAAAACATTACTAATTGCCATTATCATTCAACTACATTATCGGTCAATACTTTATATAAATGACATAATTAAATTACTCATAAACCAAAAACATACATGACCTAAACATAAAAAAAAAAAATCAAATCCCTTATAAAAATTTAATCATAACATTTCCGAATGTACTCAACTTAAGAACCTGCTAAAATGTCATTTATATCAATCATGTAACTATATTCATTAGGTCACATGCATACCAAAATTAGATCTTCACAACCATAATTTAATCATTCAAACTTCATATCCGAAATGCATATTACATCCAATAAAAAATATAAACTTCAAATTAGGTCAATACCATGGCCGAATCTTATAACTAATATACCACATCCAATACATATGCTATATATATCACACTCAAAAACCATATTCATGCACTTAATTATTTCATATATAAAATATCAAGAAATAAACTTCCAAAATTAGATTATAACAAGGCCAAACATAAAAAAAATTATGATCATGATCAAGTATAGCCAAATCAAACCCAAACATAGAATTATAGCCATTTTTGCATGGCATTTTTATACATCTTAATCATAATAGACTCAAAAGAGTAATATAGCCTATACATGCCATAGTTTCGAAAGTTCAACTCATAAAAGGTACCAAAGATAGCTGATTATGTGATTGACTTTGACAATGATCCCAAGCTCGAACTTAGACTTCAAAATCTATAAAATAGTCAAACGAACACACACAATAAGCTAACATAGCTTAGTAAGTTATAAGCAATTGTAAAGTATACAATTTGACATTATACAAATTAAATCAATTTAACATGATCATCAACGAAACTCATAAACATAAGTATGGATCATATCACCATTCATTAACTACCATATTTAGTAGACTCACAACCGAATACTCATGCATTCCTTATTAGATTTCATTTGAAACTATGCATTATTACTCCATCTCAAATCGAACTCAAAAAAACTAATATTCATATCTCATTTCTTTAGTTTCATAAGCAAGTATATCTTACCTCATTAATACTAAATTATCCAACTATCCTGAATCACATACCTATTTCTTTCATTTCATTTATCACAATTCACTAGTTCATATCCTTGAAGGATCCGTAAACCTACACACTTAGTGCAAACCATGTAACGTATCGCACACTTAGTACCGTTACTTTGATAAATTGCACACATAGTGCCAATTCCTTATAATGTATCACACACTTAGTGCCATTACATTATATTCCGCACACTTAGTGCCAAATAACTGATTTCACACACATAGTGCTCGGTATTTTGATTCGCACACCTAGTGCTTTATTTGAACCTGTTACTCAGTTCATTAAACATATACACATATCTGTATTTTAGATTATTACATCTACATGTCAAATTCACATTCGATTATGCTAAAGATGTACTAAAATACATTACATTCGACTAAACCAAGTTTATACAAATAAACATTACTTTTGGCTAAATTCATATCTTAATTCAATGTCACACATATCTATATTGAACACACATATACTTATATTTCACATTCAACCAAATTCAACTTCCAAACAAATACTACATTCGACCATACCACATTATACAAATTTATCTCTAATAATTACATGTACAATCATTATAATTAAAAGTTCAATTCAATTCAATTGCTTAAAAACTTACCTCAAGTATCGACAGACTTTATTTTCCGACTATTCGATTATCTTTTCTTTTCCCCGATCCAATCCCGATCTTTTTTTTTCTTGATCTTAATCAAGCTTGAACAATGCCAAAACCCTTGAAGTTTTTCTCTTCTTTTCTCTTTTTAGTTTCGGTCAAATGAAATGAAAAATAAAAGATGAACATGTAACCTTTTTTTCTGTTTTTATTATAATAAGTTTATAATATATTATTATAATATAAACTTAACATATAAAACAAATATATATATATAAATGCATTATAAAAGCATATTGCCGCCCACTAATCTTATAAAAAGGAAAATTTGCAATATAAAACCTTCTCATTATAAAGACACTAATTTAACCACTCGATCAAGCAAAAAGCTACTTTTACCACTTATGGGATTTAGTCCTTTTTCTTAAATTAAACACTCAAACGGGCAAATTAATTCATGAAATTTTAACACATGCTCAATCATATATAATTAACACAAAAAATAATATTAAAATATTTTTCTGACTCGGATTCATGGTCCCGAAACCACCGTTTTGATTAGGGCCAAAATCGGGTTGATACAAGTTTACTGCCAATTTTTGGTGGAGTATAAGAGAGAAAAAGATGATATCTTCTTTTTCTTTATTTTAATATAAAACACCAATTTAGTTCACCTAATATCAACAACTTTGACCAATTTGACAATGTTTGTCTCCTATGGCCTGCCACTCTATTTCTTAGGGGTCTAATTACACTTTAAAGTCCTCCAATTAATGTTTTTTAGCTATTGAACACCTTTAGCTTATAAAATGAAACTTTTGCACTTTATGCGATTTAGTCCTTTTTTTGCGATTAAGCAAGAAATCGCTAAAATTAAAGCACCAAAATTTTCATGCACTTATATAATCATGCTCTGACTCATAAAATAACATGAAAATAATTTTCTCTAACCTCGGATTAGTGACCTTGAAATCACTGTTCCAACTAGCCCCTAAATTGGGCTGTTACATTTCAAATCCGCATATGATTTCTGTCTATCCTAAGCTGCTTTCAAGCAATCACGTATTACTTTCACTTTTTCTTCAGTTTCTCTAACCAAATCAACCCCGTGAATCTGTCTCTCACTGAGCTCGATCCAGTACAATGGAGTTCAACACTTGCGACCGTAAAATGTGTCATACGGCACCATCTTTATACCCAACTGAAAATTATTATTATAAGCAAATTCGACTAAAGGAAAATATTTTATCCAACTACCTTCAAACTCTAATACACAACAGCGAAGCATATCTTCGAGTACCTGAACCGTTCTCTCAAATTGACCATCGGTTTGTGGACGAAATGCAGTGCTAAATTTCAACTTTGTACCCAAAGCTTCTTGCACCTTTTTCCAAGATCGAGACGTAAATCTCGAATCTCTATCCGAAATAATAGAAATAGGCACTTTGTGCAATCTCACAATTTCAGCAATGTACAATTCAGCTAGCTTATCAAGTGAATAGTTGGTACGTACCGGAATAAAATGAGTCAATTTCGTCAATCGATCAACAATGACCTAAACGAAATCATTCTTTTTCGGAGTCAAAGGTAACCCGATTACAAAGTCCATCGTAATCATGTTCCATTTCCACTCGGGAATCGTCATAGGCTAAAGTAAACTCAAAGGTACTTGGCGTTTGGCTTTTACTTGTTGACAAATCAAACATTTTGAAACAAATTCTGAAATATCTCGTTTCATACTTGACCACCAATACAATTTCTTCAAATCATTATAAATTTCTGTATTGCCCAGATGAACAGATAAACAACCATTATGTGCCTCGTGAAGGATTTTTTGAATAATCTCATCATTTTTCGGTACACATACTCTATCTCGAAACATTAAGCAATCAACAGAACCGATTCAAAAGTCTGAATCACTAAGTCAATTCGAACTGAACTCTTTTAGCTTGAAGTTCTTTGTCATTTTTCTGAGCTTCGGAAATTTGTTGAAGAAATACTGGCCTAGCTCTCAACTCAGCTAGAACCAAACCATCATCAGATAAAGTCAACCTCGTATTCATAGATCTCAAAGAAAATAAGGACTTTCTACTCAAAGCGTCTGCGACTACATTTGCCTTTTCGGGATGGGAGTCAATTACCAACTCATAATCTTTTAGTAGCTCAAGCCATCTCCGTTGTTGCAAATTCAAATCCTTCTGAGTCATCAAATACTTTAAACTTTCATGATCTGAAAAGACATGACATTTCTCACCATACAAATGACGTCTCCAAATCTTCAAAGCAAACACTATGGCAGCCAATTCTAGATCGGGCATCGGATAGTTCTTCTCATACGGTCTCAACTATCTCAAGGCATACGCTATCACCTTGCCCTTTTGAATCAGCACACAAACAAGACCGCTAAGTGACGCATCGCTATAAATCACAAACTCTTTTCCTGATTCAGGTTGCACTAAAACTAGCGCCTCAGTCAATAAGGCTTTCAACTGTTCAAAACTCTTTTGACATTTCTTGGACCATTCAAACTTAACATCTTTCTGCAATAGCTTAGTCATATGAGTAGCGATCATCGAAAAACCCTTAACAAATCACCGATAATAGCCAACTAAGCCCAAAAAGCTTCTAACCTCTGATACATTTCTTGGTAGCTTCCAATCAACAATTGCTGAAATCTTTCTCGGATCGACCCGAATACCATCTCTTGAAATAATATGTCCCAAAAATTTGACTTCTCGGAGCCAAAACTTACTTTTGCTGAACTTAGCAGACCATTTCTTATCTCTCAAAGTCTGCAACACAATTCTTAAATGTTCGGCATGCTCAGACTTATCCCTAGAATAAATAAAAATGTCATCAATAAATACAACCATAAACTTATCCAAATACGGTCAGAAGATTCGATTCATCAAATCTATAAAAATAGCAAGAGCATTAGTTAATCCAAAAGCCATAACAAGAAATTCATAATGCCCATACCTCGTTTTGAATGTGATTTTTGGCACATCGGAGTCTTTAACTCTTAGTTGATAATAGCCGAATCTCAAATCTATCTTCAAAAATATGGTTTCCCCTTTCAACTGATTGAACAAATCATTAATCCTCGGTAAGAGATATTTGTTCTTTATTGTAACCTTGTTGAGCTGATGGTAATCGATACAAAGTCTCATGGATCTTTCTTTCTTATTGACGAATAACTGGTGCACCTTAGGAAGAAAAACTCAGTCTTGTAAAACCCTTATCTGTCAACTCTTATAACTAAGTCTTCAATTCTTTCAATTCGGTCAGAGCCATTCTATACGAAGCTATCGATATCGGTGTAGTCCCCATTACCAAGTCAACAGCAAACTCCATCTCTCTGACCGGTGGTAACCCTGGAAACTCTTCTGGGAACACATCCGGATATTCAAAACTACCGGTCCTGATTCAATCTTCAATTCAGACACTTTCGTATTCAATACATATGCAAGAAATGCTTCACAACCATTTCTTACTTACCTCTGAGCCGACATAGACGAAATCACAACAGGCAATTCACCCGACTCATCTGATCCAACCCAAAGAATTTCATTGTTTTGACATTTTAATTCAATAACTTTTCGTCTACAATTCACTATTACATCATGTAATGTCAACCAATCCATTCCAAGAATCACATCAAACTCATAAAATGGCAAAAGCATTAAGTCAGCCAAAAAACTATGACCCCGAATCATCAAAGGACAACCCCTGCAAACTTTATCGACTAATGCATATTTGCCTAAGGGTTCGACACCTTAATCACAAACTCAGTAGACTCAACAGGTAAATTCTTACTAGATATCAATTTCATGTGTCGAAACCATTTTTTCTTGGGTTTGGAAAAATGAGGATCGACGTTAAAAAAAAATGGAGTTGCCACCAATCCTTTTTGCTTAGGTGTGATTGGGTCACCTATAAAAATGTTTTGGTCTACGAGGTTTAAGAAAATAGGTTCGAGAGTCGGTTACGCACGAGAAAGGGTTAGCACCCCCATGCGCCCCTGAATAGGTACCAAATCGATTAATCAATGTCCTTGCGTTGAAAATTTGGAAACGTTATAAATTTTCTAAGGAAAATTAAACAATATTGAATTTGAATCTCAAGATTAACTCGTTTCAAAGGAAATAAAAATATTACATCCAGTACGTTAGGATATAACACCTTTATACCCCGACGCCGAGATCGTCTTTGATCTTCAAATCATGAAATTAAAGAAGGGTAGTTGACTATCTGGTTGGACAGAAAATTTAAACCCAGTACGTTAGGGCATAATTTTTCGACTTTCCATACGCACAAACATTGCCTTATTTTAAAGAAACAAAATTTTATATTGAGCTTAAAACGTATTGAAAATTTGGAAATGTTATAAATTTTTTAAGGAAAATTAAACAATATTGAATTTGAATCTCAAGATTGACTCGTTTTAAAGGAAATAAAAATATCACATCCAGTACGTTAGGACATAATACCTTTATATCTCGACACCGAGATCATCTTTGATCCTCAAGGTATTTAATTGAAAAGGGTATTGGCTATCTGATTGAATAGGAAATTAATACCCAGTACGTTAGGGCATCATTTTCCCACACTTCCAAACATACAAACATTGCCTTATCTTTGAAAAATTTTCAAAATACACAATTTTAAAATTGTCTCAAAGTACATTTTTTGAACCACTATTCAATAATGAAAAATGCAGTATCCAGTATGGAATAATAATGAGTGAATACAGTATTGTAAAAAATGACAAATATAACAATATGAACATATAATTCGAAATATGTATACAAAAGGATTTTAGAACAAGCATTATAAGAAGAAAATTAAAATGCATAATATTCATGATAAAACATCAATCAAAATAAATAATATTCATAAAAAACTTATATGAACAATATACATATAAAAATGATTTAGTTTAAATAATATATAAAATAATAATGTATAAGAGCACTTAAAAATATTATATAAATCCTTAAATAAAAGAATATACATAAAAGAGAATTTTAGAATAAACAAATCATATACTAAAATAGATTTTTAAGAAAATACATATAATTATGAAATTAGTAATATATACATAATATGTGATAATTTTAATATGAATTATGTATGTATATATCTAATAATAGTATATAAGAGTATTTAAGTTAAAACTTATGCCAATCATTAAAACCAAGAAATAGGAACTTTTAAAATCAAACATTTATATGATGAATAAAGAAAATACACCTAATTAAATTAAAAATAAAACTACCGGGCTATTTTATAAATAAACAAAAATATCTGCACAGAATTAAGGATCTGATTGAACTTCGCAAAATGACAGGGGATCGAATTAGTAAATATCATCATATCAAAATGCAGCACATTAACAGGATTAAATTGAAAACACGCTTAAATTATTGAGGCAAAATTAAACAAAAAAGAAATAGTTAGGGTCTAATCGAATAACAACTAAGAGAAGGGGGACTAATCGCGCAAATTGTCCATCACCACGAAAATGCACGGGTCCTGTGGACATCGGGTCGGTCGATTTAAACCGAGCCTCTACGGCGTCGTTTCGTGCGGTTCTAAAAGGCTACTAAAATTCTAAAAACCATCTGAAAATCAGCCCTTTCCCCTCTTCTCTTTTGAAATCAAGTCCCTAGCCCCCCAATTCAGAAAAATTAAAACCCACCTTCATCAATCTGCCGATTCTGATGAACGTACCATCCGACCATCATTTCACCATCGAAGTTGGTGTATGATGATGCGTGGTAACGCCCTCCTATACTCATTTAAAACCCGACTCAAGAATCACCTATTTCTGCCCGAAATCCCAACTCAAGTTCCGATCTTGACGAACGAGATGAGGATTCCGATGGCTCACTTTACACAGGTAAATCCCCTCCCCTTTTTAGACTTTCATACGAGCAAACAAAACGGAGATTTAAAAAGAAAAACGAGCGAAAGCGAAAGAGTATCGAAAACTCAAAATCACCTTGAAAAATATTCTCTGTTTCTTGTATTTCCTTGTATATTTTTTGTGTTCGTAAAAATGTGTAGAAGAATTATAATGGCTAATTCCGGGCTTTTTAAAGCTGAAATTGAAATAAAAATAAATGAAAATACAACTTTTATTCTCTGTTTGCTAGTTGTTTGTTATTTCGTCAGCTTTGTTGTATTTGTTTTGTAGCTACGGAGGTTGTTGTGCAGATGTGGCACCGTACAGAGGCTGTGGTGTTTCGCGTGCGTGAGGTGTGGGTTGTTGAAGCGACGCGATGGTAGATATTACGCGTGAAGACTGCTGAAGCATCGCACGTGGAGGCACGCGCGAGGGAGTCCAAGTGTTAGGCTGGGGCGCTAGAACATTCTGGAGACGCTAAGATTTTCTGAAATGTTTTTTTAGTTATTGTGCCAATTGGGCCACAGTTTAAATTTGGGCCAATTGTATTTTGGGGTCTGTTTTGGGTTATGTATTGGGCTATGGACGTTTAATGGACTGTTTAATAATAATAATTTTTTGGGTTTTTTAATTTCTGTTTTGGTTTTATTGGTTTTTGGTTATCTGTGGGCCCGGGCGAAATGGGCCTTCTACAGCTGCCCCTCTTTGCTCATTGTCGTGTAACGAGAATAGAGCAAAGATTTTGATAAGGGCCCATTTTACCTGGTCTTCAAATCTTGGACTTCAGTGCTTTTTGTTTTTTGCGTAGCTTCATTCTATCCCATTGCATCTTCTGGGGCATGAGAACTAACGCTTCAATCCACTTAAGTAAATTAGACTTGTAGCTTTAATTTACTCCTCTGCAAACTCAGGGAGGCAAGACCTGATGTTTTCGATCTGCTCCTGCAACTTCAGGATTGCCAGATCTACTATCTTCAATCTGCTCCTGCAAACTCAGGATTGCCAGATTTGCAGTCTTCAATTTGCTCTCGCAAACTCAGGATTGCCATTTTTACGTCTTCAATCTCGCTCCGCAAACTCGGGATTGCCATTTTCTTTGTCTTCAATCGCCTCCGCAAACTCGTGGATTGCCAGATTTGCTATCTTCGATCCGCTTCGCCCAAGAAGGCAAGATCTGATGTTTTCGATCTGCTCCTGCAACTTCAGGAATGTCAAATCTGTTATCTTTGATCTGTCCCACTGCAAACTCAGGGGGACATGATCTACTGTCTTCGATCTTCACTCAGGAAGGCCAGATTTGCTATCTTCAATCTGCTCCTGCAACTTCAGGGTTGCCAGATCTGTTATCTTTGATCCGCTTCGCTCAGGAAGGCAAGATCTGATGTCTTCGATCTGCTCTTGCAACTTCAAGATTGCCAGATCTTCTATATTCAATCTGCTCCTACAAATCAAGATTGCCAGATGTGCTATCTTTGATCCGCTTCGCTCAAAAAGGCAAGATCTTGTTAATTCACCAATGTTGTGAAACCATCCTCTAGGGGTCCTGTCCTGTAAAATCGGTTTTATGTGTTTATGCTTATGCAAAATGGTGAGGATGCAATGATCAGAATGAATCTAATGCTCCTAACTAAATGTTTCATGGACGACATTTGTATGAATACAGAATGTCATGAGAATTATCTTTTTACAAAGATTAGGATGCAATGATCGAAATGAATCAAATGCCCCTAAATAGATGTGTCTTATGGATGACATTTGTATGAATGCAGAATGTCATGAGAATGATTTCCTACAATGATTAAGATGCAATGATCCAAATGAATCAAATGCTCCTAACTAAATGTGTCTTGCATGAATGCAGAATTTCATAAGAATAATCCCTGCTTAAGGTGTCATCATCCATTGTTCATCAGGGTAATATGTTGCCTTCTTGTTCGTCTAGTATTCTTGATAGAAAACCCAAGAAAACAAATATCTTGCTCAACAGACTTGCCCCACTGTAACTTCAATGTTCATCTCTCTGTGACTTAGGGGTATATGATCTATAGCTTGTTCCATCAACTGATCACTCTTCCGATGACTCAACCAGATGTATATGCATGATGCTCGAATGGAGGCAGAATATCATTTTTTCTTGCGACTGATTCCCCTTTTACACCTGAGTAATCATTGCCCATTTTCTTTCAAGATTGTATTACTGACACAATATCTTGTAATTTGTTCCAATGACACTTTTGACAAATAGTTTGCAGAAATAGTCACTGTTTAGAGTTTCCTCCTCAGATACTTCCAACCTTTAGGCCTGGTGAGTTACAAATAAAAGTCCTGTTTCAGGTTCTTATATTATTTTAGAAATTTCCAGAGTAATATACAAAGCTGCTTTTGTGAAAGTGTTATTAGTCTATTAATCATTATTTCAATACAAAATGCTTGAATATGATGATAGACAAAAATGGAATTTATCAGAGATCAAATCTGAAAAGAATAAGTTAATTAAAGGAAGCAAACATTGCTAGAATACGAAATGATGAAGGAAAAGATAGGTGCCCCAGATATCGCAGCCTGAGCTTCTCTATACGAACTTTCTGAAGACCAATTTAAACTCAATATGTGTTTAAGAGATCAAGAGTACTCTGTTGCTGCCTCAAGACGTAATCATTTCTCCATCCTTTTAATTCAGGTATAGCAATATCACTGCCTGCCCCCATTATACTCTGATCACAATTTGAGCTGCCCTTTTCGGGTTTTCGACTCAAAACCCCTTTGGTCTCAAGGTGCCCTTTGCGGGTTTTCACCTTGGCCTCTCCACTTTTCATTTTCATTTTTTCATTTCATTTTTTTTTGTTTTTCTTTATTTTTTTTAAGAAAGTCTCGAAGCGCCCTTTGCGGGTTTTCACTTTGGCTTCTTTAGGCATAATATCTTTTGACCGAATTCAAATTTATAGGATTGCGTAGAGGTTTCCCATCCATCTCTGTTAGAATCAGTGCTCCTCCTGAGAAAGCCTTTTTCACAACATAAGGTCCCTCCCAATTGGGCATCCATTTTCCTCTGAAATCCTTTTGAATGGGGAGTATCTTTTTTAATACCAAATCCCCTTCATGAAATTCCTTTGGGCGAACCTTTTTGTCATAAGCCCGCATCATTCTCTTTTGGTACATTTGACGATGATGAATAGCCCTTAACCTCTTTTCCTCAATCAAATTCAACTGATCAAATCGAGACTAGATCCATTCTACTTCGTCTAACTTTAGCTCAGACAAGACTTGAAGGGAAGGAATTTCAACTTCAATGGGTAACACTGCCTCCATTCCATAAACTAATGAGAAAGGAGTTGCCCCAGTAGAAGTCCTGACTGATGTTGGATAAGCATAGAGGGCGAATGGAAACTGTTCATGCCAATCTTTATAAGTTTTAGCCATTTTCCCCACAATTTTCTTAATATTTTTATTGGCTGCTTCTACTGCACCATTCATTTTTGGACGATACGGTGACGAATTGTGGTGTCTAATCTTGAATTGACTACAGACCTCTGTGATTATGCTATTGTTCAAGTTTAACGCGTTGTCGGATATGATCCTCTCTGGCATTCCATATCAACATATTTTTTCCTTTTTTTAGGAATTTGCTGACTGCTGACTGCTAACTTGGTAACACTGGCGTATGAAGCAGCTTCTACCCATTTGGTGAAATAATCAATGACCACACAAATGAACCGATGCCCATTCGAAGGTTTTAGAGAAATCGGCCCAATGACATCCATGCCCCACATAGAGAAAGGCCACGGGGAAGTCATGTCATGCAGGGGTGAAGGAGCCACATGAATCTTATCCCCATAAATCTGGCACTTGTGACATCTCTTCTCGTAATTAATGCAGTCTTCTTCCATAGTTGACCAATAGTACCCGAATCTCATGATTTGTCTGGCCATTGTAAACCCGTTAGCGTGAGTCCCACAGACACCCTCATGAACTTCTTCTAAAATTTTCTTAGCTTCAACAACGTCGACACATCTCAACAGTATCTGATCCTTTCTTCTTTTGTACAGGACCTCTCCATCCAATACCTAATCATAAGCTAGCCTTCTCAATGTCCTCTTTTCATTCTCGGTCGCTTATTCAGGATATTCGCGATTTCTCATATATCGCAATATATCTTGGTACCAGAGGTGATCATCCCTTTCTTCTTCATCCACATTGCAACAATAAGCTGGGGCCTCGCAAATGCTCATTTGAATGGGCTTTATATTCTCTTGTATGCTTACTTTAATCATGGAAGCCAAGGTGGCCCAAGCATCCGCCATCTGGTTTTCTTCTCGTGGGAGATAATTAAAAGTGATATCGTTAAACTCCTCAATTAACCCCATAACTATCCTTCGGTAATTGATCAATTTGGGGTCTGTTATCTCCCATTCGCCTTTTAGTTGGTAGATCACTAGTGCAGAATCTCCATATACTTCCAGCGCTCTAATCCTGTGTTCTATGGCAGCACGGAGTCCCATGATACATGCTTCGTATTCTGCCGTATTATTTGTACAATCAAAATCCAACTTGCATGTGAATGGATAGTGATCTCCATTTGGGGACACCAAGACTACCCCAATTCTATTACCGACAACATTTGATGCTCCGTCAAAGTTCAATTTCCAAAGGCGATCTTTTGCAGTGTCTTCTTCAGTAGCTGCCACATACATTAAATCCTCATTGGGGAAATCAAAATTTAATGGCTCATAATCTTCTAAAGCTCTGCTAGCTAGGAAGTCTGCTATTGCGCTCCCTTTTACAGCTTTCTGACTTACATAGACGATATCAAATTCAGAGAGTAGAACTTGCCATCTAGCCATCCTTCCATTCAGAGCAGTTGACTCCATCATGTACTTTAGAGGATCCAATTTCGAGATTAACCAGGTCATGTGATACAGCATATATTGCCTCAATCTTCGAGTTGCCCAAATCAACGCACAACACAATTTCTCAATGTGTGAATATCTCATTTCACACTTAGTGAATTTCTTACTGAGGTAGTATATCGCATTTTCCTTTCTTCTTGAATTATCATGTTGACCTAGCACACATCCCATAGAGTGGTCAAACACCGTCAGATATAGGATTAATGGCTTATCTAAACATGGGGGTGACAATATTGGAGGATTTGACAAGTACTGTTTGACCTTATCAAAAGCTTTTTGGCATTCATCATCTCATACGCCTGGATTATGTTTCTTCAGAAGACGAAATATGGGATCACATTTCTCGGTTAACTGTGAAATAAATCGAGCAATATAATTTAACCTTCCCAAGAAACCTCGAACTTCTTTTTGAGTGCGCGGTAGAGGTAATTCCTGTATAGCCCAGACCTTGTCTGAGTCAATCTCGATTCCCTTCTTGCTAACTATGAAACCCAGTAATTTTCCAGATCTAGCTCCAAAAGTACATTTCGTTGGATTAAGCTTAAGTTGGAATTTTCTTAACCTTAGGAACAATTTCCTCAGAACTCGGATGTGCTCTTCTTCTATTCTAGACTTTGCAATCATGTCATCCACATAAACCTCAATTTCTTTATGCATCATATCATGGAACAAAGTCACCATGGCCCTCTGGTATGTAGCTCCTGTGTTTTTCAACCCAAACGGCATTACTTTATAACAGAACGTACCCCATAATGTTATGAAGGTGGTCAATCCCATATCTTCCAGATGCACTTTTATCTGATTGTACCCCGAGAATCCATCCATAAATGAAAACCATGAATAGCCTGCTGTGTTATCCACCAGAGTATCAATATGAGGTAAAAGAAAATTATCTTTTGGGCTGGCCCTATTCAAATCTCTATAATCCACACACATTCACACCTTCCTATCTTTCTTAGGGACAGGCACAATTTTTGCTACCCATTCCGAGTATTTGACCTCTTGCAGGAATCCGGCATCAAACTGCTTTTTAACTTCTTCTTTTATTTTTAGTATGATATCTGGCCTCATTCTCCGGACTTTCTGTTGAACCGGCTTACAATCCTCCTTTATGGGGAGACGATGCACCACGATGTCAGTGCTTAACCCTGGCATATCTTGGTACGACCATGCGAATATATCTTTGAATTCCTGAAGTAACTCCACAAGGTCTCATTTCGTTTCTTCAGTTGTGCACGTTCCCATTTTCACTACCTTCCCTTCCTCCAAGGTTACAATCTCTACTGTTTCTTCAGGAGGTAGAATTTGCTTTTCCTCTTGTTTTACCATTCTTAACAAGTCCGGAGATAAGCCACAGTCTATGTCATCTTCAAAGTCCTGGGATCCCTCTAAACTCATGTGTTGCTCAAAAAGAGATTCTGAATCCGTAGTAGCGTCGCTCATGCCATTGATATCTGGGGACCTGTTATGGGTACAGAAGAATATACAAAGAACGAATGAATTTGATAATAACTATTTGCACGATATGTTTATGAATGAAATGAAAGAATGATTCCAAACAAAAAGTCTAAGGAAAAAACAACGAAAGGATGAAAAAGAACAAGAATATTTTTATTCGAAATGATCTCAAGTATGTATTTCATAATGAAAATTAGACATAAGCCTATTTCACAAAGGAATGCTTATTGCTTCTAGGCTAAAAGCAACAAGAGTGTTCGGAACATTACTCTGAATAAGCTCTAAAAACTACTGGAATTTCTTCCGCAGTCCAATTATTCAGAACACTCCCGGGTTCGTAGGGGTAGATATCCGACAAGGTTCCTCTTTCAGTGATTTTTTCATGTATAGCATTGATGTGCACATTTTTCGGCATTTCTTCAATCGCATTCACCCCAACATCATTGTGATTTGGTAGCGAATTATCGGCATTTAACATATCAGCCACTTTTACAATGCCGAGCTTAATGAGTCTTTCCACGACTTTCTTAAAAGCAAGGCAATTTTCTGTTGAATGCCTCGAAACTCTTGCATGATAGTCACATTCGACATTTTTATTGTACCACTTGGGGTACGGGGGCTGCAATGGTGCCAAGTAGAAAGGGGACACTATATGCTCGTCAAACAACTTATGAAATAGCTCTTGGTATGTTATTGGAATAGGGGTAAACTGAAGCTTTTCTGTATTAATCTTTTGCCTAGATTCATTCTTTGAAGGAGTCTGAAGGTTTGTAGTTGTCATCGTTGATGATCCCACAGTAACTTGCTTTGAATAACCCTTACTGTATGCTCCCACATTGTTTACCTTATTTTCTTTCTTTTTCGGGACTGATCTTTTGGCACTTTCCCCTGCATCTATTTTACCGCTTCTCACAGCATTTTCGATCATTTCACTGGACATTACTATGTCCGAGAAACTCTTCGTGGCACTCCCCAACATATGATTGATAAATGGGGATTTCAAAGTGTTGATGAAGAGCATAGTAGTTTCTTTCTCTAAAAGCGGTGGCTGAACCTGCATGGCAACCTCTCTCCACCTTTGTGCATATTATCGAAAACTCTCGCTTGGTTTCTTCTCCATGTTTTGCAGAGTAATTCTGTCAGGGGTCATCTCTGTTACATGACTGTACTGCCTCATAAATGCATGTGCTAGATCCCTCCAAGAACCAATTTCGGTACGGCTCAACTGATTGTACCATTTGGATGCTGCTCCGGCCAGACTGTCTTGGAAGCAGTGGATTAGCAGTTGGTCATTGTTAATATACCCAGTCATTCTTCGACAAAACATAGCTATGTGAGCTTCTGGGCAAGTAGTCCCATTGTATTTTTCAAATTCTGGCACCTTGAATTTGTGGGGAAGTATTAGATCTAGCACTAAACTCAGATCTTTAGTGTCCATTCCATGTTGCCTATCAGCGTTTTCCATGGCCCTAAATTTGTCTTCCAACCATTTGCATTGCTCCTCTAACTGTTTTCGGGATTCTGTCATTACTCCTTCTTCTCCTACCATTTCATCTAAGTTAGGAACAATTGGATTGTTTAAATTAGGACCAGAGTTAGAGCCTAAGCCAGCTTGGAAATTGATCGGTGTCGAGACTCCATCCTGAATCTATTGTGGCTTAATGGAGACAGATGGCTTTGGTAGATTTAATTCTGGTGGTGCATGTACCTGTGTTGGAGTAAACCAGGAGGATATTGGTTACTTTCTTTGACATTATCCATAGGGCCTTTCCCCTTGTTTATTCCTCCTACCAAAAATTGAGCTAATTGGGTCATCATATTTTGTTGTGATTCCATCATCCGGTCTATCATATCCTGCTGAATCTTAGCAAGTTGCTCTTGCATTTGCAGCTGAAGTTTATCCTGCATCTCTTTTTGGAGTTTTTCAAACTTCTCTAATCTCTGATCCATATCTTTCGTCATAATTCGAGTACCGTAGGGGTGTTTGGTTTTGCTGGTGTCCAGGTTAATGCTGAAATAATTTCAACCAATCAGGGTCCTCTCATGAAATCTAATGCATATGATGTAATGCCATGTGAATGCATGCCATGGATGCAAAAGGTATCGATTCCAATTCAACTTCCATTAGAAAACTTCTATAGAGGGCAAAATTCTTTACATGAAACAGATTACAAATATAAGGACAACCGTATTGTCTTCCGTTTTATCAAGAAATTCGTTCTCCATGACAAACTCTCTAATTTGGTAATCGAATACGAATCGACACTCCTTTAGATATGAGATGATATGTGATGTGATCGTAACCAAAACAAAATGAAGTACATTAGTAAGAGATAAAAGTAAACAAAAAAACCAGTAGAGTACTTATTCGGATGACCACTATGGTTTATTGCAGTACCATTCAGGGTGGGCTTTTAGGGCTCGCTATATGTGGTTTAGTTCTAAGGAATAGGTACCTGAACCAGCAAATTCCTCAATCTTCACCCATTATAGGCTCATCTGGATTGAGTTCGGTTCAAGGGAATACATTTCCCTATGGCAATGCGGAGATGAAAATCTCACGAAGCATATGGGTACGGATGTATTCTAGAAGCAGTCCACTAGCCCATGCGGAGGTGAAAACCTCACGAAGGCATAGTTTCTTACTCCCACTTAAAGGTTTAACCTCAACGGTCATGCAATGCCAAAGTATGAGACTCGACATTATTGCAATCATAGCACAAATAAATGCATTAAAAAATGATTTTCCAAAACAATTTTCCAAATTTTCAATCAGAAGGACAAAAATTAATTAATTAATGGCCTGACTCTCAACTAGTCCCCAGTGGAGTCACCAAGCTGTCGAAACCATTTTTTTCTTGGGTTTGGAAAAATGAGGATCGACGTTAAAAAAATGGAGTCGCCACCAATCCTTTTTGCTTAGGTGTGATTGGGTCACCTATAAAAATGTTTTAGTCTGTGAGGTTTAAGAAAATGGGTTCAGGAGTTGGTTACGCATGAGGAAGGGTTAGCACCACCATGCGCCCCTGAACAGGTACCAAATCGGTTAATCAATGTCCTTGCGTTGAAAATTTGGAAACGTTATAAATTTTCTAAGGAAAATTAAACAATATTGAATTTGAATCTCAAGATTAACTCGTTTCAAAGGAAATAAAATATTACATCCAGTACGTTAGGATATAACACCTTTATACCCCGATGCCAAGATCGTCTTTGATCTTCAAATTATGAAATTAAAGAAGGGTATTTGATTATCTGGTTGGACAGAAAATTTACACCCAGTACATTAGGGCATAATTTTCCGACTTTCCAAACGCACAAACATTGCCTTATCTTAAAGAAACAAAATTTTATATTGAGCTTAAAACGTATTGAAAATTTGGAAATGTTATAAATTTTCTAAGGAAAATTAAACAATATTGAATTTAAATCTCAAGATTGACTCGTTTTAAAGGAAATAAAAATATCACGTCCAGTATGTTAGGATATAATACCTTTATATCTCGACACCGAGATCATCTTTGATCCTCAAGGTATTTAATTGAAAAGGGTATTTGGCTATCTGATTGAATAGGAAATTAATACCTAGTACGTTAGGGCATCATTTTCCCACACTCCCAAACATACAAACATTGCCTTATCTTTGAAAAATTTTCAAAATACACAATTTTAAAATTGTCTCAAAGTACATTTTTTGAACCATTATTCAATAATGAAAAATGTAGTATCCATTATGGAATAATAATAAGTGAATACAATATTGTAAAAAATGACAAATATAACAATATGAACATATAATTCGAAATATGTATACAAAAGGATTTTAGAACAAGCATTATAAGAAGAAAATTAAAATGCATAATATTCATGATAAAACATCAATCAAAATAAATAATATTCATAAAAAACTTATATGAACAATATACATATAAAAATGATTTAGTTTAAATAATATATAAAATAATAATGTATAAGAGCACTTAAAAATATTATATAAATCTTTAAATAAAAGAATATACATAAAAGAGAATTTTAGATTAAACAAATCATATACTAAAATAGATTTTTAAGAAAATACATATAATTATGAAATTAATAATATATACATAATATGTGATAATTTTAATATGAATTATGTATGTATATAAAATAATAGTATATAAGAGTATTTAAGTTAAAACTTATGCCAATCATTAAAACCAAGAAATAGGAACTTTTAAAATCAAACATTTATGTGATGAATAAATAAAATACACCTAATTAAATTAAAAATAAAACTACCGGGCTATTTTATAAATAAACAAAAATATCTGCACAGAATCAAGGATCTGATTGAACTTCGTAAAATGACAAGGGATCGAATTAGTATATATCATCGTATCAAAATGCAGCACATTAACAGGATTAAATTGAAAACACTCTTAAATTATTGAGGCAAAATTAAAAAAAAATAAGAAATAGTTAGGGTCTAATCGAATAACAACTCAGAGAAGAGGGACTAATCGTGCAAATTGTCCATCACCGCAGAAATGCGCGGGTCCTGTGGACATCGGGTCGGGTCGATTTGAACCGAGCCTCTACGACGTCGTTTCGTGCGGTTTTAAAAGGCTACTAAAAGTCTAAAAACCATTTGAAAATCAGCCATTTCCCCTCTTCTCTTTTGAAATCAAATCCCTAGCCCCCCAATTCAGAAAAATTAAAACCCTCCTTCATCAATCTGCCGATTCCGATGAACGTACCATCCGACCATCATTTCACCATCGAAGTTGGTGTATGATGATGCATGGTAACGCCCTCCTATACTCATTTAAAACCCGGCTCAAGAATCACCTATTTCTGCCCGAAATCCCCACCTCAAGTTCCGATCTTGACGAAGGAGATGAGGATTCCGATGGCTCACTTTACACAGGTAAATCCCTTCCCCTTTTTAGACTTTCATACGAGCAAACAAAACGGAGATTTAAAAAGAAAAACGAGCAAAAGCAAAAGAGTATCGAAAACTCAAAATCACCTTGAAAAATATTCTCTGTTTCTTGTATTACCTTGTATATTTTTTGTGTTCGTAAAAATGTGTAGAAGAATTACAATGGCTGATTCCGGGCTTTTTAAAGCCGAAATTGAAATAAAAATAAATGAAAATACAACTTTGGGGTCTGTTTCGGGTTATGTATTGGGCTATGGACTTTTAATGGACTGTTTAATAATAATAATTTTTTGGGTTTTTTAATTTCTGTTTTGGTTTTATTGGTTTTTGGTTATTAGTGGGCCCGGGCGAAATGGGCCTTATACATCATGCAAATATAGGAATGAGTCAATCCATGATCAATTAATGCAACTACATTACTATCATAAAGAGAAAATGTCCCAGTGATCACATCTGAGAAGGACGCATCCTCGCGAGCACGAATGGCATAAGCTCCAGCAGGTGCTCTAGCTTCTGATCTCACCGCTAAATCCTTGGATACACCTCTATTACTAGTCCCATTTCTCGTATTTCTCACTGGTCTCCCTCTAGCAGCAGTGTTACTCGATCTTGCATTCTAAAAATTATCATTTTCAACCATTTCAGGGCAATCCCGAATGAAGTGATATTGGGAGCCACATTTAAAATAAGCCCGGCTGTTCATCCTACATTCACTAGGGTGTCACCTACCACAGTGTTGGCATTCAGGCTTATTAGACCTAACGTTACCAAGGCTTGCTATAAACGTAGTCTGGGCCTTAGAACCCAAATATTGCTTCCCACGATCTTTGTTGGGATACCCAGCTGAAGCATTCGAACGAGTATGCGTATTACTTGACTTCTTTGACGAAGACTGAAATGGCTTATTCATTGGCCTCTATCTCAAGTCTCTAGTCTCAAACTCAGCTTTTCTCTTTTATTTGCTCAACTCTTCGGCTTTGCAAGCTCGCTCAACTAGTACAACAAATTCTTTCAGTTACAAAATCCCAACTAATAGTCTGATATCCTCATTCAAACCATCTTCCAATCTTTTACACATGATAGCCTCTGTTGAAACACATTCCCGAGCATACTTACTGAGTCTAATAAACTCTCACTCATATTCAGTCATAGTTATTCGACGTTGTTTCAGCTCCAAGAACTCTTTGCATTTCTGATCAATAAACCGTTCACTGATATATTTCTTTCTGAACTCCTCTTGGAAGAAGTCCCAAGTAACTCTTTCCCTTGGTATTACCAATACTAAAGTGTTCCACCAATGATATGTCGAATCCCTCAGGAGCGATATAGCACATTTCAAGCACTCCTCTGGTGTGCAAGAAAGCTCATCAAATACTCGGATATAGTTCTTAAGCCAGAATTATGCCCTCTTGGGATCATCATCGACATTTGCTCTAAATTCTTCAGCCCCTTGTTTTCGAATCTTATAACTGGAGGCTTGTTTAGTCTTACTAATTCTACACCTTGAGGAGCTATGGGAACCAGTTAAGGTTTAGGTAGGGGTAGAAGATGTTGGGCAGCCAGATTTGTCTGAACAAACTCGGCAAACAACTCATTCAATCTTTGGAAGAAGGCTTCCCTAGCCTCTCCTCCTTGACCAATAGTCACAAGTCTACTTTCAGATGGTGCAGTCCCTTGGGCGGGAGCCGATAGATTACTTTCAATGTCATCAGTCACTTCTCGGTCGGGATCCATTTACAATATGAAAACATAGTTTAAATTTTCAGGAGTCATCACACTATCAAAATTCATATATGGCATGTATAGCTAGACTCTTAAACACGCTATGTTTGTCCGAGAACTAACTAAACCGTAATGCTGATACCACTAAATGTAACACCCCTTACCTATATTCAATGCCGGAACAGGGTACGAGGCATTACTAGACTTACAACACAAGCATTCACACAATTCTGAGTCATAAATTTGTGTCCAAATTAAAACCATTCATATTCGATCATAAAGTCCCTAATACGAGCCTACGAGGCCCAAAACATACTTTAGAAGTGGTTCGGGACTAAACTGAAAACTCAGGAAATTTTTACAAAACTTAGAAAATTTTTGCTAACTACAGGGCTCACACACCCGTGTCGTCCAAGGGACATTTCCGTGTTTCAGACCTGTTCAAATTAGGGTGCTCTCTAACTTGTACCACATGGTTGTGCCACACGCCCGTCTGCTAGGCCATGTGGTAAATTAATTTAATTCAAATTAAGTACAGTTTTCATGTGACCAAGACACACGCTCATGTTCTAGGCCGTGTAGCACACACGGTTGAGACACACGCCCGTGTCTCTACCCATGTGCTCAATTCTAGACATTCTGTTTTGCAACACTTAAGGTGTAGGGGACACACGGCTGAAACACATGCCCGTGGTGCAGACCGTGTGTGCCACCAAGTCATTTGCCACCCTCATTTACACCTACACTTACACCAATTCAATGGCACAATTCATAGCATACTTAGGCAACCAAAACATCCACAACCAAGGTATTCACATCACATCCACATGCTAACATCTAACATGCTTTAACATCATAATTTATCGACACAATTCATGCAAGTTTCCATAATCATGAGTGGTATCAACATATAAATATACTCATAACCAATATTAGCCAACTTACATGGCCATATACAAAATGAAATCATTAACCACTATAAGCCAATACATTTGGCCACATTACCAATGACACATATAACAAAATGACCAAGTCCCTATACATGCCATACATTCAAATTTCTAAGACCATTAATACCCAAAATGAGAGTTTGATAGTGTGATCCAAATCTCCGACGACCTCTGATTCCGAGTTAGCTTGACGACACTATAAAAACATGAAAAATAAACGAAGTAAGCTATATAGCTTTGTAAGCTCGTATGCAAGAAATAAGCAACCTTACCATGCATATAACATTCAATTATTATAACATAGATAAATGTAGATTTACCATGGTCTCAAGATCATAATCTATTTCATCATAAAAACTTACCTCATATTCATCATTTCACATATTTATTAAGCATGAGCTTTATGTACATACCTGAGCCATCTCGAAATGAAATTAGACATATTTTCATCTTTTACATACCCGTGAACCACTCCAAATAACAATGTCAGATACTCGAGAAAATTTGCACACTAAATGTAACACCCCTTACCCTTATTCAATGCTAAAACAGGCTACGAGGCATTATCGGTTATTAACACAAGCAAACATACATTTCTGCGTCATATGTTTCCATCCAAATTAAAACTTTTCATACACATCCATATCGTCCCTAAAACGAGCCTACAAGGCCCAAAACATGCTTTGGAAGTGGTTCGGGACTGAACCGAAAACTTTAGAAAATTTTACAAAACTTAGAATCTTTTCCATGTTACAGGGCTCACACGCTCGTGTGGTCCAAGGGACATGCCCGTGTGACCCTTAGACACACCCATGCTGTAGGTCGTGTTCGAAATTAGGGTGCTCTCTGGCTTGTGCGACATGGCCATGCCACACGCCCATGTGCTAGGCCGTGTAGCACACACGACTGAAACACACGCCCGTGTCTCTGCTCGTGTGCACAATTCTGGACATTCAATTTGCCCAAAATTAAGGTGCATGGACACATGGCCGGAACACATGCCCATGAGGCAGACCGTGTGTCACATACAGCCTAGACACATGCCCGTGTGTCTACCCGTGTGGACAAAAACAAGGCTATTTACCAAGCCATTTTGCCACCCACACTTGCACACATCTACACAACATCTCATGGCACAAATTCAAGCATGTAAATACAACCAAACAACCACAAACAAGACAATAACATGTCATTCTTATATCATCATTTATCATGCTTAAAACATCATACTTAGCCCAATAAAAACAGACAAATTTCACATTCATAAGAGGGCATTAACACATGAATAAACTTATAATCAACATAAGCCATCATTCATGGCTATATATATATAAGATCAAGTATTAACAATTACAAGCTAACACATATGGCCAAATTAATAATGATACACATAACAAATTGACATAGTCCCTATTCATGCCATAGACTTAAAATGCTTGGATTCATTTATACTTAAAATGATAGCTTGATAGTGTGATAGGATCTTCGGCGATCTCCAACCCGAGCTAGCTTAATAACCCTATAAGACATGGGAAAGGAAGGGGATAAGCTATATAGGTTAGTAAGTCCGTACAAAAATAATAAGCAATTCTTCCAATATTTTATCAAGTCCAACAATTTAACCACAAGATCATACAAATTGCTATAAAGCTCACAGTTATAATTTTTATTCAGTCGTAATGTTTATTCTATCAACTTATAAGCATAATCTAACATGTCTTGGCAATAGCCTAACAACCATAATCTCTCTTTTGTAACATATTACAACATTTAACAGATAATTTCAAACCTTATAGTAAACATGCACATTAATTATGTGTACTCATATTTCCAAGCATACGTCTTAATATCTTTCAATTGCCTAAACTTTTACCTTCCCATGCTTCCATAATTTTTTTAATAAGCAATTATGTCCATCTTCCCTCTTTCTCATATCAAATAAATCACAGTTTGTGTGAATAAAACATGTTATATAATAACTCAATTTGGCCCGAAAGTCAATCACATAATTGTCAAACGAGTTTACCATGAGTTTCATACATCACAAGTATAGGCCAATAATCACAAGGTTTTCACAAAATCATCCTCATGGAAATCATGAACTCACAATTTCATGAAGTTAATGCTCATAAACTTTACGTACATACCTGTACTAATTCGTAAAACTTACATACTCTTTCTCTTCTTTGACATACCCGTTAAACCACTTGGAATACTATCGGATACACGGAAAACTTTACACATAAGTGTCACATATGTAGCCAATGTATCACAATTCTCATAACACGTATAAGTTTGCTCTCGAGCAAATCCACGGGCCTGCTCACACAAGTTGTCAGTCAAGACGTAGCTACGCAGCGCTACTCACACAAGCTGTCAGGTATTCGCAACATATGCAGGTATACCTAGCCACCAGTAGGACGTACTGGACTAGCACCCGGGACACATAAATCACATGGGTTCCTAGTGACATGTCACTTGTATCCTAATCTATTCCTAAGGTTCGACTGGGATTTCTCTCTTATCAGAACTTCGTCAAATATACTCATAGAATCAATCATACATTTCATGCAATATCAAAACATTAAAATACAAATATAACGTTGCATTATTTACATACGAACTTACCTAGGCATAAAAACGGTAAAAAAGGACTAAATCGTCAAATATTTATTTTTCCCCCATTCTAGTTCTGAACCTTGTTTCTCTTGATCTATAATATCACATTTAACTTATTTAATCATTATACTATTCAAATCAGCCCAAAATCACATTATGGCAAAAATTACATTTTAGTCCCTAGGCTCGTAAAATGATTTTCATTCAATTTCTTCAAAACCCAAGCCTAACCGAACAATTTTCATACTTATAATAACCCACAATTTTCATTTATCCACATTTTTACACCATTTTTTATAACTTTTACAAATAGGTCCTTATTGATATTTTTTCGAAAATCATTTAGCAAAAGTCGTTTAACAATCAACAAACATGCATTTTCTACTATCAAATATCAAAATACATGTTCAACATGGGTAAAATTTTAGACTTTGACATCTTTTCAAATTAGTGGTAGAAATAGATAGATCAAGTTACGACGACTTTAAAAATGTAAAGAGTATTAAAAACGGGGCAAGAACGGACTTACAATCAAGCTTGGAAGTGGTCAAACCCTAGCTATGGCTTCCCCCTTGTGAATTTCAGCCATGAGGAAGAAGATAGACAAATTTTGGCTTGATTTTTGCTTTTTATTTCATTTAATTACCAAATTACCAAAATGCCCTTAATGAAAAACTTTAGAAACATACCTAGCCATATCCATTTTTATCCACCAACTTAACCAATAGTCTAATTACCATTTAAGGACCTCTAATTTAAAATCTCATAGCAATTTGACACCTTTAACATATAGAATTCACATTTTGCACTTATTACAATTTAGTCCATTTGACTAAATTGAGTGCCCAAACGTCAAAATTTTTTAATGAAATTTTCGCGAAACAATTCCACAAAACTGTAGAGCATGAAAATATAATAAAAATAAATTTTACTATTTCAGATTTGTGGTCCTGAAACCACTATTTCGACTAGGCTCAAAATCGGGCTGTTACACTAAATGCCACATATGTAGCCAAAGCTACCAAAGTTTCATATCACATAATCGCTCGCTCTTGAGCTATCGAGGGGCCTGCTCACACAAGCTGTCAGTCAAGACATAGCTACACGGTGCTGCTCACACAAGCTGTCAAGTATCCGCAACATATGCTGGTATACTCAGCCACCGGAAGGACGTACGAGACCAACACCCGTATCACATAATGACCCTAGTGACATGTCACTTATATCCTAACCTATTCATAATGTTCAAGCGGGATTTCTTGCTTGTCGATTAATCTTCGGACTCATTCGTAGGATTGTACTCATTTACAAAATCAAACATACAATTCATGCAATATTAAAGCATTTAAATACAATTATTCTAAAGTTTATTTTTAAATACGAACTTACCTCGGTACAAAATGAATAATCGTTTGATTTAGTCCACAATCTTGTTCTTTCCCCAGTCTAGGTCAGAACCTTGTCTTTCTTGATCTATAATATCAAATTTAGCTTATTCAATTATCACATTATTCAATTTAATCCTAAAAACATCTTATGGCAAAAATTACATTTTTGCCCCTAACTTTTTAACGTTTTACATTTTACTCCCTAGGCTCGTAAAATGATTTTCATTCAATTTCATTACATCTAAGCCTAGCCGAACCTATTTCATGCTCTTAACAGCCCACATTTTTCATTTATTAACATTTTTACACACATTTTACAACTTTTACAAATAGGTCCTTATTTAACATTTTCATCAAAAATCACTTAGTAAATGTTGTTTATCTATCACCCAACATTCATTTTCTACCATTAAACATCAAAATACACAAATATCTAATATGGGTAAAATTTTAGACTTTGACATCTCTTTAAATTAGTCCTTGAAATAGCTAAATCAAGTTACAACATTCACAAAACGTAAAAATCATTAAAAACGGGGCAAGGACGGACTTACAATCGAGCTTGGAAGTTTGGCCAAAAACCCTAGCTATGGTGACTCTTCAAATTCGGCACAAGGGGGCTAAATTGGTGAAGATGACATCTTCGTATTAGTTTTATTTGTCTTTATTTACCAAATGGCCAAAATGCCCTTAATGCCTAACTTCAAAAGTTCACCTAACCATGTCCATTTTTGTCCATACTAAAGTATAATGGTCTAATTGCCATTAAGGACCTCCAATTTGAAATTTCATAGCAATTAGACACCTCTAGCTTCTAGAACACACATTTTGCACCTTTTGTAATATAGTCCTTTTAACTAAATTGAGTTCCCAAACATCAAAATTTTCGAACGAAATTTTTATGAAATCATTCCATAAAATTGTAGACCATAAAAATATAATAAAAATAAATTTTACTACGTCGGATTTGTGGTCCCAAAACCACTGTTCCGACTAGGCTCAAAATCGGGCTGTTACAATTTTTATTTTTTTGAGAGAGAGCCATCAAAATGAGAGTGTTTCGTAGTGTATCATCAAATGATTTTTTCTGTAGTGGTTTGCAAATTGGAGTTTTTTGTAGTGTACAACTGAATTTCGGGGTTGAATTATATACTATCATGTTTTAACGGAGTTGAATTATATATTGTCATGTCAACTGTAAAGGTTATGCCATTAAGGGTTGGATGACTTTCTGCGCCATAGATGGGTAACCGAGATGTCTAATGCAGTTGGACATTATCTATGCTGCAAGTGCGTTTATTTCGCAACTTATAGGTGGGGTACAGATGCAACATAGACATGATTCAAGCAGAAGACGACTAATTGTGAAGAAACTACTATTCAAAATTTTTGTATTATTTTTGTATCTGCAAATCAAATTTAGTCTGTATTATTTGTTGTTCGAATTTTATATTGTCGTGTATTGATTTTACCCATCTATTTTTATTTTGTTGGGTCTGTAAATTTAATTTAGTCTTATTATTTGTTGCTTGAATTTTATATTTTTGTGTATTAATATTATAGAATGTTTGTATTTTCTTGTATCTGCAAATTTCATCTGTTGCGTATTATTTATTTTTTAAAATTATATATTTGTTTTATTAAATATTTTTGAAGTCATTTATCCAAACAAATAATTGTTTTAGAAAAACTAAATTTATATTAAAAATAAAATAATTACAAAATAAAGTAAATATTTACAGATAAAAATCAAAATTGTCGTGATCCCGACAATGTCCTCGGCACTGGGGTGTAACGGTCTGGCTGTCTCCGTCGGCGATGTCGTGCACCTTGCTGAGGCGTTTGATAGTTGCTTGGTCCAGCCTTCGGTGTCCCGTCTGATGTACTTAGGAAAGCATTATAATCGTATACACCATAATTGGGAGTTAAGGGGTATTGCGTGACCGGAGGTGCCGATGAAAATATATCCTCAGTAGTAGGTGTACGTGCTTCCCAATCGAGCTTTGGTTGGTATGAGAATGATCTAGAGTGTGTCAAATGTTGAGGCTCAGGGTCGTTGCCAAATATATCCTCAAACAATAGAGGAAATTGGGGATCAGGCTACAAGTGGTATGATGACGAGCCAGATGCTTCATATTGGGGGTCGGGATCTAGGTTCAAGGCAGAATCGGTATCGATGTCCCCGAATGCAGAACTCAATTACGACACGGTCGTGTGTTCATTTGTTGCCATTAGGAAGATTCTGGTTACCTGTCTTCCGGGAGCAGCATATAACGGACCTTGGAATATAAAGGGCTTCCCGTTTGCCATATACCATTATGCGTACTTATGTGTAAGGGTGAATATTCGATCGAGTCAAGTCAAATCAAGAGAAAAATTTTGAGTTAGTCGAGTTGACGAATCCTATTTTTGCAACCAAACTCAATTTGAATTTTTTTCGAATTGAACCGAATCGAGTAAAAAAATTTCGAGTCGAGTTAACAAATCCTATTATTTATATTCAATGTTGTGTTTACATGGACTGATTATTTAACTAGTAGACGAAGTACAAGATTATTTAACTACATAAACAAATATAATGGTTTTGCCTTTTAACTTAATGAGTAAACATTTATCAAAACGACTTAGTTTTACCTTTTAATTTAATTGTTTTGACTTTTAACTTTACAAAAGGTAAACATTTATCAAAACAATGTAGTTTTGTCTTTTCTTATTCGAATTTTCAAATAACTCGAATTGTGTAATTCATATTCGAGTTAAACCAAAAAACTTAATTTTTTATTCGATTTTATCCGAATAACTTGATTAACTCAAATAACTTGAACTATTTAATTCAAAATTTGAATTTTTTATCGAGTTTTTCGAATCGAATCAAATTTTGCTCCCCCTACTCGCGCGTAGGAGAGAACCCTCCCTCTAAGACATACAAGGCAGTAGGGGTGTTCAATCGGTTAACCAACCAGTTAACCGAACCGAACTACCATTAATCGAATTAACCGACCTTTTTAACCCCTTACCGTCAACCAAACCAAAAATTTTTCAAAATAAAATTAACCAAACTGATCTTTTTCGGGTAACCGAATTAACCGAAATTTATATATATTTTTTTATTTTTGGTTAAAACAAGTATAAAACATATAAAAAATTAACCGACTTAACCGACCGATTAATTTATATTTCCAAAAAATTAACTAAACTGACCGAATACTTATATATTATAATATTATTTATTAAATTCGGTTAATTCAGTTAACTGATCAATTTCGAACCGAATTAACTGTTAACCGAACTTCCAAAAAATTATTAACCAACCCCTGACTGAATTAATTTGGTTAACCAAACGATTAACCAAATTCAATCGGTTAACCAAATTAATTCAATTTTACCCGAAATTTGCACACCCCTGCAAAGCAGGGTGCCTCAAATATCGATCATTCCACAAAAAGATATACGGTTCATGTTTTTTCACCCAATTTATTACGTCCCGACCCGAACGCTTTTTATCTATTCCGTGAACTTTTTTGATGTCGTTAGGAGGGTTCGGGATAGGTTGTGCACAACCGAACTATCTCAATACCCAACCCTTATCGTGCCACCCACCATATGGAAATGAATCAATGGAACATTTGACATGAACAGATGTTGCTACTCAATAACCCATGATGGTATGAGTGTCGCGATCCCTTCCTCAACATATGACATCCATAGAAACTGCATAATATAGATAACACGTTATTAGTTAATTCATTTTTTACGGAATTATTGTATTTAAAAAAGAAAGATTCAGAAGTATATTTTACGCCATCCCCGAAATGAATCTCAAGCATCATATAGTACATGGGTACAGTGAACGATCGCCCGATTCCTGGTACAGTCGCCCATCTGGAAAAAAAATAATTTTTTTGATTACTTTTTCCATGCAAAAATGAGTATATTATATTATACAAATAAAAAATAAAAAGTAAAATCGAACTATCAATTTACCTATTCACGAGTGGCCACACACACCGTTGGTGGCTCAATGATGCCAAAAATGGCATTTAATATAATGCCTAAGACTGCAATAGGAGGTAGCAATCGCCCATGGTCTTAGTAGACGGCTTTGTCACTCGACAAAGCTCACGGTATAAGCTTACCAATATTGCAAAGCCCCAACTAAATCTTCCGGCTTGCTCGAGGTCCTCCAGTAAGGGGAGGTACATGATGTGGACTTTTTTTTATTGACGTCTAGCAACAGTACTCTACCTATAAGTTCCAGAATAAATGCTCTTGCAGCGTAGATAATGTCCATCTGCGTTGGACTGAATGTTGGAAGTTTGCTCTTAACCAGGTAAATTTAATACTGGTTAATCTTCCTTCCTCATCGTTGGAGGGCACTCTTCCAAGTAACTGCTCGCAAGTGTCCCATAGATCGAGCACTTTTCTAGGTCCCATCACTACTTCGCCATTAATAGGCAACCCCAGTTGGACTGCTACGTCTTGCAATGTAATAGTGACCTCTCCACATGGGAGGTAGAACGTGTGTGTCTCCGAGCACCATCTTTCAACTAAGCCTGATCTTAAATCAGCTTGTAGCTCAGATATCTGAATGTACGCAACTACCCCAAAACCCGCGGCGTTCAAATACTGCAAAAATCTTCGATCAGGAAAATAACCGGGATCATGCAACCGAGGTTTTTACAATCCGGTACTGATCCTGTGTTTATAGTAAATATAAAATTTATATTTCTCTTTTAAAAAATAATTAATCATAGTAATTCAAATTAAACGGGTCATTTTTTTTCTCGTTTACCTTATTCACATTTTTAGTAATGTGGTTGTCATTTAAAAGAATATTAGAATTAGGATCCGTCGAATGATCAGCATTGAACGGCAGTTATCGGATTATGTTTTGGGTTAAAATATGACATTTATAGTGGGAGACCATAGTGGTTAAGCTGAGGTAAAAAGGGGAAAAAATCAATTTTGGCCCAGACCCGTCGAGTCATGTCGAAGCAGGCCTAGTTTGCTAGTGCCGGCCAATCAAAAGTCGTCTGCCACCTGGGCTCTGCTAGTGTCGGCCAATTGATGGTCTGTTTAGACAAGCCTACCGCAGGCCTAACACAAGCACAGCCCTGTCATGGTTAGTCTTGTCACTCTTTTTTTTTTTTCATTTCAATTTATTTTCTAATTTCATTTCATGTTCATTTCAAATTTCTTTTCATTTTATATTCATTTCACATTTCATTTCATTTCAATTTTTTTTTTTCATTTCAATTATTTCTCATTTTATTTGAATTTCATTTCAATTTTATTTCAATTTCACTTCTTTTTTTAGTTAAAATTTTTTTTCTCATTTTATTTTTTTCATTACATATTCTTTTAAAATCTCATTTAAATTTAGTTTTTTCCTCATTTTATTTGAATTTCAAATTTTTTCTTCTTCAATTAAATTTCATTTTATTTAATTTTTTTCATTTTAAATTTCATTTTATTTCAAAATTTTAAATTTCATTTAGATTTAAATTTTTTCTCATTTAATTATTTTTAAATCAAAGTTTTTGGCCCTGATCCATCGGGTCATGTCGTAGCAAGCCTAGCCTACTAGTGCTAGCCATTCAAAGGTAAATCGCCACACTGGCTCACTTTGGTCTTAGGCCAATTGATGGCCTGTTTAGAGCGAGCTCGACACCGTCGACCACAGAGCACGGGGCTGTCATGTTATGTCTTGTCACTTTTTTTTTTCATTTCAAATTTCATTTCAAATTCATTGTTTTCTCATTTCATTTGAATTTCATTTCATTTTTTTTTATTTTTTAGTTAAAACTTAATTTTAATTTCAATTTTTTCTCATTTAATTTGAATTTAATTTAAATTATTATTTCATTCCACTTTTTCTCCTATCATGTCAATTTTATTATCATTTCAATTTCTTTTTAAATTTAATTTGAATTTTGTGTTTTTCATTTGATTTCTTGAATTTCGTTTGATTTCTTTTTAAGCTTATTAAAAATTCAATTCAGTCAAAACAGGCTTTGGTATGTGGGCCTTGACCATGGTGCTGGCCATTCAAAGGCCATTCGGCCTTATTTTCATTTCAAATCAAAGTTTTTTCTTCTTTAATTATATTTTCATTTCAATTCCTATTCAATTTGAATTTCATTTCATTCCAATTTTAATTTCATTTCATGTCAATAAAAAAGTTCAATTTCTTTTTTCAATTTTACTCATATATCTTTTTTAAATATAATTTCATTTCATTTCCAATTTTAATTTTAATTTCATTTTCATTTCACTTTTTACTTTATTTGAATTTTTGTTGATTAATATATTTAAAGTGTTTTAAATTAAATGTGTATATACATTGCATTATAAATTGTATATTTCTTTAAAATATGTATTAATTAATATATTTAATAAATTGTACAATTTGAATAAAGTATGTCATTTGTATAATTTGTATATATTTACAATGTTTTTACAAGAACATGCGTTCAATAATATATCATTCGTCATCTTCCAGTTCGGCATACGAGACGATTGACCGGAAACATAGACACGATGTGGGTAAGTTGATCTATTGTGTTCAAATGTTCGGCACACTTTGCACAGTTTTGCTTTGCCCGTCTCCCTGACTTCTATGTCATTTTGAATTCTCATTGATTGTGGTCGACCTTTAGGATGTCTACGGAGACTACGGCCAGGCACCATCTTGAAAGCAAGCGGTGGAACTTTCCAGTTCGAGACATCGAGGATTATAGGAAATTCATTTCCCCAGATACGCAATGTGCGTTGCAACATGTAGATCTCGTCTATAAATTGTTCAACATTTAAGTTTGCTGTTGCACACGCTACACATAAATATTGGAGAGTTTGAAACATCCTGCACTCACAACACCTGTTTCGCAAATCAACTGCGTACGACCTAGGTGGAAGACCCGAGCGACGACTGATGTACTCTTGAACCCGAAAAGTCTTTAAGTCGTGCGAATACAATTTTGCATTCATCGTTTGTGCCCTTCAACTGTTTATTGCCATGGCCTTTCAGATGGCTTCGACGTACACATGCCCAACCTCTATCTACTTAGCTTGTCTCAGCTCCATCCTAGGTATCAATGTGGCCAACCTATAGAATGTTGCCAAGAAAACAGAAGAAATTGGAAAATGACGTGTGCGTCTTAAGACAAAGTTAACCTCCTCTACGAGGTTGGTTGTCATTTGGCCATACCAAAACCCCTCATCGTAACTTTGAATCCATTGCCAGTTCTCCATGCTACCTAACCATGTCTAGAGGTCTGTTGGTAAAGATGACATCTGAGATTCCAGCCTTACGAACCTTAGCCTGAATCTTCACGGTTCTAACTCATGAGCTGTATATGCAATTTGGAACTAGTGTTTTAAAAAATTACAAAATGATAAAATTTGAAAAAGAATTTTTGAAATAAATAATAACTATATTTTTTACCCATGTCCTCGAGTTCCTTTTTCCATTTTTTATTCTTATAATCTCTGTTAAAGTTTGCCGCGATGTGTTGGATGCAATAAACAGAACTCCACGAAACCCCCAATCGCCTTATCGCAGCAAGTAGTTCATTTGATCTGCCCAATATAAGTTAAATGTTGTCTTTTTTGACAACATGCCTTCGTATGTTTCTGAGGAAAAATTCCCAGGACTCGAAACACTCAAGCTCCACGATGGCAAAAGCGATCGGTAGTACATTTCGGTTGTCGTTTTTGTACGATAGCAATCAGGAGTATTTGCATGTATTTTTTATACAACCAGGTTTCGTCCACCTGCACCATCGGCTTGCAGTGAGGGAAGGCACTAACACACAGCTCGAACGTCCAAAACAATTGGTTTAAAACTCGTTTCCCTGGTTGTATCTCGCTGTTCAGGCCTTTATATGGTAGTGTTTGTAAATCAGTCACCGCTTCTGACACATACTCCTGCATCGCGGCTACCCACCCTTGAAGCTCGTTGTATGATGCATCCCAATCACTATATAACTCCCGCATCGCCATTTGTTTCAACCCACAATGCCTTCAGTACGACACTTTGTACTTAAATCGAACTTGCATGTCCGTAATAAGGACCGACACCTGAATGGTGGGCGACTCTTTCACTAAAAGGATGATACAGTTGCATACAGTTTTTGTATCTAACTTTCGATGGTCTTGCGACATACGAGCAGACTTGCATATGTGTCGACCTTCTATTTTCCTTACCATCCACATTTGAGCCCGTTGCATTAACGTGGCTCGAACATGCCAGTTACACCCACTTGAGGCTTTCCAACATTCTTCGACGTACAAAGACTATGTTGACTTTGTCACTTTATAGTCCACACCTAACTTCAAGCTGTGTTGTAATGCCTTGAATAATATATTTTTATTCTTGTAAAAATCTGACACAAATGTGTACTTGCTTAAGTGGTTAAGTGTTATGGGTGTGTGTGTGAGGTCCCAAGTTCAAGCCTTACCTTTAGCAAATTTTGGGTATTTTGAGATCCAAGTCCTATCCTTGTTCAGAGGCTTATATTTAATTACCTATAAATCCATATCAAAATGAGCCTTTTGGTTCAGTGGTAAGGGAGTTAATGTGTTGGAGGTCCTGTGTTCGAATCATTGCACGATTGTGGGTATTATTTTTGCTATGTTTCCTGATAGAGTCTTGCTGGAGTTGGATTCTGTGGGAGTTATGAGTAGTGGGGATTGTGGGAGTAACTTAAGGGATTGGTAGAGATTTTGGGGGATTATTTTTTCTCTGTTCAAATTTTCTCTTTCATTCATAGAAGAATTTGACGTCAAATTCTTTGTGTTTTTCATTTTCTAAGGTGAACTCCTTTTTTTGCTTTTCTTTTTAGCAACTGGTGGAAATTCCCTCTTGTTCTTCGTGTTGATTTTGTGCTTTTTGTGCTTGTCGTGGGGTTTAGAGGTTTGATTCTCGCAGTATTCTGGTGTAGTTGAAAGTGGTGGAGAAGGAAACTCAATTTGACGGTCTAACCGTGTTGTTATTTGTGCTAGTCGACGGTTGCGAAGGGCTCGTATTTGCTGTAGCGTCTTGAACGAACCAGGTGTGTACCCAAAATACAGAAAAATAAGATTCGGTAAAAGTCAAAAAACTGTTCTATCGACACCACACGAGCATGTGGTCACCCGTGTGGTTGGCCATGTGCGAGGATATGGCCGTGTGATGGACATAGGCATGGCCGTGCGTAAGACACGGTCGTGTGGTGGCTTGAGTGTGGTCGTGTGGGCCACACAAGTATGACACACGGGCATGTGGATTCTTGGGCCAAGCCATGTAGGCCACACGGGCAAGGCCAATCTTGTAACGCCCCGAATTTGGGCCTAGTAGAATTGGGCCTATTGAGCTTTGGGCCTCATAAAATCTTTAAGTGAGCAAGAAAATGATAAATGACATGACGGCTTTAAAGGTTTAATGAATTTGGAGTGTCTAGGTGTGTTGGAGAAGCTCTGGGTTCAAGTTTTGTAGTGGAGGATTCTTAATTTAATTAATTAAGGAATCAGGGTTGTGAGTAGTGGGCTTTTAAATAAAAATAAGGGAAAAATGGCACAAAGAAGCCTATGGTGAAGTGGCTAAGTGACGCCACTAAGGTGTAGAGAGGTGGCGACATATGCATGCAGAGAGGTCTAGGGTTCGAGTGTTAGCTTAGCTTTATTTTGGAGTTTAATTTTAGGCTTCTAGATTGCTAGAAGTGTCGTATAGAGGGACTCTAAGGAGAAGTGATCAGTAGAGAGAATTTAGGAGAAGGATAAGGGAGATATCATGGAGAAAAATTAGGAGACGAGCTGTGGATAAAGTGGTGCCGAATTGGACTTTAGGGGTGGCTAAGTTTCGGCTATAGGCTATATAAATGTGTGTGTACCGAATCTGGGGTCCTAGGTAATGCCAAATTTTCCATTCTTTTTCTTTTCCTTGCCAAAACCTTATTTTTCCACAACTGAAAATACCTTGCCATGTTGCCGAAATCTCCTATAGCCGAATCCCTTTTTGCCAAATCCTCTCATATCCAAACTCTTTTATTGCCGAAGTGTCACTATCTTTTCTTGTCGAAATCCCTATTAGTATCGAATCTTTGTTGTTTCCCTCTATCACAAATCATTTTTTATCTACTATCAGTCAAGGTTAAAAGCCGAATCTCATTCAGTAGCTATCTAGGCCGCAGGATCAAAAGTGGATTCGGTAAGTATTCAGTTAACCTCTTAGTGTGTTAAAAGCCGAAGGGCTATCTAACTTCTCATTGTCGTTAATCTTGTATTAACAAGGATAGGGTTTAGAGATCGTAAGCGTAGTAAGGATCGTTAGCAAAGTGTAAGTGTACTCAGCTCGATTATGGTTTAAGTAAATGGTCGAATGTGAGTATGATCTATAGGGGTGACTTGTGTGGATTATGAGTCACTTGAATTTTGATAATGTATACATGGGTGCAGATCTAGGGGTTAATCGGGAATAGTAGCTAAGGAAAGGCTACTAGAACCGGTGGCACACGGTAAGGATACGGTAAGGCTTCGGCTTTTGGTAAATGTTTTAATTAAGTATGGGTGATTGATTGAAGGTTGGTTGGTTGTAGGTTCAAGGCCAAGGATAGTATAGCACATCGCAATAACCAGGTGTGTACAAATACTACACACACATGATATCGGCAATGCCGAAAAGCCAAAAGTGGCTAAATGGGCCCGGTGGGCCCTAAGGCTAAGTTTGATGAAATTGATTGATTTGGTTATATGAATTGAGTTAGTCATGCATGTTACATGATCTGAAATTGTTTTGGGCCTAATAGGCCATATGAATGAGATCTGGGCCTAATGGGCCATAAGGATGTGATTTGGGCATAATAGGCTATATGAACGTGAAATGGGCTTGATGGGCTTTATGGGGACGTAGACAAGTATGCTAGGGTTTAATGGACTTTAGGCCTAGTTCTGAACAACTCTTAAACTACATAAGACTTAATCTAATAATTAAACATGTTCGTGGACAAGTCGTTGGGTTAGAGTGTGGCAACAGACATATGCATGTCTAGGATTAGATCTAGGGAGAGCTTGGTACTTAAGCGGTCATAGTGGCCCACCTCCTCTTCTCTGGAATCCTACCTAGTGCATAGTGTCTGTTCACTTTAGCCGCAAGGACTTGTTAATGGGCCAAAGTTCATAACTAAAACCCGAGAGGGACCAAATACCCCTGATTTGAAAATCACCAAAATATCCTTAGATATGCAAGATTACTAAAATACCCCTGATTTGTAAAATTACCAAAATATCCTTGATTTGCAGAATCACCAAAATATCCCTGTTTTGCAAAATTTCTGAAATACCCTTGTAGAGTAGATTTACAGAAATACCCTTGGGTAGTGAAATGACTAAAATACCCCTAAGTGTCGAATGTGTGAAAATGTGTATGTTGCATTCATGAAATATATGTTTCACTTGGGTGGGTTTTGATGATACGGAGGAAGATTTGAGGATCGCATAATCGCTTGACGATCATGGATCTACCGGTGGCTTAAGCCCATTATAACAGCTTTGCTGCAACGTTTGAGTAGTGCCGCTGCTGGTGCTACCTTTGGAGTGTAGGGATGGGTGTGTTGATATTTATATCCCCACAGGAGTGTAGGGTTGGAAGGGAAATGGAGTGCAGGGTTGGATTTGGGATGGGTGCATTGCATTCATGTGATACTGATGTGATATGAGGTCATTGTGGGCTAAGGCCCAAGACCACTGTTTTGATAGGGCTTATGCCCAATGTGATAATTGTATGTTGATTGGATTACCAAGGGTCGTACATACTGAGTTTCGAAACTCACCCCCTTTTTATTAAATGTTTCAGGTGATCCTCAGTAATCGGCTCAACGTGGGAGAGGACTCGGAGATGGCCACACTACAAGATACTCAGAAGTATTATTTATCTGTCTCAAAAGACATTATTTTAATTACTTTATTTCCATTGGATGTAATAAGGCCTTGTACTCCGATTTGACCTTGGATTTTGAGTTTTGTTGTTTCAACTGTTTACTTAATTATTAAACCTGAGTAAATTTCTTATGTTTAAACATGGTTTTCGGAATACTTAAAATAATTAAATGGGCTTTTATCATTACTTAACAAGACTTAAGAATTTTGGGCTTTAGGGTCTTAAATTTTAACTTAGCAAAATCGTTTTGAATTATGCCTTTGATGTGACATTTCCGGATTCGGCCATAACGTCTGTGCCGAGTCTGGGGGTGTTACAAATCTGGGCGTGTGGGCCCATTATTCCGAAATATTCCCTAAGGTCGCGCGGGTTGTTCTGTTTGACTTTGGACCAACTGTAGGGTCGGTAAGGGCTAATTAAACCCCTATTTGTATGCTATGAAATCCTGTTAGACTGATTTGAATAGGATACTAATGTATGCCTGATTATACTGATATATGTGAATCTGTTATTTGTATAAAGCATGTTGAGCATGTTTAATTTGATAAATCTGTATCTAATATATGTATCTGTTTTAGGGTGGGCTTTATATATATGTGGAGGAAGTGTTCTGTATGGCGATCATCGCCTATATTCTGGCAGCTTAGCTGCACTATATCTGATACGTGTCGTAATGACACAATGTGGTGTGTAGGATGGGTGGGTATTTATAACCCCACATGGTGTGATGGGATGGTCAGAGTTGGTGTGTAGAGGACGAGGGTAAGACTTTGCATATCTAAATCTGATCTAGACATCTATTTCTGTAACTGTATCTGAGATAGGCATAAGCTCGATTCTGTATCTGAATGTCTGAAATGTTTCTGTATGTTTGCTTGTCTAATTCTACCTAGTTACACACTGAGTTTACGCAAACTCACATCTGTTTGTCTGTTCTGTCAGGTAATCAACAGACTTAGGCAGATCGGTGCGGCAGAGACATAGCAGTGACCACTATATCGTAAAACTGTTAAACTTAGTACTTTTGGTTTATTTTAAATGTTGGACTTATTTGAGAGTTGTAATTTTTGGGGACTCTCGGGACTGTTTGGTTTTTAACTGTTATTTTTTTTTTTATTGTTTAACAATTTGATTGCTTGGGTAAATTGTTTTATTAAAACGACGGTTTTTATGCAAACAACGGTTTTCCTGAAACCACGATTGCTTTTTCGAACCATAACGATTAAGGCTTCTGCTGTAATAAGTTTGGTAAAGAAGCTGAATAAAATGTAGTTTTAGTAAATTTTAAATAATGATGGTTTACCAAGTCAACACGGTTTTCAAACCCATTCCTTGTGACACCACCAGATTCAGCCATAACGTCTAGGCTGGGTTTGGGGTGTTACATGTGTTGTTTTATTGCATGTAAACAATATTTCTTGTTATCGAATTGTTGTCCTATGAACAACTCTTCACCGTCGAATTTTTCATCAAGTAGGTGAGCCAGCACTATGTTTGTATATTCAGGGAACTCGCGTGCAAGAGTCGTATCAAGATCCATCTCGGTCATAGAGGACCCTGGATTATTGCTTATAACTATATTGAGGCCCGTGTTTCGGAACGAATGGGGGTTTACATTTTAACCCTCTACAGGGCCTTCCTAGTTTATGTCTTTAGGGATTTTATCTAAATCGGGGTCACTAAAATCATCGTTAGGATCACGGTGGGACCGATCTTCATTTTTGGACCCTTCATCACCATCTTCTATGATGGCCAACACCTCTAGATGGAAATCTATACGAATACACGAGTTTGGGATGTTTACGAACATCCACTGGTGTTTGGATTTTCGAGAGCTAACATTGACCTTCCACAACCTGACTGATCTTCCCAGTAGACGTTAAGATCAAAATCAATTCTAGGACGCTAGCTTGCTGGAATTACAACTTGAATGGGATTCGGTTCAGCTATCTCCATGAACAACTCAACCGGGTTAGGATTATCCATCTCATGGGGGCAATAAATTGCTATCATTGTCCCTAGATCATCATCATCTTCAAGCTCCATTTTTGAGAACTTGAGCGGATCTATTGAAACCGAAAATTTGTAAAATAGTCTCAACATTTGCTTATCACAACGAGTAGATATCTTTGTACTGATTTTTCGTTTTAAATCCGCCAGCAAAACACGCTTGTTGAATCTAATTCCAATTTTTTATTGACTCTGAAAGACACAACCTTCTTCAGTTGTATTTATCATTTCTCCATCGAAATGAACATAAACAAACAAAATATGGGAACTCATCTTCAAAAATTTTTGCTTCCTTCTCAACAAAGAAAAAACTGATATTTTTAATCTCGGATTTTAACTAACAAAGCAAACAAAAACTCAAATGGAAGACAAAACACCTATCTGATAAAGTTGGTGCCAGCCATCATTGTCTCAGAACAAAAAAAATAAATAAAAAATTTAAATCTGATAAGGTTGGTGCTGGCCATCAATGTCCCAAAACAAAAAAAAAATATCTTGGGATCCGAAAAAGGTGTTGATGCCGGCCATCTATTGGCCAGAACCCAATTTTTTTAAATACTTGTATTTGAGTATACCAGCATGATATGATTTAAAAAAAAAACTCTGATACCAGTCATTCATGTCCCAAAATCAAAAAAAAAATATTTTTTTAAATCCAGACACAATCATCAGGCAATCATGAGGCCAAAATATAATTAAGTGCAAGTTACTAAGTTTCCATAACCTAAATTTATTGTTCATTTTAAGTCATTTAAGTGAATATTTTTGAATTAGTGTCATTTTATTAAATTCTTTTTGGTTTAGATGGGTAAAATAGCCCAAATATTTCTATATGTACTCGAGTTTGTTGTATATTGTGAATAACATATTCACATTCAAATACTGGATTTTTTTATTATTAAATCTAAGTATTTATCATATTTTTTTCCCTTTTTCACCCAAAGTTTGTGGAAAATTAGGCAACAGTTGTCGTTGAAGGTTAAGTGATGCGACATTTAACTACAAAGTTCTCGGTTCGAGAGCTGATGTTAAAAAAAAAAGGGAAAATAGCACAGTCATCTATGCAATATTCCACAAACTTTTGAATAAGCTTTCTTAAAATTTTTAGCTCTAAGGACTCACTTCTTTCCAAGTATGTTTGACAATGACATGACCTGATTCGTAGTTCACAATATAATTAATCTTTTGGAAATGAAGGTGGTGCACTTTGATCAACTTCCTTGTTGATAATTGACCTTTTGGCAAAAGAAAATTAATAATAGAGGAAGTAATTTCCATGAAAAATAGACGTACAGCTCACAAACAAGTTGACAATTTGGCTGCAAGTGCAAAAAGTTAAAGTTTGGGACCACTATACATCAATATCCAAGTTGTGTAATGGCTTCTCCTTATTGTAACTCCAAAATCAAAACGCCATAATTTGGTTATCAGTCACACTCCAATTACTTCAGTATTGTGCTTAAATCAATCATGCCTAGTACGTATCCCCATTCTTTTTGTGTATGTGATAACTTGTTGAATATCACTTAATGAACAATAGATATTAGGTAGGTTTTGTTTTGTTTTGTTTTTCTTTTCTTTTTTATTGTTAGGCAAGTTTTTTTTATTTATTAAAAAATCATATTTGATGGTAAAAGTCATTATAATTCAAAGTTTAGTAAAAAAATTCAATTACATAAAAGTTGAATAATCAATTTACTTGTATTGTCAAAGTATAGTGGCAAATATTAATACTCACCGATAATATCATGGTAAATTTTCACTTTAAACTATTATAATATTTTAGTTAGATTGATGCAAGTAAATGTTGAAGTTACTATGAGTTAGACCTGTTCATGGGCTACATTACCTACTCAAATCTAAATGTTTGTTTGAAATTTGAAGAGGTTTTGATTAAAATATTAGGCTCGAAAATTAAGGTTAAAAAAAAGTTTAGGCTTGTTTAAAATAAAAGTCAGGCTCAATAAATATTAAAGGCCCAAAGCTAGCCTGACCTGTTTCTAAATATCTATTATATTATATTATGTTTATTTTATATATTATGTAATCTATAATACATAAAAATTAAATTTATAGTAAATTATAATGCTATAATGTAAATATTAAAAAATGTTAATACACCTATATATAAAATTCTAATAAATGAGAAAATATATAATTATTAAATATTAAAATTAATATGAAAAAATTTCAAAAAATTTAAATAATATAGACGTGTTTAAAATAAACTTGAACTAGCCATTTACAAAAATGAACGAATTTAAACAAAATTTTAGTTCATATTTACCATGTTTAAACAAACTTAATATATTTTAATATCGTCTTAACCCGACCTAACCTATTAGCCCCTCTACTACAAGTTTATGTCAGACTTTGTATCCTATGAGATGGAAACAACATCGAGATTTAAAAAATAATTAAAGGAAAAGAAAAGAAAAGAGTTTATGGCCTTTTATTTTTTTTAAGGTAAAATGTTAGTAAATTATGCGTAATTTTTCATTTTAGTTATTTAATTAAAAAATTATAATTTGGTTATTGAATTATTCAAAAGTTTAGTTAAGTCATTAAGCTATTGAAACCAATGCTATATGGCTTTTTTTGTTCACATTACTTGTAGCAATTGAAATTTTTTTTTTTTCCTTTCTTTCTTACAATTCAATTTTTTTTTTATGAAACAACTTTGGACATCATGAATTTATGAACCAAAATTGAAATAATTTTTTTTCTCCGATCTCTGACATTGACCATCAGATCAACTTGGATCTAAGGTATATTCTTCTACTCGTCAATGCGTACTAATCCATCATACCAATTGTCAATTGTCGCTTAGAGCTTACTAACAAAACATTTAAAAAAAAAACTTAATAGCCTAGTGACTTAAAATAAAAAAATTTGAATAGTTCAATAGCTTAAATGAAAATTTTCAAATAATTCAGTAATGAAATTGTAAATTTTTTAATTAATTGACCAAAACGAAAAATTACCCATAATTTAATGACTAATGATGTAGTTTATCTTAATTTTTTTATTTGAAAAGTAAACAACAAAAGGTAATTCAAAAGGAATAAAATAAAAAGAAATAGATTAAAAAGAGAAAATGTTAAGATTGAACTTGAATCTCTATGAAATCTTTAGAAGAAGAGCTTGATAATCAAATTCGAAGCTTCTTAAAACAGTTAAAATAATAAAGTCCATGAAAAGAATCATTGAACTCTCCAAAAAATTTGCTTCACCCAAAGTAACAAGAAAATTTCTAACTATATTCGAGTCTCTAATTTGAAAGGTCAGGGCTTCTTTATATCGACACATAACTGATAATTTTTAAACGAAATATAATTCCTAAAAAATAATTAACTATTCAAATTAACTTTTTTATATAAAAGAAACTCAAAGTAAACGAATATATAAATATTTAATCTCTTAAATTTCTACATAATATAAAACTTTAAAAACATAGGCCTAAACTGTAGCAAGTGGTGAAAAAGAAACTTCCTAACGGATGCCGCCTACTAAAATCCCATATCAACATGAGCTCTCGGTTAATTCTCTCAAATTTATCCAATGAGTTTTTGGTTATGGGTTTTTTCAAGACGTAAAGAAATGAACTCTTAGACGTATGCATTTTACTTAATATTTAATTAATAAGCTTTACTTTTAGTGATTCAACCACATGAAATATTGGTATCTTAAACTTTTTTGAAACTTGACAAATATATAATTTTTTTTTAAGAAAAACCTTCAATAACTTAATGTAAATTATAAATAAAATTTAAATAATCTTTTTTTGATTATTTTAAACAATCTTATTACGGGTTCTGATTATATATATTCTTTTTGACATAATGTCTAGAATTATCCATAGCCCCTTTCTAACTCATAAATAAAAAGATAATGCGCTTCAGTACACTCAAACTCACGCCTTCTGTATTCACAACAATATTCATATCAATCGAACTAAAACTCAATTAACTTTTTTTTTCTTACTTGTTTAATTTCCTCTTCTTCTTTCCTCATAGGGTGACTGAATTAACTTCCCATATCAATAAAATTTCAGTGCCGAGTTGTATCATAAGCTATGCTTTCATTATAGATTCTCAATTAAAGACTATCAAACAATCGGAAGCGTATAGATTTGAAGGCGATATCTATATTCACTTTTATCAAACCAATTGGACCACATTGGCTTCAATTTCTACCCTCACAAATGAGTCAAAAAGGAAGCAAAACTGAACTAAATACAAAATACCTCTCATTACGTATTGTCCAAGAAACCGGCTTAGGTTGTTGCCCCCGGAAAGGGAAATTAGGGTTAACCTGCAGAAATTAAACATTGTTGTACTTGGTGGGCTGAGAATGGCCACTCATGTCCATGGTGTTCACATCACCACACAGCAGTCTAGTGGTCCTCAGTAAGAGAGCAGACCACTCTTAAACAAACACCATGATTATTATTGGTCGTGTATGGATGATTCTGACCCTTTTAACATTGACATATGATGCACGTTTAATTTTATGATTTTGATGTTTTCAGTCTTTTCCCGATAATTAGATCTACTATTCATTAAACCACAAAACATTTATCATTCATCCGTCTTCTTCTTCATTAATTATTGCATGTAGGGTCTGTTTTAGATTTGTCTATTTATTTGGATTGAAATTCGAGATTAAGGAAAGTTTTGAATTCAGCTTCATCTCGTATAAATTCTAATTAATTAATAAAAAATATTTTTAATTTTGAATACCTATAATATATAATCTATAATCTATATAACAACACTTTTGAATTGATTAATATAACAATTGTTCTTCATTATATTATTTGAATTGCCACTTTAAATATATTTTATTAATTATAAGATTTATCACATTTATAAATAAGATTTTTAATTTTACTAAAATATTTTTTAAAAAATAAATTTACTTAATAAAATATTTATCATAAAGAACTCTATTAAAATACGAATTTATATAATAAAAAATATAAAAAATTAAATTTTATATTGAACTACTTTATGTTTAAATTGTTACGTTTTCATTAACCAAAAAAGTGAATCATATTATTTAAGTTTTAAATAAAAATTTTAATTATTTATATAGTAAGTAACTTTATATCTCAAACGTGAAATTTTATAAATAATATGTTTATATAATCTAACATAATATATTATACTTATATTAATTATATATTATCTACAAAGTCAATTTCTTGATTATTAAGAAAAGAAAAATTGAATATTGAGTATTAAAGTGTTTAGTTTATGATATATCATTTTTTTAATTTGTAAAAATACTTTAATTATGATTAGAAAATTTTCTATTGGCACTATATTTGAATTATAAAAATAAATTAATTATTTTAATTATATTTATTAATCTTATTTTAAATGATGTTACTTTGCATTAATTATATGATATAAAATTATATTGTACACATTGAATATGGTACAAATACTTTAATTATAATTTTAAAATTGATTATTATATTGAATTTTTAAATAAGTTAATATATTTTAATTATGTTCAACAATTCAAATAAAAAATTTAAAGCTAATAATAATTAAAAATAAATAATTAAAAATTAATTAAAAATAAACGCAAATACAATTCATGTGACATTAGAAACTAGTATATATAAAAAAACATGAGTTTAGAGAAACTTTTAAACTAATTAGAATACCATTCCTTTCTTATTATATTACTAATTATTTTACCATTTTAAATATTTTTATTATTTATAAGATTTATATAAATAGTATATATTATAAAAGAATGTATGGAAACAAAAATGAAAACTTTCAGTTATGAATTAGTTTTTTTTTTTATATAATAAATAAAACATGCCTAGAGACTAGCAATGAGCAGAAGCCTTGTACTCTTTCTGTAGATTAAACGTATAACATAACTCGGTGGATCTTCCAAAAGATTTAGTTGATTTAAACCTCCTACCGTGGTTTTTTCCAAATAGTTAACTACCTTGTTATGAATTAGTTGTTTAAATTTTAAAATATATTTTTAAAAAATTATATATAGAATAGATTTTATTTTTTAAATTACATTTTAAATATAATTTTCTTATCATTAACAATAAAAAACATCTTTTATATATGAGAAACGCAGAGAAATTATTTGCAACATAAATTCTTCGTGTTTTTAATTTATTTTCTCATTTAATTACTGTAATTTAAATATGTTTATATTAAATTATCTTATTCAATAAATATAAATGACTCATATTTCTAAAATAATACTTATACTATAATTTTAGCAGTTTTAAATATGGTTCCTCATATATTTACACGGCTCTCTCAGTGCATGTGACGTGTAAGCATGTATATATACATATATCATCTCTTTTTTTTTTTATATTATTTATCAAAATGCATAAATTAAGCTGTTAATGCATAACACTTTATATCAGTTTTCAATGTTTTCATATTAATTTCGATTAAAGATTTAATTTCTCATATAAATTGGAAAATTTTATTTTTCCATGAAATTAGTGTCAGCACCCACGTTTTGATTTGTAAAAAAATATGATTACATTTAATTTTATATATTTGAACCATAAAATGAGCAAGTTGAAGTAATTGTCAACGGATGACCATTTAAAATGGCAATAAGTAATTAGGGAAAATTTGTGAGTTTAATTGCTAATATCTATTAAATCATTATTCCCCAATTTCATTCTTTACCGGGAATCAATTAGTTGATGTGAGAAATAGGTAGGAAGTTGAAATCAAGATTCCGAAGAGTGAGTTTTTAATTTTACTTGTTAAGTAGAAAATTATTTTAATTTTCAATTGATGCATTGAATGAAATACTGTAAGTTATCATTTATTTGCAAGAAGTAAAGTTTTTAATATTTTTTTCCGGAAAATAAAATGGTGTTGGAATTAATGTTGGTAGGAAGTTCCGAAGAGTTATGTGAAATGCTTCATATTAACAAGACAATAATGCAAAAGTATTCCTGTGAATGAAGCAAACCAAGAGATATAAATACTTAAAAGTTACGTTGTAACAATAATTATGTTTAATTTAAAATCCTTGGTTGTATTTTTAAAAGTTTTAAACCATCATTATTGTTGTTATGGAATCAAATATATTTTCACATTATTTATACTAATTTAACTATCCACTAAATCAATGCATTACCCCTCAAACAAATTACAACATTATTTTTTTTTTTTTACAATCTTATTATAAGTTTTGAAACTCACATTCTCTTGCAACTATTTTATAGTCCTATCATATTAATTAACATGCTATATGATTTAATACCCAACACAAGTGATAACATATATTCCAAGAATCTGAGTAATTAACCTTCCTAACTTGGCAAAAAAAAATTGTAACAATATATTAAAGTATACTAATTTTAAAGTGCATACAAATGTATTCTTAATACAAATTTTGTGATATTTTTCCACTTTTCACCGAATTAACCTAGATGTTTAACTTTATGTTTCAAATTATAAAACAATTAAAATGTATTTTAAAAGTGTAATCAAATTTACACTATAGTATTAGTAATCATTAGAGGTGATTATGGGTCGGTCTCAATAGAATTTTAGGCTCGTTTTTTGCTTAACTTAAAAATGGACCTAAAATTTTATTTAAACTAGTCTAGATAAAAATGTTAAAACCTGAGCTCGGCTCAGCTTGGCCGTATTAATTTTTTATATCATAATTTTAATAAAAAATATAATACATAAAATACACTAAAAACATTAAAATAAATGTTTCCCAACAAATTGAAAATAAATTGAAAAAATTGTTTATACTTAAATAACACAAAGATAGGTGCAACTTAGTAAGAAAACAACTATAAAATCATACCAAAATTAACAATAAAAAAAGAGTTATACAATATCTAAACAATAACAACAAAATAATAGTAATATAATAGTGAAACGTCACCAAAACAGTGACAAAACAGCAACAAAAACAATAAAAACAGCAGCAAAAAGTAGCATTTTTTTTTTTGCAAATTAGGGCCGAGCCCAAGCTAAAAAGCTTACCCAGTGCCTGACCTATTAAGAAAATATGCCTCATTTTTTTTTTATCTAAACTCATTTTTTAAACTTATATTTTTATCCAAATCCTCTCACTTTCTGATATACTTTTATCTTGACCCATGATGAAGTCAACTAACCAATATATAAACCAATTATTACAAATTAATTACTATATGTAAATTAATAAAATACAAAGAAATTAAATAAAAATATTACTTACCATATGTAACTTAATATAGAGAAATAATACCAAATTTTACTTTGTATCAATATTTACCAACTATATATAGATTAATAAAATATTGAAAAAACTTACTATTAATATTTTATTACAATAAATTAATTAATTATTTTTTATAATCCCTAATAGATCGTAAAAATTTACTTCCTACCTTCAACATAATATTATTTTCATTTATTTTTAAAATATCAAAAAAATATTTTTATTTTAATAATATATTTAACTGTAAAATTAACTTGTCGAAACCTTTTTTGAAATCGACATTATTTTGAAAACAAAGATGGGAATCGCCACCAATCCTTTTTATGATGTGTGATCGGATCATCTCGTAATTTGATCGTTTTAATAAAAGGTTTAATTTACTAAAATAATTATTTTTGGTCTACTGTAACACCCCTATACCAGATTCGACCCAAGGAACCTGAGATAGGAATATTGCATTTGGTGCCAAAGAGATTTTGGCTAACCACTAATATATTTGAACATTAAAAAAATAAATTTTTATAGCTTATATTTTAGTCCCTACTACTTGGAACACATTTGATCTTCCTAAGTCCATGCCATTCTATTCAAAATTTTGAAACATACCCTCAATTATATTCAAAATCTTGGTACTTGGAGATGTGATGAAATGGATACTCACAACCTCAATTATAACTCTTCAAAATCACTGTACCTAATCTACGGCCGAAAAACAAAACCGTACATTGAGTAAAGACTCAGTGGTATTTCTATAATCTGAATATTTAAAGACAAGATAATATAATAAGCACAATTAAATTATAAGGACATATTAATGTCTAGTATCATAACTATCATTTTTCATTTATTAAACAATATCCTAATTCACATAATTGCTATTAAATGGTTATTCACATATCAAATCATATTTATTCGTACAATGACATCAATCATGCAATATTCAATTAATGAATACATCATTTCATACCATACTCAATTCATGAGTATATAACTCATATATTCCATGTATTGCCAACATATTTCACATTTTATTTTCAATTCAATATATCAGTTCCATTTTTCATACCATGTCATTTCAATATCAATTATAAAACTTAATTGTTTATTTACCCCTATTAACACGACTCAGACTCGGATGGATATACGGATCCAACCAAAACACACCAGTGCACCCAATGCCTTATCGGATAAATCGAAGTAGTAAATTGACACTCAGTGTCTCATCGAATAAATCCGAAGTAGTAAATTGACACCCAGTGTCTCATTGGTTAAACCGAAGTAAATTGTCACCCAGTGCCTCATCGACTCGAAATCGAAGAAATCCCTAAACTCTTCCAATCCTATAGCATGCCATCTATATCCGACTCAGCCAGATACAGTTAATAGGATTTAATTTCGCATTTCAAAAACAACCAATGTTCAGTATCAATTTTTCATATGATCACATATACATTTGAATTCAATTCAATTCAAATAATCAATACATTCATAATATATATATCAATTCAATCAATTCCCGTCAATTTAAAATCAATTCAATATCAAAATGCCAAATACTCACCTCAATTACTTACCATAACCATTAAATTAAAAATTAACAATTAATAACTAGATGCAGATTATAGAAATACAAATTAGGAATTCTGAGCTATTCGATGTTGACTTTATCTTTCCCCTTTTTAGTCGAGGATTCCGGTACGACGTTAGCTGTGAAATTAAAACAATTAAAATTCATCAATACAACACAATTTAATTTCATATTGAAAATTTCAATTTTTACTCAATATTTGACTAAATTCTAATTTAGTCCCTAAACCGAGACTAGTTTTATTTCTTCACAATTAATCTTATATTTTCATACAAATTCCACTTTAAACTAAATTTAACTTCCTATTTTCACTTAAATTCCTAAATTTTGAATTTTTCACAATTTAGTCCCTATTACTCAAAATTTACAATTTATTCTACGATTTAATCTTTTTTCATTTCTAACTTAAAAATCTATCAATTTAATCCCTAATACTAAATTTATTCAACATTAGTAACACTTAAAAAATCAATAATTTCTAAAATTTTGATATGGGTCGGGTAGTATTTAACACCAGAATTTCAAAATCATAAAAATTACAACAAAAAGGAACTAAATTGACTAACCAATTGAACTTTGAACAATTGAAGCCCTAAATGTAACATCCTGAATTTATGGGCCTATGCATTTAGTGTAGGGATAAGTTTAATAGGATAAATTAATTGATAGGGGTCTAAATTTGGGCTTAGAATTAGGCAAAAGGCCCAGATTAAATTATTTGAAGGTGGCATCATTAACAATTAAAAAGGAACAAGTTTTGGGTCGCAAGGAGCCCATGTTTTTAGGCCAAATTTGGCACTTTAAATGAAGAGAGGGTGACGCCACACACAAGGAATCAGGGGCCCAAGTATTAAGTTTAATGAGGCCCAAATCTTTTAATTAAAGTGAGTTAAATTTGCCATTGGGGTTAGTAGAGGTGGACGGCTACAAGGCTATAAAATAGGAGAAAAGTTAAGAGCTTATCTTCAAGGGAAGTGTTGGCCGAAAATCCACCACCTAGAGGAGTGTAAAATTCGGCTACTGCATGGCTAAGAGGGTGCCGAATTTCTCCTCTCTTTTAGCTTGAATTTTAAGTATGCGTTTGGGCGCTTTTTTAGAGAGGTGCCAAAATATCTATAAATAGGGGGGTTAGCTCCTTGTTTCTGACACTGAAAACCCTAAAATCCTCTCCCTTTGTGCCAAAATCCCCTAGCCTCTCCCTCTCCAACTTCTTTTCTCCAATTTCTTTAAAAGCCAAAACTTTTCTCCACTTTTTTCTTCTTGTGCCGATTTCTCTAAAAAGCTGAAGCATCCATAGTCTTTTCTTCTATTCATCCTATTTGAGAATTAGTTCTATACTTCCGGCATTTAAACCTTCCGTTGGCATTGCTGAATCCTCTCTCTAGTGTTAGCCGAATCTCCTATGCTAAGGTAAGTGTTGATTTTTGATTAGTTCTCATGATCTATTCCCGGTTTTTTTGAAAGGCAAAAGCCAAAAGCTAATAATTTAATGGTTTTATGATGGGCGGCAATTCGGGATTTGAAAGAAGCTTAGTCGACTAGATCTAAAAGTCGAAAATCATAAGTCTCCAATTTCAGGATTTTAAGGTAAGAAGATTTATTATTCAAATACATATAATTGGGTAGAACACATGCATGGCCGAATATAGGAGAGGCCTTAGTTTCGCATCTTTTCGGCTTTTTGAGCAAAGTTGTAGATCTGTTTAGCAAGCGTATCGACATCAATCAGGTGTGTAGATCTCTAACACACTACTAATAAATCTGTATGTATGTCCATTTATAAATGTTATGGGCTAAAAAGCCGAAATGAGGCTGTATAGACAGTCGAATGGAACCCTAAAAGGGTTAGGCAAGGATGCCAGGTACGTAAACATAGAACTCCCTATGTGTATCGAAAAATATATAAGTATGCATGATGTTTTCTTTATGTATGTATGCATGGGGTGGGAATGATGATATTAAAGGGGAAGTGTATGAAAGGTCACTTGGTGATCGGTGGTAGAAATCCCACATAATTTAAATGTAAGGTCACATGGTGATCGGTGGCTATGCCACGTTCAATGATTCCTAATTAATAGGAATAGGCAGTACGGCTGTCGTTTTGGTGTGTAGCGGATGGAGGGTTGATTGTAGAAATCCCTAAGGTGTGGTGGTTGCTACGGGATGGTGTGTAGAGGATGGAAACCTAAGATGGGTTGGGTTTATCATTATGTATTGCTTATCATGTGTTATGATTGTTACCTTTATGTATGGGCCAGGGCCCATAATGTGTTTGTGGGCTCAGGTCGATGTGTGCCTTGAGATTTATACACTGAGTTTTGGTGTCTCACGCTTTCCTTTTCTCTACTCTTCCAGATGAGTAGTAGATCGTGGACATGGGAGCCGAGACAGACTCGAGGGGCCATCAAGTTTTATTCCTACAAGTTATTTTCAGGATTTCTCTAAGTTTTATTTTAATTTTTATTTTGAATTATCAATGTAATAAGGCCCCATAGTTTTATCCAATTAAGTAGATTTCAATTACGACTTTATGACATGATTTATTTATACTTAGTAGAACAATACAAGGTTTTATTTTCAGAATATCACTTAAGAAATGTCTAATTACTCTACGACTTCCAAATCAACAAGGCAAAAGTTTTCAATGTACAAACCATGACATGCCAGATCAGGTCGAAAAGCATGGGCCGGGTTTGGGGTGTTGCACTAAAGCCGTGACTTTCTTTCTTCTTTCTCTTTCTTTTTTTCTTTCTTTCTTTCTTGTTTCATTTCGTTTTGCTTTGTTTCTTTTTCTATTTCTTTTGTCTTTTATTTATTTGTTTTATTATTATATAATATATTATACATGCTTAAATATTAAGGTTTCCTCATTTATAAGCCATGGTATAATTGCTTCTTTGGTCCCTTTAATTTTTCTTTAATTTATAATTCAACTTTCACCATTTATGCAATTTAGTCATTATACCTAATTACTCTTAATTCATGCGAATTTACCAAACCAAAACCTAATTAACCATACAACTAGCTTCATAAATATTTTTAATAAATATTTATGAGTCCAACTTACGATAACGAAGCCTCAGAAATGCACTTTCCGACACTCGTGACTATCGGGTCGTTACATCTACAAAATCCAAGAAATAGGTTCGAGAGTCCATTACGCACGAGGAAGGATTAACACCCTCGTCATGCCAAAAAATGGTACCTAATTGATTAATTGATGTCTTAGTCTCGAGACTTGAAAATTTGAAAAGAGTTTAAAACACGATCCCTTTTTGTTTTAAGGCATTACCTAACTAAAGTAATTTTCGCGAAAAGGGCTTATTTCAAGTTAATCGAGAAGAAAGGATCATGTCCTGTAACTTAGGACGCAATGCCTTAAATCCTCGAAAACGAAAACAAACACCAAAATCTTGTTTTTTATTTATTTTAAAGTAGATATTCGACTATCTCGATTTCAGAAAGAAGCCATATTCTGTAAGTTAAGAACATGACTTTTTTAATTCCAAAATAATGAACATTACCTTGATTTAAAGAAAAAATTTCTTTTTTATGCATCATGCAAAGACGAATGCAATATTTAAAGTAATGTGTATTTAGCTTATTTGGGCATAGTATAAAAACAGATAAGTACATTTAAACACAACTCATGACATTGTTATAACGAAATAAAATAAAAAGGGAAGCGTATAAAAAATAAAACGATGATGTATAAAAAATATAAAATGCCATACTAACAAATGATAATGATGTAACTACGATTGTGATAAAACGCCAATTTGTAATAACGATGGAAAAGATCATATTATAATTATTATTCTAATACTAATAATAAATAATCGAAGAAAGGTAAATAATAATAATGATAATAATAATAACAATAATAACGAGAACAACAAATGTGCAAATAAATAAAAATGTAAGCAATTTAATTTTTAAGTATGTGTAAAAAATAAAGAAGTAATAGATAAATAGATAATAAAATAGTAATAATAATAATAAAGGTACAAAGAAGAAAAAAAAATAAAGAAATAAATACTTGATAAAAGAAAATAAAGAAAAATTTTAATATTAAAAAAATGAAGGAATAACAAACAAATGAATAAATAAATTAAAATAAAAAAGTAAATAAATGAATAATATATAAATAAATAAGTAAATAAGTAAGCAAATGAATAAAATAAAATGAATAATAAATAAATAAAAAGAAACAGTTTACAAAAGGGTGAAAAAGAAAGGGCTAAATTGTAATTTAAATGAAATTAAAAGGATAAATCAGAATAAAATAAATAATAAAGGACTAAATGGTAACGCACGAAAAAGAGGAGGGACCAATTGGGAAATTATTTCCAGACTCTCAAACGCACTGTTCCATGAGGGACCAAAGTGAAACAAAACAAAAATTACGGGGTAAAATTAAAAAAAAAAAAGAAACAGACCTAAATTGAAATAGGCCATAAAAACAGAAGGACCGGGGTTGCAAATATCCCCCCAAAGAAAAACACACGGATCCTAAGGGTGGTTCGGGTCGGATCGTAGGGCCCCATTTTGAAACGACGTCGTTTTGGGGCATTTGGAGCCACTTCAAAACGACATCGTTTTGCTCAGTCTATATAAGTTAAAAATATAAAATAAAAATTCATTTCAGACAGTTTTTTTTTAAAAAAAATTTCTCTGTTTTTTTTCTCTCGTCTCTCTTTCATTCGGCCATAGGATTTGATGAGTCTTACGATGGCCACCGGTCACTGGCAACGGGCTCAGCTGTTCCCGGTGGCCAAAAAATGCAAAAAAGTCTTCCTTTTGGCCTTTTCGACTCCTTGAGTTCGAATCAGGGGTTAACTTTCCCAAAAAATGTCAAAAACATTAAAACCCCCCAAAAAACCCTTTGTTTTTCTGGGTTTTGAAAGCCTTTCCAACATAAAGGAGTCATCTTTCATCGAAGATGACGGACCTCGGCCACTCGCGGTGGCAAAACGCGAATCGTCAGGTAAGTTTTCCCTCTTTTCTATTTTATTTTTTTATATATATATAAAAAGATTCAAAAAAAATAAAAGAAAAAAAAATTCAATTTTGAAATGTTATATTCTGTTTGTTTTTTATTGCTTTTTATGTATCTATTTTTCTGTTTTAAGAAACAAAGTTCCTTACAATCTATTTATTCAGGCTTTTTGTAGCCGAATTACAATATTATTTATTTCTATCTTTTTAATGTTTTGTATCGTTTCTTGCGTGTTGTTGCTTCTTCTTCTTCTGTCCTTTTTTTTCTCTTTTTTGTAGGTGGTGGTTGGCGATGACGATGGCAGAAACGAAAGGCCTCGAGCGATGTGCTTGCGAAGGGATAGGAGCGGCGACAGCGCCAAGGGAAACTTAGGGTTTTAGGGTTTCTAAATTAGTTTAAGTTATGAGCTTGTTGGGCTTGTAACTTTGGGTTAGGGTTTGTATATTTGGGCTTGTTATTTAGGTATGATATTGTAACACCCCTAGACCCGGCCCAGACGCTATGGCCGAATTTGACGATGTCACATCAAAGGAAAATCCAAAACGACTTTGTTTAGCGAAAAACTTAGGTTTGAGGTTTAGATACCCAAAAACTCTCGAATCTTGTTAAGTTAAGATAAAAAGCGCATATTTTAATAAAACGTCCATGTGTTGAGTTATTTTGAAAATCATGTTTAATCTTAAGAAATTTTATTAAGTTCAATAAATAAACAGTAATAATAAAACCCATAAATAAAGTCAATTTGGAGTTACAAGGCCTTATTACAACCCAACAAAAATAAAGTGATTAAAATAATAGAGTTATACGAAATAAAGTAACAAACGTCTAAATCACTTGCAATGTGGCCATCTCTGAGTCCCCTTCCACGTCGAACCGTCTACTGTGCATCATCTGAAACATTAAATAAAAGGGTGTGAGTTTCACAACTCAGTGTGCACAACCCTTGGCATTCAATACAATACACAATTATCACATTAGGCCTAAGCCCTATCACAATCGGTGGTCTTGGGCCTTAACCCATAATGACCTCATATCATTTCATATAGAAACAAGGTTATGCAAAACCCTTCCAAAATCCATCCGCTACACACCATTTCCCTTCCAACCTTATGCACCTGTGAGGATTTCTAAATCGACCCACCCTTCCGCTACACTCCAAAGGTAGCACCAACAGCGACACTACTCAACGTTGCAGCAAAGCTGCTAATCATATAATGGGCTTAAAGCCACCGGTGGATCCACGGTCGTCAAGCGACTATGCGATCCTCAAATTTTTCCTCTGTACCATGATTTCCCACCCATATGCTTCCTAAACAGATTATCGTATGAAAGCAGCAAGCACATAAGTAACATCCATAAAACTCATATTCATCACATAGGGTTATTCTAATCATTCTACCCTACAGGGGCATTTTCGTAATTTTACCCTTCAGGGGTATCCTCGTAATTTCTTGCTTGTCGGGTTTTAGCTATGAACTTTGGCCTATCAACAAGTCCTCGCGGCTAAAATGAGCAGACATTATGCACCAGGTAGGATACCCGAGAAGAGGAGGTGGGCCACTAGGACCGCTTAAGTACCAAGCTCTCCCTAGATCCAATCCTAGACATGCATATGTCCATTGCCACACCTTAACCTATCGACTTGTCCACAGACATGTTTGATTATTACAAGAGTTTTATGTTATTCAAGAGTTTGTCAAACTAGGCTTAGAGTCCACTAAACCCTAACATATATTTCTAAAATCTCTTAAGGCCCATTAAGCCCATTTCATGTCATATAGCCCATTAAACCAATTTCATGCTCTTATAGCCCATTGGGCTCAATTACGATCCAATCATACAACTGTTCATGCCAATTCATTATTCATGCTCACATATCAACCATTGCCGTTTGGGCCCACAAGTTCGGCAGACCCATTTAGCCACTTTTGGCTTTTCGACTTTTCAGCTTTCTAGTGTTGCCGATATCGTGTGTGTAGTGTTTGTACACACCTCGTAACCACGAGTGCTGCAAACCCCTTAATCACCAACCTACAATTGACATCACTTAATGATTAATCATGGCTTAATACACACTTTATCAGAAACCGAAACCTTACCGTAACCTTACCGTGTGCCACACGTTCTAGTAGCCCTTCCTTTGCTACTATTTGTGATTATCCTCTAGATCTGCACCCAAACATATATCGTCAAAATCAAGTGACCCATATTCCTCATAAGTCACCCCTATAAGCCATATTACATTCGGTCATTTACTAAACCACAATCGAGACGAGTGCACTTACCTCTTGCTAACGACCCTTACCTACCACGTTTGTGATCTCTGAATCTTACCCTTGTTAATACAAAGTTAACGACAAGGAGAGGTTAGATAGCCCTTCGGCTTTTAACAAAACTCACTTAGAAGATTGACTAAATACTTACTGAAAACCCTCCTTTGATCCTACGGCCTAGATAACTACCGACAAGATTCGACTTTTAAACTTGACCAAAAGTGGGTAACAATCGATTGTGATGAATGAGAAATAACTAAGAATTGGCACAAGTAGGGCTATATGATATAAAGGTGTATTCGGCTTTCAGAGAAAGAAAAAGAACACAACATTAATAGGAATTTTTGGCAAAAAGAATGATGGGTTTTTTTTTTTCAGCAAATGGAAGAATTCGGCTGAAGGGGAGAAAACAAAATATCCAAGAACCTTTCAAAGGGATTCAGCACCCTCATTTTGTAGCTAACAGCTGAAACTCCCTTCCCTCAGAGTCCCATTCGGCACCATCACATCCACACTTCTCATCTCCTAACTTTTCTCTCTGATAATCCCTCCATTTCATCCTAATTTTCCTCTTCTATTAGCTCACAAGACCAAGTCAAACACTCCAACAAAAGATTTCCATTTCAACCCAACTCTGGCCGTCCATTATGAAAAATAAGCACTCCCAAAATGCCTTACCTCTGCTCGAAACTTGGACCTCTTCACGCCACCTTATAGCTTCCCAAGTGACACCATCTTGCCACTGGACCACAGGCCCACTTGTGTCCTATTTTCCTTTTATCCTGCTTAAGAGGCCTAAAGCCTGAGACTAGGGTCCACTAAGGCAAAAATTAACTTTTTCCCTATGGTTTTCCCTATCCTTAAGACTTCAAATAAACCCAATAATACCACAAAATTAATATTCTAAGTGCTACTCATACATACCAACTTAGTGCACAAAAATTAGGGTTTCGAGATTTTAAGGCGTTACAAATATTTTGTAAATGGACTGGATTGTTATTTTTTGTTTTTATTTTGTTTGGTTTGTTTTTATTCGGGCCGAATAAAATTGGTTCGTTATAACTGCCCTTCATCGCTCGTTGACGTGTAATGAGAATGGAGTAAAGACTTTAAGAAGGGCCAATTTTGTCTGGTCTTGCCGAATCTCATTTTCAAGTAGCCTTATTCTAACCCACTGTAACATCAGGGGTATATGAATTGTAGTTTCAATCTACCCCATTGCAATTTTAGAGAGATAAGATTCGCTATGATAGATTTAATCTGACCTACTGCAACTTTAGAGGTATAGGATTTAGTTTCAATCTACTCCGCTGTAACTTCAGGGAGATAAGATTTGTAACGTGTAGCTTTAATCTGTTCCATTGCAACTTTATGGAAATAAAATTAGCTACTTTCAATATGCTCTACTGCAACTTCATGGAGATAAGATTTGTAGCTTTAATTTGCTCCATTGCAACTTCAGGGAGATAAGATTCGCCACAGTGACTTCAATCCGTCCCACTGCAACTTCAGGGGTATAGGATTATGGTTTCACTGATCTGTTACACGTTCTCTGGGAACATGACCTGTAAAATCCATTTCATGAGCCTATATTTATGCCAAGTGATTAGGATGTTATGATCAGAATTAGTCAAATGCTCCTAACTAGATATATATGAATGATATTTGTGTGAATGCAAAATGCTGTTTTTTTTAAGAATGGTGCCCTTTTAGTACTTAAGTTAACATTGCTCGTTGTTCGTCAAGGTTCCATCACTAATGTGTTACCCTGCCTTTTTATTCAAATCTGGTATCTTTAACAAAAAACCCGAAGAAGTAATCACAATTTGTACTATTCGTTCCCAAATATGTCCAACCCTTAGATTTGGTTAGTTCTAACTAGTGGTCCAGTTTCAGGTCCTTGTACTATTTAGAAAATCTTTCAGAGCAATATGCATAAATCCTTTTACTTGAATATTATTAGTCCATTAACTGTTATTTCAATGAAAAATGCTTGAAAAACTTTGTAACAATGGACAAGATTGAAATTTATTAGGAGCAGAACTCGAAATGAATAGATTAATAAAAAATAGCAAACGTTGCTAAAATACAAAATGAGTAAGATGAAAATAGTTACAGCTGAGCTGTCGGATCAATAGGTGATTTATCGCATTTTACAAAATCACTTCCTCTACATGTTATTTACAACCCAACCTAGATGCAGATACAGAGTACAGAATTATCATACATATTCAAAGTAGAAATTAAACGTGACATAGCTTTACATACACAACATAATAAATACGAACCACATACTTATTATATGTGTACAAATTTATTACTCATTTGACATTTCTATTACTTTTACAGATAGCATATTTTGTATCAACAAAAGTCCAGATTTCATGTCTTATAAAGTATTTAGTCTCATATCGACCCTACGGAAGGCCCACGGTTGTTCGGGACGATGTGTACGGCCATAGGGAAAAAATCTAAATGTTGGGCCCACATGGCCCAAATAGCCTAACCTGTGTGGTCCACACAGTCCAAAATAGCCTAGATCGTGTGCAACACACGGCCTACCACATGACCTGGCACACGACCGTGTGATGTTGACAGTGCCCAATTTCGACTTTCGCGTTCGCTATTTTTCAAGTTTCTTGTTACACACCTTGACTGATTCTGATGCGAAAACACCCGCAAGACTTTCCGAACCACTTAACGAACAACAACACAGTGAAAATTAATCTGTTGGAAGAACACCAATCATCTCATGACTCTCCACTTACTGAAGAACGACCAGTAAGAGAGTGAAAAGCAAAATTGCAGTAAGGGAAAAAACCAAAATTAAGAATAAAAATTAAATGGCAGCCCAACAATGATGGAAAAACTAAAGAGTAGGAATAACAGAAGAAAAGCAAGGCAAAAGCAAAATTGAAATCAATAGCACGGTAGAAACATGACGCAATTGAGGGAATGATGAAACCAAATCGAAAAAAAAAAAAAAAAACCAAAAAGAAAGGCAACGTGGGAAAGAAAACAAATATTAAATCAAAATATTATTTGCTTTGAAACAAAAAGATAACTATCAAGATACATTCCTAAAAACAAGGTCAGCCATCTATACCCACAATTAATCAGATATTAACTAAGGAATTTAAATTAAATTTAAACTCATCATTAATTTGACAAAACATATAATATTTCTACATGCTCGCAAAAATAATTTAAACCCAAGACCTCAAAGACACACTTAAAGCACTAGGCCACTGAAGCAAATTCTTATTTTATGATAAAATTTAACAAATCCAAATTCATATTTTTGGGACGTTACAAACCCTAAACTCAAATTATAAACCCCGAACTTAAACCTTGAACCCTAAACGTGTTTTGGGTTCGGAGTAAAAAGTAACAAAATTATGTATCAATAACATGAAAATTTTTCTTGAAATATAATTAAATAATTGAAAATAGACCATGGATGATGTAATGGGAAGGGTCCATGAAAATTTTCTCTTAAAATAACTACAAATTACTATCATGTTTAAGATTCACCTGCATTATATAAAAAAAAATTACTTCCTTTAATTTAAAAATAAGGTATAATGATTTATTTGGCCTTTCATCTTTATAAAAAAAAGTCATTTTATTCCCCATTTAGTTTTTTTAGCCTCTTTTAGCTCTTATTCTTGCATTGTTTGTCAAATTACCCTAAAATGGATGAAAAAGTTAACATTTGTTAACTTTGCTGACGCACACGTTCAATTAATTAATTTTTAAAATTTAAGAATTCAAAAAATTATTTAAAAAAATAAAAATGACTAAATTATTAACAATATTAAATTTTTTATATTTTTAATTTTTTTTAAAATGAATTAATTGCTAGCGTGTTATATACACGTGAACTACCCTGTGGATGCCACATCTGCAAAGTTAACAAACATTAACTTTTCCATCCAATTTGAGGTGATTTGACAAACAATAGAAGTTTAAGGACTAAAAGAGGTGAAAAATTAAATGGAGGAATAATATTTTTTTATAAGTTGGATGCCAAATAAGTCGGATGCCAAATAAGTCATTATACCTAAAAAAAAATCCACTTTTATAAATTTTTTGTGCAATTAATGTTTTAATAATTTAACTTTTTAATTTATCAATATAATTATATTTTTTATGTGGTTAAAATTTCTAATAGATTTAATAATTCTATCATAAGATATTAGTATATATATAGCAGTTAAATGTCTTTACATGGAAACAATCAGTTAAATATTTTTATTTTCTCAAATTTGACATTATAATATATATTATAGTCGAATTAATATTTCACATAATAATTTATTTGACATTTCAACTTAAAAAATTTATTTTAGCTCTCCATTTTATTTTTTATTTTTTATCCTTTAAACTTACATTATTTGTCAAATTACCCCTAAAACAGATATAAAAATTAACGTTTGTTAACTTTGCTGACGTGGCATGCATGTGGATGCCATGCTAACAACTAATTATTTTTTAAAATTTTAAAAATTCAAAAAAAATTATAAAAATTATTTTATTTTTTAAAAATTAAAAATTATTAAAAAAGTATAAAAGTTAAAAAAATATTTTGAAACTTTTAAAAGGATAATTGTTTGCTAACGTGACAAACACACGACAATTTATGTGCATACCATGCCAACAAAGTTAACAAACATTAAAATTTTCATCCATTTTGGGATGATTTGACAAATAATACAAATTTAAAAATTAAAAGACGAAAAAATTAAATAAAGAGCTAAAATAATTTTTTTTACAAATTTAAAAAGGCAAAAAAATTATTACACCTTAATATATTAACAATTTAACATTTAATTTAGAATTATAAGTATACTTTCCATACATTAAAAATATCAAATCAATATGACATTTTTATTTATTTTTCAATAATATGATATTTTTATTATATCTATAAGAAATACTGTTTTTATCGATGTATAAACACTCTATCTAATTAGAACACAACTCAAATAATTCATGCATTACCGAATTTAAAAATTATATAATAAATAGCATATTAAGTCTTAATTTAATTAGTATGAATATTATTGTTAATATAGAAGGATGTAATTTCAAGTGCGTTAAAAAGCATTATCCTCTTATGGGTTGAGGAGAAACTATAAAAAATTTTAAGTATTGTGTAAAAAAAAAATAATATAATCAAAACCAAATTATTAAAAAGAAAAAGCATGTAGCGTAAAGAAGTTAATTACACAAACATAAAATATAGTCACGAATGGGACTTGAGTCTCAAAGATAAACTCTTGAAATTTTGACAACTCATATTAACATTTTATTAATTTTATTAATGTGATTAATTTATTTTATCTTTTATTAATTTAAAATATTAGATTGAATTAGCATTGTGAGTTAACTTGATATAATTTAATTAAAAAAATAAAAATTATTATAAAATATTGATGTATTAAAAAAAATTCTAATTATTTAAATTTTTTGAGTAAATTAATTATTTAAAAATTAAATTGCTTATATAATAATAGAAATATTAATATAAATGAGTATGTTCAAGTGTGAGCTTTAAAATTTTTTGATTACGTGTTCAAATTATAAATTGTTTATTTTATATAATTTTTTTCTTCACTTATAATATCTATATTACATATTAAGAGTTTGATTTAAGGTGTAACTCCTTGATTTGTGTAACTCACTAATCGAATCTTAACTTAATTGTGAAATTATTAAAATCTCATTAATTTTATAAAAAATAAATATTACTTTAAACGTATTTATATTTTGTAAATGTAGAACATATGATGAAAATCATAAGATTTAAGCATTTTATCAACCATATTTAATTTTTATATCAATTTTATGAATTTACTAAATAATTTTTATCAAAGTTGTAAGTGTGCTATTGAATTAAATTTTAATGTCTTTCAAGTATCATATATTAAGGGTGTAACTGAGTCAAGTTAAGCCCGAATATTGTCAAGCTCGAGTCCGAGTTCGATTTCGATTCGAAATTTGGCTCAAGCTCGATCAAACTTCTGCTTTTATACTTGAGCTCAGCTCAATATATGATCGAGCTACTTGAGCTTGATTAATAATGTTTACCAATTTTTCTACTTGAGCTCGAGCTTGGCTCAATGACTACATGTAAAGTTAATAATATATATTAGGGGCATTAACATAATTTAAAATATAAAAATATAAAAAGTTCGATAAAATTTACAACCCGTTCGAATCAAGTGTTACTAAGCTCGAATTTGACTAGACCAATAACTTGAGCTACTCCAAATCAACTTAATAATTATTGAATCAAATTTAAAATTTTCTTAATCAAACTTAAATAATTTACAAACACCAATATCTCATTCCTACCTATCTTGTATATACTTTCCACCGCACGCCATCGGTGAATACCAAGTACCAACCTCAAAAGAACAAGTTACAAAAATATCCAAACGGTCATATAAATAGAACCCACTTGACCGTTGAAGACGAGCACCACAACTCAACTGAGCGCGTCTAGAATACTTTAACTGTCCGTTAAATTTCTAAGTAATCCATCGGCAATACCGTCTTGGTTTTGCCACGTCACATGACTACAGACACTTCGCATGAAAATAATATTTTTTTTTTATAATTCGCCTAATTTTATCTAATTTTTATTAAAATTTAGGTAGCATTTGATAAATTTTCATGTTATGATTTTAACGAAATGTAAAACTTTGAAGTGTAATTACTAGGAAAGTGATTAGTAGAAAAGTTAATTTACAACTTTTGACATACATGAGAAAGTATTTATTAAAATTCAAAAAAAATTACATTATCACATAATTCACTAAGTACTTTCTTAAGAATATAATAATAATTTATGGATTTATCCTTATTAAACAAAAGATACCTTTATTAAACAAAAGATAATATTTACATATTCAATTTTTATAATAAATATTTTTCTTTAACAAATATTTGGATTGAATATTTAATAATAAATTTTAATTGATGTTTTTTAAAAAAATTAATTTATAATGTTAATTAAGAGTAAATTCTTACAAATTTGTCCTAAATATATTTTGTAAATATAATAATGCACATATTAAATCATGTATATAAAACTTGTTTTGGAATAAATTAAAAAAAATTATGTATATATAATACTTGCGAAGAATTTGTTGAAGCAATAAAAAAAATCAAAAGACAAGGAAGAAGGCAATAAGTTTTTTCATTTTATACGCTTGTTAATAGGCTAGTACCTTAAAACAATAGAAAATACGGTTAATTTTATCTTAATATCTCTTTTGATTTTCTAATTTGGGAAAGTAACTTTCCCACATTTAATCATGAGAATCACATTGTCATGTTCATGAGAAAGTAACTTCCAAAGGAATGATAGATTTCAAGGAAAGCAAATAACATTTGACATACCGTTGAAATAACTTTCCAACTTATTAAAAAGCAGCTATTTTTCATTAAACCAAACCCTATCTTAGGGTAAAGTATAAAAATGGTCACCAAACTATTAATTTTGTTCTATTTTGGTCACTTAACTATTAATTTTTCGATTTAGTCACTAAATTTTTTAAAATTAAATATTTTAGTCACTCTCACATTAGTTGTCGTTAGATGAGTGATGAAAAACTAACATGAACTTTTTTATTAGTCTAATAACAAATTTAACACTCTTATGTTTACACATTTTATTAATTAAATCTAAAATATAAAAAAATCAACAAATTTATCCCTCAACATTTAAAAAATGGAATATTTTTAAAAAAAATTGTAAATGTTGACGGTTTTTATATCCAAATTTTTAATATTGTTTAAAAAAATTGCTAGCTATTTTAGCCAATCAAATAGCGCCATGTTTGACATTTTAATAAAATATATAAAATTTATTTATATGTTTTATTATCTTATCAATAATTATTATTTTACAAAAAAAATATTTTTGATATTATCTTTATTACTATCTTATCTACAATCTAAAATATGAATATTAATTTAAAAAAAATTAGTAAAAATTAAGGTAAATAAATTATATAATTCCTACTATATAAAAGCGTTATGAAACATGTTCAATTATACGAAAATATATAAAAAAAAAAATTCATTCATTGGTTCAAAAAACCAATTCATTCATACTTGATTTATCGTTTTTTTTTTGTCGTTAAACATTCCATTTTGTAATTTCATTTAAAAAACAAACAAACATAGACTTACATGACCATCACCCACTTGTACAAACACAAATCAATAAAACATGCAAAGAACATGTATCATACTCGTGGTAGCAACATTGAGATTAAACAGTACTCTTAATCTTATATCTACCAGAGTATACAAACATACCAACCTATAATGGTAGAGTTGGGTAGACCATCTTTATCCAAGATGTTAACTAGAGAGAATGGGGTTGATTCATTTAATTCATAAAACACATTCCCTCCTTAAATGGCTTAGCAATCCAATCAGCAACTTTGTTAGTTGTTTTATCAATTTTTTCTAAACACTAGCTCCTCAAAATAATTGCTCAGTTCCTCAACATCTTTCTTCATTGGTGCTAGTCTCCATTACTCACATTTATTCAGCACCTTCAACTTCTCAATCAGTACAACATAATCAGATTGAACAATCACCTTATTAAACTCCTTATTCTTAGCCATTATCATCCCTTCAACCACTACTTTAGCTTCAGCTTTGAGACAACTCATAACCTCAACACTTTTTCCCACCCCAACAACTAGACATCCTTTACAATCTCTAAATACCACCCCAATCCTAACTCTCATTATAACATATCGCCTAACACACCTTCATGTCCAAATGTGATTAGGACACGAAGTGACCCTTGAGTGAGAATGGTATAAGAAAGAAATTAAGTGTGGAAATCCTCTAAAACTTTAGCGAGTCTCTAAGTATTGCAACAGGCGAAGTGGTATTCACCCAAGCATCCCTATGGCAAAAAGTCGTGTGCTCAAGATGAAAAGCATTATGTGCTAGACTAACCCGACTTGTTGAAAAGAGTATACAAATGGGTCAATTGGTATCGTACATGTTAAGTTACAAGGTAAGTCGGTTGGGAACTAACCAAACGGAATTCATAATAGTCAAGGAGAAGGGAAATACTCGATTAGTTTTCTTGAAAGTTGTATATATTTAATAAGACAAGTTAGTGGTGATGTGACTTTCACCAAGTCCCAATTAAGGCATGAGTTATTTTTATAAGCCTTCAAATCTGAATAGGGGGAGTTCTCTTCTTTTCTTTTCTCTCCTAGAAATTTAAATTTGAAACTAAGAGAGAACAGAAGTATCCTTCTAAGTCGGGCCTGAAACTTTAAATCTCACTAGGAAGTTCTCCATGCCAAGGTAAGTTCTATGGCTCGAAGTACATATGTATGAGTGAGCAATAATGTAGGGCCTTATTTTTTAGAGGGGTTGTCTAGGTTTGAAATAAAGGTAAAAGGATCTTTAAACAAATTGTTAATAGTGACCATCTCTTTTATAAGAAGTGGCTACTGTAATACATGGGAAGATCTTAACTCTGAGTCATAAGCCACAGTTCAAGGATGATTAGGTGAGTACTTCATGAACTCCTTATGAACACTTTGAGTGTTTCTATTTATCTGTTACATGTATGTTTATATGCTTATTTCGTCTATGATAAATGGCCTTCTGTGCAATGAAAATGTAAATGATGCATGTGTGATATGCTATCTCTGTGAAAGATCTAAACCCAAACCCAACTAATCCAAACCCAAACCCAAACTAGACTCTCATTTATTTTCGGTCTCAAAGCCTTATAATTAGGGACCCATTTATCCTTCCATATATTCACCCCATTCTCTCCTATAATTTGCCATCTCATTTCATCCTCAATTAAAATTCTCCCTTCTAATAAACATGACCATATCTAGGAAGCTTTCGTACCTTTTCTAGCCTCCATGATAGAAGTATTTGCAAAATATATACCCTTGAAAAGCTTAGCCCATAAAGCTTCAAATTTTTGAACCAATATCCAAATTTTTTTTGCAAGAAGAGCCCTATTCATCAGCTGCATATCTCTAAACCCAAACCCGCCCTTTCCTTTTTAAGTTGTAAAATTTTCCCAACTAATCCAGTGTAGTTTCTTCTTCTATTCCTTTTGTCCCCCCAAAAAATCTCATCACCATAGCATTTATTTCCTTTCACACCTTTTTCAGAAATAGAACACATTGCATAGTGTACATAAGCATTGCACATGCAACAACTATAACACCCCTAACTCGTACCCGTTGCCAGAATAGGGTTACAGAGCATTACCGTACAAACGGAACATTAGAACATACACTTTATACATTAATATAATCATATCATAAATCATTCATTCACATACATATCGTCCCTAAATCGAGCCCTTGATGTAACAACCCATTTTTAGTGAAATCGAAACAGTGGTTTCAAGAAAGAAAATTTATTTTAATATTATTGCATGGTTCTATTATAATAGGAATTTTATATGAAAAGTCTGATAAGAAATTTTTATCGATTATGTGCTTAATTACATAAAGGACCAAATTGGATAGAAAGCAAAAGTTGAATTCTAATAGTTAGAAGGATCAAATAGCTATGGAATTCAAAACTTGAGGTCCTTATATGATAATTAGACCATTAAGAAAAGTTAGTAGATATTTTTGGTGATTCATCCATGGAAAAATAAAAAAGGCTAAGAACTAAATTCGAAATCAAAATAATTAAAGGATGATAAATAATAAAAAAGAAATAATATCATTATATATCATCTTCATCCTCAAAAATTATATGGAAACCCTAGGAGAGAGAAAGGAAACTAATCAAGCTTAATTAGGTATGTTTTCTTGTCCCGTTTTTAGTAATTTTTATATTTTTGAGATCGGGATAATTTAATCTATCTATTTTGGGGATTAATTTGCAAAGCTATCAAAGTATAGAAATTTTTCCATGGATGAATATGCTGAAATTTTGAAATTTATGGTAGAAAATGAAAGGTTGCTGATAGATATTTTACGAAGAGAATTTTGATGAAATCATGATTTAGGGACTAAATTGAAAAGTGGTAAAATCCATGGAAAAATTCTGAATTTTGTGAAATACAAGTGCTGTAAATGTTATATGAAAATTTTGCTTAGGCTTGGAATAAGGATTAAATTGCATGAATTTCATTTTTCGAGCCTAGGGATGAAATTGGAATTTATGAAAAGTATAGGGGTAAAATGGTAATTTTTCCAAGGGTGTAAATTGAATTCAATTGAATATAAACTGTAATAAATTGATGATCAAATTCATTTATATAGATCCAGATAACTCAAATTCGAAGCTAGATCAAGGAAAAGAAAAAAAATGTAGATTAGTAGATTTTCATACACAAACGAGTATCGAGGTAAGTTCGTGAACCCAAATTGTGTTTATTTTCATGCTTAAATTGAATGTGGTATATGATTGTATGAATTATATAAATGTTATAAATAAATGAAATAATCACATATTCAATCAAATCCAGAAAATGTTAAGCTCCGTTTGAAATAATGAAATTCGATGGATAAATGTGATTTCCCATATTACATGTGGTCTTGCATATGTTGCGGATAGAATATAGCTCAGACGAGCAATCCTGTTAAAGCCCTTTTGAGCATCCTGTTAAATATTTCTTGCGAGCATCATGATCGGTAATGATTTTACATGTGTTGCGCACTACCGCAGCTCTGTGTGAGCGTCCTATTACATGATTCGATTGGTTTTGATCCAGCATATAATGCGGACACAAACGTAGCTCAACGTGAGCGTCCTGGTATAGACTCTTATGGGCTTCCTCACATGGCTCGCTTGAAATCCCTGTTACCTTATTTGTTGCTCCCTGATATTAACTCTTCGGAGTTATCTGTTAAGCTCTATGAGCACTCTGAATAAAACTCTTATGAGATTTCTGTTTAGCCCAGATAAGTGTCCTGTTTCTTGGCTTATCTGAGCATCATGATATCTGGCTCGAGAGTGTGCTCCCTGATTAAGTACCCATTAGGGTACCCCTGATTATGATTTGTTGGTTTATAATTTAGTACACCATGAGTGTATTACCTGAGTATCCATCTAAATTCCAATGATTCAACGGATAAATTCCTAAAATGAGAAACTATGAGATTAAATGAATTAGATCCTAAATGTTTCCAAAATATTTGAAAGTTTGTATCTAACACCCCTAACCCGTATCCATCGCTGGAACAGGGTTTTAGAGTGTTACCGAAACATTCAGAACATTTATCAATTAATTTAGGCAAGTTACTAATCATTCACCGAGATCATTCGTAACGTCCTTTAGATGGACCCTCGAGGCTCAATACGAGCATTAAAATCGATTCGGGACTTAATCGAAAACTCTAAGAATTTTTCGTGACATTTAAAAAATTTTCCAAGGTACAAGTCTAACACGCCCGTGTGGTCCAAGGGACACGCCCGTGTGACCCTTAGACACGTCCGTGCCTTAGACCGTGTCCGATTTAGGTAGCTTACTGACTTATGCCACACGGCCATGCCACACGCCCGTGTGCTAAGCCGTGTGGTTAATTAATTCAATTTGAATTAGGTGCAAGTTTCACATGGCCAAGACACATGCGCGTGTTCAAGGCCGTGTCTTCCACACGACTGAGACACCCGCCCATGTCTCTGCCCGTGTGCTCAATTCTAAGCATTTTGTTTTCTCAAATTTAAGGTGCAGGGGACACGGCCAAACCACACGCCCATGGGGTAGGCCTTGTATCACACACGGTCTAGACACACACCCATGTGTCTGCCCGTGAGGACAAAATAAAGCCATTTCCTAGCCTCACTTGTCACCCAAATTTACCATTTTCCTACCCGAAAACATACCAAGTACAATCCAACCAGTCTAAGCATTCAAATAAGCAAATTTCATCATTCAACATGGCCTATCATTGCATGCATACCTGTTTACTATCTTACCTTGGTTCAATTCATGTATTAAACATGATTTGATCAACTACTTAACATATACATATGGTTACCATAGTATAACATTACAAGTATTTCAAAATAACCATTACTAGCCTTTCCAATGGCTAAATTATAAGCATCATTTACATTTACATGCCAATATGGCCAACATATCCTATACATGCCATTACAACCATAATTGATTTACCATATTGTACCGTCATGGGCCGATGGATAGTGTGAGTGATCTCCTCTGAGCTTCCAATTTACTATAAAACAGGGAAATAAAACTAAGTAAACATTACATGCTTAGTAAGTTCGTATAACGTGGTACTTAACTTACCATTCATTTTATTTTGGGTTAACTATGTAAGGCACATTCATTCAATTTGACCTCAAGCCTTACACATATCCTCATTGCCATTGTTAGTCATATATTCCATAATAACATCAAAACATGTTTGGGCTCAACAATAATCAAGTTTCTAGGCACATATGTTTTCCACAACATGTATTCATTTAACATGTATAAATCATCTCTTTATATTACAAATATAATTTCATAATAGTTCATCCTGAGTTCAGATTATTTCATATTAGAACTTTTCTCGTATTACTCGAAATATCAATGTCACACGAGTAATAGTACACTCAAAGTATACAAGTCTATAATCAAGGATGGACATATTCATCAATCAAATTCTGAGTACAAATATCATCATCTCATATTTCCATATATCAATTATCACATATCATCATTTTCATGTATATCAGGTAGATACATGTGATAACTCATTTCTTATTCATAATCTTCTCATGTCAAGAGTTTTACCCGTTGAATTTATTTGGAATATCAATGGATACATCGGTAGTACACTCGAGGTGTACAAATTAGAATCCGTCAATTCATACTCACTAGTACCTTGTAGGTACACTCTCGAGCTACATATCATACAGCAGAATTACCTGTCTAAGCTAAATTCTAACTGTAACATATACTGTAAGGGCTTTGTCGGATTACCAGTCCAGGCTAAATCCTTTATTTGACAAAGAATTCCCTATAGAGTCTGATCTGGATTACCGGTCTAGGCTAAATCCACTCAATTAGGATTACCAGTCCAGGCTAAATCCTAATTGAAACATATACTCGAGAGGCTCATTTCGGATTATCCATCTAGGCTAAATCCATTCTGCAACACATGCAGTTTTATCAGGGAAATCACATTTATCCATCGACTTCCATTTATTCAAACGGGATTTAACATTTATCAGGCAATTTTCGAGTATGTTCAATCTCATAAATTTATGCATTTATACAATTCAAGTGTTCACATTCAATTCAAGTAAAAAAAATATTTTTATCATATATCGAGAATTATTACTGATCGGGCACATTTCATTTATCGGACTTTGATGAATATGTGATCATTTCACATAGGCATTTATACAATTCACAAGAACAAAATTTTATTCAAGCATAAAAATATATAAACAATTTAGTTGTACGAACTTACCTCGACAAATGTTCGTATACATAAATCTACTAATCCGACATTTTCCTCTTTCCTCGTTCTAGCTCAGAATTTGATCTATCCATATCTATATGAGTAGATTTAACATCAATTTATCATATTTTACATTCATGTGGACTAAATTTTCATTCTAGGAAAAATTACTATTTTGCCCCTAACTTTTCCATAAATTCCATTTTCATCCCTAGGCTCGGAATATGAAACTTGTGAAACTTTCTCTCTATTCCAAGCCTAGCCAAAGCCCCATTACAAAATTTACAGCACATGTGTTCATAAAATTTTAGAATTTTTTCTTCAATTTCATAAGTTTACATTTTAGTCACTAAATCATGTTTTCATCAAAAATCACTTTGTAAAAGTGATTTATCTATCAATAATATTTCATTTTCTACCATAAATTTCTAATTTCCAGCATATAAATATCCATGACCAATTTTCATACTTTGATAACTTTTCAAATTAATCCCTCAAATAGAGAGATTAAGCTATCCTGATTCCAAAAATATCAAAATTACTAAAAACATGACAAAGAAACTTACCCAAATTGGCCATGAAAGTCTCTTCTCTCTCTCTTAGGGTTTCCATGTTTTATTTTGGGGAAGAAGATGAGAAAATAAGATGATTTCTATTTTATCATCTTTTAATTAATTAAAAATTTCACTTTCCAATTTAGTCCCTAGCCTTTTTTCTCATTTTCCATGGATGAATCACCAAGAAAAATCTACATACTTTTCTTAATGGTCTAATTACCATATAAGAACCTTAAGTTTTAAATTCCATAGCTATTTAATCCTTACAGATACTAGAATTCAACTTTTGCATTTTATGCGATTTAGTCCTTATCGTAATTAAGCACTCAATCGATAAAATTTTCGTACCAAAATTTTCACATGTCATATCTATCATAATATGAACCATATAATAAAATAAAAATAAATTTTATTTTCGGCTCAGATTTGTGGTCCCAAAACTACTGTTCCGATTTCACCGAAATTTGGGTTGTTACAACTCTTCCTTCTTAAGAAATTTTCGTCCTAAAAAATTTTACCAGTAAAGTGATTCAGACATTACTCTCTCTCATAGTTTCCTCCAATTCCTAAGTAGCTCCCTTTATATCATGTCACTGTCAGAAACTTTTACTAAAGTTACCTTTTTATTTCTCAGATTTTCTCTCCAAGCACCAGAATTTCAAATCAATCTCTTACTGTAAGTCGTGTCAGGCTAAATTTAACATTTATCAAAGTAATAACTGATGATAGGTCCGATCAATACTGTCATAATACATATACTTATAAAAACACTGTGAATTCTGTAAATCTCTGATAATAATACTAATCAGTATGCAACAGGTCTAATTCATTTCATTTCAAATCCACATCAGATTTCTGATGATCAAATACTGCTTTTAAACTGTTTCAGGTCATTTTCATCTTTCTTCGATCTTAAAGAATCAAACCTACTACGTGTATCCTTTCTCACTGAACTCCGTCCAAAACATCAGAGTTTTACATTTGTGACCATATAAAACCTCATACAGTATAATTTTGTACTTGACTGTCAACTATTATAATAAGCAAATTCAACCCAAGGCAAATACTTTTCTCAGTTACCTTCAAATTCAAGTACACAACATCGAAGTATATCTTCCAAAATCTGAATTATATGTTCAGATTGATCAATCTTCTAAGGATGAAATACCTTACTAAAATGTAACCATGTACCCAAAGTTTCTTGTAACTTGTTTCAAAATCAGAATATGGACTGTAGATCTCTATCAGAAATAACAGAAACTAGCACATCATATAATCTAAAAATCTCAAAAACAAATCATTCAAACAATCTACCAAGTGGGAAATCCACTCATACTAGGACGGAATGTGTAGGCTTTATCAAATAATTGACAATTACTCAAATAGTATCTTTCTTTTCATAGACAGGGAGAATTTTGATATAAAATTCATAGTAACTATGTTCCATTTCCATTTCAGTATTTTCACTGATTATAACCATCTTGAAAGCATCATCTCTATCTTGCTGATACATCCAACATTTAAATATAGATTCATAAATACCACCTTTCATTCTGAGCTACTAATACATTTTTTTTTCAAATCATTATGCATTTTATCATTCCCCAGATAAACAGACATAGTACCACTGTGATCATTCATGTAAAATTTTCAGTGCAAGCTCTAATTTCTTCAATACACAGACTCTGTCTTTGAATAACAGAAATTTACCTAATCTATTCTGAAATTTTGAATCAGAAATTATTTCACACAGTATTCATTAAACCTACAACTCATTATCACATTTCTAGGTTTCACTAATTTGTTGTAGAAACATCAGTTTTTCTCCATACTCAGTTAAGATTGAGCTATTATCAGACAATCATAGTCAGTATCTATGGCTTGCAAAGTAAACAGAGATTTTCTACATCAGAACATATGTAAACTACCTTCGTTCTTTCCAAGTGATATGCAATTATCAAATCACAATCTTTCAATCTTTCAAACCACATACACTATCTCAGATTCAAATCTTTTAGCAACTTCAAATACTTCAAACTTTTATAATCGGTGAATATATGACATTTTTCACCAAACAACAAATGTTGTCATATTTCAATACAAAAACAATAGCTGTCAATTCTAGATCATGTATAGGGTAATTCTCTTTCCATGTGGTTTTTAACTATCTAAAAGTACATGGTATTACCTTGCCTTACTGCATCAAAACACATTCTAATTCCATTCAATGTTACATTATTGTAATAACAAGTTCCTTACCCAATTCAGGCTGAATCAGAATCAATACTTTGATCAACAAAGCTTTCAACTGGTCAGAACTTTACTTATATTTATTAGTCCATTCAACTCTTACATCTTCTCTATAATATCCATATCATTAATGTAGCTATCATAGAAAACACTTTCACAAAAATTAAAAAAGATATCGAAGCTTTTAATTATTCCGAGGTCACAGTCATCAGATAGGTTAAAACCAAAATACTATAGTAGATCCAACGTTTCCACAATATAAATGGAACAGTACCTCAACCTCTATACTATTTTTCAAATAAAAGAGGAATACCAAGGTGGCTCCAATATCATCTAGTGCAATAATACAATTTCTACAATTTGTGTTCCATATTACCAAATTCCCATGATCAGGTCAAAATTCATAACGGTAATAAGTATAATTACCACTGACCAATAAATATCTTTCACAAATAAACCATGCTTGAATAATAAAGAGATTGATGACATCTTTGAGAAAATTCAGAAGAGCAATATCACACATACTCAGTAGAAACAACTGTGACAAAGATAATATAATTTTGCATATTCGTAATTCAGGGCTTCAATCAGTAGAAGTATAAAATGATATCATATGAACCCTATCATCCAATCTTATATTAATCATGATAAATTAGAGACCCAAGTAAGGTAGAACAGTACTGTTCAAAAATCAACTAGACTTACAGTAATTCCATCTATCATAATTTACTAGCCTTTCGATACAATAAATATTGCATCTGAACATGCACAATTTCACATGCCTTTGAGAATAAGAGTACTTATAGTGTACCCAGAAAATATTACTGTAATATCCCTGATTATAACAACTGCATTCAAATATCGGTGCAATTTCATCACTATTCCATTGGGTAATAAAGTCATCAATAATCTTACATTATTCAGTTCATTGAAAGAGTCAATTCAGAAGAATTTTTGGCTAATCCGTTCTATACATATCATGTCTGGATAAGTCAATTACTCATGAATAACTTCTTCCTTAACAATGACATCACATATTCAAAATAATCTTCAGAAAAATCTGATATCTCTTTAATACCGTCTTTACTTACTAACCCGTTCTTATTCTGACTACATCATTAGTCATTCAGCCTTTGCACTATTTAGTTCCACATTCATAAGCTTAATCCATATAAAGCTTATGAATTTTATTGTATAACACTATACTGATAAGGGGGTGGAGATCGTAAGCCTCAAAAATTAACTTTCATATATATATACACTCATATAACATAACATTTATCACTCATGTAGTATAAAACATTTATCCGTACCTTTTCAAATTCTTTTTCATCATCAGTAACATTTTACTCAGATAATTGAGTATCTCTTTTGGAGTCATTGGAATTGGCTCGATTGGAAAGCATATTTGTTTATTTGTAAAACAAAATTTTTTTCATTAGAGTCGGAAGATATCACATTATCACATGTTAAATAATGTCATGTATTTCTAGACTTCACACATGCTACATTGAGTTCGAGAATCATCTATATCGTAGCTCTGATACCACTAAATGTAACACCCCTAACCCGTATTCGTCGCAGAAACAGGATTTTGGAGCGTTATCGAAACATTCAGAACATTTATTGATTAATTCAGGCAAGTTACTAATCATTCACTGAGATCATTTGGAACGTCCCTTAAATGTACTCTCGAGGCCCAATACGAGCATTAGAATCGATTCAGGACTTAATCGAAAACTCCAAGAATTTTTCGTGACATTTCAAAAATTTTCCAAGGTGCAGGTCTCACACGCCCGTGTGGTCCAAGGGACATGCCCGTGTGACCCTTAGACATGCCCGTGTCTCAGACCGTGTCCGATTTAGGTAGTTTACTGACTTATGCCACACGGTTATGCCACACGCCTGTGTGCTAGGCCGTGTGGTTAATTAATTCAATTCGAATTAGGTGTAGGTTTCACACTGCCAAGACACACGCCTGTGTTCAAGGCCGTGTCTTCTACATAGCTGAGTCACACGCCTCTGTCTCTGCCTGTGTGCTCAATTTTGAGCATTCTATTTTCTCAAATTTAAGGTGTAGGGGACACATGGCCATACCACACGCCCATGGGGTAGGCCGTGTATCACACATGGTTTAGACACACGCCTGTGTGTCTGCTCGTGTGGAAAAAATAAAGCCATTTTCGAGCCTCACTTGTCACCCAAATTTACCATTTTCCTACACCAAAACATACCAAGTACAATCCAACCATTCTAAGTATTCAAATAAGCAAATTTCATCATTCAACATGGCCTATCATTGCATGCATATATGTTTACTATCTTACTTTGGTTCAATTCATGTGTTAAACATGATTTGATTAACAACTTAACATATACATATGGTTACCATAGCATAACATTACAAGTATTTCAAAATAACCATCATTAGCCATTCCAATGGTTAGATTATAAGCATCATTTACATTTACATGCCAATATGGCCAACATATACTATACATGCCATTACAACCATAATTGATTTACCATATTGTACCGTCATGGGGCCAATAGATGTGAGTGATCTCCGCCGAGCTTCCAATCCAACGAGCTTCCGATTTACTATAAAACAGGGAAATAAAACTAAGTAAACATTACATGCTTAGTAAGTTCATATAACGTGGTACTTAACTTACCATTCATTTTATTTTAAGGTAACTATGTAAGGCAAATTCATTCAATTCGACCTCAAGCCCTACACATATCCTCATTGCCCTTGTTAGTCATATATTCTATAATAACATCAAAACACGTTTGGGCTCCACAACAATCAAGTTTCTAAGCACATATTTTTTCCACAACATGTATTCATTTAACACGTATAAATCATCTCTTTATATTACAAGTATAATCTCATAATAGTTCATCCCGATTCAGATTATTTCATATCAAAACTTTTCTCGTATTACTCAAAATATCAATATCACACGAGTAATAGTACACTCAAACTATACAAGTCTATAATCAAGGATGGACATATTCATCAATCAAATTTTGAGTACAAATATCATCATCTCATATTTCCTTGTATCAATTATCACATATTGATATGAACTCGTTTCGTGAATGATTCGAGTCGTTTGATGCCCAATCCTGAATTTGAGTAGAAATGATTCATTTTGAAATGAACTAAGTTTTAAACAGAGAAAAGGATGATGAATGAAAGAAATGGGCTTAAAATAAGGGAACAAAATGGTTAAACAAAGATAACGGATAAATTGACTAAGGCCGAAAAAGAACCAATAATATTGGATTGTTGACCCGAATCTCAAATGGTTCTTAGGTGATTTATGTTTTAGGGAAACAACAAAGGATAAACCTTGACCCACTATCAATTAGTGATAGGAACCAAAGGTATACAAACGCCACACTCAAAAGTGATAAGTTCGGCAAATAATGGAAAGGATAGATGCCACAAGCTATGCTTGATAAGTCAGATCAGTTCTAAAAGAAAAAAGAGAATTAGATAACTCACAAATCTCAAATTTAGCATAAATTCAGCAAAAAGTCCCCTACAATAGGCTGAATACAACTATTTATAGTGCTATGAAAGGCCTAACCGAATGGTCACTTTTTTTCAGCTTAATGAGCTAATAATGAGCTGAAATAAAGTTTACAAACTTTTGAAAGGCCTAAATAACTCCTTCCTTCAATATATTTAGCTAATTCAATTCACTTGAATGCTTAGGTTTCATACTTGAGCATTCCAAGGTGTTTAAGAAAACTTTTGAAGTCTCCCTTGGCCAGTCGAATGGACATCAGCAGCTTTTAATGAAATTTAAGCTCATTGAATGACCATTTAAACAATAATCAGTTATGGAACAAGAAAAATGCTGCTGCCAATTTGAAGGAAGGGTAATGCTCTCCTTTTTAATTAATATAACAGCTCATTTTAGTGATGTATAATGCCCCCTTTGTATGTAACTGATTTCTACTTGAAAAAATCACTCTAATCAATTTGTAATAGCCCTTGAATGTAACAGTTTCTAGTTGAAAAGACACCTGTAATCAAACACATTAAAACAAACACATTAATCACATTTAAACTCATATTAAACACAAAACATATTAAACACTTAACTTAAATAAATAAACTTAAAACTTATGCATCAATAAATTATTCCAACAACTAGATTAATTAAGAGAAGCATAATTAAATAACTTAAAACTTATGCATCAATAAATCATTCTAGCAACTAGATTAATTAAGAGAAACATATATTAAATAAAGTTAAACAATAACTTAATTATTTAAACTAAGATGAGTTGAATAAAGTCTAGCAACTTATTTATTAATCTAAGATGAGTTTAATTAAAAAAACAAATTCAACTTGCAATAAATTGCAAGTGACGCCTATTGGGCTGGTCCAAGCTTGACTATTCAATTCGGCTACTTGCTCTCCCCGATCCACATAGCTTGCTAATGCATGTCGAAACTTCTTAGCTTGTGATCGAGTTATAAGCCCTCGTGGCATCTCAATGGATTCGGTAGTAACTTCCTGAGCTAAGGTCGCATCATTCCCCCCTCTTCGAGGTGATTTGTCCCCAAATCGTCACCTACATCAAAATGGGATAAATCAGCAACGCTAAAAGTAGCATTAACCCTATACTCACCAGGTAAGTCTAACTTGTAGGCATTATTGTTAATCCTCTCCAAGACGTGAAAAGGACCATCTCCCCGTGGAAAAATTTTGAAACATCTTTGAACGGGGAATCTCTCCTTGCGCATGTGAATCCAAACCCAATCACCGGGTTCAAATATCACTCGTTTACGGCCCTTGTTAATTTGATGAGCATATTGCTCTGTTCTTCGTTCAATATTATCCCTAACTCGTTGATGTAATTGTTTCACAAAACCTGCCTTTTTCTTTCCATCTACATGCACCAACTTATCAAAAGGTAAAGGTAACAAATCCAGTAGAGTTAAGGGATTAAATCCATACACTACATCAAATGGTGAATACTTGGTAGCCGAATGTACCGATCGATTGTACGCAAATTCAATGTGGGGTAGATACTCCTCCCAAGTCTTCAAATTCTTTCAAATAATTGCACGCAATATTGTTGACAAAACACGATTAACAACTTTCGTTTGGCCGTCTGTTTGGGGATGGCTTGTTGAAAATAATAGCTTGGTGCCAAGCTTCCCCCATAAGGTCCTCCAAAAATAACTTAGAAACTTGGTGTCTCGATCCGAAACAATGGTCCTCAGAACACCATGTATGCGCATGATCTCCCTGAAAAACAGATTAGCAACATTTAGAGAATCGTCAGTTTTGTTACATGCAATAAAATGTGCCATTTTTGAAAACCTATCAACTACAACAAACACGGAGTCTTTCCCATTCTTTGTTCTAGGTAGGCCTAAAACAAAATCCATAGAAATATCCATCCATGGTGCTTCCGGGCTCGGTAGTGGATTATAAAGTCCATGTAGCTGAATTCTTGATTTCTCCTTCTTGCAAACAATACATCAATCGCACATTTTAACCACATCTCGTTTTATCTTCGGCCAATAGAAGTGTTCTTGAAGAACGGCCAAAGTTTTGGCAATGCCAAAATTTCCCATTAAACCCCTACTATGTGCTTCATGAACCAACACGTTTCTAGTTGATCATTGGGGTATGTACAACTTATTTTCTCGAAATAGGAATCCATCTTCCCGATAGTAGCTATCATACGTACCTTGCACACATAACTTGTAAATTTCTCCAAAATCAAAATCATCAGCATATAATTCCTTTAAATAAGCAAAACCAAGTAATTTAACATCCAAATAATTTAAAAGAGCATACCTTCGCGATAAAGTATCCGTAACGATATTTTCCTTACCTTACTTATATTTAATCACATATGAAAAGGATTCTATGAACTCGACCGATTTTGCGTGACGTTTGTTGAGCTTAGTTTGCCCTCTCAAATGCTTCAAAACCTTATGGTCCGTGTGTATAACGAACTCCTTAGGCCAAAGGTAATGCTGCCATGTTTCTAATGCATGTATCAACGCATACATTTATTTATCATAGGTGGAATAGTTGAGCATAGCTCTATTAAGTTTCTCGCTGAAATAAGCCACCGGTCGCCCATCTTGCATTAAAACCGCAGCTATTCCTATACCAGATGCATCACATTCCACCTCAAAAATTTTGTTAAAATTCGGCAAACATAAAAATGGAGCATTAGTTAAACATTCTTTGATTTTGATAAAAGTAGATTCTTGTTTATCAGACCAAAGAAAATGGGAACTCTTTTTGATAATACCAGTCAATGGGGCAGCAAGTGTAACACCCCAAACCTGACCCATGCATTATGAGGGGATTTGGAATGTCAGACGAGCAAAACATGTTAAATCTTTTTTTTTATTCATACTAAAATAGGCATTGATTTGTTAAAATCAAGAAAACAAGTTTGATTTGAAATATTTGATAAAATTTTATTTTGAAAATTCATTTGTTATTCGATTTTGGAAACCATTATTTAAGTTTTCAGAAAATTCCCTTTTTAAACAATTTAAGAAAAATAATAAAAACATCCCAACCATAAAGCAAAATAAAAATAGTCTAGAGGCCTTATTAAAACATTTAACCCAAAATAGTAAAGTAATAAAATAAACGAGAAAGAAGTCTAAAGTCCAAATAAACCATTTCTGAAGTATGGCCTCCCTCGAGTCATCCATAGCCCAAGTCCATATCATCAAGCGTTACCTACAAGGGTTAAAAGAAAGGGGGGTGAGTTACAAGAACTCAGTGTGTAACCCACTTACCGTTGTCCACTGGGCCAAAATCTCATTAAGCAATTATTTAGGCCAAAGCCCGTTTACAATAATATAAATGTATCATATATATATAATATGCATATGATATGCAATTCCCAAACCAAACCTAGTTTTCCATCCGCTACACACCACCCATACCAACCAACACACCTGTGGGTGATCTTTAGTCAACCCACCCCGCCAACACACCAAACGAAGGCATTAAGCCATTTATATCAAATTTATTGACAAGCCACTAGATTAACAGAATTTACATGGCATTGCCATTTTTTAGATTTGTGGCAAAGCCACCAGATTTATGTAGCAAAGCTACCAGAACTTCTCTTCATCATTATCCCATCCCATGCAAAACGTATATAATGTATAACAATTCACAACAATGTATTCAGATATTTCTTACAAAATTTATGGCCCATTATAACAATTTATCAAAATTGGCCCATTAAGCAAATATCAATCGGCCCACATAATCATATATCAATTTGGCCCACATAGCAAATATATCGATTTGGCCCACAAAGCAAATATATCGAATTGGCCCACATAGCAAATATATCGATTTGGCCCATATAGCAAAATATCAGATTGGCCCATTAATCAATATGTCCATTCGGCCCATAAGCAATTTCGTATTTCGGCCCTTTAGGGGCATTTCCATAATTCGACCCGTAAGGGCAATTTCATAATTAGGTAAGGGTAATTCGGTAATTTCACAATCCAAAATTAACTACTAATTTGGGCATAACAATTTAAACTGTCCATCTGCGTCATACTGACTAAATTGACTATAACTTGAGTTAGAAATCTTGAAATCTAAATCCGTAAATTTTACTTGAAACTAGACTCATATATCTTCTTACTACCATTTAGTACAGTTTATTCCTTAAAGTTTCCCTTGTTTCACTATCCAATGAGTCTGACCTCTCTTACCTTAATTTCAAATATCTCACTGTACGATTTTCATATATTGCTCCCACTTATTGTAATGAAAATAGGCTCACTAAGTAATCCATACATATAAATTATAACCCATAATTCACTTTGTAAAATTTTATATGATTTTTCCAAAATAGATTAGGGAACCACGAAGTCAATCAGAACCAGTCTCACTAAAATTAACATATCTCATAATATAAAAATCCTTTTCCTTCTTCGTCTCTTCCATATTAAAGTAGACACAGTAAGCTTTAATTCAATATCTTATTTACTTTCGAATTTCTTTTCTCCTATTTTTCGTGATTTTTCAAAAACACGCCACTGCTTCTAACTGAAACTGTTTTATTATAAAATACGATTACCATTACGATCATACGCACAGCCGAGTGATCACGGATGCCGGTTTTCAATTTTCTTCGGTATTTCGACCGATTCACAGAATATTTCATACAAACTTTTAGAGAAGTGTGAGATTACACACCATTTCAAATATGTATTCGGCAGGTACGGGATTACACAACTTGATTAGGATTCCCTAAAGAACCACTCTTCGTTGACCCATTATATCCGAAGGATTTGCAAATAGGATATATCGAGTGATTTCATCCCTAAAACATAATCGATTAGTCAAAACTTCAATCCAATTTGCAACATAGCCAAATAGAGATATAACGAAAAATCCAAAATGAACCCCCTTACCTTATCGATATTGGATCCAATTTCCACTGTTTGACTTCGGCTAGAACAATACACGGTCTCCCACTTAAAGCACTACGAAAAGAGGGCGATTAAGACATGAAGAAGTTGAAGATAACACCATTTTCAGTTACAATCACGATTTACAATCGAATAGTGATAAATACTTATTCGATTAAAGAGAAAAGAATATGATCATAGAAAAGAATTCATTTACCAATTTAATCGAAGAAGGAATGTCACCTCAAACGAGAAAGAAATTATGAAGGAGTGATTGTGGATTGTGAGTTTCGGCTATGGAAGAAAATGAACAAGAATAGTTTCGGTTCTGAGGGTATGGATTAGAGGAAAAAGATAGTAGAGTTGGAGAATTTCGTGAAAAGAAAAGAAAGGTTGAGAAGGGGTACTTATCAAATTTCGGTTTTCAAGAGAAGATGAATGAAAATAGTTTGGTCTCCATGGTTTGGTACCTACGGCAACAAGAAAGAATTGAAGAAAAGAAATGCTCACTAATGGCTTGAAGTTTCGGCAAAGAGGAGAATAAATTTGAGAGAAATGGCACAAAAATGCAAGAAGGAATTTTGACCCAAAACAAGCACTAAAACTTTACCAAAACATCAACAAAATTTCGGCTACCTCCCTTTTCACCCAAAACCTTCCATATTCATGTCCCTAATAGTCAAAAATTTGCCAACCACCCTTTCCATAACACATCCCTTGAAAAAGGCCACATGTTCCCCACAATTTCCCCTTTCTCTTGATTTCTTTCCTCACATTCATCCTTTCCTATTTTCCTTATCCATCTTGCCAAAAATAAAAAGTCCACCTTGCCTTATTTACATGCTTGGCATACATTTATGGAAAGAGGATTTGAACCTCTTCCCTCAAAGTCCATCATGTGGCATCATATCCTCTTTACCAATTGCTCATTTATGCAAGCACATTACTCATTTATTTCTATAAGTCTTGAAGCTACTTACCATCTCTCCTTAAAGTGCTAAAATACTGAATTTTTCCTAAGGCCCAATTAAACCCGAGACTTCATAGAAACCTTGTAACCTTCCAAATTCACTTAACTAATAAGTCCAATTTGCAATAATGCCATTCTCTTGTTCTCAAAATTTTAAACACTCCTACGCCCAAGGCCCATTGGGCCCAATCCTACTAGGCCCAATTTCGGGATGTTACAGCAAGTGTGCTAAAGTTCTGTACGAATCTTCTGTAGAAGCTTGGAAGGCCATGAAAACTTCTAACTTGGCTGATATTGGTCGGACGTGGCCATCCTTGTATTGCTTTGATTTTGTCTTGATCCACCTCGATACCACTTTCACTTACAATAAAACCTAGAAAAACAACTTTGTTAGTACAAAAGTTACATTTCTTAAGGTTTGCATATAAAACTTCCTTGCGTAAAACTTCTAAAACAGTATGTAAATGTTCAAGATGATCAAATAAGGATTTGCTATAAATTAAAATATCGTCAAAATAAATTACGCAAAAACGACCAATGAAAGACATCAAAACGTGATTCATCAACCTCATGAAAGTACTCGGGGCATTGGTGAGGCCGAATGGCATCACTAGCCACTCATACAAACCGTATTTGGCCTTGAGCACGGTCTTCTACTCGTCCCCCTCCCGCATGCGATTTTGATGATAGCCTCTTTTCAGATCGATTTTAGAGAAAAATTTTGCACCGCTAAGCTTGTCCAACATATCATCAAGTCTAGGAATGGGATGACGGTATTTGATGGCAATCTTGTTGATAGCTCGACAATCTACGTACATCTTCCATGAACCATCCTTTTTAGGTAGCAACAGAATGGGCACTGCACATGGACTCAAACTCTCCCGTATGTATCCTTTCTCCATTAAAACAACCACTTGTCATTGTAACTCCTTAGTTTCTTCGGGGTTGCTTCGGTAAGCTGGTTGATTCGAAATTGTAGCCCCGGGAATGAAATCAATTTGATGTTCAATACTCGGATAGGAGGCAGTCAACTAGGTACTTCTTCCGGGAAAACGTCTTCGAATTCCTGAAGCAATGAAACAACAGACAAAGGTAAAGAGTTGTCAAGCTCGTTAGCATCAAATAAGCACTCCTTGTACAAAAGTACAAACACGGGCTGGCGCATAACAAGGACTTTCAAATTTCTTTTTCCCTCGCAAATACGCTAATTTTTCCACTCTCATTTTCTTTTTGATTTTCATATTCCTCTCGTACTTTTACCTCTTCTCCCTCACTTTTTCCTTTTTTTTTCCTTTTTCTTTTATTTCTCTTTTTTCAATCTTTTTTCTTGTTCTTTTTCTTTCTTTTCTTTCAATTTCAATTGATCTTGGTACAATTGTTTTGGAGTCAATGGGGCTAAAGTTACATTTTTGCCTCGATGCTTGAATGTGTACCGGTTTGTATATCTGCCATGGATCATGCGCCTATCAAACTGTCATGGACGCCCCAAAAGTAGATGTCTCGCGTGCATGGGAACTACATCGCACACCACTTCGTCTTGGTACTTCCTGATGGAAAATGCTACCACAACTTGCTTCGTTACATTAAGCTCACCTCCATCATTCAACCATTATAATTTATAAGGAGTTGGGTGTTTGGTTGTGGCCAAACCGAGCTTTTCCACCAACATGTTGCTAGCTACATTAGTACAACTTCCACCTTCAATAATCATACTACATACCTTGCCTTAGATGTGGCATCTGATGTGGAAAATATTCTCCCTTTGTTGATCAGTTTCAACACTTTGGACTCTAAGGCTTCGCTTCACCACAAGAATTTCTCCTTCAACAGGTAACTCTAGTTCTTCTTCATCATCATCGGGTGGTACTTCAGGCTCATTTTCAACCTCCTCCTTGGATTCGATTTCACCATCGACCCTTATTACCACAATATGTCTATTATGATATTGGCTTGCTATGCGCCATCGACCTTAACACTTGAATCATTTTATGTCTCTTGTGTGATTTGGCACATGCTCGTTTTTATTGCGACTAGACTCACCAATAGGCTGATTGGATTTAGCTGCTACAATCGATTCCTTTGTTCGAACAGGGGGTTTGTGAACTCCTTGACTCTATTTGTTGGTTGAAGGATTGGCATAGGATCGACTAACTCCTTTTCGCTTGAGTCGTTTTTCAACCTTAATTGCCATGTGGACCATGTCCATCACTTCAACATAGTGTTGTAGTTCAACTATGTTGGCGATGTCACGGTTTAAACTCGTAAGGAACCTGGCCATTATTGCCTCTCGATCCTCCTCGATACCAGCTCAGATCATCGCTATCTCCATCTCTTTATAATAATCTTCAACGCTTCTATTACCTTGAGTAAGGTCTTGAAGTCGTTAATAAAGATCCTGATGGTAGTACGATGGAATAAATCTTTTCCACATGATTGATTTCATTTCTCCTCAAGTAGAGATGGGTCTTTCACCATTTCATCTTCGACTCAATTGCCGCGAGCTTCACTTTTTTACTCTCCGAATAGTTGTGGCATTCAAAAACAAGCTCGATCTTCTTTTCCCACTCCAAATAAGCTTTAGGGTCATTCTTACCTTGGAATGGTGGAATTGTCATCTTGATATTCTTAAGGTTGTCATCTAGACGGTCACGATCTTTAGGGCCCCGATGTCGTTGGCGGCCTCGTTATCGTACACTTTGGGCAGATGAATGATCACTTTGTTGCTCACTTGCTTCATAAGGATCTTAGAATGGACGTCCTCGCTCTCGTCTTGCACCTTCCGAAGTTGCCTCACATTGTTCTCGTGTCTCGACTCGAAATAACCTATCTTCGATTGGTTTGAGTTTTCGAGCAAATAACCACTCCATCTCTCGCATAAGTGCTTGAAGGGTAAGATCTGGTACACCTCCTCTAACGTTTCTTACAGGACGGAACCCATCTTCCACATTTGGATTTATTTCCGGGCTTCGTGACTTTTTTTTTTGTTAAGAACTCACAACAAAAAACCTCGCGATCCACTCAAAAAGAAATCAAATACACTTGGCTTTTATACTCTCGAATAGACTCACTACTCTCTTGCCTTTTTCTCTCACTCCTCCTCTCTAAGTTCTTAAGGAACTATTTAAACTTAAAAAACAGTTGTTGTGGGTCGGCTTGCAAGTTTGATGTTCGAGTTTGGTAGGGAATATTGTAGGACAAAGGTAGGCTTGAAACAAGAAATGAAGAAGATTGAGTGTGGCTGAATGGTAGGATGTTTATTGGGTATTTCTGGACAACAAGCAGAATTTTCAGAAAACTCGACAATAAAAAAGAAACTTGAACAATTTTCTCTTTTTTTTTTCATGATTTTTTTTTCTACTTGTAAAACTTGATATTCTCTCCTTAAACTTGAATGGAGGCTGAATTTTTTTTTAAATTCAATTTTTTTTCAAATGAAATACAATACTATAATGTCAAAAACATTGATTCTTACCCCAAATTCACTAGCTCAGATAATAAATGATACGAACTCGTTTCATGAATGATTCGAGTCGTTTGATGCCCAATCATGAATTTGAGTAGAAATGATTCGTTTTAAAATGAACTAAGATTTGAGTAGAAATGATTCGTTTTGAAATGAACTAAGTTTTAAACAAAGAAAAGGCTGATGAATGAAAGAAATGGGTTTAAAATAAGGTAACAAAATGGTTAAACAAAGATAACAGATAATTTGACTAAGGCCGAAAAAGAACCAAGAATATTGGATTGTTGACTCGGATCTCAAATGGTTCTTAGGTGATTTATGGTTTAGGAAAAACAGCAAAGGATAAACCTTGACCCACTATTAATTAGTGATAAGAACCAAAGGTATACAAACGCCACACTCAAAAGTGATAAGTTCGGCAAACAATGGAAATGATAGACGCCACAAGTTATGCTTGATAAGTCAGAACAGTTCCAGAAGAACAAAGAGAATTGGATAACTCACAAATCTCAAATTTAGCATAAATTCAGCAAAAAGTCCCCTACAATAGGCTGAATACAACTATTTATAGTGTTATGAAAGGCCTAACCGAAAGGTCACTTTTGTTCAGCTTAATGAGCTGAAATAAAGTTTACAAACTTCTGAAATTTTAGGCCTAAGGAACTCCTTCCTTCAATATAATTTAATTCTTTAATTCAGCTGATTCAATTCACTTGAATGCTTAGGTTTCATACTTGAGCATCCAAGGTGTTTAAGAAAACTTTTGAAGTCTTCCTTGGCCAGTCGAATGGACACCAGCAGCTTTTAATGGAATTTAAGCTCATGGAGTGACCATTTAAACAACAATCGGTTATGGAACAAGAAAAAGGCTGCTGCCAATTTTAAGGATATGTAATGCTTTCTTTTTTAATTGATATAACAGCTCCTTTTAATGATGTATAATGCCCCCTTTGTATCTAACTGATTTCTACTTGAAAAATCACTTTAGTCAATTTGTATCTGCCTTTGAATGTAACAGTTTCCAGTTGAAAAGACACTTGCAATCAAACACATTAAAACAAACACATTAATCACATTTAAACTCATATTAAACACAAAACATATTAAACACTTAACTTATATAAATAAACTTAAAACTTATGCATCAATAAATTATTCTAGCAACTAGATTAATTAAGAGAAGCATAATTAAATAACTTAAAACTTATGCATCAATAAATTATTCTAGCAACTAGATAAATTAAGAGAAACATATATTAAATAAAGTTCAACAATAACTCAATTATTTAAACTAAGATGAGTTGAATAAAGTCTAGCAACTCATTTATTAATCTAAGATGAGTTTAATTAAAAAAACAAATTCAACTTGCAATAAATTGCAAGTGACGCCTATTGGGCTGGTCCAAGCTTGACTATTCAATTCGGCTAATTGCTCTCCCCAAGCTCGATCCACATAGCTTGCTAATTCATCTCGAAACTTCTTAGCTCGTGACTGAGTTATAGGCCCTCGTGGTAATGGATTCAGTAGTAACTTCCTGAGCTAAGGTCACTTCACATATCATCATTTTCATGTATTTCAGGTAGATACATGTAATAACTCATTTCTCTTTCACAATCTTCTCATGTCAAGAGTTTTACCCGTTGAATTTATTTGGAATATCGATTGATACATCGGTAGTACACTCGAGGTGTACAAATCAGAATCCATCAATTCATACTTAGTAGTACCTTGTAGGTACACTCTCCAGCCATATATCATACAGCAGTATTAGCAATCCAGGTTAAATTCTAATTGTAACATATACTCTAAGGGCTTTGTCAGATTACCAGTTCAGGCTAAATACTTTATATGACATAGAATTCCCTATAGAGTCTGATCTGGATTACCAGTCCAGGCTAAATCTAGTCAATTAGGATTTCCAGTCCAGGCTAAATCCTAATTGAAACATATATCCCGTCCGACTAAATCCATTCTGCAACACATGCAGTTTTATCAGGGAAATCACATTTATCCATTGACTTCCATTTATCCAAACGGGATTTAACGTTTATCAGGCAATTGTCGAGTATGTTCAATCTCATAAATTTATGCATTTATACAATTCAAGTGTTCACATTCAACTCAAGTAAAACAAAATACATTTTTATCATTTATTGTTTATCGAGAATTATTACTGATCGGGCACATTTCATTTATCGGGCTTTGACGAATAAGTGATCATTTCACATAATTAAGACATTTATATAATTCACAAGCACAACATTTAATTTAAGCATAAAAATATATATACAATTTAGTTACACGAACTTTCCTCGACAAATGTTCGTATACATAAATCTACTAATTCGACATTTTCGTCTTTCCTCGTTCTAGCTCGAAATTTGATCTATCCGTATTTATACGAGTAGGTTTAACATCAATTTATCATATTTTACATTCATGTGGACTAAATTTTCATCCTAGGAAAAATTACTTTTTTGCCCCTAACTTTTCCATAAATTCCATTTTTGTCCCTAGGCTCAGAAAATGAAACTTGTTCAAATTGCTCACTATTCCAAGCCTAACCAAAGCCTCAGTACAAAACTTACAACACATGTATTCATAAAATTTCAAAATTTTTCTTCAATTTCACAAGTTTACATTTTAGTCCCTAAATCATGTTTTCATTAAAAATCACTTTCTAAAAGTTGTTTATCTATCAATAATCTTTCATTTTCTACCATAAATTTCTAATTTCCAGCATATACATATCCATGACCTATTTTCATACTTTGATAAATTTTCAAATTAATCCCTCAAATAGAGAGATTAAGCTATCCCGATTCCAAGAATATCAAAATTACTAAAAACGGGACAACGAAACTTACCCAAATTGGCCATGAAAGTCTCTTCTCTCTCTCCTAGGGTTTCCATGTTTTATTTTGGGGAAGAAGATGAGAAAATAAGATTATATCTATTTTATCATCTTTTAATTAATTAAAATTTTTACTTTCCAATTTAGTCCCTAGCCTTTTTCTCATTTTCCATGGATAAATCACCAAGAAAAATCTACATACTTTTCTTAATGGTCTAATTGCCATATAAGGACCTTAAATTTTGAATTCCATAGCTATTTAATCCTTATAGCTAGTAGAATTCAACTTTCGCATTTTATGCAATTTAGTCCTTCTCGTAATTGAGCACTCAATCTATAAAATTTTCGTACCAAAATTTTCACATGTCATTTATATCATAATACGGACCATATAATAAAATAAAAATAAATTTTATTTTCGGCTCAGATTTGTGGTCCCGAAACCACTGTTCTGATTTCACCGAAATTTGGGCTGTTACATTGTAACATGATAAACTGATTTATACTTACTTGATGTATATGTGAATTAAGTGACTAACTTGTTTATTTGAGTATATGTTACTAAGCATTAAATGCTTACTAGGTTTTATTTTCTCTGTTTTATAGTGCAGAGAAGCTTTGCAATGGTTGGAGATCGTTTAGAGTATCATCACACTATCCACCAGCTTATTTTGGTGTAAATAGGTAATTTATTTTGTTAGAATGGCATGTCTAGGTTAACTTGGCCAAACGATGGCTTGTGAATGAATGTTTGTAATCTAGCCATTGGTATGGCTAGTGATGTCTGATTTGGTATATTACTACAAAGTTATATCATGTTAATATATTTATGTATACGGTATGGTTAGATTAAATTAAGGTAAACTGTACGCCTTAACAAAAAGGTAAGTTTGGCTATATGAAAATAGGTGATGTTATATCATATATGTTAATGATGTTTGCTTGGTTTAATGCTTGGAATTGGTTGATATATGTGTGTAAGTGTTTTGGTAGATTGATGGTAAATTTTGGGTGAGAAATAAGGCTAGGAAATGACCTTATTTTGTCCATATGGGTAGACACACGGGCGTGTGTCTTGACCGTGTGTGACATACGGCCTGTCACATGGGCATGTGGTTTGGCCGTGTGTCCCCTGCATCTTAAATTTGAGAAATAGAATGCTTAGAATTTGGCACACGGGCAGAGACACGGATGTGTGTCTCAGCTGTGTGTGATGCACGACCTAGAACACGAGCATGTGTCTTGGTCGTGTGAAACCTATACCTAATTTTTGAAAATTAAATTTACCACATGGCCTAGCACATAGGCGTATGGCAAGCCGTGTGGCACAAGTCAAAGAGTTACCCGGGTAAGGACACGGGCTGGGACACGGCCATGTGCTTCACATCGAATATCCACACGGCCTGAGACATGGGTATGTCACTTGGCCATGTGAGCCACACGGCCTACCCACACGGGCGCGTGACCTTTGTATATAAGAAAATTTTGAAATTTTGTGAAAAATTTTCTGAGTTTTTGATTTAGTCATGACTTTATTTTAAAGTTTAAATTGAGCCTGGAGGGTCCATTCAAGGGAAAATATGATTAATTTCGGATATAAAAAGTAAATAACATGAATTATATGAAATTACTCTGTAATCTTTGGTAATGCTCTGTAACCCTGTTTCGATAACGGATACGGGTTAGGGGTGTTACATATATTGGTATCAGAGCTACGGTTTAGCCGATTCTCGGACTAATGTAGCAAGTATGAGTTTAGCTATACATGCCATTATATAATTTGTAATAGTGTGATATCTCCTGATCATTTTTAAATGTGTTTTTAATATAGTAATGTCATCCAACCAAGCTAGAGCTGAATCTGAGGAAGCTGAGAGCACTGCTCAAGCTTCCATTCAATGAGCTGTATCTAGTAGTAGTAGAAGGTCCGTATCTAAGGAGGCAAAAGAAGCCTTCTTTCAAATAATGAATGAATAGTTTATTGAATATTTGAGAACAAATCCTGCTATAGAAAAACCTCCCCCACCTGCTCATCAACCGGTTCCCGAGATGCCACAGGGTGCTGAACCTGTTAGAATTGGTACGCCTCCTGTAGATAAAATCTGAAAATATGGGGCAGAAGAATTTAGGGCTACTATCGAAGATGACCCAGAGAGAGTTGAGTTTTGGTTGGAAAATACCATCAGGGTTTTGGATGAATTATCATGTACACCAGCTAAGCGCCTAAAATGTGCAGTTTCTTTATCAAAAGACACATCCTACAATTGGTGGAATACCTTGATTTCAGTTGTACCGAGAGAAAATATAACATGAGAATTCTTCCAGGCTGAATTCAAAAAGAAGTACATCAGTCAAAGATTTTTAGATCAAAAAAAGAAAGAATTTTTAGAGCTCAAACAGGGAAAAATGACTGTATTTGAATATGAAGGAGAATTCGTTAGATTGAGCAAGTATGCCAAAGAATGGGTCCTAACTGAGGTTGATATGTGTAAACATTTTGAAGAGGGCTTAAATGAAGATATCAAGCTATTGATTGGAATTCTTGAACTAGGGGAATTTGTGGTATTGGCTGATCGAGCACACAAAGCCGAGAAATTAAGTAAAGAAAAGAAGCAAGCAAAAAAAGAAGCCCAGATTTCTGGTAAAAGATTTATGAGCTAGTCACAATCATCTGCTTCAAAGAAATCAAAGAAGTACAATGAGCGTTCTACCACCTTTACGGGATATTTTGGGAAAGAGCGAGGCTCTCAACGTTCTAACCTAAGATCTTCATCTTCATCTGTAACAAGTGTGGAAAGTGTCGGTAACCCCAAACTGAGGTGTAAACATTGTAATAAATTTCATTTTAAGGAGTGTCGTTTGAGAAGTGGAGACTGTTATCGATGTAGTTCTCTTGATCATTTCCTCAAAGATTGCCTGGAAAGGATTGAAAAAGATACTGATCGAACTTCGAAACCGAGTAATCTTGCGTCGAGAGGCAGACCACCCCATCACCCTGGCAATGTCAATGGTAGTCGAGGTATTACAAGGGCTTTAACAGTTAAATCTGAAGTACGAGCACTGGCAAGGACATATGCTATACGTGCTAGAGAAGATGCTTCTGCACCAGACGTCATTACTGGTACATTTTCTCTACTTGATACTGATATTACGGCTTTGATTGATCCTGGTTCCATACATTCATACATATGCACAAATTTAGTGTCTGTTAAAAATTTACCTGTTAAATTCACTGAATTTGTGGTTAAAGTTTCAAACCCCCTAGGCCAATATGTTATGGTGGATAAATTTGTAAAAACTGTTCGTTGATGGTAGAGGGTTATTGTTTCTCGGCTAATTTGATGCTATTGCCATTTGATGAATTTGATGTGAATTTGGGAATGGACTGGCTAACTCAGCATGATACAGTGGTGAATTGTAAAAAGAAATACATTATGTTGAAATGTCAGAATGGTGAGTTACTCCATGTTAAATCTAATAAATTGGATGGGTTATTTAATGTGATTTCAGCTATATCGGCACAAAAATATATCAGAAAAGGACATGATGCTTATCTTGTATATGTGTTAGATACTAAAGCATCTGAGTTGAAGACTCAACCAGAGCCGGTTGTTTGTGAATTGTCTGATGTCTTTCCGGAGGAATTACTTAGTTTACCACCAGTTAGAGAAGTGGAGTTCTCTATAGATCTTATACCGGGGACAACACTAATATCCATAGCACCCTATAGAATGGCTCCTACTGAATTAAAAGAGTTGAAAGCACAGTTGCAAGAATTGTTGACAGAGGCTTTGTTCGACCCAATTTTTCACCTTAGGGTGCACCGATTCTGTTTGTAAAGAAGAACAATAGATCATTGAGACTGTGTATAGATTACAGACAATTGAAAAAATTCACCATAAAGAACAAATATCCACTGCCTCGAATTGATGATATATTTGACCAGTTGAAAGGTGCCACTGTATTTTCAAAGATTGATCTCCATTCTGGTTATTATCAACTACGGGTGAAAGAATCAGATGTTCCAAAGACAGTTTTCAGAACCAGGTATGACCACTACCAATTTCTTGTGAAGCCATTTTGTTTGACAAATGCACCTGCAGTATTCATGGATTTAATGAATAGGATTTTTAAACCATATCTAGACAGGTTTGTGGTGGTATTTATTGATGATATCTTGGTATATTTTCAAGATGAAAGTGAACATGTTGATCATCTGAGAATTGTGTTGCAAACTCTGCGTGAGAAACAATTATATGCCAAATTCAATAAATGTGAATTTTGGCTATGGGAAGTTGGTTTTTCTCAGAAATATAGTATCTGCTGAAGGTATCAGGGTGGATCTGAATAAAATTTAATTGGAAACCACTGAAGAATGTGTCCAAAGTTAGAAGTTTTATGGGACTAGTAGGATATTATCGGAGGTTTGTTAAAGGATCTTCAATGATAGCTTCTCTAATGACTCGATTGTTGCAGAAAGATGTAAAATTAGAGTGGTCTGATAAATGCCAGCAGAGTTTTGACAGATTAAAACCCTTGTTGATTGAAGCACCTGTGTTAGTTAAACCTGAATCAGGTAAAGAATTTATAATTTATAGTGATGCATCATTAAATGGTTTAGGCTGTGTATTGATGCAAGAAGGTAAAGTTATAGCCTATACTTCTAGACAGCTAAAACCACATGAAAGAAATTATTCGATACATGATTTGGAATTGGCAGCCATTGTATTTGCATTAAAAATTTGGTGGCATTACCTGTTTGGTGAAAAATGTCACATATTCACTGATCATAAAAGATTGAAGTATTTGATGTCACAGAAAGACTTGAACTTGAGACAGCGCAGGTGGCTTGAATTTTTAAAAGATTATGATCTGGTTATTTATTATCATCCGGGAAAAGCTAATGTGGTTGCTGATGCTCTAAGTAGAAAGTCTTTATTTTCTTTGCGAGAAATGATGTCACACCCCTCACCTGTATTCAACACCTGAATAGGGTTACAGAGTATTACCGAACTTATCATACAATTACATATACATTTCTCAAACATTTTCACATTTCATGCAATCTTCATTCATCATCAATCATGATGTCCCTAATACGAGCTTACGAGGCTCAATACATGCTTTGGAAGTGTTTCGGGACTAAACCGATAACATAGGAAACTTTTACGAAACTTAAATTTTTTTTTGCATAAAACAGGGGTCACACGCACGTGTACCCTGACCGTTTCACTCACATGGCCAAGAGACATGCCCTTGTCTCAAGCTGTGTGGACATTCGAAATGGGATCACATGGCCTTGTCCCAGCCCATGTCTAACCCCGTGTAACTCTCTGCCTTAGGTCACACGGCCAACACACACACCCATGTGACTAGCTTGTGTGCCCTAAAAATGGCCATACACGCCCGTGTGTCAGGCCGTGTGCTAGGCCATGCCAAACCTGTAGGGTATACTGACTTATGCCACACGGTCAAGTCACATGCCTGTGTGTGAGGCCGTGTGGAGCATAGTGACTTGATTTTAATTTCAACACCAGGGGACACACAGCCATGTAATATAACCGTGTGTCACACACGGCTGAGACACACGCCCGTGTCTCTGCCCATGTGGACAAAAATAGGCTATTTACCAAGCCAATTTGCCACCGAAATTTGAATATACCTACAACACATCATTTTGCCCCATCTCATAGCATAAATAGACATTTAAACTAGTTAATTCATACCCAATTCATGCATATTCTATACCACATTTCTCAATACACACAAATTGCAAAATAGACCAATCCATTTATACTCCAAATCTCATAAACTTAGATCATCAATATGGCTACTTAAAATATGCATTCTTTCCCTTGATTCACAAAAAAAAAAAAATCACCAATATCAACATTCAACTTCCATAATACCAACTTTTAAGAAACATCACGAAACCAACCTCAATTTATATAACATAAACTATATGCATATACACATATACGCAAGCAAATTAACTCAAAATAAGCCAACTCTCATGGCTATTATATACAAACCAAGACATATACATTTACAAGCCAATTCAAATGGCCAAAATCATTACCAAAATATAACAACATGACCAAAGTCCCTATACATGACATATACTTAAAATACCAAAGTTCATAGGTACCAAGTGATAGGTGGATAGTGTAATGCGATCTTTGACGATCCCCGAATCTGAGATAGCTTGAAATCACTATAAAACATAGAAAAATAAACAACGTAAGCTTTATAGCTTAGTAAGCTCGTATGAAATAAAATCAATATAATCATAAACACATAATTCAACCATTGATTATAAATACATGAATTCACATCAACTAACAAACCTTTCAATTACTCATTCACAAAACTATATACTATTTTCACCATTTCTTCGATTCAAAGCTAATATGGTTCAAAACTATATACATCATATCATGATGTGTACTCAATTGTGAAAACATCTATGCACATAACTGTACCTTTTCCTATTCCTGAATAGGTAGACATGCTACTACTGAGTCTCATACCAAAACTTCTGCATAAGTCCTGGATTCATCATCTTACAAATTCTATCTCAAGGTAACAATAACAACGTAAATCTTATCCGATTTGAATGTTAACGTCTAAAATGAACTCATTTGGAGCTTATTTAAAATATCATCCCGATATCTGTACTATGTTCACTATACAAGAAGTATTTCAATAACTATACATACTCTTGTAATAGTTCAAGCCATAATCACTGTCTCACATTCATATTATAACGTTGAATTCACAACATAGACATAAAAGTGATCATCTCTGAATCACCAATCTAACAATTCTTTTCGACGTAACTCTAATCACCCAAAGATGTAAACTCTTTCTTTGTACTCTGGTATTAAAACACTTTTCAATTTATTCATTCGCGCATTATTAAAAATTCATAAACTCTTTTAACTGATTCAACTGAACTCAATACTAGAACTTTCAGTTAATAGTACCTTCAGTAGCTTCCAACTTTACCATCCCGTTTAAAAAAATATTTCATTAAGCATATCATTGTATTATGCTCTCTAGAATCAAATTTCCTCATTCAGACTATCCGTCTCTCTACTAATGAATACATAGAATTTATTCTCCCTGTTAAAACATGCGTAAGCCTACACATAACTCGAATCATATCTCAACAAATCAACCTATTATTTTCTCCATACTGAGAATACAGTTCAAACACAGTCATTTGAAAATCTCTAATCACGTTACTCAAAAAACTTTACTATCATATTAGTACAGATTAACAGGGATATCTCAATTGAATGTATTAACTCTATTCGGCTTACCTGAAAATCCATCGCACAATTTGAAACTTGTGATTTCACTTCTTATATTTTTGTCGACATTATCATCTTATACGAAAATCAGAGATATTCATATACTAGAATTTTCACTTTTGTATGATCAAACTAAAAGCGTGATCATGGTAGACATAACTATCACAACCTAAAGAACACACTATAAAGATAACCATGATCAGCAGAAACATAAGAATAGTCTCACATAAAAAATTTTATCACCAAGTTCACTCCAAAATATCAAAATAGAATTACAAAGAGATAAAGGAATGTCAATCATAATCAACCAAATCGATAACCGTTTCGTCTGATTTTATAATCAGCTAACATTCTTACACGATCACAATTTCATAAAAAGAACAACCACATAACCCCTGAAGGGAAATAGATATTTATACATAATACTCAAAAAGATCATTATAATCCATTCAACTATGGTTGTCATAATTAAACACTTTCACAGTTCGAATATGGTTTCTCTAACCATATTTCGTCATCATAAACCCCTTTAATTATCCTTTCACTAATAAACATCAATTCGGCAAGACCTCGGTAAGTACACACCTCAGGCTCCCTGGAAACACGAAAATTTATACACATTTTCATGCTCTTTTCAACTCAAATTTATGCAGTTTCGATTAAATTCTTGTCGAAAAATAATTAAATATTATAAAATAATTAAATTGTGCTAAAAATATGAACATGATGAATTTTAATTAATTTTATAATTAATTTTGATTTATTTTGACTATTTTCGACAGATTCGCATAAAGGGCGAAAATTGACTCGACAGACACTGCTCGAAGAATAAACTTGAGAAGCAATTTGAAGTATCGAGGCAAATTTATTTCCCACCCAAGATGGTCCGATTATGAATATTAAGTCATAATATAATTAATTTTAATTTATTCCCAATTTAATTTGGGCTAAATAAATTATTATTAATTAATTATGGAACAAGGGTCCAGTTAAACTGCATTAGTTGAACCAAATTCAGTGAACCGAACCAGCCACCAATTGGGCAGCCTAAACCGTTCATATGTTGGCCCAAATCAGCTTATTAGCTGATTAATTAAGCTGGCAAAGAAGCCCTTGAAGACTTGTCAAAGTTACATTCAACCCCCTCCACAATTAGTGGCTTTGTAGATTTGCCCCTGTTGCGGGTTATTTGAGTGTATTTGGGGATTCTAGGGAGGCATGGGATTGAGTCAGAGCCTCGGAGAAATTTTGGTTTTGGCCTTTTTGTGGAGAGGGCTGTTGGAAGCAGGGCTTAAGTAAATTTGGGTGTGTTTTGCTAATACAAGATGAGTACATGGTGGAGTGGTGTGGCGTCAAGTGGAGAGCAAGGTGGTATGGAGTTCGAAGCCCACAAGCTACAAATGGTAGCTTTTATTTTGTGGCTTGGGAGAGGAGGAAGTAGAGTTTGGATCACACTCTTTACTGGGAGTTGGAGAATCGGTCAAACGGTTCAATTGGATGAAGGAGAGGAATTGCAGGAGAGAAAAGGGGAGAAAATCAAGGAGTTGTATGTGTGGGAGGTGTTGGCCGAAAGTGGGAGTCTAGGTAAAGGGGGACTTTCGGCTGAAGAAGAGTCTTTTGGAAGAAAATTCGGCAATTGGTGTGTGAGAGCTAACCAAAACTCCTTTGTGTGTGTGCATTTTCTTTTCTTTTCATTTCGGGTCTTTTCTAAAAGTGACGTTTTAGGTAATTGTTTTCTTTTTCTATGGAGTGTCATTTCAGGTTCGTACATTTGCTTCTTTCCTTTTTCTTTCCCATTGCCGAATTCAATCCTAGTCCTCTTCGTTCTTCACTCCTTTGTGGTAGCCATCCATTGCATCGATAAGCCTCTCTTCTTCCACTTCTTTTCTTAGTTCCATCATTATTTCATAGTTGCTACTCTTGGTTGCCGAATCTCTCTTTTCCATTCGACTCTTCTCTGGTCAAGGGTAACGGTTTCTTTTCTCTTATTTTCTTTCTTTCCTCTCTTTGCTCTGCTAAAGCCGAAACTCCTAACTTCAACTTCTTATTGCCTAGGCTGAATCTGTTAGAGTCCAAGCATACCTTCTTCTCTGTTCATTCAACATTAGGGTATTGGAAAGTGGTTGGTAAGTGTGACTATGGCCGAATAGGAGTGGTTGGCTTCTCTTTATCATTTTGAGTTTCTTAAGGCTGAAAGGCTGTTTCTTTTGTTGTCTTGGAACAACGTTGCTAACTTGTTCTTTTCACTAGTGATTGGGCTTCTTAAAAGGGAGTAAACTGAATACTCTACCATAACAAGGAGTTGTCATTTTCTGGTAAGTAAAGGCAATGGATAAAGTATTTCTATATCTTGGTTTATCAAGGGAAAAGACTAACTAATTTTCAACTGTGATCTCAGGTGCTTCGGAAAGTGTTGTGAACCGTAATCCGTAACAGGTGTGTAATCTCACACCTCTGTATAAACTGCTATTGTTGTGATCTAGGAATCGGCTAAAAGCCGAAATACCAAAAAGCCAGAATACCAGCAACTGAGATCACTCGAGCATGCGAGCACTCGTAGTGATAAATCGAGTCACGTACGTTGATGATAGGCCTTTGGGAGTGCCACAATCCTTTTCGCGGGCTTTGGCCGTAATGGGCCTTGTTGAGCAAAGTGGGCTAGGTGGGCCCAATTGGCTAATGGGCCCACAGAGACAAAATCCATAGTAAGTGCCGGATAATTGATGCGGCTGCGAAGTCCATAGAACCGTGATAAAAAATAGGCTGAATGGGCCACACGAGTGCGTGGGCTTTAGGACCAATTGCACCGTTTTGGCCAAAAAGGGAACCTGTGTCGCTCGAGGTGATAGTAGGCCTCCGGTACAGGTGGTGTGATGGTTGGATTGGGTTGGGCTGCATTTTTGTATGTATTACTATGATTTTGGGGCTTAGGCCTGAATTGATACTGCATGGGCTTGGGTCTAGACTGTGACTGTGACAGGGGATTACACACTGAGTTCTCGTAACTCACCCTTCTTTTAACTGTGTAGGTAATCCCAAACCTTAGAGGATTTAGAGCTGAGAGGGACTCGGAGGTGGCCACACGCGTCCTGTATGTTCATGGGGTTCTTTAGTAATTTTAATTTATTTTACATTACATTAATTTTTGGGGTTAATAATTTCTGTAATAAGGCCATTGGATCATTGTAAATTTATTAAACACGGGTTTTAAAATAATAACATCTGTTTTTAAATATCACGTTTCCACAGCGGTTTAAATCAAGCTTCGGTAACAGACAAGTTTTTAAAAGCAAAACAATAAATGCATAATAAGGTTTTACAAAAAGGAAATGATTTGGAGTAAAACTATTTTTGTTAATAAGCAACAAAAATCAAAATTTTGAATCGGTTGGAAGTTTTGATTCGTAGATGAGTTTTCCAACAAATGCATAGTTTTCTAACATCACCTGTAGCACCCTATCCCGAGTCCATCGCTGGATTAAGGTTAGGAGCGTTACCGGACAGATTGGAAACTTTCACAGACAAAATCATACATTCAATCATCATTCTCAGACATAATGTCCCTTAATCGGGTCCTCGAGACCTTAAGCATGCTTATAAACCGAGTCGGGGCTAAACTAAAACACGTATGAAATTTCATGAAAATTTGAAACTTTTCTAAAATATAGGGGAGACACGCCCGTGGGAGGAGACCGTGTGCCCTCCACGGCTTCTAGACACCCCCGTGTAACCATCCTTGTTATACAAACTATTCCAACACGGTCAGTAGGTACGCCCGTGTGCCATGGCCGTGTATTTTTAGGCCATATACTGACTTCCCCACCACGGCCACCAAGCACGCACGTGCCGAGGCCGTGTATTTTTATGCTAGCTACTGACTTGTACACCACGGCCAGGTGACACGCCCGTGTCAAGGCTGTGTGATTTTAGGCTGCATCCTGCCAATTTACCCACGGTCTAAGGCACGCCCGTGTGCCACAACCGTGTGATATTATAGGCCATTTACAAGGCCAAAATGCCAACCAAAAGGTTCATACCAATAAGCATCATTTACCAACACATATCAAGCATATATGGCAACCAAAAACATACAAATAGCCATCCAAATCATGCACATTTGATCACTAAGATAATCACAACTATACATTAAATTTTCATTCAATATAAATACATTCAAAACCAATGCTAAACATACAAATTTGCATAACTAAAACTCAATTATACCTATACCATTTGTCTATGTACTTACCATCTCATAACTATTCCATATATCAACTAATCATATCATAACAGATTCACATATCACATTCATCTAAGCATGATACCAAAACATAACTAGCCAAATCACATGGCTAAGTTCACTTTACAAATCATCACAAGAACTAGCCTATACATGCCATATCTAGATATATACATATCCAAGGTGTACCAAAATGATATTAGTAGTGTGATCACGATCCTTGACGGTCCCGAGCCTTCAGTAGCTTTGACGACCTATAAAACAGATTAAACACACACAGAGAGTAAGGTTTCCAAAAGCTTAGTAAGTCAATATACGACAACTTAGCATAAAAAGCATATGTTTGCTTCGATTCATACAATTTTGACCACATTAGCCATATTCCAAATTCAAAGATCATATAAACACATATCTCATTTCATCAAAACCTTATACAACATATCATCAATTCCATATTCATAGCATCATAATAAGATCATATTGATGCTTACCTTGTATACACAATTAGTGTATAATCAACATACCTGAATTGAATTTACTATCACATATTTGTTCATAGCTCGGACTTACAATCAGTATCATAGACTTGCCCGTTGAACAGTAATAAATCCAATGGGATACTCAGAAAGCTCAGAATAATTGTACAATGCCAACACCCCAGAAGAGGTCTTACATGCACTCGGATATCGATGCCACTGTCCTGGACAGGGTCTTATACGAATCAAAACGATGCCAATGTCCCAGACATGGTCTTACACGTAAGTGTCATAATGATGCCAACGTCCCAGACGTGGTCTTATACGTAAAGTTTATATTGATGCCAACATCCCAGACTTGGTCTTACACATAATCAGATATCAATGCCACTGTCCCGGACAGTGTCTTACACGATTCTCAAATCAATGCCAACGTCCCAGACGTGGTCTTACATTATAAAACAGAACAGATACCTATATCAAGGTTCGTACGAGGCTTCTCAGACTTAGTCAATATACCGAACTCATCTCGGATTCAATTACAGAATTTCTCATAATTATTCATTATCATAATTAAACATATGAATAATTACAAATGCATACATATTCATTTATTTGTATAGTGACTTACCTCGAATTCGGTTTATCGGAATAGAAAATGGCTACTCGATAACTTTTCGCTTCCCGCGATCTAAATCTGTTTTCCTCGGTTCTTGATCTAAACATATTCAGAATTAACCCTTTTATTCACTAGTTCATTCAATTCAATCCAAAGACACACATTTAGGGCAATTTGCAAATTAGCCTTCACATTTGCACAACTTAGCAGTTTAGTCCATTTTTCTCAAAACATCAAATTCACAAAATCCACTTATACACAAGCTTGGCCGAATATATATACATTACATACAAGCCCACATTTTTCATCAAATGTACAAATTAGTCTTCCAGAATAACATTTTCTCAATTTAGCCCTATTTAGCTAAATTCATCAAAAACTCAAAAACAAACTATGTCAAACAAACATATATATTTCATATTTCATCCTCAAACATCATAAAACTTGTGAATTCATCAATGACTCATTTCAAAAACTTAATCAATATACAAAATTGAGACATGGGCTTGATAGTAGACGAAGCAACGATTACAAAAACGTAGAAATTATCAAAAACTGATCAAAAACTAAGCTTGAATTAAACCAAAACTATGGCTGAACCTTTGCTTAGAATTTCTTTTTCTTTCTTTGCTTATTCGGTGGTGTTATGGATGAATAATATCCACCATCACTTTTGTTTCTTTTAATATAATATAATATAACTTATAAAATAAACATAATATAACTTTAAACATATAAATATAACATATAAAATCATGTTAATAAGCCATATTACCATCCACTATAAATAAAAATGGGCTATTTGCCCTTTTAGGACTTTACTTTAATAAAGCCATCTCAATTTAACCATTAATCAACTAAGAGGCCACTTTTACCAATTATACAATTTAGTCCTTTTGGTCAAATTAATCACACAGACAATCAAATTAACTTGCGAAAATTTAACACATGCTAAACCACATATCAAAAGTACAGAATATATTATTAAAATATTTTACAGACTCAGATTTGTGGTCTCGAAACCACTGTTTCGACTAGGGTATAAATCGGACTGTTACATCACCTGATGTGGCACGCTAGACCCAGTCGTAACGTTTAGGCCGGGTTTGGGGTGTTACATCAACTTTGCCACATAGGTGGCCAGCCAAGGTGTGGCTCTTTGGCTACTATTTTTAGCAAATTTCAGCTGCTACATTCAGCTATAAATACCCCCTTGGCTGATCATTTAAAGCATCCCTCAACACTCTCATTCTCTCATCACTTCTCTTCTCTCCATTCTCTCTTTTTCTCCAGAAACCTAAGCCTTCTTGTGCCAATTTCCCCTCTTGGAAAAGAGGTGTTTTCTCAGAATTTGGATTAGCAATTAGAGTGTTCATAAGCCACCTTGATAGCCGAGGACAATGGAGGATGAAGAACGGAGCGATCAGTTTGTTCCTTATCTCTTTAAATTTTATTGTTGTTTTGACAAACATGTTTATGAATATTTATGCTATTGGAATGGTTAATTTAATTAGCTTAGCTTGAATTTAATTCGTGTTGGGTTGATTGCATTTCGTCCTTTTAAATTATTAAAATCGTGTTTATGCTGTTATAGGCTTCGGTAAAATGCTTATTAAGTAAAATCATGCCTAAGTTATCTGGCATTATAATTGTTTAGATAACTAATAAATTAATTATTTAAACGCATTGAAATTGTAATTAATGGACACAGTACTTAATCAGTGCATGTTTAATTCTTCTAAGGTAGCTGAAGATTAGATTAGCATTGTATTTGGCGATATATATGCCTTGCATAACTTGCAAGATTTTTGTGATTAAACTGTTTCAAGGTAAGGATACTTTATTACCTCACATAGTTGATTTAATTGTTTGAATCGACATAGGACTATGCGAGAGATTGTTTAATTTAATAAGTATGTATGTGCAGTAACATGTTTACTTTTATAAATCTATTTTATCGGTTGAATTGACATAGGAATATGTACAAGAGATGAATGGATTATTGATTTGTAAATATGTTCATAAGTTAGCAAATTACCGAGTTGCCGTGATTTATTCGTAACAAGTATAACCATAAGTTTAATAATTCTAAGGTAAGAAGTGTAATTAATCCAACACAATTATATCATCTTGATTAAAATCAGCTTTTGAAATCGTGCATTAGAACCTTATTTTATTTTATTCTACTTTGTTTTTTTTTAGTTTTTAAATATTTCTTAAATCCAAATATTTTCCCTTCACCAAAATGTTTGAAATCATTTTCATAAATAATTCTTTTATAGTCCCTGTGGGTATGATAACTCGACATTTACTTGTCACTTTATTACTTGTTACGATTGTGTACACTTGCACATTTCCACCGTTCCAAGTTTTTGGCACCGTTGCTAGAGATTGTTTTTCAAAAGCCATTATTTGTGAATCTGTTCTATATTTTGGTTTACTTATTTTCCTGTTTGAATTTTTACTTACTTAATCTTTTTTCTGTGATTATTTCAGGTGTTTATGAGTATTGACCAGATTATTGACTTGCTCCCTGTGGACCATGAAATAAAACGAACCTTTCGACAGCGAAGAAGACAAGCGAACCAGAGAAGGACCGAAGAGATGAACTTCGAGAATATGAAAAAAGGAAACAGAGTAAACCCTGCTCAGAATCCTATCCTTATTGCTGATGATAGGGATAGGGCCTTAAGACTATATGCCTGCCAGTATTTAACGATCTTAATTCGGGTATTAGAAGACCCGATATTGAGGCACAACAATTCGAGCTGAAGCCAGTCATGTTCCAGATGCTTCAGACAGTGGGCCAATTCAGTGGAATGCCTACTGAAGATCCTCATCTTCACTTAAGACTATTTATGGAAGTGAGAGATTCTTTCAAGTTAGCCGGAGTACTTGAAGATGCATTGCGACTGAAGCAGTTCCCATATTCTTTAAGGGACAAAGCTCGTGCATGGTTGAACTGCCACCGAACTCTATTTCTACACGGTAAGAATTAGTCGAGAGGTTCCTCATGAAGTATTTCTTGCCAAGCAAGAATGCTAAGCTGAGGAACGAGATCACTGCCTTCCACCAAATAGATGATGAGTCCTTGTATGAGGTATAGGAAAGATTTAATGAGTTATTACGAAAGTGCCCTCATCATGGAATCCTACATTGCATTCAACTTGAGACATTTTACAATGGTCTCAAAGCTCACACGAGGATGGTGGTGGACGCCTCTGCTAATGGTGCTCTCCTTTCTAAGTCTTATAACGAGGCTTATGAAATTATTGAGAGGATTTCCAGCAACAATTATCAATGGCCAACCAGTCGAGCAGTGTCAGGAAGACGAGTCACTGGAATACATGAAGTAGACACTCTTCCTTCACTCGCATCTCAAGTATCATCAATATCCTCAATGCTTAAAAATCTTACTACTAATGGGTCTAATAGTTTTGTAGCACAACTACCTAACCAATTTGAGAATATAGCCTATGTCTATTGTGGGGAGGGACATTTGTTCGAAGAATGTCCGTCGAACCCAGAATATGTATATTACATGGGTAATTAGAACCAAAATCGAGGAAGGCAAGGGCTGCAATCAAATTTTTACAACATATCGTGGAGAAACCAATCGAATTTCTCCTGGAGTAACCAAGGGGCTGGAACCAGTACCACTTACAGCCAACCCTGACCAACCCAGCCACCTAATTTCCTGCAACAGGTTCAGAAACCAGTTCAAGCTGAAGCATCCTATAGCTTGGAGAGTTTACTGAAGGCATACATGGTAAAGAATGATGACTTAATCCAGAGCCAAACAGCTACATTAAAGAATTTGGAGAATCAAGTGGGCCAACTTGCAATTGAACTTAGGAATTGACCACAGGGTACCTTACCCAGTGATACGGAAAATCTGAGAAATCTGAGAAAGGAGCACTACAAGACACTAACATTGCAGAGTGGAAAGACAATAGAGCGCAAAACCATTGAAGCTGAAACGGAGCAAGCTGACACCCAAGATTCAGAAGAAGTTCAACCAAGTGTTGAAATCCCAGTTTCACCAGAACCAGAATTTGCAAAACCCGACAAAGTAGTCTCAGGACCAGCTAATTCTGATAAAATAACAACTTCGTTAGATGAAGAATTACCACCAAAGGTGAATCAACCTGAAGCAGTTCTAGTAATGAAACCACCACCACCCTACCCTCAAAGACTTCAGAAGCAGAAGCAGGAGATTCAATTCAAGAAGTTCCTTGACGTACTCAAGCAACTTCATATAAATATCTCGTTGGTTGAAGCACTTGAGCAAATGTCGAATTATGTCAAGTTGATGAAGGATATCTTGTCTAAGAAATGAAGACTTGGAGAATTTGAGACGGTAGCTCTAACGAAGGAATGCAGTGCATATCTTCAAGACAAACTATCCCCAAAATTGAAGGATCCTGGATGTTTTACCGTACCATGCAACATTGGAGCAACATATTGTGGTAAGGCATTATGTGACTTAGGTGCAAGTATCAACTTGATGCCTATGTCAATATTTAGGAAGTTGGGGATAGGAGAAGTTAGACCAACAATAGTTACACTTTAACTAACAGAACGATCCTTAGCACATCCAGAAGGAAAAATCAAAGACGTATTGGTACGTGTAGACGAGTTTATCTTTCCTACTGACTTTGTAATTCTAGATTTTGAAGCAGACAAAGAAGTACCGATCATCCTAGGGAGGCCGTTCCTAGCAACTGGAAGGACCCTTATTGATGTGCAGAAGGGCAAGCTGACTATGCATGTTCAGGATGATCAGGTAACATTTAATGTTTTTAAGTCAAGGCGATTTCCTGACACAATTGATGATTGTTCTGCAATATCTAATTTAGAGGATTTAATAGTGGAGAGGGAACCCAACTTTGTTGAGGATCCGTTGGAACAAGTTTTGACATCAGACCCTCTAAATGATGAAGAGGAAGATGAATACTTAGCTCTGCTAGGAGCTAATCAAAAGGGATTTAACCCGTAATCTCGTTTTGAATCTTTGAAATTAGAGAAAAGGGATTACACCCAGCCAAAAGCATCAATGAAGGAGCCACCTAAGTTAGAACTCAAGGTATTACCTTCTCATTTAAAATAAGTTTATTTAGGTAACACTTCTACTCTTCCTGTGATTGTTTCAGCAGAATTAACTACTGAACAAGAAGAGAAACTTATCATAGTTTTGAAACAATTCAAGAAGGTATCGGATGGGCCATAGCCGATATTCGTGGTATTAGCCCATCTACATGCATGCACAAGATCATATTAGAAGATGGTGAGAGAGGAACGATTGATGGACAACAGAGATTGAACCCCATTATGAAGGATATAGTAAAGAAGGAAATTATCAAGTGGTTGGATGCAGGTATAATTTACCCCATCTCAGACAGTTCATTAGTGAGTCCAGTCCAGTGCGTGCCGAAGAAAGGAGGTATCACGGTCATAGAGAACGAGAACAACAAGTTGATACCGACTAGAACAGTTACGGGATGGAGAATCTGCATCGATTACCGGAAGCTGAACAAGGCGACTAGGAAAGATCACTTTCCTTTGCTGTTCTTGGACCAGGTGCTGGATAGACTCGCAGGAGGAGATTACTACTGTTTTCTCGATGGATACTCATGGTATAATCAGATTACAGTAGCACCAAAAGATCAACACAAAATGACATTCACCTGTCCGTACAGTACATTTGCATTTAGACGCATGCCATTTGGTTTATGTAATGCACCTGCTACATTTCAAAGATGTAAGATGTCTATTTTTACTGACATGATTGAGAAGTATTTGGAAGTTTTTATGGATGATTTTTTAGTATTCAGAGATACTTACGATGATTGCTTAGCCAATCTAGCTAAAGTACTAAGGCAATGCGAAGAAACAAATCTCGTACTCAACTGGGAAAAGTGCCATTTTATGGTACAAGAAGGAATTATTCTAGGGCATCGGATAACGAGACATGGGATCGAGGTAGACAAAGCAAAGGTAGACGTTATTGAGAAACTCCCACCTCCAAAATCTGTAAAAGGTGTTAAGAGCTTTTTGGGCCATGCCGATTTTTATCGAAGATTTATCAAGGACTTCTCCAAAACTGCAAATTATTGGAGAAGGACTCGATATTCAAGTTTGATGAGGAATGCTTAAAAGCCTTCAACGATTTGAAGAGCCAATTAGTCACAGCACCCATAATCGTCACACCAAACTGGGATTTGCCATTCGTATTGATGTGTGACGCAAATGACTTCTCAATTAGAGCTGTCTTGGGCCAGCGAAGGAACAAAGTTTATCATCCCATCCACTACGCAAGTTGAACTCTAACAGGAGCTCAATTGAATTATATTTGCTTTTGACAAGTTTCGATCTTATCTTGTAGGTACCAAAGTGATTGTTTATACGGACCACTCAGCAATTAAATATTTACTGGCCAAGAAAGACGCTAAGCCAAGATTGATATGGTGGGTACTACTACTTCAAGAGTTTGATCTAGAAATTCAAGATTGAAAGAGAGTAGAGAACCAAGTAACAGATCACTTGTCTAGATTGGAGCCGCAAGAGGGAAATTCTCCACTTGTACCGATTAAGGAGACATTTCTAAATGAGCACATACTAAAGATAAATCATGTCCATAATATTCATTGGTTTGCTGATTTTGCTAACTATTTAGCATGTGGTTTGATGCCGATTGATAAAATGTATCAACAAAGGAAAAAGTTTCTTCACGATGTAAAGTACTATTTCTGGGAAGAGCCATATTTGTTTAAAAAGTGTGCAGATCAGATGATCAGGAGATGTGTGGCAGAAGATGAAATACCAAAGATTTTATACCACTGTCACTCAGCTCCGAGTAGGGGACACTTTGGAGGTACATGTACAGCGGCCAAAGTATTGCAAGCCAGATTCTTTTGGCCAACACTATTCAAGGATGCATACGGTTACGTAAAGAGTTGTGATCGATGTCAGAGGGTTGGAAACGTCACCAACAGAAATGAGATGCCTCGAACGAATATCATTGAGGTAGAATTATTTGATGTTTGGGGTATTGACTTTCTTTGTCCTTTCCCCCCGTCTTTTGGTCACAAGTACATTTTGGTAGCAGTAGATTATGTGTCCAAATGGGTCGAGGCTGAAGCTTATCTGGCAAACGATGTTAAAGTTGTGATGAAGTTTTTGCAGAAATACGTGTTCTTAAGGTTTGGAACCCAAGAGCTATTATCAGTGATGAAGGGACCTATTTTGTGAACAAGTGGTTAAAATGGTTGTAAGACAAATATGGAGTGAAACACAGGGTTGCTACAACTTACCATCCGTAGACAAATGGGCAAGCTGAGATAGCGAATAAGGAGATTAAAGGCATACATGAGAAGGTAGTTTGCCCGAACTGACGAGATTGGTCCAAGAGACTAGATGATGCTTTATGGGCTTACAGAATAGCGTACAAGACACCTTTAGGAATGTCACCCTACAGGTTGGTCTTTGGGAAAGCCTGTCATCTACCTCTGGAGTTAGAGCACAAAACTTATTGGGCTCTTCGACGACTCAACTTGGATCTTAAGCTTGCTAGAGAGAAACAGATGCTCCAACTCAACAAGCTAGAGAAATTCCAAATATTCTCATACGAAAATGCCAAATTACTCAAGGAAAGACTCAAGAAATGGCATGACAAGCACATTCAAGTTAGAGAATTTGAAGCAGGTCAGCAAGTCTTGTTATTTAATTCCAGATTGAAGTTCTTCCCAAGAAAGTTAAAATCACTTTAGTCCGGTCCATTTACGATTCACCGCGTCTATCCATATGGAGTTGTTGAACTCCAAGGTAAGGGAGGTAATTTTTGAGTCAATGCTCAACGTTTGAAACATTACTATGGAGAAAAACCTGAACGGGATCAAATCTTGTTCAATTTATCTGATATTTAGATTTTCTTGTTTTTAATCAATTATTTAGGGTACATTTTCGGGTTTATTGTGTTTAAATAAATTCTGTCTAGGAGATTAGAACTTAAGCGGGACCGCTCGTGACCCCTCCACTCTTTCCTGGGAATTGATTTTTACATAATTTTCCGAGAAATTATTCCTAAATGACAAAATAAATTTTTGGTTTTTCAAATAAAAAGGTCAACTTTGACCCAAGCTTTAAATTGCAACTCAAATTTCAACATTTCATTAAGTCTAGGGACTTAATTGAATTATTTTTAAATTTAAGTTGCTATTTTCGTAATTAATAAAAATTAGGTGCCTCTTTTTGTAAATATTTCCAAAAGGCATCTAAAATAAATATTTTTACTTAATATATACATTTCTATAGTAATATGATAAACTTTAATATATAATTATATCTCTTATAATTTATATATTTTTATCAACTTAGCTTAGGATTAGGATTAATTTTATTTAATTATATTTTTTATGTTTATCTTAATAATCTAATAGCAATTGATAATTTCATATGCATATATTCAATTATTAATTGCTGTTAATCTTTGAGTAAAATTAGAATTGGACTATTATTTTTAATCATTAAATTATACTAAGAGTTCTATTTTTAGTCCCATTACTCCTATTATAAATACCATCAACTCTTTTCCTCCCATTCATGCACCATTCAACCCCCAAATCACCAACTCATCAAAGTGCCACAAGTTCCTAGCCACAACAGCCATTCGGCCAGCAGCCAACTTCAACACACACCGCACGCCCATATCGCACACAGCCTTGTGCGTTTGCTACTTCAGCCCCAACTACTCAGGCCTTATCGCACATAGGCAGCACCTGCGCCCAGCACCGAGCGCACACCAGTCGTGGTCAACAAGGACCTGCGTGCTACCTGCTTGCAGCTCCCTTGTACATTGCTACTTGCTCCAGCTCCATCAGCCGTGCGCCTTGCTGCCTCGCGCACTTATGCGGCACTCCTCTTTCACCCAACCTAAGCCAAAACCCTCCAACCCTCCTTCCATTTTGCTATTTGTTTCTCCATTATTTTTTTAGAGTTCTTTTATTTTTATAAAAAAAAGGTGGTAAGACCTAATTTTCTTTCAATTTATTTAATTATTTAATTTTTTAATTCATTGAATTATTAACAATTTTTGTTAAATAAATTTTTGAGAAAATAATTTTTCCCATCTATTGTTCAGGGCAAATCATGCCTCGCAAGAGAACTCGTGCTTCTGCTCAAATCAATGAAAGCAAAATAAGTCCACTGTGAAAAAGCCAAAGCAAGATATGAAAGTATCTTCAAAAATCAACAGATGCATCTAGAGAAAGGCTTCACATTGAAGGAAAGCAACTACAGAAACTTTATGGCACATATTCATCAAGTTGCTGAAGCCCTCAATTGGGAATTGTTTTGTAAAAAGAGACCAAGTGTGGATGAGGAACTAGTTTATGAATTCTACGGGAACTTAACCTCAAGCAAATTGACCAAAGTTCCAGTCCGCGGAATGAAGGTACCAATAAATTCAAATGATATTAATGAATTCTTTGAATTACCTAGTTTCGACAATGATGAATATTCTTCCTTGTTGACCAACATTAAGACTGAAAATTTGCAAGAAATTTTTGAGGAACTTACAGTTCCAGGTTCTAAGTGGACTGTGTCAAAGCAAGGAATCCACACGTGTCGAAGAGAGTATTTGACACCACTTGCGAAGGTACGGTTCTATTTCATTCGTTTCAGCCTTATGCTTAGTTTGCATGGGACTACAATCTCATTAGAGCGAATGGTCCTAGTATACTCAATTCTAACTAGAAAGACCATTGATGTGGGCAAAATCATACTAAGGGAAATGTGAAATTGTGCTGTTAGACGTTTTGGCCCAGCCTATTTCCCCTTTACAATAACAATTTTGTGCTTAAAAACAAAAATCCTTATGGACGTAAAGAGGACAGGGTATAGTCAAGGCACAATCACCGATTGGGACCTCTACCGAGTATCTGGAGATTTTGTTCTACAGCAACGAGTTGAAGAGAGTGAGGATCCCAAAGAAGCAGAAGATGAGCCCACAGAGATCCTACCAAAGTAGTCAACTGAAGTCCCTAATGAGGCAGAATCAATGGAACCAGAAGCTGAACCTGATATCGAGACCTCAATGTTTGGAGCTCCACCGCCTAGCCCAGATCTTCGTGATGAGCTGTTAAAGCTGATGGACTTAATGCAACACATGCAATGGCAGCAATAAGCCTACTGGAGATACTAAAAAATAAGGGATGACTTAATGAGGAATGCCCTTAAGAAAATTTATAATGACCCATTTATTTTTGTGCCCGAGTTTCTAGATTTCATATTTGAACCATGGATTTCATTATTGAAGAGGGAGCAAGGCCATTCATGCAAAGGCAATACTGATGGAGCAAAAGATGAGTCGAATTCGGAAGGATCGGCAAACAAATAAAAAAGGGGGGACTTCAACTTTATTTTTATTCTTAAGTTATTTTAGGATGAGGTTAATTAAGAATTTTTATTTGTGTACAATAAAACAAGAGATAGGAATCATGAATAAAATCTAAACAAGTCATAGAGGCTAAAGTGTGGCAATAGGTATATACATGTCAAAGATTGGATTTTAGAGAGAGCTTGTTACTTAAGCAATCAATTTGACTCACCTCCTCTTTTCTAAAATCCCACCTGGTGTATAGTATCTATTCACTTTAAACAATGAGGACATTGTTCACTTTAAGTAGGGGGACCGGAAATTTGAATTAATTCCACTTAGATTAAAATTTTCTTTTAATTATGATTAGGATATATATTGTTCAATAATTTGAAATTTTGTTAAGTATGCTAAACTTCAGTATTAATAAAATTCTATTATTTCAATAAGTTATTTTGCTAGCTTAATAATGATATGAATGTATTTTTAAAAAACATGCAAATTCGTACCATAAAAATTTTAATTCCCTACGAAAAAATTAGGCATGCATGAAAGTTTAAGTCTTTAGAATTGACTTAGTAATTTCTTGTTTACGAAATCCTAGGAAGCATGGAATATTGAAAATGATTTAGGCAACTATTGTTTGGACCGTTTGAGCCTTTCAAGCCGACCCTGATAAAATAATCCTTTGAAACCCAACTTTGAGACTATATGGCCTAATTTTATTTGGACCTATGCAATATTTAGCCATCAATTTTCTCTTCATTACCTTTAAAATTGTCCCAAACACTAGACTCAGTACTATTCAGAATATCGTTTGAAAATAAGATTGGGGGAGTTGAAAAGAAGTATCAATTGCTCGAAAATTGTAGTACATGAAGCAAGTGCTCGAATTTGAGCTTGAAAAAAAAAACATATACTTGAAATAAAATAAATATGCGAAAGAGCATAAGTTGGTGTATCAAGGGTAAGAATTTCGAAGGTTCGATTTTAAGCTGAGTCTAGGGTTTTAAAACCTAAAATTATCTATCTTTTACCTACCCCTAAGCCCAACCACATTACAACCCTATTAAAGACCTATTGATTCAAAATTCCAATGTTGCCTACATTAGTGGAGAGAAATTGCTCTGTTCAACATATGAAGACATCAATTAAGCTTAATGATTGCAGTTTAATTTTCAGTGAGGAATTAAAATCAAATTGGTAGGGAGTAACATGTCTTTATTAAGAAACATTTAGTCTAAATTTGCTAGTATAATAGTTGTTGGATGTAATTTGAACGATATGTATACTTAAGTAGCATAATTATCAAATTTCTTTTTTTTTAGCCTAAGTTTATTAAATTCATAATTTTGAGAAGAAAGTTGTTCTGAAGGAATTTTTCAAAAGTGTTTTCGAAAAATTCTTTCCGAAATTTTTGCATTACTTGGGACGAGAATTGAGTTAAGTATGGAGGTGTGGAAACATAAAAATTTATACACTTTTTCATGCTCTTTTTAACTCAAATTTATGCAGTTTCGATTAAATTCTTGTTAAGAAATAATTAAATATTATAAAATAATTAAATTGTTCAAAAAATATGAACATGATGAATTTTAATTAATTTTATAGTTAATTTTGATTTATTTTGACTATTTTCGACAGATTCGCACAAAGGGCGAAAATTGGCTCGACAGATACTGCTCGAAGAATAAACCCGAGAAGCAATTTGAAGTATCGAGGAAAATTTATTTCTAGCCCAAAACGGTCTGATTATGAATATTTAATCATTATATAATTAATTTTAATTTATTCCCAATTTAATTTGGGCTAAATAAATTATTATTAATTAATTATGGAAAAAGGGTCTAGTTAAACCGCACTGGTTGAACCGAATTCAGTGAACCGAACCAGCCACCAATTGGGCAGCCCAAGCCGTCCATATGCTAGCCCAAATCAGCTTATTAGCTGATTAATTAAGATTGCAAAGAAGCCCTTGAAGACTTGTCAAAGTTGCATTCAACCCCCTCCATAATTAGTGGCTTTGTAGATTTGCCCCATGCCATATTTAGCAAAGTTGAAGCCATCAACATTGCCACATAGGTGGCTGGCCAAGGTGTGGCTCTTTGGCTGATATTTTAAGCAAATTTCAGCTGCTACATTCAGCTATAAATACCCCCTTGGCTGATCATCCAAAGCATCCCTCAACACTCTCATTCTCTCATCACTTCTCAACTCTCCATTCTCTCTTTTTCTCCAAAAACCCAAGCCTTCTTGTGCCGATTTCCCCTCTTGGAAAAGAGGTTTTTTCTCAGCCATTTGGATCAGCAATTAGAGTGTTCATAAGCCACCTTGATAGCCGAGGACAATGGAGGACAAGAACGGAGCAATCAGTCAAGCCACAGAGAAACACTGGATTTGCTTCTTGTTCCCTATCTCTTTAAATTTCGTTGTTGTTTTGACAAACATGTTTATGAATATTTATTCTATTGGAATGGTTAATTTAATCATCTTAGCTTGAATTTAATTCATGTTGGGTTGATTGCATTTCGTCCTTTTAAATTATTAAAATTGTGTTTATGCTGTTATAGGCTTCAGTAAAATGCTTGACTAAATAAAATCATGCCTAAGTTATCTAGCATTATAATTGTTTAGATAACTAATGAATTAATTATTTAAATGCATTGAAATTGTAATTAGGTGGACACAGTACTTAATAAGTGCATGTTTAATTCTTTTAAGGTAGTTGAAGATTAGATTAGCATTGTATTTGGCGATACATATGCCTTGCATAACTTGAAAGATTTTTGTGATTAAACTGTATCAAGGTAAGGATACTTTGTTACCTCACATAGTCTTTTGTATGCTTATTAGGTTGAATTAATCGTTTGAATCGACATAGAAATATGTGAGAGATTGTTTAATTTAATAAGTATGTATGTGCAGTAACATGTTTACTTTTATAAATCTATTTTATCGGTCGAATTGGCATAAGAATATGTACAAGAGATGAATGGATTTTTGATTTGTAAATATGTTCATAAGTTAGCAAATTACCGAGTTGCCGTGATTTATTTGTAACAAGTATAACCATAAGTTTAATAATTCTCAGGTAAGAAATGTAATTAATCCAACACAATTATATCATCTTGATTAAAATCAACTTTTGAAATCGTGCATTAGAACCATATTTTATTTTGTTTTACTTTTTTTTGTTTTAGTTTTTAAATATTTCTTAAATCCAAATATTTTCCCTTTACCAAAGTGTTTGAAATTATTTTCATAAATAATTCCTTTACAGTCCCTGTGGGTATGATAACTTGACATTTACTTGTCATTTTATTACTTGTTATGATTGTGTACACTCGTACGTTTCCACCATTCCACTCCCTACTCAATTAAGTCAAATAGGCGAGGCAAATTTTCTTTTTGCTCGAAACATTGCATAATCAGTACGATCTTTAAAACATTCAAATATTCTTCTTAAAACTGTTCTCACCTTCTAACTACCTTTATCTCTATATACATTACTACTTGTTTCGCCACTAAACTCTTTCATTTTGTACTCATGAGCTTATTCAACTCGACTCTCTTCAAAATCTCATTAATAATCAACACTGATAAGGGGGTGAGGTCATAAAGCTTCTAGCTTGACCATTATGACTACACACATATGACTTAACATTCACTATTCATAAAATATCATCGTGATTGACAACTCGCTCCAAGCGAATTTTCACACTTACTCATGTTACAAATATTTCTATCACCCATAATCTCAAACAGTGATTTTACTAGCGCAGGCTCCATATTAATATCTATTCAAGTACTCAACATTTAACTCCGATTTCTCTTTCTATTGCTTATCAAATTAGAGAATGTCTTACGGGTTTGAGTACATCGTTTACTTGATTGCCATAGTCCAACTATGGTCTTACTCGTATCACAACATCATAGCCCAGTTATAATCTTTCATGTCGTCATGATGCCATAGCCTTGCTATGGTCTTACACGAAATCTCATATCAATACCAATGCCATATCCCAGATAAGGTCTTACATGGAAACACTTGTCGATGCCGATGCCATATTCTAGATATGGTCTTGTACGAGATCTTTTATCGATGTTGATGCCATATCCCAAATACGGTCTTACACGATTTCACGCTGAAGCTAGGTCCCAGACCTGGTCTTACACAAAATCACGTATCGTTGCCAATGCCATGTCCCAGACATGGTCTTATATAGAATCACATGTACTGCCATGGTCCAACCATGGTCTTATTCATCAATTTATCATTGAACGACCGTACTCATTTCCTGCATTCTACTTAATTTAACTACTAAGTTTAACTCCCACACTATCATAATATTTGTGGCTTCATAACAAAGTCATAAAACAAAACATTACACATCCTCTACTTTAACAGTCGCACATGAGATTCAACTGTGTGGACATATTGATTATACATCATTCCAATAGTTGTATATACACACATATCCCGCTCATTGGGTAAGTTTACTCATCATATTCACTTAATCAAACATGTTGAGCATACTACACCATAAGCATGTCGAACCAACATGGATAGACTTATCACCATATAACTTTCATTCGTACCTTTTTGAATTTCATCACATCATGAACACATTTCCATTACCTCATTAGCACTTACAACACTATCGAAAATAGCTCGGTTGGGAATCATTTCTGTCTTAACAGAACAATTTCGTTAGAACCAAGAGACATCACACTATCATGAGTAGTAATACGACATATATAGCTAAACTGTCACACGCTAGGTTAGTCTGAGAACCGACTAAACCATAACTCTGATACCACTAAATGTAACACCCCTCCCTCGTATTCTACGTCGGAACTGGGTAGGTACTCGACTCACATGGTCATACAACTTTGGGTTACCAAATTCCATTCCAAATTAAAACTTTTCCATTCACATATCTAACCTCCTTATAATGGACCTACAAGGCCCTAAACATACTTCCGGAAGGTTTCAGAAATAAATCGGAAACTTTTACGTACTTAGAAAAATTTTACCTAAACAGGGGCCACATGCTCGTGTGAAACGGGACACGCCCGTGGGGACAGGCCGTGTGGTCACTCACGCCCATGTCCCTCACTCGTGGTCGACACTGACTTTTTTCACACGTCCAGACACACACCCGTGTCCCTGGCCCATGTCCCTTACATGGCCTCGACACGCCCGTGTCTCAGCACGTGTGCCAAAACCTTGGTATTCTGTTTATGATGTGATCACCTCACTATGGTCACAGGGCCAAGCCACACTCCCGTGTCCTTAGACCGTGTGTCAAATTAAATTCCTAAATTCAGGTGCAGACATCACACGGCCTGGGTACACGCCCATGTCTTTGACCGTGCCTCCCACACGGTTGAGACACACGGCCGTGTCTCTGCCCGTGTGTTTACTACTGAGCTTACTGACTTGCATTTCTAGCATGCAAGGGGACACATGACCAAGTCACATGCCCATGGGGTCAACTGTGTGTCACACACGGTTTAGACACACGCCCGTGTGCCTACCCGTGTGGACCAATTCAAGGCTATTTTCCAAGCCAATTAGCTACCCTCACTTGATCACATTCACACACCATTACATAACATTTCCAAATCATCAATGATAACTCTTGAATTATCACATTAGAATCAAGAAAATCAAATCTTCATCCCATATACGAGGGGAAAATATTACTAGTATAATTACAATCGACTTGAGCCATCATCTATGGCTATACACAACCAATCCATAAACTCTTTTAGGCCAACACATTTGGCTACTTTAACTATGACTTAATTAAACCAAAATAAGATCCCTATACATGCCATATCTCAAGAAGACTTGAATCTCATACCCAAGTGTCTACTCAATAGTGTGAAAACATCTCCGCCGGTCTCCAACCCGAGCTAGTTAAGTTAACCTATAAGAGATAGGAAAGGATGAGGAGTAAGCAATAATGCATAGTAAGTTCGTATGCAAATAATAATCAAGTACTGACATTCATTGATTATTCTCAACCACAAAGGTATTTTAATGAGATTTACTCTTAAACTCATGGTTACCCATTCAATCGTTTATAGTACTTAGTTATTCCATCTCTTACCACATTCTAACCATGTGACAATTATAGCACTCTTATTTATTAGCACATAATCCATGCATCTATCATCACAACTGTAACACCCCTATCCTGTATCCGTCATCGGATTAGGGTCAAAGGCATTACCGGATGGATCGAAAACTCTTACAGACATTTCAAACAACCATTCATCAATTGCAATCAAAGTGTCCCTTATATAGGTCAATAAGACCTTAATCATGCTTTAATATGGGGTTGGGACTATACCGAACATATACGAAAACTCTCAAAAATTTAAAACTTCTTCAAACTGTCAAGGTTACACGCTCGTGTAGGTAGGCCGTGTGCCTCACACGACCATCAAACACACCCATGTGTCTAGGCCATGCCAAAACAGAGCATGCATACTGACTTTTCCACACGGCCACTAGACACGCCCATGTGCCAAGGCCGTGTACACTTAGCTAGATACTGACTTATACCCATTGCTACTAGGCACGCCCATGTGCCATGGCCGTGTAGGCAAAACAAGCCACTTGCAAGGCCAAAATGCCATCCACACAAGGGTCCATCCTTATAAACAATTTACCAATTCATTTCATGCATATTTGGCAACCAAAACATATCAAAATAATCATCAAATCTTCATATACAATTATAGCTCCAATCATGCCAATTTGTACAATTAGAACACATATGCACTTAAGCATGATTCCTCTACAATTACCTTTCATATAATCGTTTCTTTTATTAACCATCCATTCTTACAATGCATTCATAATCTTACCATAACTTTGACCAGTTCATTAGCTATCTACCCACACCAAAACATATACCATATTTCATATTTACTCATGTTTATCATCAACATTTATGTAGCCATATCTCATGACTAATTATACACCTTTCAACTATAAACCAAAACAAATAGCCTATACATGCCATATTTAGTTATATACACATTTCAAAAGTACCAAAATGAGTTGAGTAATGTGATGATAATCCTCGATGGTCCCCGAGCCTTCAGTAGCTTTGACGATCTATAAAACAGAGAAAACACACACAGAGTAAGCTTTCAAAAGCTTAGTAAGTCATATACAAATAAACTTAGCATATAATACACATAATCAATTTAATAAGATGTCATTTATAGTTCTCATGGCAAATTGATTCATATTCATTGACTCATATTCATTGACTCATTGAGGCATTGATAAACCATAAAAGTAACATATTTTAAGCCCACATTTAGCATGATTTTGGATGATTTAAGCTTTGAATTATATATTTTGGTGCTCTTAATCCTTTGTTTTCATGTTTTATACTTAGGAGAGCACTGGATGACAAAAAGAACGAAAAATAGGTCCAAAATGGAGTAAATGGGCCACGTCATGAAATCCACACGGCCTGGGCCTAAGCCACACGGCCGTGCCTCATTCAACAGACTCGAACACAGCCTGGCCACGACTTACACGGGCGTGTGCCATGGGCGTGTCCCTGTCGCAGGAAAGAAGAGTTTCACTCAGATTTTGATATTTAGGGGCAAAGAAACATATTCTGTAACACTCCAAACCCGGTCAACACACCACGACCGAATCTGGCATGTTACAGAGTAAAAACCCTTTTATTGCTTTGTGTTTGGAGAAATCTTGTGCATGTAAAGTTGAAAACGTTAAGGTGTCTTTGAAATCCCGTAAATCTTTTTAAAACTCACTTGCCGATAAATACTTTAAAAAAAAACCGTTTATGTCTATTAACCCCCAGGTGAATTTAACTTAGTTAATTAAAACCATTTGTATTTGAGCTTTGAAAAACTTAGATTTGCAAATCATTTAAGTTGGCTTTGTTATCGTGTGAATTGTATTACCCGATGGTAAAGTTTAGAAACCCATTGCGTATTATAGTTTAGAAAACTTTGTGTTTCAGGTTATTAAAACAAGTCAAGTAATTTAGTTAATCATAATTGAAATCAAATCTAAAGCAGATGAAACAATCAAAATAAAATAACCAATGGCCTTATTACAAACCCAAATTACAAAAACTGAAATTTAAAGTAAAGTACCCAAGTCAAAAGTCCATGTAAAATCGGAAGCAAATATCGCATGGCCACCTCAAGTCCGCGATCTACGAATCACCTGAAAAGATAAGGGAGAAGGTGAGTCACCAAGACTCAGTGCATAATCCCCCTCCCGATTATAGCAACATACTTACACAAGTCATAATCAAATAAACATAGCATGCACCCAAACCTAGCCATCCACAACTCCTTTCTCTACCCCGTGTGGTACCAAACCACTGGTGGTGCCAAACCACTGGTGACCCAAAGTCACTGATATCAATCTTCCCCCTCCTCTCATATCATCCACAACAATGCAATGCACCTAGATATCATGCCATCATGCTTAATCATTAAACATACAGTGAAGCATAGCATATGCAATTTCATCAGAATCAAATATCTTAAACTTATCCAACGGACTTACCCGAATCCTTGCTCATGCCCATAAGGGTACCAAATCAAAATCCACATAGTTTCGGCTTTTAACATAGCTTAGGTTATTAACAAGTTTACAATGATTATGAAGTGTGTAAGTTACACACCTGGTTACTAATGCGATTACTGAATCCCGTAGATCACGATCTAACGCACTAGATCCCCTTTCCTACATTCGGTCAACACTAAGATCATTGGCAAAAGCCATTCGGCCAACCTTACAAATCCCGAAGGATGAGATAATGCTTTATAAGCCCCTTACCAAGATCGATTACACTCGAGCCCTTAAGCTTAAGTCGCACGCCAGCAAATCCCGGAGATCTACTTCCTTCCTACAATCGGCCAAGATCTTAAACATATTAAGCAATAGCCTTCGACTTTTCAAAAGAATAATAGAACGGTTAGATCGACATGTAAGAACTGACTTAAAGAACCGATTGGCAGAGAGAGTAGATGACCACGATCTACTGCTTCCAAAATCCCGAAGAACCTAGGAGAAATTCCACAGATGAATGAGAATCAAGACAAATGCCAAAATTCAGTTTTTGGTTCTATGTAAGTCGACAGAGAGAAAGAGAAGAAGTGATAAGGGATTCGGCCATGATAACTTACCTACTCCAAAACCGATTGGAGAAGAAGACAAGAGAAATCTACCATTCGGCCAAAATGTTAGAACAAGGAGAGGAGTATGGAGAGATTTCGACAATGGGGCAGAGTGATCAAGGTGATCTTGACTATAGCTTAAGAAAGAAATCGAAAGAGATTCTGCCAAGATGGAATGAGAGAATGGAAGAAAAGATGAAAGTGATTCAGCTTTGGTTTAAAGAAAAGAGGTTAAGGGAGTTTCGGCAAAGGGAGGAATAAGAAGGTTTTGGCTCAAGGGTTGGAAGAAGGAAAAAGATGAAGGGGAGAGAGTTACTTTCGGCTTTGAGTACAAAGGAGAAGAAGAAGTGAGGGTCAAGTTTCGGCTTTGAGCAAAATAGGGAGAAGTTCGGCCAAGCCCCTAATTGCTGAAAAAGAAAAGTAAGAAAGTGTCAAATAGGGTTTCGGTTTTGGTTTCAAAGGGAAGAAAAGAAAAGCTTAAGTGGTTCTACAGGATTCGGCTTAAAGCTTCAGGGAGAATTCGACAAGTGCAAAGAAGGTTCGGCTTTTGCTCACAATCGATTGCACCAAGGCTTTGCTAGCCGAAAATGTTCATCCAACGGATTAAGTAATTTCGGCATCCCTCCTAAGTCTTTCAGCCGAATACTCTACCTCCCACCATTCAAATTTTGGCAAATTCTCAAATCTCTCCTAGCCACTAATTCAAACGAGTTTGAATTATTCAAACTCCTAAATTCCCTCTTTTCCACCCGTTCAAATCAGTTTGACTTGTTCAACAGTTATCTTGTCAGAGTTTGAGCTGAGCACAACTCTTCCCTCTCTGTCATTAAAAAGAAATCCCCAAAAAGGGATTCCTGCAGCTCGATCCTTAGCTCCCTTCCTCTGCTTGTGGCATCACTGCTTAAAGCCCTAAGTGGCGCCTCCTTTCCACTTTACCACGGCTTCTCTTGTGCTTAAATTCACCACAGAAAACACTTAACCCCTAGCTCCTTCAGCTCCCCTTGACCAAGGCTTAAAAATAATAATTTTCCTATAGTTCGAGCCTAACCTTGGCTTATACCTAGACCCTAAAACATCTCAATTAATATCACAACCAAGCCATACACATGAAAAACAATTCAAACACAATAGCCCCTATTTAAGGATGTTACAGTTCTACCCCCTTAAAAATAATTTCGGCCTCGAAATTACCTGGTCAAAAGAGTTGAGGGTATTGCTGCCTCATCACATCCTCTGGTTCCTACGAAGCTTCTTCTACGCCATGGTTCCGCCATAACACCTTTACTAATGGAACTGACTTCTTGTGCAAAACCTTCACATCCCGATCTAGAATCTGCACTGGTTTCTCTTCCATGGTCAAATCTGGGCTCACCTCAATTTCCTCCACCGATACAACATGCGATGGATCTGAATGGTAACGCCTAAGCATGGAGACGTGGAACACATCGTGTATCTGACTCAGCTCTGCTGGAAACTCGAGCTGATAAGCTACTGGTCCCACTCGTCTCAACACCTTATATGGGCCAATAAACCTTGGGCTTAGCTTGCCTTTCCTTCTAAACCTCAGCACTTTCTTCTATGGCGAGACCTTCAAGAAAACCCTATCACCCACTGCAAACTCTATATCTCTCCGCTTAAGATATGACTTCTGCCTGTCTGAAGCTTCCTTTAGACTAGCCTGAATCAACTTGACCTTATCCTCAGTTTCTGTAACCAACTCTGGACCCAACATCTGACGTTCACCCAACTCTTTCCAGCATGTAGGTGTACGACACTTCCTACCATACAACGCCTCATATGGTGCCATCTTAATGCTTGCCTGGTAACTATTGTTGTATGAAAATTCGGCTAACGGTAGAAATTCTTCCCAGCTGCCTCTGAAGTCCAAAACACAGCCCCTCAGCATATCTTCCAAGATTTGTATAACCCTTTCTCGATCGATGCATGTGCGGATGAAATGTCGTACTAAAATCCAACCGCGTACCCAACGCCTGATGCAATGCTTTCCTGAACCTCGACGTGAATCTAGGATCCCTATCCGAGATGATTGATACTGGCACACCGTGCAACCTCACTATCTCTGCCACATGCAGCTTAGCTAACCTCTGAAGTGAGTAACCAACCCTTACCGGTATGAAATGAGCTGACTTAGTCAAACGGTCCATAATCACCCAGACTGAGTCCTTCTTACTAGGCGTAAGGGGTAGTCCACTGACAAAGTCCATAGTGATCCTTTCCCACTTCCACTGTGGAATCTTCACCGGCTGAAGTAATCCTGACGGTAATTGATGTTTAGCTTTGACCTGCTGACACGTCAGACAGCTACCCACAAACTCAGTTACTTCCCGCTTCAGTCCTGGCCACCAAAACTATTCTTGCAAATCCCGGTACATCTTGCTACCTCCAGGATGCATAGCGTATGGGCTGCTATGTGCGTCCTGAAGAATCTTTTGCCTTAACTCGATGTCCTTTGGCATACAAGCTCTCCTTTGAAAACATAATACTCCATCACTGGACAAGCTGTAACCCTCCAAACCACCATTCTGAACTTGCAACCTCCGAGCATTCAAACCCTCATCCACTAACTGTATTTCTTTAATCTGCTCTACCCAAGTCGGCTTAACCTACAATTCTGCCAAAAGACTTCCGTCGTCATACAAGCTAAGATGAGTAAACATTGTTCTCAAGTCTGATACTACCTTACGGCTCAACGCGTCTGCCACCACGTTAGCCTTGCCCGGATGATACTCAATTGAACAGTCGTAGTCCTTCAACAGCTCAATCCATCTATGCTGTCTCAAGTTCAAATCCTTCTGAGTCAAAAAGGTACTTCAGACTCTTGTGATCCGTGTAAACTATCGACTTCTCTCCGTACAAATAGTGCCTCCATATTTTCAGGGTGAAAACCACTGCAGCTAATTCCAAGTCATGCGTCGGATAGTTACCCTCATGAGGTCTCAACTGTGTAGACGCATATGCCACTACCTTCCCCTCCTGCATCAGCACACATCCCAAGCCAGTATGTGATGCATCACAGTAGACCGTGAATTCCTTTCTTGCCTCAGGTTGAATCAAAATCGGAGCTTCAGTTAGAATCTTCTTCAACTTGTCAAAACTTCCCTGTTGCTTCTTAGACTAGACAAATGCAACTCCTTTCCTTAGTAACTTGGTACAAATCTTCGGTAATATCCTGCCAGGCCCAGAAAACTCCAAACTTCTGCCACTGACTTAGGCGGTTTCCAGTCCAATACTGCCTCAATCTTGCGAGGATCCAATCTAATCCCCTTAGCTGACACCACGTGACCCAAGAAAGTCACCTCCCTAAGCCAGAATTCTCACTTACTAAACTTGGCAAATAACTGTTTCTCCCTCAGAATCTACAACACTACCCGCAAATGTGTATCATGATCCTCCTCAGGTCTTGAGTACACCAATATGTCATCTATAAACACCACGACAAACTGATCCGAATACTACTGGAATACCCGGTTCATCATGTCCATGAATGCTGCCGGCGCGTTAGTCAACCCAAACGGCATTACCAGAAACTCGTAGTGCCCATACCGAGTGCGAAACGCCGTCTTGTGGATATCAGCCTCTTTCACCTTTAGCTGATGATACCCCGACCTTCGGTCGATCTTTGAGAAAATCGATGCCCCCTTAAGCTGATCAGACAAGTCGTCTATCCTCGGCAACGGATACTTGTTCTTGATCGTCAGCTTATTCAACTACCAGTAATCTATGCACATCCGCATTGTACAATCCTTCTTCTTAACAAAGAGCACTGGCGCTCCCCAAAACGAAACACTTGGCCGGATAAAACCCTGGTCCAACAACTCCTGAATCTGAGCCTTCAGTTCCACTAATTCCTTTGGCACCATCCTATACGGGGCAATAGATACTGGCACAGTTTCGGGTAACAAATCTATACCAAATTCAACTTAACGATCCGGAGGCAGACCCGGAAGTTCTTCTGGAAATACATCGGCAAATTCCTTCACTATTCGAACATTCCCTACAGCCGACTCCTTGGCCCCCAAGGCACACACATGAACCATAAATGCCTCACAGCCCTTCCTGACCATCTTCTTAGCCTTCAAAGCAGATACCACGTTAGATAGATAATCTCTTCTATTACCTATAATCACTGCCTCTTCGCCTTCCATCATCTTCAACACCATGCGCTTAGCTGCGCAATCCAAACTGGCATGGTACTTCACCAGCCAGTCCATCCCAAGAATCAGATCGAACTTCCCAAACGGCAGTTCCATCAGATCAGCTACAAACACTACCCCTTGGATTTCTAGGGGTACATCCCCATACAGCTTACTTACTTCTACAGAGTGACCTAGAGGGCTTATTACCGTCATCTTTCTAGAAGTAATTTCAGAGTCTGAGTTCATGGTTTCCACTATGCTACTGGCAACATACGAGTGCATCGAACCCACATCTATTAAAGCATTATAAGGTAGTCCAAAGATTAAGAACGTACCGGTTATGACATCTGGTGCGTCGCCCTCCTCTCGATGCCTCGCTGCATATACCTATCCAGGCTGTCTTGCCTCAGTGTTGCCTGCACCTCTGCCCGGTGCTCCGCGGCCCTGACACCAGAACCATTACCTCCTCTACCAGAACCACGACCCCTCTGCGGTTGCGGTCCCTTATTTCTAAACTGAGCACGACCCTGACCCTCAGACTGTATCCTGGCTAACTTACGTGGACAATCCCTCACACGATGATCCAGTGAGCCACATTCAAAGCATCCTTTTCCACCGGTCCAACATTCTCCCCAATGAGATTTTCCACATCGATTACACTGTGCTGGTCCCTAATTAGCAGCAACAGGCCTCTCAGATTAATTTGGGCCACTATGCCTAGCCATTTTCTGAGAATCACCGATCGACCCAGATGATCCAAAACCTCTCTTATGTCTATTCCTGTCCTGATTCTGCCTCACAGATTCCTTTACTCCTTTGGCTATCTTAGCCTTTTCTACTAACGCGGTAAACTCTCGCTCCTGTTGTGGAGCAATCAGCAATCTCAGCTCATCCCTCAGTCCATCCTCGAACCTGACACATCGGTCATGTTCTGTAGCCACGATACCCCGAGCATACCGGCTCAACCTTAAAAATTCTACCTCGTATTTCGACACGGACTTACTTCCCTGAACCAATCTCAGAAATGCCTTTCGCTGTACATCAATATAAATAGACCCAATATACTTCTTCTGATAAGCTGGCTTAAAATAGTCCCACGTGAGATCATCCGCTACAGCACTGTCCCGAACCGTGAGCCACTACTGGTATGACTCATCCCGGAGAAGCGACACTACCCCTTTTAGTTTCTCCTCAGCAGTCAGATCCAAGTCGTCCATGATTCGTTTCGTCGCCTCCAACCAATACTCAGCCATATTGGGGGCCACACCAGAAACACCTCGGAATACCTCGGCTCCATTGGCTCGAAGTCGCTCAGATATAGATTTTTGAGCTCCCGCACCTCCACCTGCTCCAGCCACTCTCTCAAGAACTCGCAGCATCGCCTGCGACACTGCGTCATCCCCCGTCTGATCCTGAAACTCAACACCTGTAGCTACTGGTGGTGGTGGCATCTCATTTTCCGACCCCTGACCAGACCCCACTGGTTCAGACACAGTCATCCTACCCCGACTGCGTCCACGCGTATTACGACCACGACCTTGGGTGCTAATGTCTAATATCTCGACTTATCTGATTTAAAAGTTTTATGCGTCAGTCTTTATTCCACTACTATTAAGGCACAGTCTTATGAACAGTTTCTATTACAGAGTTTTGTTTTCGCGAGTTCACAGAGTCCTATAGGTTCCAGTCTCTAGGGTAGTCCACTATCACTAGTCGTCCATAACATATATCATCATAATCATAATCATATGCAAACATCAATTAGGGGTATTTACCTGGGCGGATTGGTGCCGGAGACTCAGTGCCATGCTTCCCCAACCCGATCAACAAACCACGACCGAATTTGGCATGTTATAAAGTGAAAACCCTTTTATTGCTTTGTGTTTGGAGAAATCTTGTGCATGTAAAGTTGAAAATGTTAAGGTGTCTTTGAAATCCCAAAAATCTTTTGAAAACTCACTTGTCGATCAATACTTAAAAAAAAAACACTTATGTCTATTAACCCCCGGGTGAATTTAACTTTGTTAATTAAAACCGCTTGTATTTGAGCTTTGAAAAACTTAGATTTGCAAATCATTTAAGTTGGCTTTGTTATCGTGTGAATTGTATTACCCGATGGTAAAGTTTAGAAACCCATTGCGTATTATAGTTTAGAAAACTTTGTGTTTCAGGTTATTAAAACAAGTCAAGTAATTTACTTAATCATATTGGAAATCAAATCTAAAGCAGATGAAATAATCAAAATAAAAATAACCAATGGCCTTATTACAAACCCAAATTAAAAAAAATCGAAATTTAAAGTAAAGTACCCAAGTCAAAAGTCCATGTAAAACCGAAAGCAAATATCACATGGCCACCTCGAGTCCACCCGGTTCCTCATCCGCGATCTACGAATCACCTGAAAAGATAAGGGAGAAGGTGAGTCACCAAGACTCAGTGCATAATCCCCCTCCCGATTATAGCAACATACTTACACAAGTCATAATCAAATAAACATAACATGCACCCAAACCTAGCCATCCACAACTCCTTTCTCTACCCCGTGTGGTACCAAACCACTGGTGGTGCCAAACCACTGGTGACCCAAAGTCACTTATATCAATCTTCCTCTCCTCTCATATCACCCACAACAATGCAATGCACCTACATATCATGCCATCATGCTTAATCATTAAACATACAGTGAAACATAGCATATGCGATTTCATCAGAATCAAATATCTTAAACTTATTAAACGGACTTACCTGAATCCTTGCTCATGCCCATAAGGGTACCAAATCAAAATCCACGCAGTTTCGGCTTTTAACATAGTTTAGGTTATTAACAAGTTTACAATGATTATGAAGTATGTAAGTTACACACCTGGTTACTAATGCGATTACTGAATCCCGTAGATCACGATCTAACGCACTAGATCCCCTTTCCTACATTCGGTCAACACTAAGATCATTAGCAAAAGCCATTCGGCCAACCTTACAAATCCCGAAGGATGAGATAACACACAATAAGGCCCTTACCAAGAACGATTACACCTCAGCCCTTAAGCTTAAGTCGCACGCCAGCAAATCTCAGAGATCTACTTCCTTCCTACAATCGGCCAAGATCTTAAACACATTAAGCAATAGCCTTCGGCTTTTCAAAAGAATAATAGAACGATTAGATCAACATGTATTCTTACCACTGACTTAAAGAACCGATTGGCAGAGAGAGTAAATGACCACGATCTACTGCTTCCAAAATCCCGAAGAACCTAGGAGAAATCGATTCCAGAGATGAATGAGAATCAAGACAAATGCCAAAATTCAGCTTTTGGTTCTATGTAAGTCGATAGAGAGAAAGAGAAGAAGTGATAAGGGATTCGGCCATGATAACTTACCTACTCCAAAACCGATTGGAGAAGAAGACAAGAGAGATCTACCCGTCGGCCAAACTGTTAGAACAAAGAGAGGAGTATAGAGAGATTTCAACAATGGGGTAGAGTGGTCAAGGTGATCTCGGCTATGGCTAAAGAAAGAAATCAAAAGAGATTCGGCCAAGATGGAATGAGAGAATAGAAGAAAAGATGAAAGTGATTCGGCTTTGGTTTAGGGAAAAGAGGTTAAGGGAGTTTCGACAAAGGGAGGAAGAAGAAGGTTTCGGCTTAAGGGGTTGGAAGAAAGAAAAACATGAAGGGGAGAGAGTTGCTTTCGGCTTTGAGTACAAAGGAGAAGAAGAACAGAGGGTCAAGTTTCGGCTTTGATCAAAATAGGGAGAAGTTCGGCCAAGCCTCTAATTGTCGAAAAAGAAAAGCAAGAAAGTGTCAAATGAGGTTTCAGTTTTGGTTTCAAAGGGAAGAAAAGAAAAGCTCAAGTGGTTCTACAGGATTTAGCTTAAAGCTTCAGGGAGAATTTGACAAGTGCAAAGGAGGTTCAGCTTTTGCTCATAACTGATTGCACCAAGGCTTTGCTAGCCGAAAATGTTCATCCAGCAGACTAAGGAATTTCGGCACCCCTCCTAAGTCTTTCAGCCGAATACTCCACCTCCCACCATTCAAATTTCGGCAAACTCTCAAATCTCTCCTAGCCACTAATTCAAACGAGTTTGACTTATTCAAACTCCTAAATTCCCTCTTTTCGCCCGTTCAAATCAGTTTGACTTGTTCAACAGTTATCCTGTCAGAGTTTGAGCTGAGCACAACTCTTCCCTCTCTGTCGTCAAAAAGAAATCCCCAAAGAGAGATTCCTGCAGCTCAAACCTCAGCTCCCTTCCTCTGCTTGTGGCGTCACTACTTAAAGCCCTAAGTGGCACCTCCTTGCCACTTTACTCTTATGCTTAAATTCACCACAGAAAACACTTAACCCCTAGCTCCTTCAGCTCCCCTTAACCAAAGCTTAAAAATAATAATTTTCCTATAGTTTGAGCCTAACCTTGGCTTATACCTAGACCCTAAAACATCTCAATTAATATCACAACCAAGCCATACACATGAAAAACAATTCAAACACAATAGCCCCTATTTAAGGATGTTACATATTTAAAAGCCTATATAAATGCCCTAAGTATGACCAGAAAGGGGGGAACCCAAGGCTTTAGTCAGGGGGCGTCTGACTAGGCTTGAGAAGGCAGATTTGTGGAGATTTACTCGAAGAGAGCTAGGTAATCCATCTCAAGAAGCCGGAATTATACTCAAGACGGAGGATCTCTCCTTCAATTCTTTCAGGGGGTTTTAGGGATTTCTTATGTTTTGTTTTATCTTTTATTTTGAGATGTTTCCTATTATCATTATGAACTAAACCCTTAGATACCCGAGGAGGATGAAACCTAAGATGAATCTTGTTATCGTTTACTGAACTATATGATAAATATTTGAATTGTTCTTAATTATGTGTTCTTAATTCTTGTGTTGATATTCCTGGGATATTAATTCAAGTATGATGTGCTTAGGTGGAGGAGCAAAATTCCCTGCTTAATAGTAGATCTAGCATAATTAAGCAGAGTTAGGGTGACGAGATTTTGCCGAATTAGGGTGAAACCTAATATGGGGGTCCATAGATCGAGTTAATGCGATTCTAGGGGTTTTAATTAGAAAGAGATTTCAATTAATCAACCTAGGGTTAGTCACCTCGAGAGAGGGATTAATATAACTTAGGGAATCTTATGGATCAAGTCAAATGAATAAATCGTCTGGTTCAGAGTTAGATAACAAGTGAAGTCTAGGTGGATTCTTCCTTGGTTGTCATTTTAATCAATTGTTTTTTCCTCAAGTTATTTTCCCAAATTCATTCTTCTTTGTCTTGGAGTCTTTAGTTTAGTTGTTAGTTAATTTTAAATTAGATAAACAAATCATTTAATTCCTAAGCTAAATAATAAAAAGAGAGTTAGTATTAGTACTTTTGGTTCCTTTGGGTTCGACATTCCGGTCTAGCCTTAACTATACTACTGTTCGATAGGTACGCTTGCCTCAAATTGTTGTCATAGTTAGTTTCCAGGTTTGATCATTCTTTTTATAAATTTTAAGACTTTGACATCACGAAAACAATGATCAAGTTTTTGGCGCCATTGCCGGGGAACTGAAATATTAAGAAAGCTTAATTTTTATTACTTTAGCCATATTTATTTTTATTTTTACAATTAAATTTTATTTTAATTTTTCTGAATTTTCTTTCTTTCTTTTGTTCCTTTCAGGTACCTCTAGTTTATGACTAGAAGGAACCCGACAGGACCCTTACTCTACGACAGTGATATTGAAGGTACCATTCGTAGAAATCGCAGAGAAATAAGGCGAAGCTTAAACTACATAGACAAAGAGCAAGAAGTCGAAATAAATACCACGGAAGAGATGGCTGAAAATAATCCGCCACCTCTAGAGATGGCCGAACATCATGCTCCACTTACTATGTACGATAATGCTAAACCTAGTTTAACAGGAACTGAGTCTAGTATTGTTAGGCCTACTATTGCTGCAAATAATTTTGAACTAAAACCTAACACTATACAGATGATACAACAGTTTGTTTAGTTTGATGGTTTGCAGGATGAGGATCCTAACACACAATTAGCGAATTTTCTAGAATTTTGTGATACCTTCAAGATAAATGGCGTTTCTGATGATGCCATCCGTCTTCGGTTATTTCCCTTTGCTCTGAGAAAGAAAGCCAAACAGTAGTTGCATTCTCTTCTACAAGGGTCAATCACTACATGGGACCAAATGACTGAAAAATTATTAAAATATTTCCCACCGACCAAAACGGCCAAATTAAGGAATGATATCTCTTCTTTTGTGCATATAGATTTAGAGGCACTTTACAATGCATGGGAGAGATACAAGGATTTGTTGAGAAGGTGTCCACATCATGGATTACCATTGTGGCTATAGGTCTAAACTTTTTACAACGGTGTGAACCCCTCAACAAGACAACTAATCGATTTAGCCACTGGAGGAACCCTGCACAACAAAACTCCTGAAACAGCCTACGAGTTTATATAGGAGATGTCACTGAATAACTATCAGTGGCAAGTTACAAGGACAAGGCCAGCCAAAGCAGTCGGAGTTTTCAACCTCGACGCAGTAACCACGCTATCAAATTAGGCAGAGTTGCTACATAAAAAATTTGATAGCTTCTATGGTTCTTCATAGGGACATCCAGTCATGCAGTGCAACACAAGTGAAAGAGTGGCAAATCCTGAGTACCCAACCTACGGACGGGCATGGAGAGCGAATAAATGAACTGTATGGGTAATAATTTCTGATCTAGAAATAACCCTTATAGTAATACTTATAATCCAGGTTGGAAGAACCACCCCAATTTCTCATGGGGCGGTCAAAGAAATCAAAGGCAACAACCACCCCAAAACTTCCAACAACAACCCTACCCACAAGAAAAGAAGCCGAACCTTGAAAAGATGCTGACAAACTTCATAGCAGCCTCAGAAATACTGTCTCAAAATACAGAAACACGTTTCCAAAAGATAGAAACAAAACTTGAGGCATTGACACAAGAGTTCAAGGAATTCGGGCAACTTGCAAAGTAAATGTCTGAGAGACCACAGGGAAGACTACTGAGCAACACCGATACTAAACCAAGGGAGCAAGTTCAAGCCATAACAGCTCAAGATAGTGAAGGGTTAGATGCGCCTATTCAAAACAAAAGAATAGGTAGAAGAAGATATTGTTGAGGTCAATAACAAGCCGAAACCAGTAAACAAAGAGTACAAACCTCGCATACCATATCCCCAAGCAATAACGAAAGACGACACAGAGGAACAGTTCGGTAAGTTTCTTAAACTTTTAAAGAAATTACATATTAACTTACCATTTCTTGATGCTCTTTCGCAGATGCCAGATTCTAGGAAATTTTTAAAGAAACTATTAACAAATAAGCAGAAGATAGACGAGGAATCGCATGTGGAACTGAACGCAGTGTGCTCAACAATGTTGCAAAATAAACTACCACTGAAATTAAAAGATCCAGGGAGTTTTACAATTCCATGCTTAATTGGTAGTTTATCTATTGATAATGCGTTAGCTGATTTAGGGGCAAGCATAAATGTCATGCCTAATAAATTGTTTAAAAAACTAGGTCTAGGGAAACCCAAACAAACTAGGATGAGCATTCAATTAGCTGATAAAACTATTAGAGTTCCTAGGGGCATAATTAAAGATGTACTTAAGAAGATTGATAAATTCGTATTCCCAACAGACTTCGTCGTTTTAGACATGGATGAGGACAACACGATCCCCCTAATTTTAGGACGACCATTTTTAGCAACTGCCAGAACTAAATTGATGTCGACGTAGGTGAACTCATACTCTGTGTTGGTGAGGAGACAGTCACTCTTCAAGCCCTCGATTCAGCTAGAACATCGAATAGCCAAGAAAGTAAATTCTATTAATAACCATTCGGTTAACCCTTCTTTCCAGGAAGCACCATAAAAGAACACAACTGAGTCTGATCCTAGACCCTGTACCAACAAAGAAATAACTCACGAGGAACAAAGGATTCAGATCGATGAACTAGAAGAGGAGAAGAAATATTTTAAAAAAGAACTAGGGATACACAAATCAGAACCAAGGCTACCCTACGAGACAGACAGTTTCAAAATTGGATATTAGGTATTGCTAGATAAAGCAGATCCACGAGTGTCCCCTCCTGATCCTAACACCAGCAACGAAATCCCTTTCAAGGTAATCGATGTTTTTCCGTACGGAATAGTCGAGGCAAGTAACCTTATCTTTGGTACTTTGAAAATAAACGCTACTTGTCTTAAACTCTACCATGATCATAGGACTCATAGCACGAGGAAGGACTTTCAACTCCTCAAACCACCATGAATATACAAATGAGAGGAGAGTCTAGCTTAAGACTATAAATGAGCGCTTCTCGGGAGGCAACCCAAGTACTAACCCTATTAACTTCGACATTGTTTATCTTATTCATTTTATTATATTCTCTCTTTACTAACTGTAAAGTAACCAAAAATACAGAATTGCAAGCCACACGGCCTTACACATGGCCGTGGCCATGGTCGTGTGGGTACAAAGAATCTCTGTACTGACATGGTAGAAACAGTACGAGTCAGAACAAATAAAATTTTCGAGTCATGGACTCCAACCACTACACCACGAGCACTGACAAAACCCCACGACCGTGCGATGTAGCCGTGGTCGACACTGCTAGATTACATACGGGCTTGGTGACCTGAGCATGGGCGTGGGAGAAACGAACGAAGCACACCACGGTCGTGCGACATGGCTGTATGAATTGACACGCCTAGGGTACACGGGTGTGGGGATGTATCAGATTTGAAATTCTATGTAAACCAACCCTCCCTCCCGCTTCTTAACCACTTCCCATCCCCTTTCTTCCATCCTATTCTTCAGAATTCTCCCCTTCCATATTTCTCTTCTTTAATCCTCCCCTAATTTTCGATGCCCATAACATCTATGTCGAAGAAGCGGAAGGATCCCATCATAGTCTCCCTCATGGAGACCAATCTACATAAGTTCATGCCGGCCACTTCATCCACTCGACAAGCCAAGGGTCTTTGAGACCATTTATCTTTTGTCTTACTTTTGTTTTCTCCTTTATTTCCCTTCTCTTGACTATCTTATGCTTAATTTAGTTTATTTTATCTTAGTTTCTTAGTGTCGGTTCTAAAGGCTATTTGGGAATCACGCCACTTCCGCCACCGCCAGCACCACCGCAGCCTTAGAAGTCACACCCACCTCCCGAACCATCCAACAATAAAAACTCTTCGGTCCATTCATCTTTCATTTTAATTTTATTTAGATTTCTATTTTCTCTCTCTTTATCTTTCTTGTCTTTAATTATATATTTATTTTATTTTAAATGTGTCTTAATAATTCCTGGCTAATTCTCTATGAGCTCCCCAATTTCTTCATCCGCAGAGCTCGGTAGCAGCCACCACCCCTATCGACTTCCAACTCCAAGAAACCATCCAAATTCAGGAAGTTTCACTTCTCCCTCTCTCTTAAATTTCATATACATCTTTGTACATTGAGGGCAATGTACATCTTAAGTGTGGGGGGTGAATAATAATTTCGAGAAAGTGCCTAACGTTCTTCATTATTCTCAAATCTCTGAATGATATCTTGTCTTAAAGTAGGTATCTCATATTATGATTAGAATGAAATTTCCTTTGATTTATGATTTTTATTGAAATGTCTTGGATTAAGTTATAGTTAATTGTGCATTGATGATTAAACTTTCAGATACTAGAGAATCAAGCATGATAAGTCTATTTTTCAAAAATTAAAAATTCTTCTAGGTTGTCTACCTAAATCTACACATTCACCGATATTTATCCACGCACCTTTTCATATTTTGGATGTTCCTCCAGGAATGTCCTCACACTATCATTCTTAAATAGATTTCTACAATAACCATTTGTATTCACGCAATGCATTAATAAATATAACATATGTAATCAGGATGCATCATTTACACATAATTCACCATGGGTTCATCATATACCGAAATTCACCTCAATTGAGTTCTGGCACATACCTGTACCGCTCATGATATAACCACATACTTTCTCATTTTCAACATACCTGTTGAGATGTTCAAAATACTAAAGAATACTTTTGTGACTCATACATTTAGTATCATAGCAACATCATACCCCTGATAGGGTCTTACACGAAATATCATATCGATGCCATGTCCTTGACATTTTCTTATATGAAATCTCACAACGAAGCCATATTCCAAATATGGTCTTACACGGGACCTTAATTATCATAGTATCATGCTATTTGCATTCCCTCTAGTCTCAGATTCAATTTAAGACCTTAATTAATATATTCATAGAGTCAATATACAATTCATACATCATCAAAATATTAAATACTTCACTATAGTTACATTATGAGCACACGGACTTACCTCGATACCGAAAAGGGTAGAAAGGGACCTATTTGTCCATATTTCTCTTTTATCCCGTTCTAGGACCGACTCTCATTTTCTTTAATCTAGAACAATAAAATTTACTCATTTAATCATTTTATGATCATATTACATCATAATCTCTACTTAGGCAAAAATGACCATTTTGCCCTTGTACTATGGACAAATTATGATTTTGCCCCTAGGCTCGTAAATCATTTTTCATCACATTATCTTATAAAACAAGCCTAGCTGAACATTTATTCCTCTTACAACTACTCACAAATCCAACTATTTCATGCATTTATTACCAAATTACAACATGTACAACTTAGTCCCATTTAGGTGTTTTCATGATAACACCTGTCACAAAAGTTGTTTCTCATCTCCCCAACATTCATTTTCTTCCATAAAAACTTAGCTAAAAACATAGACTCTCTCATGGAAAATCCCTAAACTTTCAACCATTTAACAAATTAGCCCCCTCATTAGCTAGCTTAAGCTTTGGGGACTCCAAAAGTACAAAAATCATCAACTAAAACCATCAAAATCACTTACTTGCAAGAGGATTTCTTGGCTTAAAGTTTGAGCTTCAAGAACCCCCATTCTTGCTTGTATTTTCGGTGGGAGAAGAAAATAAAATGAAAAGATGATAGCCTTTGCTTATTTCATCTTATTTTATTTATTTAGTCAACTAATGTCACCAACCCTTATCCAAATTCCCTTGTCCCCTTGACCGACCATCACCTTTAGGAAGGCTTAATTGCACTTTAAGCATCACCTTTAGGAAGGCTTAATTGCACTTTAAGGACCTCTATTTTTGTATTCCTTACTGATTGACACCCCTAGCAATTAAAATAGAGCTTTTGTACTTTACGCAATTTAGTCCTTTTTTAGCGATTAAGCATGAAATCACTAAAATTGAAAACACTAGGATTTTCACGTACCCTTATAATCATGCTCTGACTCATAAAAATGAAATTAAAATAAACTTTCTCTAACTCCGGATTAGTGGTTCCGAGACCACTGTTCCGACTAGCCCCTAATTTGGGCTATTACAACAATGATCACAAAAATATAGAAATCATTAAAAATCGAGCAAAAATGGACTTACAACTGAGCACCAAAGTGACTGAAAGATTTAAGCCCTAAAATGGCTTTTCTTCATGCTTCATTCAGCTAAGGAAGATGAATGAAACCAAATTTTATGTTTTGTTTTAATTATTTATCACTTATTTGTTAACTTACCTAATTTCACTTATTTATAACGTAAGGACCTTCACTTTAATAAACCATAGCTATTAGACACATTTAACTAATAGATTACAAGTTTTACACCTTACACGATCTAGTCCTTATTATCAAATTGAACATCCAAACGATAAAATTTCTTAACAAAATTTTTACACATTCATACTATCGTGTCGTAAATATTAAAATAATAATAAAATAATAGTTTCAACTTTGGATTTGTGGTCCCGAAACCACTATTTTAATTTAACTAAAATAGGCTGTTACAAATGAATACCCGATTGTCATTGTCAGATGATGGTTCAATTATAGTTGAGTTAAAAACTAAATCGACATTTCTACAATAGGTTTGTGAAACTCAGAAGGGTGATGAAGAATTATAGGCTAAACGAGAATAGTGTGAGTTGAATCCTGATTTAGAATTTTAGATTGGGTCTGATGGTTGTTTGTTATTTAGAGGCAGAATATGTGTATCGAAGAACTCGAAACTAGTACAGAAGATTCTACATGAAGCTCATAATGGAACCAGGTCTATTCATCCTGGTAGTAACAAAATGTATAATGATTTGAAAAAGAGTACTGGTAGCCCGGAATCAAACAAGATATTTTTGAATTTGGATCTAAATGTTTGATATGTCAGAAAATAAATGCTAAACATCAGGTGCCTTCGGGATTATTACAGCCAGTTACAATACCGAAATGGAAATGGGAAAGAATTACCATGGACTTTGTATCAGGATTAGCCTTGTCTCCGAAGAAGAAAGATACCATTTGGGTAATCGTCGACCGGTTAACAAATTCTTCACACTTTATTTCAGTACATATGGATTTCTCTTAGGATATGTTGGCTGAATTATATGTTCATGAGATTTTCAGATTTCATGGAGTTCCAATTTCCATTATTTCAGACAGGGATCCTCGGTTTACATCCCGATTCTGGAGCAAGTTGCAAGAAGTTTTGGGTACTCAGTTACATTTTAGCACTACATTCCATCCTTCGACTGATGGACAATCCGATAGTGTTATACAGATTTTTGAAGATATGCTTCGATGTTGAATGTTAGAATTCAAAGGTAACTAGGAAAAGTATCTGCCTTTATAGTTGAATTTGCCTATAATAACAGTTATCAGTCCAACATTAAAATGGCACCGTATGAAGCTGTGTATGGTCCTAAATGTAGAACTCCATTGTATTAGACAGAGCTCAGTGAGAAAAAGATACACGAAGTTGACTTAGTCTGTGAAACTGAAGAAAAGGTGAAAGTAATTCAAGACAGTTTGAAAGCAGCCTTTGATCATCAAAAGTCTTATGCTGATGTTAAAAGAAAAGAAATTAGAATTTCAGGTCGGTGATAAGGTATTCTTGAAAGTATCAACTTGGAAGAAAGTTCTCCTGTTTGGCCGAAAAGGAAAATTGAATCCACGAGTCATCGGGCCATATGAGATTACTGAAAGAATTGGACCTGTTGCATATCGATTAGCATTACAACCAGAACTTGATCAAATTCATAATGTCTGTAACGCACCAAAATTCTTATTTCGGCTATTGTGAAAATTTGTCATAAATCTATATCTGCTTCAGTGGTTATGTGTTCTGGTTGTGTGTGAGACGTCCCAAGTTTAAGCCATACCTTTGAAATTTTTTTTATATGTTCTTGATCTAAGCCTTGTGTTTAGGGAGTGGGCTTATATTTAATTACTGGTAGAATCATATCAGAATGGGCCTGCTGGTCTGGTGGTTATGTTGAGTGTTATTTTGCTGAAGTTCTTGTGTTCGAATCCCTACGCGAGCGTGGGATAGTTATTTTTACTCGGTCGACTGAGAGAGTTTCGATTCAACTCAAATTCTTGGCCTAGTCGGAACAGTGGTTTCGAGACCACAAATCTGACATAGAAAAGTTCATTTTTATTACATTTTTATGGTCTACAGTTTCACGAAATCAAAAGATTTCGTGAAAATTTCGTTCGAAAATTTTCACGTTTGGGCACTCAATTTAGTTAAAAGGACTAAATTGTAAAAAGTACAAAAGTTGATTTCTACATGTTAGAAGTGCCCAATTTCTATGAGATTTTAAATTGAAGGTTCTTAGATGGTAATTAAACTATTTTACTTTAAGTTGGACAAAAATATACACGAGGTAAGAGAATTTTAGTATTTTGAGAAAAAGGCATTTTAGTCATTTGGTTAATAAAAGAATAAAAAGGGAAAATAAAGCCAAACTTTTGTCCATCTTCTTCAACCTTGGTGGAATTTTACAAGACACCATAGCTAGGGTTTTCTTCAACTTCCAAGCTTGATTGTAAGTACATCCTAGTCCTGTTTTTAATGCTCTTTACGTTTTTGAAGTCGTATTAACCCTGAGCTTTCTATTTCTACCATTATTTTGAAGTATGTTTCATATTTAAAGATTTACCCATGTGTGACATGAATGTATTTTGATGTTTGATGGAAGATATTGATTGTTTAAGGTGCGGTAAATAACTTTACTAAGTAATTTTTGATGAAAATGCTTAAAATGACCTATTTGTAAAAGTTATAAAATATATAGTAAAAGTGTGTTGTAATGGAATTTGTTGGCTGTTATAGTTATAAATATGGTTCGGCTAGGCTTATACATTAAATAAATTTCACACGTTTCATTTTACAAGCCTAGGGGCAAAAATGCAAATATGTTAAAGTTTAAGGGCAAAATGTAATTTTGCCATAGTGTGATTTTTTGACTGAGTTGAATAATGTGAATAATAAATAAGTTAAATTTGCTATTATAGATCACGAAAGATGAGGTTTGGACTTTGATCGGGGGAAAAAAAAGGTTATTATCGATTAGCTCCATTTCTGCTATTTTTGTACCGAGCTAAGTTCGTATGTAAATAAAGCATCGTAATTTATGCTTTAATTGCTTTAGTATTGCATGAATTATGATTTACTCTTTGAATGTAATTTGATAAAGTTCTGACAAGTGAGAAATATTCCGGTTGAACCTTAGGAACAGATAGGATACAAATGTCATGACATTAGGGTTATTTGAGATTACGTGTAAGACCATATCTGGGATATGGCATTGGTATGAGACTTCGTGTAAGATCATAGTTGGGCTATTGGCATCAATATGAGATCCCATGTAAGACCATATTTGGGATATGGCATTAGTATAGTACTACGTGTGTGAGATTTCCCAAGTATCCTTTAGTATTCCAAGTGGTTCAACGGGAAACTTAACGGTATGTGAAAGATTGTGGTAAGTTGCAAGTTGGTACAGGTATGTACATAAAACTCATGCTCAATGAGCTTGATACGTGATGAAACCTTGGATTGGTTCGATTGTGTAAGTTATGATGTTAAGATTTTAATAACATCTATGTTAAGCTTGATTATGAATTCACAGTGACATTTATGTTAATTTACTTTATGTTAAATATATGTTAAAGTGTGTATGATGCTTATTATTTGCATAGGAACTTACTAAGCTGTAAAGCTTACTCTCTTTCTCTTTCTCTTGTCTTATATTGTCACCAAGCCAGCTCGGGGATTGAAGACGGTCAGAGATTCATTCACACTATCAACTTTTCATTTTGGGTACTTATGATTTCAATATTTTGAGTTATGGCATGTATAGGGACTTGGTCTTTTTGTTATGTGTCATAATTAATTTGGCCATAAGTGATGGCTTCAATAGTTGATAATTCATTTTGTAAATGGCCATTGATATTGGCTTATATTGTAACGACCCTAACCCGTAACCATCGCCGGATTAGGGTTAAAGACGTTACTGGACAGATCGAAAACTTTTTGTAACAACCCAAACCCAGCCCAAACATTATGGTTGAATCTAGTTTGTTACAGGGGAAAATATTTTTGTAAAATCTTTTCTTAAGTCGATTTAAGTTGTCGAAAACCTTTCATTTTTGATTGTCTTGCTAAAACCGTACTTAGTGTTTGTTTGGAAATTAATTAAGTCGAAATTAATAATGAACCCGATGGCATGATTAAACATTTGGCGATTTCATTTTTGAAAACGTGTGTACTTACTTCAATCTCATAAAAATAGTTTTAGCAAATCGTTCAAAACACGTAAGATAATAAAATAAGTCTAGGAGGCCTTATTACAACTGAAATAAAAAAAAAAACCAACAATAAATATAATATAAAGTTTAAAGTCCATTTATCAAATCTCCACTGCATGGCCACCTCGAGTCCATCCGGCTCCTCATCCGCAATCTACGATCACCTGAAAAATAAAGGAGAAGGTGAGTCACCAAGACTCAGTATGTAACCCTTCGCCCGGTTTAAGCAATTTCATACACACTTTATAACAAACAACATACATAAGGTTATATACCCAACCTAGCCAACCAAACGCCTCTGTCTACCCCGTTGTGGTACCAAACCACTGGTGGTGCCAAACCACTGGTGACATATAGTCACAGATGTGATGCCAAATCACTGGAGGTGCCAAACCTCTGGTGTCCGAAGACACAAATCGGTTGATGGGGCCAACCCATCGCGTGATACCAAATCACTGGCGTCAATCCCGTATTATCATCTGTGGAGCCAACCCACCGTGGTACTAAGCCACTGGGACGAGACGCGATGGGGTACCAAACCTCTGGAGGTACCAAACCTCTGGTGACCGTAGTCACAATGTGTTACCAAAACACTGGTGTCCGTCGACACAATGTCACTGCCCCCTCCTCTCATCAACCCATATCAGATTTCATGTCATCAAATATTTAAGTAACATATATTAAACAATATCATGCTTCCCAAAAGCATCCAATAGTAATCTCATAGCAATAAAGACTTACCCGAATCCTTGTTAATACCATGATGGTATTACATCCAAATCTACAAAAACCGATTAGGCATAATATAAAGATTAGCATATTAAAATGTTATAAGGTGTGTATGTACACACCTGTCACCATGATAGTCCTAAATCCTGAAAAGAGAAGTCGGCCACACCAGATCTCCCTGCACCTATATTCGGCCAACCATAGGATTAGTACTATGGCCTATTCGGCCAACCCAAAATAATTGAGAAGGGTTCCTTGTGAACCCGAAACCTTACCTATCTCCTTTGAATATTAGTCACTGCTCACCAAGTATTTCTGTTTTCCCTAAATCGGCAACCACATGTTAGTAGCCTTCGGCTTTCGATTACTAAAAGAACAATCTATTTACAATAGATCCTTACCATCTACTTACCAATCGATTGATCAAAGAATGGAAGATCAGCTTCTCCGCTTTGAGAACCCGGAGCACCTAGATAGATTCGGTTTTTAAAACAGATACTTAGCATCTTTGTAAATAAATGCCGAAATCAGCTTCTTACCAATATCCAAGTTGGCAAGAAAAAGAAAGGAGAACATAAGTATTCGGCCTAACATGCTTACCCTCCAAAAATTGATTAAAGAATTCCTCCCCCTCCTTGCTCAATATTCGGCCAAGGTGTTTAATAAAAAGGAAAGAAATTCAGCACTTTAAAGGGGTGTATTCGGCCTAGATGAAAATAATGGAGAAAGGAGATGGAGTTTCGGCAACACAAAAAGGAGAGAAAGATGTTAATGTGAGGTTTCAGTTTTAGAGAGAATAGAAAAGGAAAAGATAGGAGATGAGAGAGTTTTGGGAATCAAGTAAAGAAAGAAGGGAGAAGAAAAACTAAAAGATGGATAACCTATGGAAATTCCGGCACTCTCCCCCTATTACTTGCCGTCCACTCCTCTCATCAGGAGTTCAAATTCTAGCCAACTCTCCAAATCACTCTAGGCCACATATTCGAATTAATTCAAAATAATTTGAATTAACTACAAGGCTATTTTTCCTCTGCCAACTCTTATAACTTAATCCCATGATAATCCATTAAAATAAATAAAATATCATCCTTATTATCCTTAGAATAAAAACTAAAAATCCAATTTAAAAAGCTCATATTATCCTTTAATATAGAAATCAAATTTAAGCCTTTTCTCTCTCTTAATGCCGTCCAAACAAAGTGCCAAAAAGGGGATTTTTGTGACTCGAACCAAGGCTCTCCCTTACCCCTTGTGGCGTCACATGTAACTCCCAAGTAGCCTTCTTTTTGCCACTTTACCAAGCTGATTTTTGTGTCAATAAATCCTCTATTTATTCTTGTATCCCCTAACTACTAAGGCTATCTACCTTTAAAACTTATAAATAATATTTTCTACTCTTCCGAACCAACTCAAGGCCCCTAATTAAGCCTTACTATTCCACGATTAATACCATGGCAATTCAAACACAAGGAAAATTATTCAATCACAAATAGCCCCATTTTTAGGATGTTACACTTTTACAGACAACTCATATCATAGCTAGGTCAATCACATCAAAGTGCCTCTTAAAAAGGTCAACGAGACCTCAATCATGCTTTAGAATAGGGCCGGGACTAAGCCGAACACATACGAAAATTCTCAGAAATTTAAAACTTTTTCAACACTACAGAGGTCACACGCTCGTGCGGTTAGGCCGTGTGCCTTACACGGCTACTAGACATGCTCATGGGTCCAGGCCGTGCCAAAATAGGGCATACATACTGACTTGTTCACACGGCCACCACACACGCTCGTGTGCCATGGCCGTGTAAAATTAAGCTAGCTACTGACTTGGTCACACTGCCACCAAGCACGCTCGTGTGCCACGACCGTGTAACCTACCCAGGCACACTTCAAAGTGGCCCTTGAGCCACACGACAGAGACACACGCCCGTGTCCCTTGGCCATGTATGCAAAATAGGCCATTTGCAAGGCCAAAATGCCACCCACACTTGGGTCTTACCTACAAGCACATACAAGCCTATTTCCACACACAATTGGCAACCAAATACATGTCAAATAATCAACATATCATTCCATTCAATCTCATTTCTATTCATGCCAATACTAATTTGCACAACCAATTCACATGTATAACCATGCATGGTACATTCACATCTTACCATATACATAATCACTTCATTAATCACATATATGTGCTCATATACCATCAATTTACTTACTACAATTTTGACCATTTCATAGACATATAATCATACCAAAACCAACATTATATACCATAATAACTCATGCATATTACTAACATTTATCTAGCCACATCACATGGCTATTTACTTCTCTCACATATACCAAAATGGCTAGCCTATACATGTCATATTTAGCTTTATACACATTTTCAAAGTACCAAAACAAATTGAAGTAGTGTGAAGACGATCCTCGATGCTTCCTGAGTCTTCAGTAGCTTTGATGATCTATAAAACAGAGAAAACACACACAAAGTAAGCTTTCAAAAGCTTAGTAAGCCATATACAAATAAATTTAGCATAAAATGCATATAACAATATTGATACAATGATATTAATGTTTCTCATTGCAATTTCATCACAGATTCTTTGGCTTATTTACTTAGCCACAACTTGCCACATTCTTCAACTCCATATCACATATACATATAGCTCATTCAAGCATATATTCACATATTATCTCATCTTTTCAATACACATATTCACCTTAGTAAGTTCATATAGACACTTACCTTTCATACACATATAGTGTACTTTTTAAACGTACCTAAATCGAATACGCAACTCACTAAGTTGTTTATTTCTCGGACTTGCCTGTTGAACCGTTCGGAATCTAATAGGATACTCAGAATGCTCGAAATAGTTGGACAATGCCAACGTCCCAAATGTGGTCTTACATGTAATCAGATATCGATGCCACTGTCCCAGACAGGGTCTTACACGAATCAAATACGAAGCCAATGTCCTAGACATGGTCTTACACGTAAATCTCATATTGATGCCAACATCCCAAACGTGGTCTTACACGAAATCTCAAATCAATGCCAACCTCCCAGACGTGGTCTTACATGATATCACATATCGGATACCTATTTCATGACATATGCAAATCCTATCTATTCCTAGGTTCAGACGGGATTTCTCAAACATTAATAATTTGTCGTTACAGATTCTTGGATTTCACATACATCTCATCTCTAGCATATTCATAGCAATTCAAATTTCCTATATGCACGATTAAGTCAATTCAAATTCATTTATTTATATATCGAGTTACCTCGGATTCAGTTTAACGGAAATGGATACGGCTACTCTATTACTTTCAATTTCCTACAATCTAAGTCTATTTTCTTCGTTTCTTGATCTATACATGTTCAAATTTAACCCTTTTATTCACTAATTCATCCAATTCAATCCAAATACACATATTTTGGGCAATTTACAAATTAGCCCTAACATTTGCACATTTGGACATTTTAGTCCCTATTTCACAAAATCACAAAATACACCAAATTTACTTACACCCATGCTTAGTTGAATATTCATATATCTCATACAAGTCTATACATTTCATTTATTTCACAATTTAGTCCCTCAAAGTACTATTTTCTCAATTGAGTCCAAAATACTCAAATTCAACAAAACTCCAAAAACAAACTATGATAATCAAACACATATATTTCATATTTCACTATAGAACATCACAAATCACATGAGTTCATCAAAGTCTCATTTCAAAAACATCATCAATTATCAAAATTAAAACATGGTTTTAGTAGTACTCGAAGCAACAGTTACGAAAACATAGAAATTATCAAAAACCGAAGCAAAATCATACCTTAATCAAGCTCAAAATCAACCAAAACCTAAGTGTTCTTCTTTCTTTTTATTTTCTTGGTTTTTCGGCAATAAGAAGGATGAATTAATGCCCATTTTCATACTTTTTTTTATTATAAAACATTTTAATACATAAATGACAAAATTAACCTTTTATAATGTTTATAAAAATTTCCACTAACTTTGGCATTAATGTCCATCTGTTTTCTAATGGTCAAATTGCATTATAAGGACTTCACATTTATTAAGGCATAACACATAAGTACTTTTGACATATACCATGAAAATTTTGCATCTTTCACAATTAAGTCCTTATGTCAAATTAAGCATACAAACAAATAAATAATTCACGAAACTTTAACACATATTTAATCATATGCAGCAGACATAGAAAATAATATTAAAATAATTTAATAACTCAAATTTGTTGTCTCGAAACCACTATTCCGAATAGGGTCTAAACCGGACTGTTACACATATTGGTTAAGTATATATACATATGATGATGTTTTCATGAATGTGGGAAATTGCATGGTTTGAGGTTCTAAGTATGTGATGTTTGTATGTGATAAATGATAGCATGTATATGATATGTGGATGCCTTGTGTATGGCTGATTGGGTTGAAAGTATATGCTTGGATTGGTGCTATGTTTTGTTATGTAGGTTGGTGCATCGAAGGGTGGCAAAAAGGCTTGGTAAATAGCCTTATATTTGTCCACACGAGAGACACACAGTTTGCCCTATGGGCATGTGTTTCAGCCGTGTGTCCTCTGCACCTTAATTGTTGCAAAATAGAATGCTCAGTAATGAGCACACAGGCAGAGACACAGGTGTGTGTCTCAGCCATGTGGATGACACGGCCTCGAACACGGGCATGTGCCCTGACCGTGTGAAGTATGCACCTATTTTATGAAAAATTAAAAAATTTTAATTGATCACATGGCCTAAGTACACGGGCGTGTGACTTGGCCATTTGAGCTTAATTTGATGATGACGTCATAAACAAAATGCTCCCTAATTTGAACATGGCCTAAAGCACGGGCGTGTCCTGAACCCACACGGGCGTGTGACCCATTTTTCATGAAAAATTTTCTAAGTTCACCAAACTATACATGCCATAAATGAACTATGATAGTGTGATGACTCCTGACAATTTTAAATTGTGTTTTCCTATAGTAATGGATCCCAATCGAGCTGAGGCTGATGAAGTTGAAAGAAATTCGCCGGCTCCAGCTCAAGGGGTAGTGTCGTCTGATAGTAGACCTCCTACGGTTAGTCAAGGAGAAGGAGGCAGGGTAGCCTTTCTCTATATGATGAATGAGTGGTATACGAATTTTTTTCGAACAAATCTGAATGCCCAACCTCCTCCACCCCCACCCATTCCTTGACCGGTTCCTATAGCCCCACAAGGTATGGACTTTGTAAGAATGAATAAGCCCCCGAGAGCTAATGTGGATGATGATCTTGAGAGGGCCGAGTTTTGGCTCGAAAACTCCATCAGGGTATTTGATGAGTTGTCCTGCACACCAAATGAGTGTTTAAAGTATGCTATCTCGCTTCTGAGAGATTCTACATACCATTGGTGGAATACACTTGTATCTATTGTTTCGAGAGAAAGAGTCACTTGGGATTTCTTTCAAGAGGAGTTCCGAAAGAAGTATATTAGCCAATGGTTCATCGACCAGAAACGTAAAGAATTTATTAAGCTGAAACAAGGTCGTATGACAGTGACTGAATATGAGCGAGGTTTGTCAAACTAAGCAAATACGCTCGAGCGAGTGTTTCTACGGAGGCTATTATGTGCAAAATATTTGAGGATGGATTGAATGAAGATATTCATGTGTTAGTCGGGATTTTAGAATTGAAAGAGCTTGTGGTATTGGTTGAATGGTCTTGTAAGGCTGAAGAATTGAACAAAAAGAAGAGGAAAGTTGATCTTGAAGCTAGAGACTTGAGGAAAAGACCGATGAGTAAGTCATTTCCATCTCAGTCTAAGAAATCGAAAGAGATGTATTCTAGTTTGAATGTTTCAACGGGGTATTCACGCAGAGATCGTGAGAAACAACATTCGAGTTTTAAATCTCAAGCTACTTCAATGAAAAGTGTGGGTAATGTAAAGTCTAATAGGCCCGAATGTCAACTTTTTAGAAGAGGACATCCTGACAAATGTAGAATGAATGACCGGGTTTGTTTTAAGTGTGGTTCTCAAGATCATTTTATCAGAGATCAGAGATGATAGAGAAAGAGAAATTTCAGAGTGCAAGGCCTAGTAATACTTTTTCTAGTGGAAGACCCCCGAGGAATACTGGAAATGGAGCCAGTAGTAAAGGTGTGATGAAAGAAACGATGGTGAGATCCGAAGCTCGAGCACTGTTAGAGCCTATGCCATCTATGCTCGCAAAGAAGCGACATCTCCCGATGTTATTATTGGTACTTTTTCTCTTTATGATACTGACATTATTTGATTAATTGACCCTGGATCTACTCATTCGTATGTTTGTATGAATTTTCCTGTCGACTTTACCGAATTTGTGATTAAGGTGTCAAACCCTTTAGGCAAGCATGTTTTAGTTGACAAAGTATGTAACAAATGTCCTTTGATAATTAGAGGTCACTGTTTTTCGACTGACATGATGCCATTTGATGAGTTTGTTGTCATTTTGGGTATGGATTGGCTGACATTGCATGATGCTATAGTAAATTGTAGACAGAAAGTTTGAATTGAAATGTGAAAATAGTGAAATTCTTCGAGTTGAATAAGATGAGTCAGATAAATTACCTGTGGTGATTTCTTCAACGTCTGCTCAGAAATGTATAAGAAAAAGGGTGTAAAGCTCACTTAGCCTATGTATTAAACATGAAAGAGTCTGAATTGAAAATTGCATCAGTGTCGGTGGTGTGTGAATATTCGGATGTTTTTCTAGATGTGTTGCCAGGATTGCCTCCAATTAGAGAAGTTGAGTTTGGAATTGAGTTAGTCCCCGGTGTTTCACTGATATCGATTGCTTTGTACAGGATGGCTCCGATTGAATTGAAAGAGTTAAAGACTCAGTTGCAAGAGTTGACAAATAAGGGTTTTGCGAGACCAAGTTATTCTCCCTAGGGTGCTCCAGTGTTGTTCGTAATGAAGAAAGACAGGACTATAAGACTTTGTATAGATTACTGATAGCTCAATAAGGTAACCATTAAGAACAAGTATCTTTTTCCGAGGATTGATGATTTATTTGACCAACAGAAAGGAGCAACAGTGTTCTCAAAGATAGATTTGAGATCTGGCTACTACCAGTTAAGAGTTAAAGAGTCAGATGTGCCGAAAACCGCTTTCAGAACAAGGTACGGGCATTATGAATTCCTTGTTATGCCCTTCGGACTGACGAATGCTCCTGCAATTTTTATGGACTTGATGATTTGGATTTTCAGACCATACCTAGATAAGTTTTTAGTGGTGTTCATTGATGACATACTGAATTATTCTCATAATGAGTCCGAGCATACCAAAAACTTAAGAACGGTTTTGTAGACTTTGAGAGATAAGATGTTGTATGCTAAGTTCAGTAAAAGTGAGTTTTGGCTATGAGAAATCAGATTTTTAGGACATATTGTCTCAGGCGATGGTATTCGGGTTGATTGGAAACTGCCAAGGAATGTATTTGAAGTTAGAAGCTTTTTAGGCCTAGCTGGTTACTACAGCCGGTTTGTCAAAGGGTTTTCGATGATTGCTACCCCTATGACCAAGTTGTTGCAAAAAGTTGTCAAATTTATATAGTCCGAAAATTGTCAGCAAAGTTTTGAGAAGTTGAAAGCTTTACTGACTGAGGCACCGGTTTTAGTGCAACCGAAACCTGGAAAGGAGTTTGTGATTTATAGCGACACATCATGAATGTATTGGGATGTTTGTTGATGTGAGAGGGCAAAGTGATAGCCTATGCCTCGAGACAATTGAAGCCATATGAGAAGAATTACCAAACGCATGATTTGGAATTAGCTGCTATTGTGTTTGCTCTAAAAATTTAGAGACATCATTTGTACAGTGAGAAATGCCATGTTTTTACTGATCACAAGAGTTTGAAGTATTTGATGACTCAGAAATATTTAAATTTGTGGCAACGAAGATGGCTTAAGTTACTGAAAGACTATGAGTTAGTGACTGATTATCACCTGGGTAAGGCGAATGTAGTTGCAGATGCCCTGAGTAGGAAACCTTTGTTTGCCTTGAGAGTAATTAACATGAGGTTAACATTGTCCGATAATAATTCGATTATAGCTGAGTTGAGAGCTAGACCGTTATTTCTTCAGCAAACTTGTGAAGCTCAGAAATGTGACCGTGATTTGCAAGCTAAGAGAGCTTATTGTGAATTGGTTAGTGATTCAGATTTTCATGTCAAATCTGATGATTGTTTGATGCTCTGAGGCAGAGTTTGTGTACCAAAAAATGATGAACTTAATCAGAAAATTCTTCATGAGGTGCATAATAGTTGTTTATATGTGCATCCAGGTAGTACGAAAATGTATAATGATTTGAAGAAATTGTATTGGTGGTCTGGTATGAAAAGAGATATCTCCAAGTTTCTTTTGAAATGTTTGATTTGTCAACAAGTAAAAGCTGAACACCAAGTGCCTTCTGGTTTACTTCAGCCAGTGATGGTGCCCGAGTGGAAATTGGATAGGATTACGATGGATTTTGTAATGGATTTGCCTTTGACTCCGAGAAAGAAAGATGACGGATGGGTTCTGGTTGATTGATTGACGAAATCAGCTCATTTTATACCGGTACGTACTGATTATTCACTTGATAAGCTAGTTGAATTGTACATTGTTGAAATTGTGAGATTGCACGGAGTACCTATTTCTATCATCTCGGATAGGGATCCGAGGTTTACTTCGAGGTTTTGAAAAATTTTGCAAGAAGCCTTGGGTACGAAATTGAATTTTAGTACTACATTTCATCCAAAGAGTGACGGTCAATTCGAAAGGGTAATTTAGATACTTGAAGATATGCTTCGATGCTGTGTTCTAGAATTTAAGGGTAGTTGGGGAAAATATCTACCATTAGTCGAATTTGCCTATAACAACAGCCATCAGTAGAGTATAAAAATGGCACCTTATGAGGTGTTGTATGGCCGCAAGAGCCAAACACCTTTGTATTGGATGGAGCTTAACAAGAAACAGATTCACGAGGTTGATTTGGTTAAGGAAACCGAAGAGAAAGTAAAGGTAATTTGTGATTGCTTGAAAGCAGCTTCAGATCGACAAAAGCCATAATTAGATTTGAAAAGAAAAGAGATCTAGTTTCAAGTTAGGGATAAAGTATTTTTAAAAGTATTTTCGTGGAAGAAGATTCTCCGATTTGGCCATAAAGGCAAGTTGAGTCCACGTTTTATTGGGTCGTATGAGATTATTAAAAAAATAGGGCCAGTGGAATGGTTAGCTTTACCAACAGAGTTGGAAAGAATCCATTATGTGCTTCATGTATCTATGCTGCGATGTTGTCAATCAGACCCTTCACATGTGATCTCTCTGATAGAGGTTGAGATTCGACCTGATCTGACTTATGGTGAAGAACCGATCAAGATTTTGGCTTGGGAAGATAAACAGTTAAAAAATAAGAGTATAGCCCTAGTGAAAGTTTTATGGCAACGACACAGAGTCTGTAACACCCCTAACCCATATCTGTCGCCGAATTAGGGTTACGAGGCATTACTCATTTAACCACAAGTCAACACCCAAATATAAATCTTATTACATTAATTAATGCATAATTAATTCATGATATCATGATCAAACAAGTTACCACAAAATAATATCATTAACATCATTTAAAAAAAACTAATTTTATTCAAATAGCAAAATCACTATTCATATGGCCATTTTGAATACTATAACCCAATATGTATGTTTATCCTTATTCAATTTATACCAATCAATTAACTAGATTTATTCAATTACATGCACACCATAACTAGTTTTTCACAACAATAATTTAACTATTCAAGCCTCATGACCGAATGTCTATAAAAAAAATCCAATGAAAAATATATAAACTCCCACTAAGTCAATAGCATGGCCGAATATTTACAAGTGAGTTTACTTCCATTTGATCTTTAATAAATCAAATTCATTAATTACATGCATAAAGTATAACCTTATTCTAACCAAAATTTCATATACTCAAATATTACACATAATATACTATGAAATAACTTCCAAGTTAAGCTTATAAATCATACTTAAAATATTCATTTGAACATATAGATAATATACCCTTCATAATTTCATGAAACACACATACCAAAACAAGCTTATATTATGACCGAATATGCACAAACATATACAACATCTCAAGCATATTTAACCAACCCAAGCATGGAAATAAAGCCATTTTGGCATGGTATTTATATACATACACATATACATCATTAGAGTCAATTCGAAAGTCGTTTAGCGTATACATGCCATAGACTTTAAGTTCATTCACAAAAAGGTACCAAAGATAGTTGATAATGTAATGGACTTTGACGATGATCCCCGAGCTCGAACTCAGACTTCAAACTCTATAAAATAATCAAATAAAACATACTGTAAGCTAACATAGCTTAGTAAGTTATAAGCAATAGTAAAATATACAATTAATCATTATACAAATTTAATCAATCCAACTTGATCATCACCGAACTCATAACCGTAAATATATAACATGTCACCATTCAGTAATTACCATATTTAATAGGTTTCAAAACCGAATGCTCATGTACCATTTATCTATCTCAAACTAACTCAAAGATTAATGATCACATCTCATTTCTATAATTTCATAAATAAAAACAACTTACCTCATTAGTACTAAGTTATTCAACTATCATGCATCACTTACCTATTTATTACCTCTTGTTTATCACCACTCATTAGTTTATGTCTTTGGAGGATCCGTAAACCCGCACACATAGTGCAATTCATGTAACGTATCACACACTTAGTGCCATTACTTTGATAAAGTGCACACATAGTGCCATTTACTTGTAACGTATCTCACACTTAGTGCCATTACTTATTTTCTACACACTTAGTGCCAAATGACCGATTTCGCACACACAGTGCTCGGTATTTAATCTCGCACAGAAAGTGCTCATCAACCCATCTTTTCCTCGTTCCTAAAAATACATATGATTCCATTTCCATTCATATATACACATATGTTTAAATGTTCAAAAACCACTCATTTCTCCTATTACATACCATCATATTCGGCAACACCCAATATACATATAAATATATATACTTATTCAAATACAAACATCTCTCTCAATTCATCTTCACATGTAACTATCTCTTATTACATATATATATTCAATCAACTAAATTAATCAAAGCTTATACATAAATGTAAACTAACCACACATTCGGCTAATACATAATATATTCCATGCCACATTCGGCATCATGAGATTAAACACATTTACTTCACCTTAACATATATATATATATATAGAACAAAATTTAATTCAACCCGATTGCTTAAAAACTTACCTCGGGAATCGACGAATTAGGTTTCTCGGCTATTCATTCAACTTTGCTTTTCCCTGATCCAATCCCAATTCTTTTTGTTCTTGATTTAATCAATTCCAAATTAAGTTCATTCAAATTTATTTTCATTCAATTTAATCCAAAAACACATAATTATGCAAATTACCATTTTACCCTAGAGATTTATAATTTTTACAATTTAGTGCCTATTGCACAAAACACAAAATACACAAAATTTGAACATATTCCTTTAGGGACGAATATTCAATGCTCTTATACAAACTCATACATTTCATTTATTTCACATTTTGACCCTTCAAATTAAAATTTTCACAATTTAACCCTAATTACTCAAAATCATCAAAATTTCCAATATAAAACATGTTAATCTAAAAAATATCCTAAATATTCTGCCATCAAACATTACAAAATACAAGCCTTCATCAATGGCCGAACACCACACATGCATTAACATAAAAAATTCTAACATGGGTCGGATAGTATTCGAAGCAACGATCTAAAAAACGTAAAAATTATTAAAAATCAAACTCAATTCCATACCTAATCAAGCTTGCAAAAGGCCGAATGTTTGAGAGCTTAAGTTTCTTTCCTTCTTCTTTGGTTTCGATCAAATGAAGGTAAAAAGATGAACATGCAACACCTTTTTTTTATGTTTTCATTATAATATGTTTATAATATAATTTATTATTATTGTAACTTAACATATAAAACTAATAATAAAATACATAATGGAAGCATATTGCCGTCCACTAACATGTCAAATGGCTAATTTACAGCCTAAGTCCACATATAAAAGAATACAAGTCAATTTAACTACTCAATTTAATAAAAGGCCACTTTTACCACTTTTGCGATTTAATCCTTTCTCTTAAATTAAACACACAAACGGACAAATTAATTCATGAAATTTTAACACATGCTCAAACATAAACTATAGGCACCAAATATATTATAAAAATATTCTACTAACTCGGATTTGTGGTCCCGAAACCACTGTTCCGATTAAGGTCAAAATCGGGCTGTTACAGAGTCAAAGAGGCTATGTGGGAACCTGAGGAAGCTATGTGAAAACAATACCCAAACCTATTCTCTAGTAAGATATTCAGGGACGAAAATCCCTAAGGGGGAAGTTGTAATAGCCCGATTTTGGGCCTAGTCGGAACAGTGGTTTTGGGGCCACAAATTCGACATAGAAAAGTTCATTTTTATTACATTTTTATGGTCTACAATTTCACAAAATGATTTCGTGAAAATTTCTTTTGAAAATTTTCACGTTTGGGCACTCAATTTAGTCAAAAGGACCAAATTGTAAAAAGTGTAAAAGTTGAGTTCTACATGTTATAAGTGTCTAATTGCTATGAGATTTTAAATTGAGGGTCCTTAGATGGTAATTAAACCATTTTATTTTAAGTTGGACAAAAATAGACCTGAGGTAAGATAATTTTAGTGTTTTGAGAAAAGGGCTTTTGGTCATTTGGTTAATAAAAAAATAAAAAGGGAAAATAAAGCCAAAATTCTATCCATCTTCTTCAACCTTGGCTGAGTTTTACAGGACACCATAGCTAGGGTTTTCTTCAACTTCCAAGCTTGATTGTAAGTACATCCTAGTCTCGTTTTTAATGCTCTTTACGTTTTTGAAGTCGTATTAACCCTGAGCTTTCTATTTCTACCATTATTTTGAAGTATGTTTCATATTTAAAAATTTACCCATGTGTGACATGAATGTATTTTGATGCTTGATAGAAGATATTGATTGTTTAAGGTGTGGTAAATAACTTTACTAAGTGATTTTTGATGAAAATGCTTAAAATGACCTATTTGGAAAAGTTATAAAATATGTAGTAAAAGTGTGTTTTAATGAAATTTGTGGGCTGTTATAGTTATAAAAATGTTCCGGCCAGACTTGTACATTAAATAAATTTCACACGTTTCATTTTACAAGCCTAGGGGAAAAAATGTAAATATGTTAAAGTTTAGGGGCAAAAACGTAATTTTTTCATAGTGTGATTTTTGGACTGAATTGAATAATGTGAATAATAAATAAGTTAAATTTGTTATGATAGATCAAGAAAGACGAGGTTTGGACCTTGATCAGGGGAAAAACAAGGTTATTGACGATTAGGTCCATTTATGCTATTTTGTACCGAGCTAAGTTCGTATGTAAAGAAAGCATCGTTATTTATGCTTTAATTGCTTTAGTATTGTATGAATTGTGATTTACTCTTTGAATGTAATTCGACAAAGTTTCGACAAGTGAGAAATATCCTGGTTGAACCTTAGGAATAGATAGGATACAAATGTCATGACATTAGAGTTATTTGAGATTACGTGTAAGACCATATCTGGGATATGGCATCGATATGAGGCTTCATGTAAGACCATAGCTGGGCTATTGGCATTGATATAAGATCCCATGTAAGACCATATCTGGGATATGGCATTGGTAAAGTACTACGTGTCTGAGATTTCCCATGTGTCCTTTAGTATTCCAAGTGGTTCAACAAGAAACTTAACGACAAAGTTTAAGTTGTGAAAGACTATGGTATGATGTGAAAGATTATGGTAAGTTGCAAGGTTGTACAGGTATGTACATAAAAATTATGTGAAAGACTAGACACGCCCATGTCATAGGCCGTGTGAACATTCGAAATGGGAGCAGTCCTAGCCTGTGTCCAAACAAGTGAGGTAACTGACTTGTGTCACACGGCCAACCACACACCCATGTGTCTAGTACGTGTACCCTTCGAAGTGGCCACACACGCCCGTGTGGCAAGCCATGTGCTAGGCTGTGTCAAACCTGTAGGGTATACTGACTTATGCAGCACGGCCAAGTCTCACGCCCGTGTGCTAGGCCGTGTGCCAATTAGGGGGTACACTAACTTGTACCACACGACTGATCACATGCTCGTGTATGGGACTATGTGGAGCATACTGGCTTCACTTCAAATTCAACACCAGGGGACACACGGCTGTGTAACTTTACCGTGTGTCACACACGACTGAGACACACGCCCGTGTCTCTGCCCGTGTGGACAAAAATATGCTATTTTCCAAGCCAATTTGCCACCCACAATCTCATGTACGTAAGAAACCCAAATGGCGCCAATTCATAGCACAATAGAACATCTATTCTAGCTACATTCAAGAAACTTTCATGCCATTTGAAATACTAATAACCAACATGCTTATATCTCAAGTTTTACTCAACAAAAACCTACTAAAATACATATACCAATCAACTAGTTAAACCATTACCTAACATACCTCATTTTGTACCAATTCACAAGCAAGGTACTAATTCCACAAACTTCATAATATTGTCATTCACATATCCATCCAATAACTCAATAACAACCATATATGCATACATAAACACGTGACCAAATCCACCAAATTTAAGCCAAATTTCACGACTATATTTACAAACCAAAACACATACATTTACAAGCCATTATAAATGACCAAAATCTTTATCAATCCATAATCAAAATGACTCAAAATACCTATAGATGCCATATACTCAAAACATAGTTTTAAAAGTACCAAAGAGTTAGTGGATAGTGTGGTGAAGTCTCCGGCTATTCCCGAATCTGAGCTAGCTTTGAAATCACTATAAAACATGGGAAAACAACAAAGTAAGCTATATAGCTTAGTAAGCTCGTATGTTAACAATGAGAAACTATCATCATAAACACAATTCATGCTATATTGAAGCATATAAAATACATTTGAAACGAAATTATAACATACGAACTTACCTCAGATGTTAAAATGACGAATTGAGTCGATTAGTCGATAACTTTATCTTTTCCCCGATCCAAGTTTTTATTTCACTTTTCTTGATCTAAATATATTCAAATTTGACTTATTCAATCATCTATTCATTCAATTTAGTCCAAAACATACTTTAAAGCACATTTACATTTTTGCCCCACATATTTCACATTTTTCACAAATTAGTCCTTATTTCATAAAATCACAAGTTAACGAAATTCCAAATAAACCTGTGCTAGCTGAATTACCATACTGCCCCTAGCATCCCATAATTTTCATTTATTTCGCATTTTAACCACTAACTTTACACATTTCTTAATTTAATCCCTATTTTGCATTTTCACTAATAATCACTTAACAAAACTTACTTAACTATCAACAACTATTCAAAATCTATCATCAAACTTCAAAAATCATACATATTCATCAATGGCATCATTCAAAATCTTTAATAGTTTCGCAAAATAGTCCTTGGGCTAGCTAATATTAGATGCAACGATCACAAAAACATAGAAATCATAAAAAATGGGACAAAATACATACCAAATTGTAAGGATGTAAGATGGTCGAACTCGAGCTTAGAAGAACCATTTATTTTCGGTGGTGGTTTGATTAAAGTAAGAAGATGAATGGTTTTCACTAATTTGACTCATCATTTAATACATATTTACCAAATTAACCTTGGTTTAAAACATTAGTATTCACTTGTTTTATGTCCATAAAAGTCCACTTACACTAAGAATGTTCTAATTACAACATAAGGACATTTACTTTAGGGTTCTATAGCTATTTAATACCTTTAACTAATAGAACACTACTTTTGCATTTTACACGATTTAGCCCTTTTTCTCAAATTGACCATTTAAACAATACAATTTCTTCACGAAATTTTCACACAATCATTCCATCATGCTTTAAACATTAAGAAATCATAAAATAAATATTTTGACCTTAGATTTCTGGTCCCAAAGCCACTAATCTGATTTGACCAAAAACGGGCTGTTACATGGCACACGATCATGTGGCGTCGAAAACCATGTTTTTCGGCGTTAGGAAATTGTAGAAAATCAGGTTTTCGTTACACACTTGGTATAGTTTCGATGTCGGGGCAATGCAGAGAAATCTAAAACCTAAAAACAACCACCCAACATCCAATTTAATGATTAATCAAACTAAAATGCTAATTTAACAGTCAAGTTAAACTACATCGAAAACTTTGACGCAAAACCCCGAAACACAAATTAGTCACTTACCAACGATCAAACAACCACTATTCAAAACTAATTCACAGTAGGATCTTCACCTAAATGGAAGCAAATCGAACAATTAACAAGATTTTGGAACCACTAACCATAACATGCAATCTCACAAGTGAAAGACGAAATCAAACGAACCGATGAAAAACAACAAAGAACTTACAAGGAAACCCTTCAATTGAAACAATGAACAATGCAGCACCCTTGATTTAAACCGTTAGAAAAGTTATAGAAGTAAAAAAAGGGAAAAAAGAAAAAGAATAGAAGAACGAAAATGAAAAAACGGAAGGAAGAGAGGGGAAAAAGAAACTTTGACAAAAATAATTATTTAAACTAAAAAAAAACTAAATTCTTTACTACATAGTATAAAAATATTTCCTTATTGCTTGCACAAAGACTCGACCATAAGACTAGAAACTTTATAAAGGCTTAAGCATCGAATCAACAAGCTCATTCTTGACACAAATTAACACAAAAATAAACTTAACTCAAATGTTCAAGGATAAGGGTTAAGTCAAACAAAATAACAAAATTTCCAAAAGTGATGTTTGAACCCCTGACCTCCAACACACAAATAGAGCACTTAGCCGCAGATACAGAGACTTAATTGTATCAGAACTTAACAAACAATACTCAAATTTTTAGGGTGTTACATACAAGCTACAAGATGTCACATCTGTTGCCTGAGTAACTTCAATTAAACATCATTATTTATAAATACAACAATTTATTCTAAATATATGATTATTAAATCATTAACGAAAGCTCTATTGATAACCCGAGACTGGTAAAGGAAAAAAAAGGAAACATTTTTAAAAATTTTCAAGTTGATGTCGCAACATAAATAGTCTAATGTCGCAACTTCCAAGACAATATACAAGCTTCCCTATTGGATGACCAAATTGAAAAACTTTCCTAACTATACTAGGTGGACATTGAGACCTTGAAGTTCAATTTTGTGACTTCTAAGGTTGGCGTTGCGACTTTCAACGGGTGGTGATGTAACATTGAAGACAGTAGCAAACTCTCCAACCTAAGAACCAATTTATAAAACTTCCAAACATTTAAGAATCAATACGGTGACATCTAACACAGGATGTCACAATGAGATAGCCTGGTGTCACTACATCAGCGACATTCAGGGTGTGAAGTCGTAACATTCACAACAGTCCACGAAGTTCTCATTTCCATACATTTCCAAGCTAACTCAAAACTACATTGCTTGGTTATAAGGCCTCAACTTGACCATACCCACACCTATAATAGATCAATACACAAAACCAATTCAATAAACATAATTTTCATGCATGACCAATACCAATTCCATGTAACCACAATTAAAATATCATCATTCCATACCAATTCAAGCTAGTTCAAGATCATCATTTATATTAGCATCAAACTTAACCAAACCAAGCATTAATTAAGTTATAAGCCATGCAAAATATGCACGCTTAACCATTACCACATTTAACACATATCTATCAATTCAAAATGACCATATGCACACTAAGGTGCCTTTAATACATGCCACAACTATCAAGTTATAAGCATATACCATTTCATTATCCATAACTTTTCAAGTTTCCCATTTCAATTAAAATGAATATGCCCAATGTAACTCTAGTAAAATAATTTTGGACACACAGATGAATTAAGTTACTCGTCTGAGCTGAAATTACATCAAGTTACCCGTCCAGACTAATGCTAGATCCCGTCATAAGATGCAAAATCTATGATCAAGCGCGAAGATATCCCTATTGGCATTCCAATTGTATCCTAAGCTTTTACTAAGTTTGCATGGGAACCAATTATATGTTTTCATTATCATACCTGTATTATTTTCATACAATTATACCCTGTAGTTGTTCACATGTTTCAATTCAACCCTTTTTTAGTCATATGTGCCAAACTACTAGTATATCACCATATACTTAAACATACAGTTACAATTTTTTAACAAATTAAATACAAATATGCATACCATACAAGATGAGTTAGTAATTTCCAAGTGACCTTACCAATCCAAAACACCAAAATGAGTTGATTCTTCATGGACTAATAATTTTTTTTAGCTTTTCCCTGATTAACTCCATTGTGATCCAAATCTTGATCTATACAACTATTTTATAATACCAATTAATAATAAACATTTTCATATTATTCCATGATATTCATGATCCTATATAAACCTATTTTTTTATTTCCCTCAAATTCTACATTTGATTCATTTTAATCCTTGAACTAGGGATATGCATAACTTTCAGTTCCTAGCTTAGGATTAGAATCCAGTTTCACGTATTCTTATTAGGGACCATATATTTTCTAATTCTAACATAATTTTATAACAAGTTTTACATTTATTCTATTTTGACCCTAATGTAACAAAGATGACAAACAAGCTAAATTACCTTTACAATCTAATCCTTTTCATAATCTAAGCTTAAAATTTACCAATTTTAAGGTTAATTCTTCAAGAAATCAATAATGAACACTTTCTAAAACTTTAATAGTTTCACAAATTGGTACACGTGCTAGCTAAATCAAGCTTCCGTGACCTCAAATATATAAAAATTACAAGAAAAAGACCTAAATTTACCTCCTAGTTAATGGTCAAATGTTTCAAGGTTTAAAAGATTTGTAACAGCCCGATTTTGGGTCTAGTCAGAATAGTGGTTTCGGGACCACAAATTCGACGTAGTAAAATTCATTTTTATTATATTTTTATGGTCTACAGTTTTATGATATGATTTCGTGAAAATTTTGTTCGAAAATATTGACGTCTGGGCACTCAATTTAGTTAAAAGAACTAAATTGCAATAAGTGCACAATGTGTGTTCTAGAAGCTAGATGTGTCTAATTGTTATGAAATTTTAAATTGGAGGTCCTCAAATGGTAATTAGACCATTTTACTTTAAGTTGGACAAAAATGGACATGGATGGGTAAAAATTTTAAGTTTGGAATTAAGGGCATTTTAGTCATTTTGTAAATAATGACAAATAAAACAAATAAAAAAGATGTCATCTTCATCAATTTAGTCCCCCATGGCTAAAATTCACAAAGGGAAGACATTGCCAGGGTTTTTTCATCTTTCAAGCTCGATTGTAAGTCCGTTCTTGCCCCGTTTTTTATGATTTTTATGTTTTTGAGATCCTTGAAACCTAATCTAGCTATTTCAAGGACTAATTTGGAAAGATGTCAAAGTCTAAAATTTTACCCATGTTAGATATTTGTGTGTTTTGATGTTTAATGGTAGAAAATGCATGTTTGATGTTAGATAAACAACATTTACCAAGTGATTTTTGATGAAAATACCTAAAAAGACCTATTTGTAAAAGTTGTAAAATATGTAGTAGAAGTGTGATTTAATGAAAAATGTGTGCTGTTATGAGTGTCTAAATGGTTCGACTAGACTTGGGCTTTGAAGAAATTGACTATATTTCATTTCACGAGCCTAGGAACTAAAGTGTAAAATGTTGAAAAGTTAGGGGCAAAAATGTAATTTTTCCATAATGTGATTTTTAGGCTAAATTGAATAATGTGAGTATTAAATGAGTTAAATTTGTTATTATAGATCAAGAAAAATGAGGTTCAGACCTCGATCGAGGTAAAATCAAAGTGTTTGACCATTAGGTCTAATTTTACTATTTTTGTTCCGAGGTAAATTCGTATGTAAATAATGCATTGTTATATTTATGTTTTAAATGCTTTGATATTGTATGAATTTTGATTGACTCTTTGGACGTATTCGACAAAGTTTCAAAAAATAAGAAATCCAAGTTGAACCTTAGGAATAGAATAGGATACGAGTGACATGTCACTAGGAACCCATGTGATTATGTGATTTATGTGTCCTGGTTGCTGGTCCTGTACGTCCTATCAGTGCCTGGGTATACTTGAATATATTGTGAATACCTGATAGCTTGTGTGAGCAACACTGCGTAGCTACGTTTTGACTGGCAACTTGTGTGAGCAGGCCCGTGGATTTGCTCGAGAGCGAGCTTATATGTGTTATGAGAATTGTGATAGCATTGGCTATATATGTGGCACTTATGTGCAAAGTTTTCTGTGTATCCGATAGTATCCCAAGTGGTTCAATGGGTATGTCAAAGATGAGAAATTATGTGATTATGTTACGAGTTTGTACAGGTATGTACGAAAAACTCAAAGGAAATTAGTTTGGTATATGATGAATTATTGGTAAGAATGTGATTGAATATGATTCATGATGTTTTAATGACATTTAGGTTGATATACATATGTTACTGATATGGTAATTGGATGGTTAATGTTGTTCATTATTTGCTTATGAACTTGCTAAGCTATATAGCTTACTCCTTTTTCTTTCCCTTGTCTTATAGTGTATAGGCTATTATTGGTTATTTCGTATAGGGGACTTGGTCATTTTGTTATGTGTCATAATTGATTTGGCCAAATGTGTTGGATTATGTGGTTAGAAGTTCATTGTGTACAAGGCCATTAGAAATTGGCTATTATTGGTTAAGTATATTCATATGATAATGTCTTTCATGGATGTGGGAATCTACTTTATTTGATTTGATAAGTAAATGATGTTTGTGTATGATAGATGGTAGCATGTAAATGATGTGTTGTTGTATTGGTTGTGGCTGATTTGGTTGTATGTATATGCTTGGTTTGGTGCTATGTTATGTTGTGTAGGTGTGTACAATAAAGAGTGGTAAAAGGGCTTGGTAAATAGCCTTATTTTTGTCCACACAGGTAGACACATTGGCGTGTGTCTAGGCGTGTGTCTAGGCCATGTGTGACACACAGTCTACCCAGGGCATGTGTTCCGGCCGTGTGTCCTCTGCACCTTAATTTTGGGAAATAGAATGCCCAAAATATAGCACACAGGCAGTGACACGGGCGTGTGTTTTGGCCTTGTGTCCTATACGGCCTTGGACAAGGGCGTGTGTCTCGATCGTGTGAAGTCTACACCTATTTTATGAAAAAAAATTATGAAAATTAAATTGACCACATTGCCTAGCACACGGGCATGTGACACAGGCATGTGGTACAAGTCATAGAGCACCCTATTTTGAACATGCCTGTAGCACAGGCATGTCTAAGTGTCACACGGTCGTGTCCCTTGGACCACAAAGGCGTGTGAGCCCTATAACATAAAAAGTTTTCCATGTTTTGTAAAATTTTCTAAAGTTTTCAGTTTAGTCTTGAGCCACTTCCAAAGCATGTATTAAGCCTCATAGGCTCGTTTTAGGGATGATATGAATCTGTATGAAAGATTTTTCGTTTGAATGGAAATTTATGACTCAGAAATGTATGTTTGCTTATGTTTATGTTCGGTAATGCCTCGTACCCTGTTCTGGCATTGATTATGGGTAAGGGTTGTTACATTTAGTGGTATTAGAGCTATAGTTTAGTCGATTCTCAGACTAACATAGCGTGAGTGAAAGTCTAGCTATACATGCCATAAATAAATTGTGATAGTGTAATGACTCCTGACAATTTTAAAATGTGTTTTCATATAGTAAATGGATCCCAATCGAGCTAAAGCTGATGACATAAAAAGTAATGCATTGGCTCCCACTCAAGGGGCAGCGCTGTCTGAAAGTAGACCTCCCACGATTAGTCAGGAAGGAGGAAAAGGGGCTAGAGAAGTATTCTTCCACATGATGAACGAAGTGGTATACGGAGTTTGTTCGAACAAATCTAAATGCTCAACCCCCTCCCCCCCACCTATTCCTCAGCCAGTTCCTGTAGATCCACAAGGTATGCAATTCGTAGGAGTGAATAAGCCTACGGTTGATAAGATTCGAAAGCATGAGGCTGAAGATTTTAGAGCAGATGTTGACGATAATCCCGAGAGGGCAGAATTTTGGCTTGAGAACTCTATCAGGGTATTTGATGAACTGTCTTCCACACCGGATGAATGTTTGAAATGTGTCGTATCACTTCTAAGAGAATCAGCATACTAGTGGTGGAAAACCCTTGAGTCAGTAGTACCGAGAGAGAGGGTTAGTTTGGAATTTTTCCAAGATGAATTAAGAAGTATATCAGCCAATGGTTCATCGAGCAGAAACATAAATAATTTGTAGAGCTGAAACAGGGTTGAATGTCTGTAACTGAGTGTGAACGAGAGTTTGTCAAGCTCATCAAGTATGCTTAGGAGTGTGTTTCCTTTAAGACGCCAGTTTTAGTGCAACCTAAACCGGGAAAGGAGTTTGTGATTTATAGCGATGTGTCACTGAATGGATTAGGATATGTGTGGATGCAAGATGGTAAAGTGATAGCTTATGCCTCGAGACAGTTGAAACCGCACAAAAAGAATTATCTGACGCACGATTTGGAATTGGCCGCCATTATTTTTGCTTTGAGCAGAAAGTTCTTATTTGCTTTGAGAGCTATGAGTATGAGATTGACTTTATCTAATGATGGTTCAATTTTGGCCGAGTTGAGAGCTAGACCAGTGTTTCTTCAGCAAATTTATGAAGCTCAGAAAAGTGATAGTGAGTTATAAGCCAAAAGAGCTCTGTGTGAATCGAGTGGTGATTCAGCCTTTCGAATTCATTCTGATGATTGCTTAATGTTATGAGATAGAGTATGTGTACTAAAAAATGTTGAGATTATTCAGAAGATTTTTTATGAAGCACATAATGGCTATTTATCTGTTCATCTGGGAAGTACGAAGATGTATAATGATTAGAAGAAATTGTATTGGTGGTCAGGTATGAAACGAGATATGTCAGAATTTGTATCAAAATGTTTGATTTGTCAGCAAGTGAAAGCCGAACACCATGTACCTTTGGGTTTGCTTCAGCCAGTAATAGTACCCGAGTGGAAATGGGACAGAATTACGATGTATTTCATAACGGGTTTGCCTTTAACATTGAAAGCGAAAGATGTCGTATGGGTTGTGGTTGATAGATTGACAAAATTGGCTCATTTTATTCTAGTGCGTACCGACTATTCACTTGATAAGCTAGCCGAATTATACATTGCTGAGATTATGAGATTGCACGGAGTACCTATTTCTATTATTTCAGATAGAGATCCTAGGTTCACTTCGCGTTTTTGGAAAAAAGGTTGCCAGAAGCTTTGGGTAAAAAGTTGAATTTTAGCATCGCATTTCATCTTTAAACTGACGGTCAATCTGAGAGAACGATTCAGGTACTCGAAGATATGTTTCCCTGTTGTGTATTAAAGTTCGAAGGTAGTTGGGAAAAATATATACCTTTAGTCGAATTTGCTTATAACAACAGTTTTCAGTCGAGTATAAAGATTGCACCGTATGAGGCACTGTATGGCCACAAGTGTTGAACTCCATTGTACTAGACCGAGCTCAGTGAGAGACAGATTCACGAGGTTGATTTGGTTAGAGAGACCGAAGAGAAAGTGAAAGTAATCCATGACTATTTGAAAGCAACTTCAGATCGACAAAAATCCTACGCGGGTTTAAAAAGAGAAGAGATTGAGTTTCAAGTCGGTGATAAAGTATTTCTTAAAGTATCTCTGTGGAAGAAAATTCTGAGATTTGGTCATAAAGGCAAGTTGAGTCCACGTTTAATTGGGTCGTATGAGGAAAGAATAGGCCAGTAGCATATCGATTAGCTTTACTGACACTGTTGGAAAGGATCCATAATGTGTTTCATGTGTCGATGTTGTGACAATATTGTTATGATCCTTCACATGTGATTTCTCCAAAAGAGATTGAGATTCAACTAGATATGACGTATGGCAAGGAACCGATAAATATTTTGGCTCAGGAAGTCAAACAGTTGAGAAAGAAAAGTATAGCTCTAGTGAAAGTTTTATGGAAATGACATGGGTCGAAGAGGCTACGTGGGAACCCGAGGAAGCCATGAGAAAATAGTACCCGAACCTCTTTTCTGGTAAGATTTTTGGGGACGAAAATCCCTAAAGGGGGAGAGTTGTAATAGCCCGAATATGGGTTTAGTCAGAACAGTGGTTTCAGGACCACAAATCTGACGCAGTAAAATTCATTTTTTATTATATTTTTATGGTCTACAGTTTTCGTGATTTCGTAAAAATTTTGACGTTTGGGCACTCAATTTAGTTAAAAGGACTAAATTACAATAAGTGCAAAATGTGTATTCTGGAACGTAGAGGTGTCTAATTGTTATGAAATTTTAAATTGGAGGTCCTAAAATTGTATTTAGACCATTTTACTTTAAGTTGGACAAAAATGGACATGGATGGGTAAATTTTTGAAGTTAGGCATTAAGGGCATTTTGGTTAACTGGTAAATAAAGACAAATAAAACAAATAAAAAGATGTCATCTTCATTAATTTAGTCCCCCATGGCCAAATTTCACAAAGGGAAGACAACTAGGGTTTGTTCATCTTCCAAGCTCTATTGTAAGTCCGTTCTTGCCACATTTTTTCATGATTTTTACGTTTTTGAGATCCTTGAAACCTAATCTAGCTATTTCAAGGACTAATTGGAATGATGTCAAAGTCTAAAATTTTACCCATTTTAGATATTTGTGTGTTTTGATGTTTAATGGTAGAAAATGCATGTTTGATGTTAGATAAACAACATTTAATGATTTTTGATGAAAATACCTAAAAGGACCTATTTGTAAAAGTTGTAAAATATGTAGTAGAAGTGTTATTTAATGAAAAATATAGACTGCTATGAGTGTGTAAATGGTTCGGCTAGACTTGAGTTTTGAAGAAATTGACTATATTTCATTTTACGAGCCTAGGACTAAAGTGTAAAATGTTGAAAAGTTAAGGGCAAAAATGTAATTTTTCCATAATGTGATTTTTGGGCTAAATTGAATAATGTGAGTATTAAATGAGTTAAATTTGTTATTATAGATCAAGAAAAATAAGGTTCGTACCTAGATCGGGGTAAAAATAAAGTGTTTGACGATTAGGTCCAATTCTACTATTTTTGTACCGAGATAAGTTCGTATGTAAATAATGCATTGTTATATTTATGTGCAAAGCTTTCCGTGTATCCAATAGTATTCCAAGTGGTTCAACGGGTATGTCAAATACGAGAAAGTATGTAATTATGTTACGAGACAGTATTCCAAGTGCACCGATTTTATGAAAAAAATGAAAATTAAATCGACCACACGGCCTAGCACACGGGCGTGTGGCACGGCTGTGTGGCACAAGTCAGAGAGCACCCTATTTTGAGCACAGCCTGTAGCACATGAGTGTCTAAGGGTCACACGGGCATGCACACAGGCGTGTGAGCCCTATAACATGAAAAACTTTTTAGGTTTTGTAAAATTTTCTAAAGTTCTTAGTTTAGTCCCGAACCACTTCCAATGCATGTATTGAGCCTCGTAGGCTCATTTTATGGATGATATGAATGTGTATGAAAGGTATTTAATTTGAATGGAAATTTGTGACTTAGAAATGTATGTTTGGTTGTGTTTATGTCCGGTAATGCCTCGTACCCTGTTCTAGCATTGATTACGGGTAAGGGGTGTTACAAGCTTTCTTTCCCAATTTTTCTTCTCCTTTGGAGTAAAATGGAGGAAAGAGAAAGATGATAGCATCTTTCCTCCACTAACTTTATATTTGTACTTTGATTAACACTTAATTAAGATAGCTTAATTAACTTAATTATCGCTTATATAAATTAAACTAACTATTACCCACACTTATTGGAAATTGGCATCATCATCCATTAAATTTACGTAATTATGGTTTAATTACCATTTTGGACCTTTAGCTAATTACAATTTAATTCCTCAAGACTTTTACAAATTAAAATTCTATAGAGATTGGACTTTTACAATTTAGTCACTAAGAATAATAACAAGATGGAGAAAAGAGATGAGTGATGATTCGGCTTTGGGAAAAGATGGAAAATAAAATGAAGCAAAAATGGGTGGAGTGGATTCGGCTAGCACAACAAAAAGAAACAGAAAAGAAGAAAACAAGAAAGGGGTTTCGGCTTTTAAGATTGAAGAGAAGAGAAAAGTTTTAGGCCCCAAATGGTCTTCTAATTTTCGGCTATGGTCAAGAGATGAGAAAGGAGTTGAAATACCAAGTGATTTTCGACACAAGAGAGGATGAAAGAAAAGCTAAAGCAAAAAGTGAGGCACACACACCAAACGCTGAAAATATTACCCAAGGCAACCCTAAATTTGGCACACCCCTTTCTACACTCCAAAACCGAATGCTCACACCACCTACCACCGTTCAAATTTCGGCTCACACACTCCCTCAACTCGATCCTTTCTTTTTCTCCTTGCTTTTCTCTTGATCATCCATTCAAACAAGTTTGGACACTTCAAACTCCTAACATTTCTCTCATCCACTCACTCAAATCTGTTGATTTCTTCAATCCTCATCCATCAGAGTCCATCCTGAGCACAACTTCCCCCTGGTCCTGGCGTCAAAAAAATAACAAGCAGAAAGGGGATCTTCGCAGCTCGAACCAAGGCTCCTTTACTCACCTGAGGCGTCACTTCCTTGGGCCTTTAGTGGAGCTTCCTTGCCACTTTTCCAAGGCACTTCTTGTGTCAAAACTTGCCATCAACTACCCTTATCACCTAGCTCAATAGCTCCCCTCTTCTAGAAGCCTAAAACGCAAATTTCAAAGAAACTCTGGCCTATCCCTGGCTCATGCCTAGACCTAAAAATAGCCTAAACTAGCATCACATCCATACTATCTACATGCAACAACTAAAATGAAAAGGCCACGATTTTAAGGATGTTACAATGTGATTGAGTATGAGTTAAATACAGGAAGGTATAGGTATGTATATGAACCGAGTAATACACTGAAATGATGAAAAATTATGGAAATTACATCTAATTTGGTGGATGCAAATGTTGTAGGCTGGTAAATCATTATGAGATATGTTATGTTATGTTTTTGGCTTAATTTGAGTTTATATGATGAGTTGATATAACTACTATACGAACTTACTAAGCTATAAAGCTTACTTTATGTATTTCTCTATGTTTGATAGTGAATTCAAAGCTAGCTCGGATTTTGGGATCGTCGGAGACTCCATTACACTATCCAACTATCATTTGGTACTTTTGAACTTTGGTATTTTGGTATATGGCATGTATAGGGACTTTGGTCATATTGGTTATGTTTTGGTAGTGAATTTTGCCAATTGAGTTGGCTTGTGATTTGCTATGTTTCCGTGTATATATATATAGCCATGAAAGTTGGTTTAATTTGGTTGGTTTGATTATGTAAATATATGTGTATATATGACTTGTATTGTGAGTTCATGAATTTGTGTATGGCTTATATTATGAAGATTATGGATGTAGCTATGATAGATGCTAAATGGTTAAAATTAGAGAACATATAGTTTGTGAAATTAAGCACAATGATGTATAATTGGGAATGTATAACTAGATGAATTGTATATGTAATATTGGTAAAAAAATGGTATGACATGTTTTGTGATTTGTGTGTATGGATACCAGGACTCTAGAATGTGTATGAATTATGTTTGAAATGGCTAGTTTAAATGATCATATATGCTATCTATTGGTGCCTTTGAATTTGATGTAAGTGTGCTCAAGTTTGATGGAAAATTGGCTTGGTAAATAGCCTATTTTTGTCCACACGAGCATATACACGACAGTATGTCCCCTGGTGTTGAAAATAAAATCAAGTCAGTATGCTCCACACGGCCTCACACACAAGCCTTTGACTTGGCCATGTGGCATAAGTCAGTATACCCTACAGGTTTGGCACGGCTTAGCACACGGCCTGGCACACAGGCGTGTATGGTCATTTTTAGGGCACACGGGCATGTTTGTTGGCCGTCTGACCGAAGTCAGAGAGTTACACGGGGTTGGACAAGGGCTAGGACACAACCATGTGCTCCTACTTCAAATGTTCACACGGCCTGTTACATAGGCATGTTTGTTGGTCGTGTGAGACACACGGGTGGGCCACACTGGCGTGTGTCCCTTGTTTTTGAGAAAATTTTCTAAGTGTTTAAAAAGTTTCCAAAGTTATTGGTTTAGTCCCGAACTACTCCCAATGCATGTTTAAGGTCTTGAAGGTTCGTATTATGGACAATATGAATGTGTTGATTGATATTTGAATGAAATTTGGAAATTATTGAGTAAATGTATTGTAATTGTGTTATAAGTCAGTTAATGCTCCGAAACCCTATTCCGGCGTTGAATATGGGTGAGGGGTGTTACAAGAAGAGTCTGCCAAACTACAGAACACACCAAAATAAAGAGTTTGCCAAATGACGCATACACACAAAATCCTATACTTAGTCAAAACAAACATGTTACTCACATCTATCCTTATTTTACAAAAAAAAAAACATACCAAACAGTAACCAAATATAGAGACTTCTTTGGGCGGACTATTACATGTATTCCTGATATAGGTTCTTCTAAGTCTAGAATATGATGAATTGTGTGTTTTGGTGTATGTGATTCTGTGAAGCAACAAAGTGTGTATGTGCCTGGAATGAATATTATGTAATGATATTGTATAGATGCATATGAAGCATGTACTGAAAGTATGGTTTGGTTAAGAAAATGAGCTAGCCTATCTGAATGTGTGTTTATATTGGATATGTCATGTGAGATTGAAAATGTTTGGGAATGGGGTGTGTCTAAGTGTAGAGAGGTTGTGATGTGAATTTGGTTACCACGGTGGTATTCAATGAAGTCCGTAAGGAAAATAAACATGAATTCTGATATGAAAATTCTAAAGAAAAGTCTATGGCCATGGCATATTCTAGAAAGGACGGATGAGTCACATTTATCAATTGGAGTTCTCTACGTGTCCCAGGGCAATGATAGGCAAACCTCACGCAATATAAGTTTAGGGAAATCCATATCGCAAACATGGGAGTTCATGGGGTGCTTGGGTGGCATTCTATTAGCCTTTATGGTGTATTTTGATTTTACCTTTATGGCATTCTAATTTGGCCTTTGTGGCACATTCTATTAGCCTTTGTGGCATTCTACTAGCCCTTGTGGTGTGTTCTTTGTGTCACCTTTGTGGCACATTCTATTAGCCTTTGTGGCATTTTACTAGCTTTTGTGGTGTGTTCTTTGTGTCGCCTTTGTAATGTATTCTGTTTGGCCGTAGTGACATACTCTGGTAAGTGTATGTTAAGGATATGATTTGTCTAAAGCTTTAGTGTGGAAAGTTTTGTGATAAAATCAAATAAGTCTTGAAGGAAGTTTTTTTAAAAAGAAGTATGATCCAGTATGTTCAAGGACGGTATCTGTTAGTATAGTATATGGGCGTATTCGATGTAAGAGTCCGTCAAATTAGATTATCGTGCTATTAAGGTGGAATTTTGAGTTAATCGGTATTCATTGTATCTGCATAGTATTCTGTCTTATTCTAAGCTCTGATGGAATCTGAGTTGTTCGTTACTAGAAGTCTCATGCCCTGTAATAAAGATGTGCATAATTCTTTTGAATGATCTGGTGGATTCCCCATCAGTATGAGTGTGCATTGTGTTGAATCAAGGTATGGTCTAAACTATGATTTGAATTAGCAAGATCATTATGGGTTTCTGCCAAAAGTATGAATAGTAAGTGGTATCCGCCAATATAGGTGCCTGCGATTAACTATTCTAGAATTATTGTTGAAAGTTGTTTGAAGAGAAAAGGAAAAGGTAGTATCGCCTGTCAAGAACTGGAGTTAGCCAAGTAGTTGGATGAAAGATGATATGGTAAGAATGATAAGTGGCATATAAGTATGATATTACATAATTGCCAGTATGAAGGGATCCGCCAAAGATATATATAGGAATTCTAAATTTTCAAAATGAATAATTTGTCAAGAAAAATTAACAGGTAAGTGGTGTTTAAAAAGTCACTAAGCTCCTATGAACTTACTAGTTCTATGTTTATATTTCAGGTAGTACTATTTAAGTGAGAGAGCTAGGAGAGACAATGCCAGGAATGCGCCGAAGATGCAATGGAGATACTATGCATACAATAGACAATTTGGAAAACACTAGCGTTTAGTACGACTACGCTCGAAATATATTATTTTTAAATATTTTCTTTTGTACTTAAATATGGAGTCTTTAAATAAATTAATAAGAAAAACGTTTCAGAGAAGAGTTGTTGTCAACTATTAGAGAATTCTATTAAGTATTTTGCACAATAATACCTATGATCCAGATTCGGTGAATCGGGTCGGGCTGATGACATTACAAATTTCATATGCTAATTTGAAAAGAAAATATATTGAGTTTCATATTGGTGGCAAAGTCTTTTTGAAAGTTTCATCTTGGAAGAAAGTTATGAGATTCGGCAGAAAAGGAAAGCTCAGTCCGAGGTTTATTGGACCTTATGAAGTTCTTGAAGGAATTGGACCTATAACATACCGATTAGCTCTACCCCTAGAATTTGATAAGATCCACAATGTTTTTCATGTGACAATGATGAGAAGATACAGATTTGATCCCTTCCATGTTTTTAACTCCCGACAAAATCGATTTGCAGCCTAATTTGTCATATGGTGAAGAACCAATTAAAATCTTAGCTTAAGAAGTAAAAGAATTTAGGAATAAGTGCATGGCGTTGGTGAAACTAATTGTGGCACAGTCACGACCTATAATAGGCTACTTCGGAGCTGGAAGAAACTATGAAATCCCAATACCCCCATCTTTTCTTAGGTGAATTTTGAGGACAAATATTCGTAAGGGGGAAGAATTGTAACGGCCTGATTTTCATTGGTATAAGAAAATGCAATTTCGGAACCCCATTTATGTAAATTGAGTCCGTAGATATTAAATATGAATATTTACGAGGATAATATAAAAATATATTGAATGTTGGTCGAGAAATCTTGTTGAATTAATAGTTAATTATGGCTTTGAAACACCTTGTTAGCCAAAACCCCTTGATTCTCACTACCTTGATTTAAATCTTCTGTCAATCACTAAAAGCCAAAGACCATACTTTCTTTGCTCATAGCCAAATCTCAACCCTTAGAGTGGTAAGATCTCATTGTTTTTCTCTTTTCTTCCTTTATTATTCTTGTGTTCTTTTGGCCGAACCCTCCTTGGGTGCTTTAATCCGTTCTCTTTCGTCTCTTGTGGGTTAGTGGCTCATTTTCGCGTCTCTTTGGCATCTGTTTGGTGGTTGAAGGGTATTAAGGTAAGGGGGATTATCTTCTTGCGTTATCTCTTCCGGGATTTATGCCAAAGCCGAATGGCTATTTGGCCTAATAGTGTTGTTTGCCAAATGTAGGAGGGAAGTGACGTCTTCATTGGACTTTCGGGATCTATTAGATCGATGGATTAGATCTCGAACTTCGAGAGTTGTCAATCTAGGTAAGGGGCTTAGCCTTAATTGTTAATTTCTTAGATTTAATTTCGTTGCTTTAATCTGAGTTAGTGACTAAGGTGTGTTATGGACTCGAAGGCTAGCCAAGCGTTGGGAGGGGTTGGATCTGAGACCCCAGCCCCTAAGTTCAAGAAGAAAGCGGTGTCGACTGTTCGCGATTGGCCACCTGGATGTGGGCCGGCATCTGAACAAAGTAGTAGACAAATAGCGGTAGTGTCGATTAACGACAGTGTTGACATAGAGAGTGTCGTATTACGGGTAATCAAGGGTGTAACTCTTACGCACTCCATACGTTAATATGTTATATCTTGTATATTGTCAAAAGCCGGAATAACTGTTGAAATCGATAAGTTACCCTTGTGGGTAAAAGCGAGGACTCCGGGTAAGTCCACTTTGTTTGGCTAATGTTAAATGCCACTGCTAAATCTGCATATGCCATGTTATGTTATCTTTGAATGTAAAGCATGATAATTTTGCCCTGAAAAGTATGTTCATGAATATGGGTGATGAAAGGAGGGGGAAGGTATGAATTCAGACTGTCACCACTGTTTGGTACCACACAGTGGGTTGGCCCCGCTTTCTATGATATTGTGACTAAGTCTCAGTGGTTTGGCACCACCAGTGGTTTGGTACCACATATATATTTTTTTGACTCGTCCCAGTGGTCTAGAACCACAGTGGGTTGGCCCCACATATCGATACGGGATTGTCATCAGTGGTTTGGTACCACAAAGTGGGTTGGCCCCACACATGATTATTTGTAACTTTGGTCACCAGTGGTTTGGTACCACATATGTTATTTGTGACTTCGGTCACCAGTGGTTTGGGACCACCAGTGGTTTGGTACCACACGGGGTAGATTCGGGAGTTTCGGATTGTTAGGTTTTGGGTTGCATGGCATACATATTCGCTTATGAAACTGTGTAAGGGTTTATTATCTTCAGGATGGGGATTTACACACTGAGTCCCGGTGACTCACCCCTTCCTTTACATTTTGCAGATGATTCTTAGATCGCGGATATGGAGCTGGGACGGACTCGAGGTGGCCATGAACGATATTTTGGGTTTTTGCTTTAAATTATTATTTTGGATTTAGTTTACTTTAAATTTTGTTTTGGTTGTAATAAGGCCACTAGATTTTATTTTTGGGATTAGCTATCTGTTTAAATTTTCACTAAATTTTGTTAAAGTTATTGATGACATGCCTAATAAACCTATAAAATGAATGTTTTCCAAAACATTTACAAATTATCGGGATTTTCCAAAACTTTACCATCAGGCTACGACAAACATGTACTAACAAAAAGTTAGTTCAATTTTCTTTAAAACTAATTTCAAAACTGTTTTAGCAATCTACTTAAAACAACACGGGTTTTTATTAAATGAGAAGTTTTTTTAATTTAAAGATGACAACTTGTTTTCCAAAAACGGTTTTCTTTCCTGTGACATACCAAATTCGGTCGTAGCGTTTTGACCGGGTTTGGGGTGTTACACATATCTTTGAATAATCCGTTAAACCATTCAGAATATTTTTAGATACTCGAGAAACTCGCACACTTAGTGCCAAATAAATAGCCTAAGCTATATCAATATCGCACTCTAAGTGCCAATATATATATATAGCCAAAGCTATCTCGATCTCGCACACTAACTGCAAATATAAAGCCAAAGCTATCTCGATTTCGGACACTAAGTGCACAAAATTAGTCGAATCATTGTCGAACATGACTGTCGTCTCATATACACAATATATGAAATATCAAAGCATTTAAAGCATAATCATAACGATGATTATTACATACGAACTTACTTCAGATGTAAAAATGATAACACGAGTCAACTAATCCAAAACCTTGTTCTTCCCCCGATCTCAATCTGTATTTTACTTTTTTTGATTTATATAATATCAAATTCAGCTTATTTAATCGTCACTCTATTCAATTTAATCCAAAACACTTATGAAAACACATTTACATTTTTACCCCTAATATTTCAACATTTTTACAATTTGGTCCCTAGGCTTGTAAAACAAAATTAATTCAATTTCATCACAACCCAAGCCTAGCCGAATATTTATCATGCTTATAGCAGCCCAAAAATTTCATTTATTACACATTTTAACCACTAAATTTACACATTTCACAATTTAGCCCCTAATTGCATTTTCATTAAAAATCACTTAACAAAACTTGTATATCTATCAACAAGCATTCATAATCTATCAAGAAACTTCAAGATACATGCTTATTCATCAATGGAGACATTCGAAATCTATAACAGTTTTACAAATTAGTCCCTGGGCTAGCTAGACCTAGTTGCAACGATCTCAAAAACATAGAAATCATTAAAAACGAGACAAAAACCATACCTGAATTAGCTATCCAAGCTTGGCCGAATTTGAAAGCTTAAAAATGGTGTTTCTTTTCCCTAGAAATTTGGCTAGAAGATGTTGAATGAAATAATTTGGTTTTGTTTTACCTATTTTAATTATTTACTAATTAAATTACTTATATAACCTTACTTAGTCGCATTAATGATGTCCATATTTGTCCATTACCTTTATTAATGGAATAATTACAACATAAGGACCTTAAATTTATGGTTTTATAGCTATTGAATACCTTTAACTAATAGAACAACACTTTTACACTTTACGTGATTTAGTCCTTTTATCAAATTAAGCATTCAAATGATAAAATTTCTTAACAAAATTTTCACACAATCACTCAATCATGCTGTAGTCATTAAAATAGTAATAAAGTAAATATATTGACTTTGGATTTGGGGTCCCGAAACTGCTGTTCTGGTTTCACTAAAAAGAGTCGGTTACAACTCTTCCCCCAGGGGATTTTCATCCCCGAAAATCTTACCAGTGAATAGGTTAGGGTACTGTTTTCTCATAGCTTCCTCGAGCTCCCACGTAGCCTCTTCGACACCGTGCCATTGCCATAATTCTTTTACTAAAGCTATGCTTTTATTTCTCAATTGTTTAACCTCTCGAGCTAAAATTTAGATTGGTTCTTCATTGTACATCATATTTGGTTGAATCTCAATATCTGACGAAGAAATTATATGTGATGGATCTAATCTATATTGTCACAACATCGATATGTGAAATACATTATGGATCTATTCTATTTCTGACGATAAATCTAGCCGATAAGCCACTGGACCTATTCTTTCAATGATTTCATACGGCCCGATAAATCATGGACTCAGCTTGCCTTTGCGACCAAATCTAAGGATTTTCTTCCACGGAGATACTTTCAGAAATACTTTGTCACCAATCTGAAATTCAATGTCCTTACGTTTCAAATTCACGTAAAATTTCTGTCGATCTGAAGCTGTTTTCAAACTATCACGAATTACTTTCACTTTATCTTCTGTCTCTCGGATCAAATCAACCCCGTGAATTTTTTTCTCACTAAGATCAGTCCAGTATAATGGAGTTCAGTATTTACGACCATACAAAGCTTTATACGGTGCCATCTTTATACTCGATTGAAAGCTGTTGTTATATGCAAATTCAACCAACCACAAAAAATTCTCCCAGTTACCTTCGAATTCTAACACACAACAACGAAGCATATCTTCGAGAATCTGTACTAAAATTCAATCTCGTACCCAGAGCTTCTTGCAATTTCTTCCAAAATCGTAACATAAACCTCAGATCTTTATCCGAAATAATAGAAACTAGCAGCCCGTGCAATCTAACAATTTATGGTATATACAATTCAGCCAATTTGTCAAGTGAATAATCTGTATGTACTGAAATGAAATGTGTTGATTTCGTCAAACGATCTACGACAACTCAAACAGTATTTTTTTTTTCGAAGACCGGGGCAATCCTGATACGAAATTCATCGTAACTCTATCCCATTTCCATTCTAGTATCATTACAGGCTGTAGTAATCTTGAAGGCACTTGATGTTCGGCTTTGACTTGTTGACAAACTAAACATTTTGATACAAACTCTAAAATTTCTCATTTCATACCCAACCACCAATAAAATTGTTTCAAATCATTGTACATTTTGGTACTCTCCGGGTGAATAGATAAACAACCACTGTGTGCTTTGTGCAAAATTTTCTGAATGAGCTCAAAATTTTTTGGTACACAAATTCTATCTCGGAACATTAAATAATCATTGGCTCTGGTCTGATAGTCTGAATCACTAGTCGACTCACATTGTACTCTTTTGGTTTGCAATTTATTATCATATTTCTGAGCTTCGTAAATTTGCTGAAGTAATAACCGTTTAGCATTCAACTCTACTAGAATCGAACCATCATCAGATAATGTTAACTAAGTATTAATCACTCTCAAAGCAAACAGAGATTTTCTACTCAAAGCATCTGCGACTACATTTTCTTTCCTTGATGATAATCAATCCCTAATTCATAGTCTTTAAACAATTCGAGCCATCTTCGTTTTTGCAAATTCAGATCTTTCTGGGTCATTAAATACTTCCAGCTTTTGTTGTCGGTAAAAATCTAGAATTTCTCACCGTACAAAAGATGTCATCGAATCTTCAATGCAAATACAATAGTGACCAACTCTAGATCATGCGTCAGATAATTCTTTAACTGTCTAGAGGCATAGGATATAACTTTTCATTCTTGCATCAAAACGTAACCCAAACCATTCAATGACTGTAACACCCCTCACTCGTGTCCAAGTCTGGGACAGGGTTCGAGGCGTTATTGGACTTAAACATTCACAATCATACAAAACCGGGTTACCAAATATTGCCCAAAATTAAAACTTTTCAAACACATGCATATTGTCCCTTATACAGGCCTTCGAAGCCTATAACATACATCGAGGTGGTTCGAGACTAAATTGAGAACTTTGAAAATTTTTGGGCAACTTAACCAATTTTCTTGCTTTGGAAAGTCACACGCCCGTGTAACTCTCTGATTTTGACGTCAGCAACCGTTTAAGGGCACACGGCCAAAGTACACATCCATGGCCAGAGGCCGTGTCCTCCACACGGCTGAGACACACGGCCATGTCTCTACCCGTGTGGCCAAGACTTAGGCTAGCTTCCAAGCCTTTTTGTCATCTTTACGTGCACACATATACATTTGACCTTGTCATTTGTTTAATCACTTATATAACATAATATGACATTAACATATACCATGGACAAATAGGCTTACAAGCCAAAATCATCATAAGCCACGTCTCATGGCTATAATCAACAAATCAATATAAGCCAATACATTTGACTAATCACAACAACATCCATCATAGAAAAATTAAGTCCCTATACATGCCATTCACTTGAAAACATTTAACACACATATGCCAATACTCCAAGGATAATGGCTCAATAGTGTGATGCTGCCTCCGACGATCTCCAACCCTAAGGTGACCTGAAAAAACTAAAAGAAATGGAAAGGAGGGAGTAAGCTTTACGCTTAGTAAGTTCGCATGAAAATAGTAAGCAATGCGATAACATGCTATTTTCATATTCTTTCTATTTATTCAAATTCCAGTTAAGCTATTTTCTCAAGTCACAGTCATTAAATTATTTATATCTGGAGCTACGGAACTCCAAATTAAAATCCGTTAATTTTACCTGAAACTAGCCTCACATATCTTTTTACCATAAAATTTTCAGAACTTTTTGTTTAGCCGATCAATATAGTTTATTCATTAAACATTCCCCTATTTTGCTGTTCGATAGCTCTAACACCTCTTTACTAAAATTAAAATTTCTCATTATACAGAGTTTGAATAACCTTCCTGTTTGTTTCTCTCGAAAGTAGACTCAACAAGGATTCTGATAATATAAATTACACACTACAACCATTTTTATACAATATTTAGTGATTTTCCAAATTTGGAATAGGGGATTTCTGAAACCATTTAGACCTGTCTCACCAAAATTTAAATATCTCATAAAAGAAAATTTATTTTCTCACACTATTTCTTTTATGTGAAAATATACTCAATAAGCTTTAATTTCATCTCTCATTCAGTATATAATTCAACTTCTACTATTTATGGTGATTTTTCAAAATCACGTAACTGCTGTTGTTTCAATCTATTTTACTGAAAATTTTACTCTCCCATATTTTCTTTATATTACTTTCATATATGCACACATAACACCAAGCATGTTCAATACTAGCCATACAAATGAATAATCATCACCAATATTTATGAGTATTCATAGTGGCACTTACACCATATCAGCCTTACCACCATTTCAATCACGTATCACATATCAAACACATTATCCATATACACACATGGTCACATGCACCCTTGTTCACACAAACACTTGCCCACACATACATTTGCCACATTTCTCAATTGGTCACATTCACACCTGCACTTATTCATAACATGATTGCACCAATCACCATTAGTATGTTATCTCGTTGAACCCCTTCGAAAAATGCCCGATACTCGGTAGCTCAGCACATAGCTCCACTTACACATAATTCGGCTTTCTTGTACACATGGTGAAGGTCCCTTATCACCCATGTGACCTAACCATCCCATCTCGTAGCTTTCTTGTCTACATGACGTCCAACACTAGGAACCACTCATGCGACCTAGCTACTCAGAACCCGTAGCTTTCTTGTCTACATTGCGTCCAACACTAGGAACCACTCATACGATCTAGGTACTCATAACTTGTAGCTTTCTTGCACACATGGTGAAAGTCCCTTATCATCCATGTGGCCTAGCTACATATCAAACTTTGCCATCTCGTAGCTTTCTTGTGCACACGGTGAAGGTCCCTTATCACTCGTGTGACCTAGCTACATATTGTTTGTATCTCTCAGTTTTCTGAAGGTTCAATCGAGAATTTCACATTCCATACATTTTCATATTATAGTTATCACCCAATGACTTCCATAATATCTAGCAAAATAATTATTGAACAAGTAAAATAAATGCATTATTTACATATAAACTTTCCATTTCACATAATAACCATAGTCATAGAAAACACCTTTAAGCACAACATTTGAACCCATTTTCCATGTAACATATGTCACCTTTTATCATAAACATATTATTAAATCAATTCACCAACATAATATACTAAATATGTAATTCAGCAAAATCAATTCAATACCACAATTTAGGTTTCAAACATACATTACGACAATATTGCATTATTATTAACACACCAACTTACCTCGGATCCAGAAACGGCAATTTACCATTTTAATCCATAACCTTGTATTTTCTCGATTTAAGCCCGAATCTCGATATCCTTGATCTATATCACATTTAGCCTACTAATTAGTCACATTATTCATATGGGTCCAAAAATCATATTTTTTTTACAAATTGCACTTTGACCCCTAAACTTTTATATATTTACACTTTTGCCTAATGCTCGTAAATTAAACTTCAGCCCTTATTCTTATGTTTCATAACATGCCGATCATTTTTCTCTTCTATGGAAACTTCAATTTCTCACTAATTCACACACTTATGACCAATTTATAACTTTTACAATTTAACCCCTTTTATACGATTTCATTGAAAATCATCTAATAAAACTCATTTCTCTAATCATAAACATGCATAATCTACCAAAATTCATCAAAATACACAATTATTCAACATGGGTCAATTTTAAAAATTAAACTCTGGCTCAAAATAATGGTAGAAATAGCTAAACTAAGTTATCGGGATTTCAAAAATACAATGAACATTAAAAACGGGGCTTAGAATCACGTACTATGAAGCTTGAAAAGCTTGAAACCCTTAGCCATGGAGTCTAGAAATTTTTGGCAGCAACTTGAAGAAGATGACCAGATTTTTTTCTTGTATTTTGTCTTTTTATTCATTAAAAACACTAAAGACTAAAATACCCTTAAGGCTTTTCTTTCAATTTCGTCCTATTCATGCCCATTTTTGTCCGTCAAGTTATCCAATGGTCTAATTACCTTTTAAGGACCTCCAATTTAAAACTCATAGCAATTTGACACCTCTAATATATAGAACTCAACTTTTGCACTTTTTACAATTTAGTCCTTTTGACTAAATTGAGTGCTCAAACGTCGAAATTTTTTTAAACGAAACTTTTACGAAATCTTTCTGTAAAATTGTAGACAATAAAAATATAATAAAAATAAAATTTCCCTTGTCAAATTTGTGATCTCGAAACCACTGTTATAACTAGGCCCTAATTCGGGATGTTACGATGACACATTGTTGTATATCACAAACTCTTTACCCGTTTCAGATTGAACTAAAATTAGTGCCTCAGTTAACAATGCTTTCAACTTATCAAAACTATGTTGACATTTCTTTGACCACTCGAACTTCACATCTTTCAGTAGCAATCTGGTCATCGGTGTAGCAATCATCAAGAATCCTTTAACAAAACACCCATAATAACCAGCTAACTTGTAACACCCTTAACTCGAAACTGTCGTCGAAATAGGGTTAAGAGGCGTTACCGAACAAATGAAACATTTTACATTCATTTCACGACACAAAGTCAAAGATCATAAAAACATATCACAACATAATCATTTAGTCCCTTAATGTAACACCCCAAACCCGGCCTAGACGTTACGACCAGATCTGGCATGTCACATAAAAGGGTTGTTTAAAACTGCGCGTTTATTAAAAATTTCGAGTTTAATTATTTATTCGCTTGTTATCCTTTTGTTAACATTTTTGGAAAACGGTTATTAAGGGTTTAGGAAAATCCCGTATTAAGCATTTAATAATAATAGGTAGTAATCATATTAAAAGCTAAACGAAATAAAATATCAAATTTAAAGTTATAGTGGCCTTGTTACATAATAAAATCCAAAGATTAAAAAGTACTGTTAAATAAGAACTGAAAGTTTATGAGAAAAACAATGCATGGCCACCTCAAAGTCCGCCTCGGCTCCAAAACCTCAAACTATGAATTACCTGAAACATTTAAAAAGAGGGGGTGAGTTTACGAAAACTCAGTGTGCACAACCCTCATTAGTAAGAACATGAATCATAACAGTTCGGGCCGAAGCCCATTTCAGTAACGGCAGCAATTAGGCCTTAGCCCATAAAAGCCTCAGCTGGGCCTTAACACATAAATGTCACATATCATATTTATCTGGGCCTAAGCCCATCTCAATATTAAAAATCCATATATGTAATGCATTAATGCCCATACCAACCCTGCACTCCATCTCCTGTCCAACCCTTTACTCCTGTGGGGATTTAATCGACCCATCCATCCCTACACTCCTTATGTAGCACCGGTTACGGCATTAACCTATCGGTGCAGCATAGCTGCTCGGTGGCTAAAAAGCCTTCGGTGGATCCACAGTCATCAAGCGACCATGCGTTCCTATTTGCACTTCCTCTTTCAAATAATCCCATCCCCATGCAACATAATAACACATGAATGCAGCATACAATAATAAATATACGATAACAATCATAAATCGCATACAAGAATACCACATAACATGTAGAGGCATACCGATCATTTTACCCATCCAGGGTATTTCAGTAATTCGGACCTACAATGGCCTTTCCGAAGGCCTAATGTCACCCCGAGCGACTCAGCTACCATTTCGGTCTTTACCGGACTATTGGGCCTAAAACCCGATTTTGACCCATTCGAGCCCACACGCTCGTATGGCCCACCTAACCCAAATCTAGTCACGTATATTAGATTCACCTAGTCTAGTTCACTATATACTACACCATCATATAATTTTATTCAATTGGGCCCACTTCGGCCCATCGTGGCCCAAGTAGCCTCAACCCACAAGAATACTACTGATGCCTTCAACTATCGCGTCGAAGCCCCACACGTGCGCTCGCACGCTCGTGTGGCTTCTATTGTCGTGGCCGGTGCTTCGGCATTTGCTGCTCTACAACTAGAGTAGAGAGAGTTACACACTTGATAGGAATCCGGTGCTAATCCGCGCTCCGACCACTCCTGCGCCCAAACGCCCACCAAGGTATATTAACTCACCTCATAGGATGCTCTATATATAGCTAGCTTCTCACCTTCGTTCTTTGTATCTTTCCGATGTGGGATCCCTTCGTCAGTAGAGTTTAAATCCAACTCAAACTCTTCCCGTCCAATCCGCAAAATAAATACTCCTTTGCTTGTCATGAGATTCGAACCCTGGCTCCCTTGTAATATAATCTACACCGCTAACCACTTGGCCACAAGCTCCTCTTGTGTCTTAAACCATGCGCAACTAAATATAAATCTATAGCCAAATTCTAAGGTCCATGTAAAAAGAAAACCAAAATGCAATAGCCAAGACTTGAACTTGGACCTCCTTCATCCCTTATGGTGTCATCCCCTTGCCTCTTATGTGGCGTCACTTTGCCACTACACCACACACTCCACTTGTGTCATTTTCCTCCACATTTTACTCTTAAAGCCTACCTACCAACCCCCAGGGTCCTTTTCCACCTAAAACCAAAATTTTCCTAAAGCCTAAATTTGATCCCAGGACTTCATAGAAGCCCACTAACTTTCCAAAATCACTTACCTAATAGGTCCAACTTGCATTTAAGCCGATCTCTTGTTCTCCCAATTTTAAACGCTACTACTCCCAAGGCCCATTGGGCCCAATCCTACTAGGCCCAATTTCGAGATGTTACAAATCTACCCTCCTTAAAGAAATTTCGCCCTCAAAATTTCCAACTAACTAATAGTCATACGTCCCAACCTACAACACTACGCTCACGCTGCGCACTCTGATTCCAATAACACTAACATACTTTTAACTAGAATTTAGAACTCCCTACACACACTCAAAAACACCTAGCCATTAAAGCAAACAAATCTTGCATACGCAACCAATTCTATATCCGAACATCACATCCAAACCAAACACATAGAATAGATACCAAAAATACAACATATAACCAAGCAAAGTATCAGGAAACTTACGAATTTGGTGCCGAAGACTCGGGTGCCATACTTCTAGAAAACATGTATTTTTTTTCTAAACCATATTTCAAACAAACTTTGAAAAACTTTTTTCGACCCCAATCCACCGTCGAGTTTTACAACTAGCTCTGATACCACAATTGTAACACCCCAAACCCGGCCTAAACATCACGATTGGATCTGGTATGTCACAGGAAAAGGTTATTTAAAGCAACTTGTGATCGTTTAAAAAAAATTTTTTGGTTCAATTTAAGGAAACCTGCTTGATTTAATGATGCTTGCCAACGCGTTATAAATACTATTAATTTCGAAAGGTTATATTGTGATACGAAAATCAAAACTAGTGGACTTAAAAAACGTGACCTTTTGAAAATAATATTTGTAGTTCTAAGAAAATCCCAAGTTTAATTATTTATTGCTTGTGATCCGTTTGTCATTATTTTGGAAACTTCATATTTGACAGTTCATAAAATATATAATAACAGCATTAAAGTCAAAATCCAAAACTAAGTTATGGAGGCCTTATTACATAATAGAAACCAAATTAAAAATAAGTTTAGATAAAGAAAACGGAGTTTATGAAAGAAGTAATGCACAACCCTCATCAGTAAGAACATGAATCACAACAGTTCGGGCCGAAGCCCATTTCAGTAACGGTGGCAATTGGGCCTTAGCCCATAAAAGCCTCAGTTGGGCCTTAACATATAAATGTCACATATCATATTTATCTGGGCCTAAGCCTATCTCAATATTAAAAATCCACATATGCAATGCATTAATGCCCATACCAACCCTGCACTCCATCTCCTGTCCAACCCTTCACTCCTGTGGGGATTTAATCGACCCACCCATCCTTACACTCCTTATGTAGCAATAGTTGAAGCACTAACTTATCAGTACAGCATAGCTGCTCGGTGGCTAAAAAGCCTTCGGTGGATCCACAGTCGTCAAGCGACCATGTGATCCTATTTGCACTTCCTCTTTCAAATAATCCCATCCCCATGCAATATAATAACACATGAATGCAACATACAATAATAAACATACGATAACAATCATAAATCGCATACAAGAATACCATATAACATGTAGGGGCATTTCCATCATTTTGCCCTTCAGGGGCATATTGGTCATTTTACCCATCGAGGGTATTTCAGTAATTCGGACCTACAATGGCCTTTCCGAAGGCCTAATGTCGCCCCGAGCGACTCGACTACCATTTTCGATCTTTACCGGACTATTGTGCCTAAAACCCGATTTTGGCCCATTCGGGCCCATATGCTCTAGCCACGTATATGAGATTCACCTAGTCTAGTTCACTATATATTACACCATCATACAATTTTATTCAATTGGGCCCACTTCGGCCTAACGTGGCCCAAGTAGCCTCAACCCACAAGAATACTACTGATGGCTTCAACTATCTCGTCGAAGCCCCACATGTGCGCTCGCACGCTCGTGTGGCTACTATTGTCGTGGCCGACACTTCGGCATTTGCCGCTCTACAACTAGAGTAGAGAGAGTTACACACCTGATAGGAATCTGGTGCTAATCTATGCTTCGACCACTCCTGCGCCCAAACGCCCACCAAGGTATATTAACTCACCTCATAGAATGCTCTATATTATAGCTAGCTTCTCACCTTCCTTCTTTGTATCTTTTCGATGTGGGATCCCTTCGTCAGTAGAGTTTAAATCCAACTCAAACTCTTCCCGTCCAATCCACAAAATAAATACTCCTTTGTTTGTTATGAAATTCGAACCCAGGCTCCCTTGTAACATAATCCACGCCGCTAACCACTTGGCCACAAGCTCTTCTTGTGTCTTAAACCATGCGCAACTAAATATAAATCTATAGCCAAATCCTAAGGTCCATGTAAAAAGAAAACCAAAATGCAATAGCCAAGACTTGAACTTGGACCTCCTTCATCCCTTATGGTGTCACTTTGCCACTACACCACACACTCCACTTGTGTCATTTTCCTCCACATTTTACTCTTAAAGCCTACCTACCAACCCCCAGGGTCCTTTTCCACCTAAAACCAAAATTTTCCTAAAGCCTAAATTTGATCCTGGGACTTCATAGAGGCCCTCTAACCTTCCAAAATCACTCACCTACTAGGTCCAACTTGTATTTAAGCCGATCTCTTGTTCTCCTAATTTTAAATGCTACTATTCCCAAGGCCCATTGTGCCCAATCCTACTAGGCCCAATCTCGGGATGTTACACTTAATGAGGTCCACGAGACCTTAAACACAAGCAAGAAAAAGGGTCGGGACTAAACCAAACACTTACGAAAGTTTTCTAAATTTCAAGCATTCTTCAATGCTGTTGAGGTCACACACCCATGTGTCTGGGCCGTGTCATAATAGAGCATACATACTGACTTATCCCCACGGCCACTAGACACACCCGTGTGCCATGGTCGTGTGTTATTAGGCTAGCTACTGACTTGGTCTGACATCCACCAGGCACGCCCATGTGCCACGACCATGTAGCCTATCCAAACACACTTCGAAGTGGTCCTTGAACCACATGGTGAAGATACACGCCCGTGTCCCTTAACCAAATATGGAAAATAGGCTATTTGCAAGGCCAATTTGCCACCCATACTAGGGTCAACACTACAAGCACAATTAAGCATGTTTTCTCACACAGTTTGACAACCAAATACATGTCAAATAGACAACACATCATCCCAACCAATCTCATTTCTAAACATGTTAACTTATAAACTAAATTACACAACTTGAACACATTCAATACCAAACATGATTTATCCTCAATTTCACTAGATCATACTAGCATCATTCTATCACTAAGTTTACCATTCATAAGACAATCTCATTACCAACAAGCCATGCCATAATATGCATCATGTACCAAATCCATTCATGCTTATAGCCAACATATATCTAGCCATATCACATGGCTATTTACACATCTCAAATATGTTTCAAAACAACTAGCTTATATATGCCATATTACAACTATGTACATCTTTCCAAAGGTACCAAAATAGATTTCTGATACTGTGATTGAGATGTTGATGATCCCCAGATCCGAGCTAGCCTTACTGACACTGTAAAATAGAGAAACAATCACACAGTATGCTTTCAAAAGCTTAGTAAATTAGTAACATAATACATTATACCAAAACATGCCATAACATAGATTAATTTACAATCACATATATCATACCATCCAAAACTAATAAGTTCAATTAACCCTTCCATAAACACATACATAGTTTTATCAACCACATAGGTTCCGAGCGTACCTTAGCCAACACTTAGTTGTCGATTACATATGCTATTCAATACTCACTATTTCATTCCGATCAAATATCATCTGTTCTTCCATTCAAGCGCACACTTAGTGCCTAAATAGTTAGGTGAAGCTTAATTAACATCGCACAGATAGTGCATCCATATCGAACCAATCTTAAATCAGTATCACACACACAGTGCCCACCACAAAGATGAAGCTTATATTATTTCGCACACACAGTGCTAATCATCTAGGTTACATTTCTGAATACACACACTTAGTGCCACATATCTAGAGCCCTCACATAGCATTCACATTTCAATATTATCATACCATTCATTTCATAACATTTAAACATAGATATATACGCATATTATGCCCGAACTTACCTCGGATGTTGAACTACTGAACTGGTCGATCAATCGAGCACTTTATCTTTGCCTCGATCTCGATCCGAACCTCTCTTCTCTTGGTCTATATACATTCAAATTCAATCCATTCAATCACAATTTATTCAATTTAGTCCACACACACTTATTTAGGGCTTTTTATAAATTAGCCCTCACATTTTCACATATCTTACATTTAACACCAACACTCTTTAAAAAGCTCACCATTTCATCATTGGCACATTTCATATGGAAACAAGGTTATGCAAAACCCTCCCAAAATTCATTCGCTACACACCATTTCCCTTCTAACCTTATGCACCTGTGGGGATTTCTAAATCGACCCACCCCTCCGCTACACTCCAAAGGTAACACCAACAGCGGCACTACTCAATGTTGCAGCAAAGCTACTAATCATATAATGGACTTAAAGCCACCGGTGGATCCACGGTCGTCAAGCGACTATGCGATCCTTAAATTCTTCCTCCGTACCATGATTTCCCACTCATATGCATCATAAACAGATTACTGTATGAATGCAGCAAGCACATGAGTAGCATCCATAAAACTCATATTCATCACATAGGGGTATTTTAATCATTCTACTCTACAGGGGTATTCTTGTAATTTTACCCTTCAGGGGTATCCTCGTAATTTCTTGCAAGTCGGGTTTTAGCTATGAACATTGGCCTATCAACAAGTCCTCGCGGCTAAAGTGAATAGACACTATGCACCAGGTAGGATACCAAAGAAGAGAAGGTGGGCCACTAGGACCGCTTAAGTACCATGCTCTCCCTAGATTCAATCCTAGAGATGCATATGTCCATTGCCACACCTTAACCTATCGACTTATCTATAGGCATGTTTGATTATTACAAGAGTTTTATGTTATTCAAGAGTTTGTCAAATTAGGCTTAGAGTCCACTAAACCCTAACATATATTTCTAAAATCTCTTAAGGCCCATTAAGCCCATTTCATGTCATATAGCCCATTAAACCAATTTCATGCTCTAATAGCCCATTGGGCTCAATTATGATCTAATAATACAACTGTTCATGCAAATTCATTATTCATGCTCACATATCAACCATTGTCCTTTTGAGCCCACAAATTCGGTAGGCCCATTTAGGCATGTTCGACTTGTCGGCTTTTCGGCGTTGCCGATATCATGTGTGTAGTGTTTGTACACACCCAATAACCACGCGTGCTGTAAACCTCTTAATCAGCAACCTATAATCGACATCACTTAACGATTAATCATGGCTTAATACACACTTTATCAGAAATCGAAACCTCACCGTAACCTTACCGTGTGCCACATGTTCTAGTAGCCCTTCCTTTGCTACTATTTGCGATTATCCTCTAGATCTGCACTCAAACATATATCGTCAAAATCAAGTGACCCATATTCCTCATAAGTCATCCCTATAAGCCATATTACATGCGACTATTTACTAAACCACAACCGAGTGCACTTACCTCTTGCTAACAACCCTTACCTACCACATTTGTGATATTTGAATCTTACCCTTGTTAATACAATGTTAACGATAAGGAGAAGTTAGATTGTAACATCCTAAAATCTAGGGGTCTGTAAATTTGTGCAACTGCATGTTATGCCGGCTCTGTGTGTTGTTTAAGGGGTGTTTGGGGACCCTAAGAAGGCCTGGGGTCGAGTTTGGGCCCTGGTAAAATTTTGGTTTTTGGGCACTTAAGGGGAGAAGGTTGTTGGCGACAGGGCTTAAGAGAAACGGTTGGTACATTACTAGCACAAGAGGAGCTAGTGGCAAGGTGGTGTGGCGTCACTTATAGGAGTAGAGGGGGAGGAGTTCGAATCCCATATATTGTAACTCATTTAGTTTATTTTTGTGCTAAGCAGGTGAAGGTAATAGAGTTCAGCGTGAACTTTGCAAGAGGAGTTGAAGACTCAGTCAAAGGAATTTGAAAGAGTGATGGAGAGGGATTTGAGGAGTAAATCAAGGAGAAAATTATAGAGTGAGGTGAGAGGGAGTAGTGGCCGAATTTGGGGAAGTACAAGGGGGGAATTCAGTTTTGGTGAGGTGTATAGTTGCCGAATTTCTTAAGCTTTTTGTTGAGCATTTTTGCGTTAGGAGCTTCTTTTCTTTTTGCCATTTTGTGCATCTTTTCTTGCCAAAACCTTGACCAGTGAGTGACTTCTTCTCTTTGTTTTTCTCATCTTTTATTTAGTCATTCTCTCCCCTTCGGTAGTTGACAAACACTTGTTGGCCGAATCCCTCTCTAACCATTTTTCTCCAAGTAGCCAAATCTCTTCAACACTTCATCTCCTCTTTCTCTACGTGTTTAACACCTTCTCCCTTGGCCGAATCTGGTAAGTAGATTCCTTCCCTTCCTCTCATTGTCTCTTTCATGGCTGAATTTATAACCCTCACCATTTGTCTGCTAAGTTTCACCACTAACCGAAACTTCATCTTCCCTCATTCTTTCTTCACATGATTTTCTCTTGTAGTTGCTTAAACAGAGTTGGCCGAATCTTTCTTTCTCACTGGACTCGTCTATCATCAGGGTAAGGTGATTCTTTCTGTTCTTTCATTTCGTTTCATTCTTATGTCTTCCATAGCCGAAGTGACTATTCCATTTTTCTTTTCGTTCCAAACTAATCTCTTTTCTTTCTCTCTCAACATGCCATAGCCGAATCTGCCTGTGTTCAATTCTACTTTGATCAAAACCGATTGTGCTAAGGAGCAAGCAAGTCCCTTCTTTGTTTTATAATCGTTTAGACTTCAGGAGGTGGTGGTAAGAGCTGAAACCCCTTGTGCCATTTTCACTGTGGTACTTTACTTATCGGGTTTTCATCATGGATGTAAGTGATAACCAGTCGAAGGGGGTAACGCTAGGGGAATCTAAGAGGAGTGGTCTCCTAACCCCTGCTCCCAAGTTCAAACGTAGGGTGGTGTCAGCAGTTCAAAATTTCCCACTGGGTTGTGAAAGGGAGTCGACATCCGGTGCGTATAGGTAAATCGTGGTTGTTCGCGATAGTAAGGGTATGCGTTGTAAAACATTTGATTTAGATGTGGATTAAGATCTCCCTTTTTATTAGTTAATTGTGCAATATGTTGGCATAGATGACGACGATCAGGAGGGTATAATTCTTTACGTAGTCAGGTGTGTAATCTCACACCGTAACAATGTAGTTTCGTAATACGCTATGATGTTGGTAAAAATCGTAACCCCGTTAACCGTATGTTTGATAAATTGGAATCACGAGTGGAACCGATTAACTTGTTTAAAGTTCTAGAATTCGTTAAAATCGGTGTTTACCAGCTGAGTTACCAAAATGGCCTTGCTGGGCCGATTTACCAAAATGCCCTTACGGAGCCGATTTACCAAAATGCCCTTAAGGGCTGATTTACCAAAATGCCCTTATTGGGCTGATATACGAAAATGCCCTCCTTGGGTCGATTGTGTGTTACATTATATTTGGATATATTGATATGAGTGTTGCATCTGATCATTTGCATGGGGCGAGATATTGAATGAAGAGTAGTGTAGCCTGGTGGCTTAGCCACAATATATAGGTATAAACTCGTAATTATGACTCCGGTGGCTCAGCCACAAATATCCTATGTTGAGCAGCTTGACTGCATACTTGGTGTGAGCGGCGGGGTAGGTTGGCTTGATCCCCACAGGTGTGATTGGCTGGTCGGGGGTGTGTTGGATGGATGGGTTGGTCTGCATTAATTCATTAGTTGCACTATCATGCCTAATAGGCTTAGGCCCAATTTATTGTCTTATGGGTTCGGGCCCAGTTGGTGACGGCAATGGGATTACATACTGAGTTCTTGTAACTCACCCCTATCTCTTTAACCTCGGAAGTAATGTTTAGCAGTAAGGACTTGGAGCCATGGATGACTCGGTGGAGGCCATACTTTAGAAACATCGTTTGCAAACTTTAGTAAATTTCCTTTTTACTTTATTTCTATTATTATGTGGGTTTAATGATTTGTAATAAGGCGTCTGGATAAATTTTCTTTCAAGTTTCCATTAATAACTATTGATTTCATAAATACGGGATTTTCTTAAAACATAATTAATCGTTTTTTAAAAAAAACATCACTTTTTTTTCAAATACTCATGGTTGGTGTTCTTTTTCATAGTGAAACCATTATATTACTTAAACAGTAATAACTTCATAAAAAGGAGAATAAATAAATCAGGTTTTATAAACAAGCAACGAAACTCAGAGTTTTCTAAAAAGAGCCGCAACATTTTCAACATGCAACTTTTCAAAACAATCGCTTAGCTTCGCAACATCCCTTTAATGTGACACGCTAGATTCGGGCCTAACTTCTAGGCCAAGTTCATGGTGTTACATTTTATGGTATCAGAGCTCGGCTGCAAAACTTGGCTATGGAATGGGTTTAAAAATGTTTTTCAAATTTGGCTGAACCTTGGTTTTAAAATACACATCTATAGTGGAAGTATGGCACCACGAGTATCCTGCACCAAATCTGTAAGTATCCTCATTTTATGATTGTTGTTGTGATAATGTTATGACTGTAGCGAGAAATTGTACTAGACAGTAGTACATTGGAACTTGTAACTTTAGGAGTTAAAACTGTAGAGATTGAGACTATAGGAATACGAATGCGATTCGCGAAAATAACCTCTATACTTACCACTCCATGAAACACTTGTTAATAAACATTAAACTACATACTGATTCATAAGATTCTTAATCAGATTAAATCAACTTAGTAAACATGAGCGCTGGAGGACCTGGACGCGATAGTGTGGCCGTGGTAGAGGCCGAGGTGCTTGGATTGGGTCCGAAGCATCTGGGCACATGCCTGAAATGGATGCACCTGCATCACCAGTGACTGAAACTGGGTTGCATGACCGGATGGGAGGGGACGATGCTCTGCCCCAAGCTATGCTGCGGGTACTGGAAAGGGTTGTTGGGGCAAGTACTGGGTTGGCAACTCGTGGGTCTATATCTGAGCGACTTAGATCGAATGGGGTCGAAGTTTTTAGGGGAATTTTGGGTGTAGCCCCAAATATAGCAGAATACTGGCTTGAGGCTATAGAGCGGATTATGGATGACTTGGATTGTACGGGTGAACAGAAACTGAAAGGGGTTGTGTCATTGCTGAGAGACGAGGCGTACCGGTGGTGGCTCACTGTTAGGGAAGGCACTCAGGCTGATCGCATCACTTGGGATTTCTTTAAGACAGCGTTCTAGGAGAAATATGTCAGGGCTAGCTATGTGGATGCCCGAAGAAATGAATTTTTAAATCTGGTTCAGGGAGGTAAATCTGTGGCGACGTATGAGGCGGAGTTTCTGCGTCTGAGCCGGTATTCACGGGGAATAGTGCCAACTGAATATGAACGCTGTGTGCGTTTTGAAGACGGGCTGCGTGATGAGTTGCGGGTACTGATAGCCCTACAGAGGGAGAGGAATTTTGCTACGTTAGTGGAAAAAGCTAAAATTGCTAATGAGATAAAACATTTAGAGCGGTGAAATCGAGATAAGGACAGGGGCAAGAACAAAAGAGATTCTGGGTACTCAGATTCTGCAAGAGGGTTTCACAAAAGGCCCAGGTTTGAGGGGCCAGCTCGAGTGGGTGTTCCGGCTGTTACCAATTAGTTACAGCCTTGCATGGACTGTGGGAAACTTCACTCGGAGGAATGCTAGAAAAGAGTTGGCGGGTGGTTCAGATGCGGATCCAAAGATCATCGGTTTAAGGATTGTCCTCGAGAGCCTGTTCGCATACTGTGTAGTTCGTCACAAATTTGTGCAGCCATGGGGAGGCGCTCAACAGTCACCGAGAGGTCGTGAGCCAAGTCGAGGTGGAAATGGAATAGGACGTGGTCGAGGAGCACCGGGCAGGGGTACTGGTAACATGGGTAACGCAGATGCGCGACAGCCAGGATTGGTCTATGCGTCTAGCCGTCGAGACGATGGTGATGCACAGGACGTTATAATGGTACGTTTTTATAATGCAGGTACCCTTTACAGCTTTGATGGATATTGGATCTACCCATTCATATGTTGCATGTACTGTGTCTAGAACCTTGGGTATAAAATCTGAGATTGCTGCTAGAGAAATGTTTGTGATTAGCCTTTTAAGACAATCTGTGGTAGTGAATAGGTTGATTAGGGATGTCCCTTTAGAGGTTCAAGGAGTAGTCTTTTTGGCGGATTTGATGGAATTACCGTTCGGCGAGTTTGACCTTATATTAGGCATGGACTGGCTAGTTAAGCATCGTGCGAACTTGGATTGTGCGGCTAACCGGATGGTATTAAGAACTCCAGAAGATAAGGAAATGATGATGATAGGTGAGAGAAGAAATTACCTGTCCAATGTGGCTTCTGCTTTAAAGGCTGAAAAGTTGGTCCTAAAAGGGTGTGAAGCGTTTCTAGCTTTCATCAGTGTCTTGGATGCCAAGGAGTTGTCGGTAGAGGCTGTTAGAACGGTGAAAGAATTTTCGAACATCTTTCCTGAGGAGCTTTCGAGATTACCTCCAGATCGTGAGGTGGAATTTGGCATTGAACTGTTGCCAAGAACGGCTCCAGTGTCCATCACCCCTTATAAGATGGCACCGAAGGAGCTACTAGAACTGAAAGCTCAGATTCAAGAACTGTTGGACTGGGGTTTTATCAAACCAAGTGTATCACCGTGGGGAGCACCGGTGTTGTTCGTAAAGAAGAAGGATGGGTCGATGCGTATGTGTATTGACTATTGTCAATTGAACAAGCTTACTGTTCAGAACAAGTACCCGTTACCTAGAATCGATGACTTATTTGATCAGTTGCGTGGAGCTTTGATTTTCTCGAAGATTGATTTAAGGTCAGGATACCATCAGCTAAAGGTTAAGGAGGCAGACATCTAGAAGACAACATTCTGAACTCGGTATGGACATTACGATTATCTGGTGATGCCGTTCGGTTTAACGAATGCACCAGCCGCATTTATAGATATGATGAACCAGGTCTTCCAACCCTACCTAGATCAGCTCGTGGTGGTATTCATACATGACATCTTGGTATACTCAAAGACTGAAGAGGAGCATGATTCGTATCTGCAGGTTGTGCTGCAGATATTAGGGGAGAAGCAGTTGTATACCTAATTTAGTAAGTGTGAATTTTGGATGAAGGAGGTGACCTTTTCGGGGCATGTTGTGTCTGCATAGGGTATTAGAGTTGACCCCCGGAAGATCGAAGCTGTGTTGGATTGGAAACTACCAAGTCGGTGTCGAAAATCCAAAGTTTTACGGGTTTGGTGGGTACTACTGTAAGATTTGTTGAGGGTTTTCACTGATTGCTGCACCTTTAACTAAGTTGTTAGGAAAAGAAGTACCATTTGTTTGGGCTGATAAGCAACGAGGATTTTGACCGAGGCACCAGTATTGATTCAGCCTGAGGCTAGGAAAGAGTTTGTTGTCTATTGTGATACATCGTACACAGGGTTAGGATGTGTGCTAATGCGAGAAGGAAAGGTCATGGTGTATGTGCCTCGGCAATTAAGGCTGCATGAAGTGAACTATCCCACTCATGATTTGGATCTAGCTGCAGTGGTGTTTGCCCTAAAGATATGGAGGCATTATCTGTATGTAGAGAAGTCGATCATCTACATCGATCACAAAACCTTGATATATCTTCTCACCCAAAAGGAGTTAAATTAAAGGCAACGGAGGTGGATTGAGTTATTGAAGGATTATGATTGCTCGATCGAGTACCATCCGGGTAAAGCCAACATGGTAGTGGATGCTTTAAGTCGAAAGGTGGTGTCGGAATTGAGAGCTATGTTTGCCCATCTCAGCCTTTATGAGGATGGAAGTTTGTTGGCAGAGCTTCAAGTTAAACCGTCTTTGGTTAGTCAGATTAAGGGGAAACAAGTGTTGGACGAATTGTTGGGTCCTAAGTTTCAGCAAGTGAAAAGTGGCGACACGATGGACTTTGGATTAAACAGCGAAGGGGTATTATGTTTCCACGGAAGAGTTTGCATGCCGAAGGAGTCTGAGTTAAGACAGATTATTTTGCGAGAGGCGTATAGTAGGCCATACGCTATGCACCCCGGTGGAAGCAAGATGTACCAAGATCTCCGTGAGCAGTATTGGTGGCCAGGGTTAAAACAGGAGGTTACCGACTTCGTGAGCAAGTGTTTGACGTGTTAACAAGTAAAGGTGGAACACCAGTTGCCTTCAGGATTGCTGCAACTGGTAAAGATTCCACTTTGGAAATGGGAAAGGGTAATGATGGATTTTGTTAGTGGGTTACCCCTGACGCTTACTAAGAAAGACTCAGTGTGGGCGATCATTGATCGGCTGACTAAGTCTGCTCACTTCGTACCAGTTCGTACTGACCACTCGATTCAGAAGTTAGCCAAGCTATATGTGGCAGAAATTGTGAGGCTACATGGGGTGCCAGTGTCTATCATATTGGACAGGGACCCAAGATTTACATCTCGGTTTTAGAAGGCATTGCACCTAGCTCTGGGTACTAAATTGGATTTCAGCACAACATTTCATCCTTAGACTGATGGTCAGTTGGAGAGGGTAATCCAAATCTTGGAAGACATGTTAAGGGGCTGTGTAATTGATTTCAGTGGCAGCTGGGAAGACTATTTGCCTTTAGCGGAGTTTGCGTACAACAACAGCTACCAGTCCAGCATTCAGATGGCACCCTACGAGGCATTATATGGACGTAGGTGTCCTACCCCTACTTGTTGGACGGAACTGGGTGAGCGACGGTTGTTGGGTCTAGAACTGATTGTGGAGACAGAGGAAAAAGTTAAGTTGATTCGGACTTGGTTAAAGGAAGCTTCTAAGGGAGAGGAATTTTGCTACGTTAGTGGAAAAAGCTAAAATTGCTAATGAGATAAAACATTTAGAGCGGTGAAATCGAGAGAAGGACAGGGGCAAGAACAAAAGAGATTCTGGGTACTCAGATTCTGCAAGAGGGTTTCACAAAAGGGCCAAGTTTGAGGGGCCAGCTCGAGTGGGTGTTCCGGCTGTTACCAATCAGTTACAGCCTTGCATGGACTGTGGGAAACTTCACTCGGAGGAATGCTAGAAAAGAGTTGGCGGGTGTTTCAGATGCGGATCCAAAGATCATCAGTTTAAGGATTGTCCTCGAGAGCCTGTTCAGACACAGGTAGTTCGTCACAAATTTGTGCAGCCAGGGGGAGGCGCTCAACAGTCACCGAGAGGTTGTGAGCCAAGTCGAGGTGGAAATGGAATAGGACGTGGTCGAGGAGCACCGGGCAGGGGTACTGGTAACATGGGTAACGCAGATGCGAGACAGCCAGGATTGGTCTATGCGTCTAGCCGTCGAGACGATGGTGATGCACAGGACGTTATAATGGTACGTTTTTATAATGCAGGTACCCTTTACAGCTTTGATGGATATTGGATCTACCCATTCATATGTTGCATGTACTGTGTCTAGAACCTTGGGTATAAAATCTGAGATTGCTGCTAGAGAAATGTCTGTGATTAGCCTTTTAGGACAATCTGTGGTAGTGAATAGGTTGATCAGGGATGTCCCTTTAGAGGTTCAAGGAGTAGTCTTTTTGGCGGATTTGATGGAATTACCGTTCGGCGAGTTTGACCTTATATTAGGCATGGACTGGCTAGTTAAGCATCGTGCGAACTTGGATTGTGCGGCTAAGCGGATGGTATTAAGAACTCCAGAAGATAAGGAAATGATGATGATAGGTGAGAGAAGGAATTACCTGTCCAATGTGGCTTCTGCTTTAAAGGCTGAAAAGTTGGTGCTAAAAGGGTGTGAAGCGTTTCTAGCTTTCATCGGTGTCTTGGATGCCAAGGAGTTGTCGGTAGAGGTTTGTTAGAAGCGGTGAAAGAATTTTTGAACATCTTTCCGAGGAGCTTTGAGATTACCTCCGGATCGTGAGGTGGAATTTGGCATTGGCTGTTGCCAAGAACGGCTCCAAAGTGTCCATCACCCCTTATAAGATGGCACCGGGAAGGAGCTACTAGAATCGAAAGCTCAGATTCAAGAAGCGTTGGGTGGGGTTTTACGGACCAAGTGTATCACCGTGGGAGCACCGGTGTTGTTCGTAAAGAAGAAGGATGGGTCGATGCGTATTGTGTATTGACTATTGTCAATTGAACAAGCTTCTCTGCTCGAACAAGTACCCGTTACCTAGAATCGATGACCTATTTGATCAGTTGCGTGGAGCTTCGATTTTCTCGAAGATTGATTTAAGGTCAGGATACCATCAGCTAAAGGTTAAGGAGGCAGACATCTAGAAGACAACATTCTGAACTCGGTATGGACATTACGATTATCTGGTGATGCCGTTCGGTTTAACGAATGCACCAGCCGCATTTATAGATACGATGAACCAGGTCTTCCAACCCTACCTAGATCAGCTCGTGGTGGTATTCATACACGACATCTTGGTATACTCAAAGACTGAAGAGGAGCATGATTCGCATCTGCGGGTTGTGCTGCAGATATTAAGGGAGAAGCAGTTGTATACCTAATTTAGTAAGTGTGAATTTTGGATGAAGGAGGTGACCTTTTGGGGGCATCTTGTGTCTGCATAGGGTATTAGAGTTGACCCCCGGAAGATCGAAGCTGTGTTGGATTGGAAACTACCGAAGTCAGTGTCGAAAATCCAAAGTTTTCTGGGTTTGGCTGGGTACTACAGAAGATTTGTTGAGGGGTTTTCACTGATTGCTGCACCCTTAACTAAGTTGTTAGGAAAAGAAGTACCATTTGTTTGGGCTGATAAGCAACGAGGATTTTGACCGAGGCACCAGTATTGATTCAGCCTGAGGCTAGGAAAGAGTTTGTTGTCTATTATGATACATCGTACACAGGGTTAGGATGTGTGCTAATGCGAGAAGGAAAGGTCATGGTGTATGTGTCTCGGCAATTAAGGCCTCGCAGGTCTTGTAACTTACCCCTCTCCGTTTAACCTCGCAGGTAATGTTCAGTAGTAAGGACTTGGAGTCATGGATGACTCGGTGGAGGCCATACTTTAGAAACATCGTTTGCAAACTTTAGTAAATTTCCTTTTCACTTTATTTCTATTATTATGTGGGTTTAATGATTTGTAATAAGGCCTCTGGTTAAATTTTCTTTCAAGTTTATATTAATAACTATTGATTTCATAAATATGGGATTTTTTTAAAACATAATTAATCATTTTTTTTAAAAACATCACATTCTCGCAAATACTCATGGTTCGTGTTTTTTTTCACAGCGAAACCATTATATTGCTTAAACAGTAATAACTTTATAAAAAGGACAATAAATAAATCGGGTTTTATAAACAAGGAACGAAACTCAGAGTTTTCTAAAAAGAACCGCAACATTTTCAACATGCAACTTTTCAAAACAATCGCTTAGCTTCGCAACATCCCTTTAATGTGACACACCGGATTCGGGCCTAACTTCTATGTTGGGTTTGGGGTGTTACTTAGATAGCCCTTCGGCTTTTAACAAAACTCATTAAGAAGATTGACTAAATACTTGTCGAAAACCCTCCTTTGATTCTGCGGCCTAGATAGCTACCGATAAGATTCGACTTTTAAACTTGAACAAAAGTGGTTAACAATCGATTGTGATGAAGGAGAAATAACTAAGAATCGACACAAGTAGGGCTATATGATATAAAGGTGTATTCGGCTTTCAGAGAAAGAAAAAGAACACAACACTAATAGCAATTTTTGAAAAAACGAATGATGGGTTCTTTTTTTTCAGCAAATGGAAGAATTCGGCTGAAGGGGAGAAAACAAAATTTCTAAGAACCTCTTTTTATAGCCAACAGCCGAAACTCCCTTCCCTCAGAGTCCCATTCGGCACCATCACATCCACACTCCTCATCTTCTAACATTTGTCTCTGATAATCCCACCATCTCATCCGAATTTTCCTCTTCTATCAGCTCACAAGACCAAGTCAAACACTCCAACGAAAGAGTTCCATTTCAACCCAACTCTGGCCATCCACTATGCAAAATAAACACTCTCAATATGCCTTACCTCTACTCGAACCTTGGACCTCTTCACGCCACCTTGTAGCTCCCCAAGTGACGCCATCTTGCCACTGGACCAGAGGCCCACTTGTGTCCTATTTTCCTTTTATCCTGCTTAAGAGGCCTAAAGCCTGAGACTAGGGTCCATTAAGGCAAAAATTAACTTTTTCCCTATGGATTTCCCTATCCTTAAGACTTCAAATAAACCTGGTAATACCACAAAATTAATATTCTAAGTGCTACTCATACATACCAACTTTAGTGCACAAAAATTAGGGTTTCGAGATTTTGGGGCGTTACAATTCTATCCCTCTAAAAAAATTCGGCCTCGAAATTTACCTGATTGAAACAAGTGAGGGTATTGTCGTCACATTGCCTCTTCAGGCTCCCAAGTAGCCTCCTTTGCATTACGGTTACGCCAAAGCACTTTGACTAAAGGGACAGACTTCCTTCTTAGTACCTTAATATCTTGATCAATTATCTAAACCAGCTCCTATTCAAAAGCTAAGTATGGTCTAACCTCGATCTCCTCGACTGACACGACGTGAGAAGTATCTGAGCGATAACGTCTTAACATGACACATGGAACACATCGTGTATTTGGTTCAGTTCAGACGGCAATTCTAGTTGATAGGCAACTGGCGCAATTCGTTTCAACACTCGATATGGCCCAATGAATCTAGGGCTTAACTTACCCTTCTAACCAAATCTTAACACCTTCTTCCAAGGGGAAACCTTGAGAAAAACTGGGTCACCCATAGCATACTCGATATCTCTCCGTTTGAGGTCAGCATACGACTTCTGCCTATCCGCCGCCTCCTTCAACCGATCCCGAATCAACCTTACCTTATCGTCAGTATTAGCTACCAACTCCGGACCCAAAAGTCTCCACTCACCCAACTCAGTCCAACAAGTCAGGGTACGACATATTCGCCCATATAGTGCTTCCTATGGATCCATTCCAATACTTGCCTGATAAATATTGTTATATGCAAATTGAGGTAACGGCAAGTAGTTCTCCCAACTACCTCGAAACTCTATTACACACCCTTTCAACATATCCTCCAAAACTTGAATTACTCTCTCTGACTGACCGACAGTCTGAGGGTGGAATGCCGTACTAAAATCCAACCTCGTACCCAATGCTTCATGCAACTTCTTCCAAAACGGAGGCGTAAAACGAGGATCTCTATCAAATATAATCGAGACTGGAACACCATGCATTCTCACAATCTCTGCCGCATACAACCTTGCCAATTTCTATAATGAGTAGTCAATGCAGACCGGTATAAAATGGGCAGACTTAGTTAACCGATCTATAATGACCCACACAAAGTCCTTCTTAGCAGGCGTCAAAGGTAGCCCGCTAACGAAATCCATGGTAACCCACTCCCACTTCCATAATGGGATCTTAATTGGCCGAAGTAATCTTGATGGCAACTGATGGTCCGCTTTCACTTGCTGACATACCAAACATTTGCCAACAAACTCCGTAACCTCGCGTTTCAATCCCGGCAATCATTAAAGCTCTCGTAAATCCCAATACATCTTGTTACCTCCGGGATGCATAGCATAGGAACTACTATGCGCTTCCCGTAGTATAGACTTCCTTAGCTCTTCATCTCTTGGCACACAAATTCTACCACGAAAGCACAATAACCCATCACCATTTATCCTAAAGCCCACCGTTTCTCCATCCTCAATTTGCTTGAATCGAGAACTCAGAGTTTCATCCAATGACTATTTAACTTTAATCTACTCAACCCACAGTGGCTTCACTTGCAACTCGGCTAACAAACTCCCGTCGTTATACAAACTCAACCGAGCGAACATTGCCCTCAAATCCAACATAGCCCTACGGCTTAGCGCATCAGCCACCACATTCGCTTTGCCTGAGTGATATTTGATCATGCAATCATAATCCTTTAACAACTCAATCCATCTGCGCTGCCTCAAGTTCAACTCCTTCTGAGTCAAGAGGTACTTCAGACTCTTGTGATTCGTATAAATGGTGCACTTCTATTCATACAAGTAATGCCTTCAAATCTTAAGTGCGAAAACCACTGCTTCCAACTCCAAATCGTGGGTTGGGTAATTCCCCCCATGAGTCTTAAGCTGGCGCGACGCATAAGCAACCACCTTCCCTTCCTGCATCAAAACACAGCCTAAGCCGACGCGTGACGCATAGTTATAAATTGTAAACTCTTTCCGAGCTTTGGCTGAATAAACACAAGGGCCTCCGTTAAAACCTTCTTAAGCTTCTCAAAGCTTTCTTGCTGTTTATCAGTCCATAAAAATGACACTCCCTTCCGTAGTAACTTGGTCAAGGGTGCAGCGATTATGGAAAACCCTTCAACAAATCGCCTATAGTACCCTGCCAGGCCTAGAAAACTCCGAAGACATCATCTTAGTTCGTTTCCAATCCAACACTGCTTCCACCTTGCGAGGATCAACTCTAATCCCCTCAGCTGAGACCACATGTCCTAAGAAAGTGACTTCCCTTAGCCAGAATTTGCACTTGCTAAACTTGGCATAAAGTTGCTTCACTCTTAGAATCTGTAACACAATCCTTAAGTGTGCAACATGATCAACCTCCATTCTCGAGTATACCAAGATGTCATCTATGAAGACTACTACAAACTGGTCTAGGTACGGTTGAAAAACCCGGTTCATAAGATCCATAAAAGCAGCAGGTGCGTTTGTTAGCCCAAAAGGCATTAACCAAAACTCGTAATGTCCATAACGAGTTCTAAAAGCTGTCTTATGTACATCTACTTCCTTGACCCTCAGTTGATGGTACCCTGAATGCAAGTCAATCTTCGAGAAAACTGAGGTTCCCCTAAGTTGATCGAAGAGGTAATCTATCCTAGGCAGAGGGTACTTTTTCTTAATGGTTAACTTGTTTATCTGCCTATAGTCGATGCACATCCTCATGGACCCGTCCTTCTTCTTCATAAATAATACCGGTGCTCCCCATGGAGACACACTTGGTCTAATAAATCTGCGATCCAATAACTCCTGAATCTGGGCCTTCAACTCCACCAGCTCTTTTGGTGCCATCCTATAAGGTGCGATGGACACTGGAGCCGTACCAGGTAACAATTATATTCCAATCTCCACTTCTCTATTGGGAGGTAACCCCGGCTCCATGACAGTAAAACTCTTAGACTCCAAATCACTGATATAAGCTAAGTAAGCTTCACAACCCTTCCTAACCAACTTTCTGCCCTTAAAGCTGAAATCACGTTCGACAAGTAATCCCGTCGTTTCCTGATCACTTCCACTTCATCACCTTCCATAGTTCTTAACACCATCCTCTTCGCAGCACAATCTAGAGTTGCTTGATGCCTCATCAACCAATCCATGCCTAAGATAGGTTGAACTCACCAAATGGTAATTCCATCAAGTTAGCTAAGAAGGTAACTCCTTGAACTACCATTGGTACATTCCTAAACAACTTGTTAACTTCCACCGACTGCCCTAAAGAACTTAACACCGTCATTTCATTCTCAATAGTTTCACACACAACCCCTACTATTTCAGTCCTATTGTATGCAATGTACGAATGTGTCGACCCCACATCAATTAGTGAAATATAAGGTAGCTCACGAATTAAGAACGTACCTGTTATTACATCTGGTGTATCTCCTTCCTCTATGCGATGAGCAGCATATACTAAGGCTAGCTGCCTTGCCTCTGCCTGTCCTGCACCTCTACCCAGTGCTTCACGTCCTCGTCCTGCGCCATTGCCACCTCTGACTTGTCCACGGCGCCATGGTGGTTGTTGACCACCCTTTTTTGGCTGAAAATTACCTCTACCGTCGGCTCGCTCCTGATTTGGGCTTCTCGGGCACTCTCTAATCTTATGTTCCATAGACCCATAGCTCAAACAAGCTCCTATTGTCCTCCAACATTCACCTGTATGCCCTTTTCCACACATCTCATAAGGTGGTATCCCGGTATTAGCAACAGTAACAGGGGCCACAGCCCTAACCGACCCATTCACCCTGGCCCTTCTCGTAGGCCTCTGTTCGGCCCTACAGCTTCCACGTTCCATTTTTTCTTGCCCTTCTCTTTTTCTCGGTTGAGGCATTCCGTATGTTTTACTTTCTCTGCTATCTTTGCTTTTTCTACCAATACTGCAAAGTCCCGCTCCCTCTGTGGAGCTATAAGCACCCTAAGGTTGCGACTATTCCCTTGGCATACCGAATAAGGCGCAAAAACTCAGCCTCGTATTCTGCTACTGGCTTATCTCCCTGAGTTAGATTCAAAAACTCCTTCCTTTGGGCATCCACAGAGCCTGTTCCAATGCACTTCCCCTGGAATGTCGGTTTGAAGAATTCCCAAGTGATCTGCTCGGGTTGGTTGCCCTCTTTTACGGTCAACCACCACTAATAAGCTTCCTTCCTCAGTAAAGATATCTTCCCTTTTAACTTTTGCTTCGCCGTGCAATCCAGGTCATCCATTATTCTCTTCGTTGCTTCCAACCAAATACTCTGCCACATTCGGGGCCACCCCCACTACTCCTTTGAAAATCTCTGCTCTATTAGCTCGGAGTCGCTTTGCAATTGACCCACAACTCCCCGTACCATTATTGGGCCCAATGACCTTTTCAAGATTCTTAACATAGCCTGCGATACTGCATCTTCTGTAGCGGCAGCCTGGTTGTATGGTCCCCTTTCAGCTATTGGGGAAGCTGGAGCTTCCCCTACTCCAACGTATGGCCTGACTCCGAAGATCGAGCCCTAACACTTCCACGGCCTCGGCCGCGACCTCTTGCACCTCTTTTAGCGCTCATCGTTGCATGCGTATTTCTGGATTAGAATTTTATGAATTTAGAGCATAGTTCCACTGTTTAGAGCACATATCTTATGTAAATAACAATTTAGAAGTTATTTCGCGATCGTATATCGGCTTAAGTTTCCTATGGGCTTTAGTCTCTAAAGACCGATTGTTTAAAGTAGCCTAATATCTAAATATAGTCTAGTAATCTAAACAGTAGAAGAACAGAAAAAAGACTTACTTGGCTCGACGTCAAGGGCTCGGTGAACCACACTGCATGAATCCTGCCAAATTTTCTAATCTACTTGTTTTGAAAAACCCAAAATCTAAGGCTCATTTCACAGCCTGAGCTTTGCTACCGGGCTCTAATACCACTAAATGTAACACCCCCAGACCCGGCCTAGACGCTATGGTCGAATTTGATGATGTCAAATCAAAGGAAAATCCAAAACGACTTTGTTTAGCGAAAAACTTAGGTTTGAGGTTTAAAAACCCAAAAACTCTCGTATCTTGTTAAGTTAAGATAAAAAGCCCATATTTTAATAAAACGTCCATGTGTTGAGTTATTTTCAAAATCATGTTTAATCTTCAGAAATTTAATTAAGTTCAATAAATAAACAGTAATAATAAAACCCATAAGTAAAGTCAATTTGGAGTTACAATGCCTTATTATAACCCAACAAAAATAAAGTGATTAAAATAATAGAGTTATACGAAATAAAGTAACCTGAAACATTAAATAAAAGGGTGTGAGTTTTGCAACTCTGTGTGCAAAACCCTTGGCATTCAATAGAATTACAATTATCACATTGGGCCTAAGCCCTATCACAATCGGTGGTCTTAGGCCTTAACCCACAATGACCTCATATCATTTCATATGGAAAAAAAGGTTATGCAAAACCCTCCCAAATTCCATCCGCTACACACCATTTCCCTTCCAACCTTATGCACTTATGGGGATTTCTAAATTGACCCACCCCTCCGCTACACTCCAAAGGTAGTACCAACAGTGGCACTACTCAACGTTGCAGCAAAGCTGCTAATCATATAATGGGCTTAAAGCCACCGGTGGATCCACAGTCGTCAAACGACTATGCGATCCTCAAATTCTTCATCCGTACCATGATTTCCCACCCACATGCATCCTAAACAGATTATCGTATGAATGCAGCAAGCATATAAGTAACATCCATAAAACTCATATTCATCACATAGGGGTATTCTAATCATTCTACCCTACAGGGGTATTCTTGTAATTTTACCCTTCAGGGGTATACTGGTAATTTCTTGCTTGTCGGGTTTTAGCTATGAACTTTGGCCTATCAACAAGTCCTCCCTGCTAAAGTGAACAGACACTATGCACTAGGTAGGATACCAGAGAAGAGGAGGTGGGCCACTAGGACCGCTTAAGTACCATGCTCTCCCTAGATCCAATCCTAGACATCCATATGTCCATTGCCACACCTGAACCTATCGACTTGTCCACAGACATGTTTTATTATTTCAAGAGTTTTATGTTATTCAAGAGTTTGTCAAACTAGGTGTAACACCCCCAAACCCGGCCCACGAGCCTTGACCGGATCTGGTTATGTCACTGTGGAAAGATGGTTGAAAATGTTTTTGACTTAGAATAATCATGAAAGTTTGTTAACTTTTGAAAACCATGTCCATTTAAAGTAATATGAAAAACCTTAGTGTTATAAAATTGTCTGAATTTAAACTTTATTAAATACTATTTTGAATAAGCAGGTTGCTAAGATAAAATCCTCTTCACATAGTGGTTCAGTTTAATCAAGCCATAATTAGAATAATACCAAAATAATAGTAAGGCCCTTATTACAACCCATACTTAAAACAAAATACTCAATATTAAAAATGCTTAAAATAATCCAAATATCTTCTTTCTCGCATGGGCCACCTTGTGTCCTCTCCGAACCCGGTCCATCTTTACGCATCACACTGAAAATGTTAAAAGAAAAGGTGAGTCACCAAGACTCGAGTGTGCAGCCCCTTTTCCCGGTTTAGTAAAACATCATACACCAATCATAAACAAAGTTTAACATGCACAAGTTACGATATGCACCCGACCTAGCCTTCCAAACACCTTTTCTACCCCGTGTGGTACCAAACCACCTTTGGTGGTGCCAAACCACCGGTGACTTAAAGTCACAATATCCAGTCAATACTTGTGGTGCCAAACCACCGGTGTCCCAAAGACACAAATGTGATACCAAATCACTTTGGTGACCGAAGTCACGAATCAAGTGATGGGGCCAACCCATCGTGTGATACCAAATCACCGGGCGTCAATCCCATAATGTAAAGCGTGGGGCCAACCCCATCGTGGTGCTAAGCCACTTGTGATGAGACGCTATGAGGTGCCAAACCTCTGCGGAGGTGCCAAACCTCTGGTGGTGACCGTAGTCACAATGTGGTACCAAACCACCGGTGTCCGTCGACACGAATATCACTTCCCCTCTCCTCTCATATCACCCATCATCATACCAACTCATGTATAGTATTCAAATCATGCAAACATGTTTAACGTTGCATCTCATAGCACATACATCATAAATCATGACATCATGTATCAATAATGAGTACTCATAATGAAACGGACTTACGAATCCGTGCACATACCCCATAGGTATCATATCACTCAACCATACTTGTTTCGATTTTACCAATCAATCGGTTTATCAAACATATACAAAGCAAGAAGTGTGTTAGTTTACACACCAGTTACTAATACGACTATCAAATCCCGGAGATCAAGATCTAACGCACTAGATCCCCCTTCCTTAACACTTTTCGAGCACTAGCCACAACCCGAGATATGCGAGATCAAGCCTTCCCCTACAATCGGCCAAAACTAAATAACATAATCATGCTAATCAACCTCTAAGGGTATAATCGTAATTTTACCTACTAAGGGTATTTTCGTAAATTCACACCTGCAATGGCCTTTCCGAAGGCCTAATGCCGCCACTAGCGACTCAGCTACCATTTTCGGTTGTATCGGACGATTGGGCCTAAAACCCGATTTCGGCCCATTTGGGCCCACACGCTCGTGTGGCCCACCTAGCACAAATCTAGCCATGTATATAACTTCCACCTAGTCTAGTTCAACATATACTAACCAATCATGCAATTTACTCATATGGGCCCACAGGCCCATTGGGCCCACTTCGGCCCATCGAGGCCCAAGCAGCCCCAACCCACGAGAATACTACTGATGGCCTCAACTATCGCGTCGAAGCCCCACACGTGCGCTCGCACGCTCGTGTGGCTACTAATGCCGTGTGACCGGCATTTCGGCATTTGCCGCTCTACAACTAGAGTAGAGAGTTACACACACGATAGGACTGGCTAATCCGCGCTCCGACCACTCTTGTGCCCAAACGCCTCCAAGATGTGTTTACTCTCCTCCTAGGATGCTCCTTATATAGCTAGCTCTTCACCTTCATTCTTTGTGTCTTTCCAGATGTGGGATCCTTCGTCGATAGAGAGTTTAAATTCAATGAAACTCTTCTTTGTCCAATCATAAAATAAATACTCCCTTGGTTCTCATGAGATTCGAACCCAGGCTCCCTTGCAACATAATCCACGCCGCTAGCCACTTGGCCACAAGCTCCTCTTGTGTCTTAAACCATGCGCAACTAAATATAAACTATGGGCCAAATTCTAAGGTCCAAGCAAAAGAAACCAAAATGCAAAAGCCAAGACTTGAACCTTGGACCTCCTTCCTTCCCTGTGGCGTCACTCCCTTGTCTCTTATGTGGCGTCACTTTGCCACTACACCACACACTCCACTTGTGTTATTTTTCTCCATATTTTATTCTTAAGGCCTATCTGCCAACTTCCAGGGTTTTTTTCACCTAAAACCAAAATTTCCCCAAAGCCAATATTTGATCTCGGGACTTCATAGAAGCCCTCTAACCTTCCAAAATCACTTATCCAATAGGTCTAACTAGCATTTAAGCCGATCTCTTGTTCTCCATAAATTTAAACGCTACTACGCCTAAGGCCCATTGGGCTCAATTCTCCTAGGCCCAATTTTGGGATGTTACAAATCTACCCTCCTTAAAGAAATTTCGTCCTCGAAATTTCCAACTAACTAACAGTCGCACATCCTAACCTACCACACTACGCTCTTGCTGCGCACTCTGATCTTAATAAAGCTGTCATTCCACCTTGACCACGTCCGCGGCAACCACGTCCCCTAGAACTCATATCTAGCGTCGCGATTTAATCCGATTAAAAGTTTTATGCATTAGAAATTTTGTTCCACTGTTTTATCCACGAGCAAATTTTATGAATGTAAGTTTCGGAAGTCGTTTTTCGAGCAATCAAAGTTTTATCTCAAGTTCTCTGTTCTAATTCAAACATTCACATACTTCACTAAAGACACATTCATCCATCCATGTCACTTTCTTGAGCATTCCCAACCAGGGTAATTTCGACATTTTCCTATAGGGGTATTTTGGTAATAACTCAGGTCAATTTGAAAATAGTTTTCAAATTAAAGATATTTCAAAGTTTACAAAATCTCGAGGGGTCATCTTGGAAAAATTTGTTTTTCAAACCAGATGTGTTGCAAAAATTTAAATCGGGGTTATTTCATTAATTTTGGAAGTTAAAGGTATTTTCATAAGTTTCCCAAATCGGGATATCTCGATATTTGTAAAACAAAAGTTTTTGATATTTTCATAATCTAAGAACATTTTAGTAAAAATCGAGGAATTATGAAAATTTAGAAACCAAGGGCATTTCGATAATTTTGTTCATCGGGTAATTTTGTAAATTTTCAAATCAGGTATCTTGAAAATAGCATTTTTGTATACTTTTGCAAAGTAGGGAAAGTTTATTAAAATTGGAGTTAAACCGAAAATCTTGAAAGTCGGGGCATTTTAGTAATTTTCAACACAGTGGGTATTTTTGTAATTTCCCATACCAGAGTATCTTAACATTTTGAAATTTCGAGATTTTGGTATTTTGCAAAGTAAAATCATTTTAATGAAGTTGAGGGTAGTCTTGTAATTTTACAATACAAGGGCATTTTTGTAATTTTGCCACTAGGGGCATTTTGGAAATTTTGGTAAATCGAGAAAACATCTTTCAAAATCAGATTTAGGGTTTACAAACCAAAGGGGTAAGTTTGAAAATTTTAAAACTAAGGGTTTTAAAGCAAGAAGGCTAATCCCTTTCGGGTTTTAATACTTGGTTTAACCTATGAACTAGTCTTCTTGGTTAAGGTGAACCAGTAGCTACGCACTGCCAGGTAGGATTCGAGTAAAGAGGAGGTGAGTCGCTAGGATCGCTTAAATACCAAGCTCTTCATTGAATACCAATCCTCGACATGCGCATGATGGTTGCCACACCTTAACTCGGTGACTTACTTCGCAGGTTTGTTTAGTAGCCTTAAGTCTTATACATGTGTTTGAGTAGACTAGTCCTAGGGTTCAACAGATCCTAGTTCACTAATCTACGTTCCCATAAAAGCCCATAATATTCACATATAAATCAATTCATCAAGTAGAGTTACTTACCTGGTGGACTGCGGGTCAGAGATACAGGTGCCATGCCAGAATAACCTGAAAAATATTTCATAAAAACCCCTATTTTTGAAAATCCCATTTTGAAAATGTTTTTGGGCCCAAAACCCTCAAAGCCGAGTTTTGAACCGGGCTCTGATACCAAACTGTAACACCCCCAAACCCGGCCCACGAGCCTTGACCGGATCTGGTTATGTCACTGTGGAAAGATGGTTGAAAATGTTTTTGACTTAGAATAATCATGAAAGTTTGTTAACTTTTGAAAACCATGTCCATTTAAAGTAATATGAAAAACCTTAGTGTTATAAAATTGTCTGAATTTAAACTTTATTAAATACTATTTTGAATAAGCAGGTTGCTAAGATAAAATCCTCTTCACATAGTGGTTGATTTAATCAAGCCATAATTAGAATAATACCAAAATAATAGTAAGGCCCTTATTACAACCCATACTTAAAACAAAATACTCAATATTAAAAATGCTTAAAATAATCCAAATATCTTCTTCTCGCATGGGCCACCTTGTGTCCTCTCGAACCCGGTCCATCTTTACGCATCACTGAAAATGTTAAAAGAAAAAGGTGAGTCACCAAGACTCGATGTGTGACCTCTTTTCCCGGTTTAGTAAAACATCATACACCAATCATAAACAGGTTTAACATGCACAAGTTACGATATGCACCTGACCTAGCCTTCCAAACACCTTTCTCTACCCGTGTGGTACCAAACCACCTTTGGTGGTGCCAAACCACCGGTGACTTAAAGTCACAATATCCGTCAATTCTTGTGGTGCCAAACCACTTTGGTGTCCCAAAGACACAAATGTGATACCAAATCACCGGTGACCGAAGTCACGAATCAAGTGATGGGGCCAACCCATCGTGTGATACCAAATCATGGCGTCAATCCATAATAATGTAAGCGTGGGGCCAACCCATCGTGGTGCTAAGCCGGGATGAGACGCTATGAGGTGCCAAACCTCTGGAGGTGCCAAACCTCTGGTGACCGTAGTCACAATGTGGTACCAAACCACCGGTGTCCGTCGACACGAATATCACTTCCCCTCCTCTCATATCACCCATCATCATACCAACTCATGTATAGTATTCAAATCATGCAAACATGTTTAACGTTGCATCTCATAGCACATACATCATAAATCATGACATCATGTATCAATAACGATTACTCATAATGAAACGGACTTACGATCCGCGTGCACATACCCCATAGGGTATCATATCACTCAACCATCTTTGCTTCGATTTTACCAATCAATCGGTTTATCAAACATATACAAAGCAAGAAGTGTGTTAGTTTACACACCTGGTTACTAATACGACTATCAAATCCCGGAGATCAAGATCTAACGCACTAGATCCCCCTTCCTTAACACTTTTCAAGCACTAGCCACAACCCGAGATATGCGAGATCAAGCCTTCCCCTACAATCGGCCAAAACTAAATAACATAATCATGCTAATCAACCTCTAAGGGTATAATCGTAATTTTACCTACTAAGGGTATTTTCGTAAATTCACACCTGCAATGGCCTTTCCGAAGGCCTAATGCCGCCACTAGCGACTCAGCTACCATTTTCGGTTGTACCGGACGATTGGGCCTAAAACCCGATTTCGGCCCATTTGGGCCCACACGCTCGTGTGGCCCACCTAGCACAAATCTAGCCATGTATATAACTTCCACCTAGTCTAGTTCAACATATACTAACCAATCATGCAATTTACTCATATGGGCCCACAGGCCCATTGGGCCCACTTCGGCCCATCGAGGCCCAAGCAGCCCCAACCCACGAGAATACTACTGATGGCCTCAACTATCGCGTCGAAGCCCCCACGCGTGCGCCGCACGCGCTCGTGTGGCTACTAATGCCGTGTGGCCGGCATTTCGGCATTTGCCGCATTTCTACAACTAGAGTAGAGAGTTACACACACGATAGGACTGGGCTAATCCGCGCTCCGACCACTCTTGTGCCCAAACGCCTCCAAGATGTGTTTACTCTCCTCCTAGGATGCTCCTTATATAGCTAGCTCTTCACCTTCATTCTTTGTGTCTTTCCGATGTGGGATCCTTCGTCGAGTAGAGTTTAAATTCAATCTGAAACTCTTCTTTGTCCAATCATAAAATAAATACTCCCTTGGTTCTCATGAGATTCGAACCCAGGCTCCCTTGCAACATAATCCACGCCGCTAGCCACTTGGCCACAAGCTCCTCTTGTGTCTTAAACCATGCGCAACTAAATATAAACTATGGGCCAAATTCTAAGGTCCAAGCAAAAAGAAACCAAAATGCAAAAGCCAAGGACTTGAACCTTGGACCTCCTTCCTTCCCTGTGGCGTCACTCCTTGTCTCTTATGTGGCGTCACTTTGCCACTACACCACACACTCCACTTGTGTTATTTTTCTCCATATTTTATTCTTAAGGCCTATCTGCCAACTTCCAGGGTTTTTTTCACCTAAAACCAAAATTTCCCCAAAGCCAATATTTGATCTCGGGACTTCATAGAAGCCCTCTAACCTTCCAAAATCACTTATCCAATTAGTCTAACTAGCATTTAAGCCGATCTCTTGTTCTCCATAAATTTAAACGCTACTACGCCTAAGGCCCATTGGGCTCAATTCTCCTAGGCCCAATTTTGGGATGTTACAAATCTACCCTCCTTAAAGAAATTTCGTCCTCGAAATTTCCAACTAACTAATGATGCACATCCTAACCTACCACACTACGCTCTTGCTGCGCACTCTGATCTTAATAAAGCTGTCATTCCACCTTGACCACGTCCGCGGCAACCACGTCCCCTAGAACTCATATCTAGCGTCGCGATTTAATCTGATTAAAAGTTTTATGCATTAGAAATTTTGTTCCACTGTTTTATCCACGAGCAAATTTTATGAACAGAAGTTTCTGGAAGTCGTTTTTTCGAGCAATCAAAGTTTTATCTCAAGTTCTCTGTTCTAATTCAAACATTCACATACTTCACTAAAGACACATTCATCCATCCATGTCACTTTCTTGAGCATTCCCAACCTGGGGTAATTTCGACATTTTCCTATAGGGGTATTTGGTAATAACTCAGGTCAATTTGAAAATAGTTTTCAAATTAAAGATATTTCAAAGTTTACAAAATCTCGGGGTCATCTTGGAAAAATTTGTTTTTCAAACCGGATGTGTTGCAAAAATTTTAAATCGGGGTTATTTAGTAATTTTGGAAGTTAAAGGTATTTTCATAAGTTTCCCAAATCGGGATATCTCGATATTTGTAAAACAAAAGTTTTTGATATTTTCATAATCTAAGAACATTTTAGTAAAAATCGAGGAATTATGAAAATTTAGAAACCAAGGGCATTTCGATAATTTTGTTCATCGAGGGTAATTTTGTAAATTTTCAAATCAGGTATCTTGAAAATAGCATTTTTGTATACTTTTGCAAAGTAGGGAAATTTTATTAAAATTGGAGTTAAACCGAAAATCTTGAAAGTCGGGGCATTTTAGTAATTTTCAACATTGGGGTATTTTTGTAATTTCCCCCATACGAGTATCTTAACATTTTGAAATTTGAGATTTTGGTATTTTGCAAAGTAAAATCATTTTAATGAAGTTGAGGGTAGTACCGTAATTTTACAATACAAGGGCATTTTTGTAATTTTGCCACTAGGGCATTTTGGAAATTTTGGTAAATCGAGAAAACATCTTTCAAAATCAGATTTAGGGTTTACAAACCAAAGGGTAAGTTTGAAAATTTTAAAACTAAGGGTTTTAAAGCAAGAAGGCTAATCCTTTTCGGGTTTTAATACTTGGTTTAACCTATGAACTAGTCTTCTTGGTTAAGGTGAACCGTAGCTACGCACTGTAGGATTCGAGTAAAGAGGAGGTGAGTCGCTGGGATCGCTTAAATACTGTGCTCTTCTTGAATACCAATCCTCGACATGCGTCTGATGGTTGCCACACCTTAACTCGGTGACTTACTTGCAGTTTGTTTAGTAGCCTTAAGTCTTATACATGTGTTTGAGTAGACTAGTCCTAGGGTTCAACAGATCCTAGTTCACTAATCTACGTTCCCATAAAAGCCCATAATATTCACATATAAATCAATTCATCAAGTAGAGTTACTTACCTGGTGGACTGCGGGTCGGAGATACAGGTGCCATGCCAGAATAACCTGAAAAATATTTCATAAAAACCCCTATTTTTGAAAATCCCATTTTGAAAATGTTTTTGGGCCCAAAACCCTCAAAGCCGAGTTTTGAACCGAGCTCTAATACCAAACTGTAACACCCCCAAACCCGGCCCACGAGCCTTGACCGGATCTGGTTATGTCACTGTGGAAAGATGGTTGAAAATGTTTTTGACTTAGAATAATCATGAAAGTTTGTTAACTTTTGAAAACCATGTCCATTTAAAGTAATATGAAAAACCTTAGTGTTATAAAATTATCTGAATTTAAACTTTATTAAATACTATTTTGAATAAGCAGGTTGCTAAGATAAAATCCTCTTCACATAGTGGTTCAGTTTAATCAAGCCATAATTAGAATAATACCAAAATAATAGTAAGGCCCTTATTACAACCCATACTTAAAACAAAATACTCAATATTAAAAATGCTTAAAATAATCCAAATATCTTCTTCTCGCATGGGCCACCTTGTGTCCTCTCCGAACCCAGGTCCATCTTTACGCATCACCGAAAATGTTAAAAGAAAAGGTGAGTCACCAAGACTCGGTGTGCAGCCCTTTTCCCGGTTTAGTAAAACATCATACACCAATCATAAACAGGTTTAACATGCACAAGTTACGATATGCACCAAACCTAGCCTTCCAAACACCTTTCTCTACCCCGTGTGGTACCAAACCACTTTGGTGGTGCCAAACCATTGGTGACTTAAAGTCACAATATCCGTCAATACTTGTGGTGCCAACCCACTTTGGTGTCCCAAAGACACAAATGTGATACCAAATCACTTTGGTGGCCCGAAGTCACGAATCAAGTGATGGGGCCAACCCATCGTGTGATACCAAATCACCGGCGTCAATCCCATAATGTAAAGCGTGGGGCCAACCTTTGTGGTGCTAAGCCACCGGGATGAGACGCTATGAGGTGCCAAACCTCTCGGAGGTGCCAAACCTCCGTGACCGTAGTCACAATGTGGTACCAAACCATTTGGTGTCCGTCGACACGAATATCACTTCCCCCTCCTCTCATATCACCCATCATCATACCAACTCATGTATAGTATTCAAATCATGCAAACATGTTTAACGTTGCATCTCATAGCACATACATCATAAATCATGACATCATGTATCAATAACGATTACTCATAATGAAACGGACTTACGAATCCGTGCACATACCCCATAGGGTATCATATCACTCAACCATCTTTGTTTCGATTTTACCAATCAATCGGTTTATCAAACATATACAAAGCAAGAAGTGTGTTAGTTTACACACCTGGTTACTAATACGACTATCAAATCCCGGAGATCAAGATCTAACGCACTAGATCCCCCTTCCTTAACACTTTTCGAGCACTAGCCACAACCCGAGATATGCGAGATCAAGCCTTCCCCTACAATCGGCCAAAACTAAATAACATAATCATGCTAATCAACCTCTAAGGGTATAATCGTAATTTTACCTACTAAGGGTATTTTCGTAAATTCACACCTGCAATGGCCTTTCCGAAGGCCTAATGCCGCCACTAGCGACTCAGCTACCATTTTCGATTGTATCGGACGATTGGGCCTAAAACCCGATTTCGGCCCATTTTGGCCCACACTCGTGTGGCCCACCTAGCACAAATCTAGCCATGTATATAACTTCCACCTAGTCTAGTTCAACATATACTAACCAATCATGCAATTTACTCATATGGGCCCACAGGCCCATTGGGCCCACTTCGGCCCATCGAGGCCCAAGCGCCCCCAACCCACGAGAATACTACACGATGGCCTCAACTATCGCGCCGAAGCCCCCCACACGCGCGCGCCGCACGCTCGTGTAACTACTAATGCCGTGTGATGGCATTTCGGCATTGCCGCTTTCTACAACTAGAGTAGAGAGAGTTACACACTGATAGGACTACCCAGGCTAATCCGCGCTCACCACTCTTGTGCCCAAACGCCTCCAAGATGTGTTTACTCTCCTCCTAGGATGCTCCTTATATAGCTAGCTCTTCACCTTCATTCTTTGTGTCTTTCCGATGTGGGATCCGCCGTCGAGAGAGTTTAAATTCAATTGAAACTCTTCTTTGTCCAATCCATAAAATAAATACTCCCTTGGTTCTCATGAGATTCGAACCTGGGCTCCTTGCAACATAATCCACGCCGCTAGCCACTTGGCCACAAGCTCCTCTTGTGTCTTAAACCATGCATAACTAAATATAAACTATGGGCCAAATTCTAAGGTCCAAGCAAAAAGAAACCAAAATGCAAAAGCCAAGACTTGAACCTTGGACCTCCTTCCTTCCCCTGTGGCGTCACTCCCTTGTCTCTTATGTGGCGTCACTTTGCCACTACACCACACACTCCACTTGTGTTATTTTTCTCCATATTTTATTCTTAAGGCCTATCTGCCAACTTCCAGGGTTTTTTTCACCTAAAACCAAAATTTCCCCAAAGCCAATATTTGATCTCGGGACTTCATAGAAGCCCTCTAACCTTCCAAAATCACTTATCCAATAGGTCTAACTAGCATTTAAGCCGATCTCTTGTTCTCCATAAATTTAAACGCTACTACGCCTAAGGCCCATTGGGCTCAATTCTCCTAGGCCCAATTTTGGGATGTTACACTAGGCCTAGAGTCCACTAAACCCTAACATATATTTCTAAAATCTCTTAAAGCCCATTAAGCCCATTTCATGTCATATAACCCATTAAACCAAATTCATGCTCTTATAGCCCATTGGGCTCAATTATGATCCAATCATACAACCGTTCGTGCCAATTCATTATTCATGCTCACATATCAACCATTTTTGTTTTGGCCCACAAGTTCGGCAGACCCATTTAGCCACTTTCGGCTTTTCAGCATTGCCGATATCGTGTGTGTAGTGTTTGTACATTCCTGCTAACCACGCATGCTGCAAACCCCTTAATCACCAACCTACAATCGACATCACTTAATGATTAATCATGGCTTAATACACACTTTATCAGAAACCGAAACCTCCCCGTAACCTTACCATGTGCCACATGTTCTAGTAGCCCTTCCTTTGCTACTATTTGTGATTATCCTCTAGATCTGCACCCAAACATATACCGTCAAAATCAAGTGACCCATATTCCTCATAAGTCACCCCTATAAGCCATATTACATTCGGCCATTTACTAAACCACAACCGAGACGAGTGCACTTACCTCATGCTAACGACCCTTACCTACCACGTTTGTGATCTATGAATCTTACCCTTGTTAATACAAAGTTAAAGACAAGGAGAGGTTAGATAGCCCTTCGACTTTTAACAAAACTCACTAAGAAGATTGACTAAATACTTACCGAAAACCCTCCTTTGATCCTGCGGCCTAGATAGCTGTCGACAAGATTCGGCTTTTAAACTTGACCAAAAGTGGGTAACAATCGATTGTGATTAAGGAGAAATAACTAAGAATTAACAGAAGTAGGGCTATATGATATAAAGGTGTATTCGACTTTCAGAGAAAGAAAAATAACACAACACTAATTGCAATTTTCAGCAAAAAGAATGATGGGTTCTTTTTTTTCGGCAAATGGAAGAGATCGGCTGAGGGGGAGAAAACAAAATTTCCAAGAACCTTTCAAAGTGATTCGGCACCCTCCTTTTATAGCCAACAGTCGAAACTCTCTTCCCTCAAGTCCCATTCGGCACCATCACATCCACACTCCTCAACTCCTAACTTTTCTCTCTGATAATCCCTCCATCTCATCTGAATTTTCCTCCCCTATCAGCTCACAAGACCAAGTCAAACACTCAAACGAAAGAGTTACATTTCAACCCAACTTTGGCCGTCCACTATGCAAAATAAACACTTCCAAAATGTCGTACATCTGCTCGAACCTTGGACCTCTTCACACCACCTTGTAGCTCCCCAAGTGATGCCATCTTGCCACTGGACTACAGGCCCACTTGTGTCTTATTTTCCTTTTATCCTGCTTAAGAGTCCTAAAGCCTAAGACTAGGGTCCACTAAGGGAAAAATTATTTTTCCCTTTGGTTTTCCCTATCCTTAAGACTTCAAATAAACCCGGTAATACCACAAAATTAATATTCTTAGTGCTACTCATACATACAAAATTTAGTGCACAGAAATTAGGGTTTTAAGATTTTGAGGCATTATAGGATTTGTGGTCTCGAAACCACTATTCTGACTAGGGTCTAAATCGGGCTATTACAACTCTTCCCCCCTTAGGGTTTTTCATTCCCGAAAATCTTACCAATGAATTGATGTGGATATTGTTCTTTCATAACATTCTCAGGCTCCCACGTTGCCTCTTCAACTCCATGTTTGTGCCACAATACTTTCACTAAGGAAACTTTTTTGTTTCTCAACTCTTTAATCTCTCATGCCAAAATTTGAATCAGTTCTTCATTATATGACAAATCTAACTGAATCTCAACCTCAGTAGGAGCAATTACATGAGATGGATCAAATCAATACCGATGAAGCACCGACATATGAAACACGTTATGGATCTTTTCTAACTCAAATGGCAACAACAATCTAAATGCAACTGGACTAACACACTCGATAATCTCATATGGTCCGATGAACCTCGGACTCAACTTGCCTTTTCCGCCAAATCGAAGTATTTTCTTCCACGGAGACACTTTCAAAAACACTTTATCACCAACTTCGAATTCAATATCCTTTTGTTTCAAGTCTGCATAAGACTTTTGACGATCTGAGGCCGCTTTCAAACTGTCACGAATCACATTCATTTTCTGCTTAGTCTCTTCTATAAGATCAACCTCGTGAATCTTATTCTCACTCAGCTCAATCCAATACAATGGAGTTTGACATTTTCGACCATAAAGAACCTCATATGGTGCCATTTTGATGCTAGATTGAAAACTGTTATTATACGCAAATTCAATCAACGTCATATGTTTTCCCTACATACTTTCAAACTCAAGTACACAACACCTCAACATATCTTCGAGAATTTGAATGATTCGTTCAGACTGACCATCTGTTTGTGGATGAAAAGTAGTACTGAAATGCAGTTTTGTGCCCAAAGCTTCTTGCAATTTCTTCCAAAATTGCGAGGTAAATCTTGGATCTCTGTCAGACACTATAGATAGTGGCACTCCGTGCAATCTCACAGTCTCAGCTATATACAATTCGGCCAATCTATCGAGTGAATACTTTGTTCTCACTGGAACGAAATGAGCTAATTTCGTCAATCTATCAACTATCACCCAGATTGCATCTTTCTTTCCTGGAGATAAAGGCAATCTCGACACAAAGTCTATCGTAATTCTCTCCCATTTCCACTTAGGAATCATGATCGGTTGTAATAACTCGGATGGAACTTGATATTCAGCTTTAACTTGTTGAAAAATTAAACATTTCAACACAAACTCAGAGATGTCTCGTTTCATACCATGCCACAAATAAAACAGTTTCAAGTCATTATACATTTTCGTACTCCCTGGGTGAACAGTCAAACGACTATTGTGAGCTTCACTCAAAATCATCTAAATCAACTCTAAATTTCATGGGACGCAAATCTGATCTCTAAATATCAGAAAATCATCACTGTTAACTCAAAATTCTGAATCAACATTCAATTCACACTAAGTTTGTTTAGCTATCATTTCAACATCACTTTTTTGGGCATCACAAATCTGATGTACAAACATTGGCTTTACTTCAGCTCTGCCAAGACCACATTATCATCACACAGAACTTTCGGAGCATTCATTGCTCGCAAAACACATATAGACTTTCGGATCCAAGCATCAGCTACAACATTAGCTTTACCTGGATGATAATCAATTACCAGTTTGTAATCTTTCAACAATTCTAACCATCTTCTCTGTCGTAAATTCAATTCTTTTTGAGTCATCAAGTACTTCAAACTCTTATAATCAGTATAAATGTGACATTTCTCACCGAATAGATAGTGATGCCAAATCTTCAACACAAACACAATTACTGCTAATTCAAGGTCGTGTGTCGGATAGTTCTTTTCATACGGCTTTAGCTGCCTTGAAGCATAAGCAATAACTTTACCTTCTTGCATCAGCCACAGCCCAAACCGTTTAACAATGCATTACAATAAACTATGAATTCTTTGCCTGATTCAGGTTGAACTAACACAGATGCCTCTGTCAACAACGCTTTCAATTGCTCAAAACTCTTATGACACTTTTCTGACCACTCGAATTTAACATCTTTCAGTAGCAACTTCATCAACGGAGTCGCAATCATCGAGAAGCCTTTTACAAACCGTCTATAATATCCCGCTAGTCCCAGAAAATTACGGACTTCAGACACATTTATCGGAGGCTTCCATTCTAAAATACCAGAGATTTTACTGGAATCAACTCGTATCCCCGCAACTGACACAATATGCCCCAGAAAACCAACCTTACGCAACCAAAATCCACATTTGCTAAACTTAGCATACAATTGTTTCTCACATAGAGTCTGTAGCACAATTCTTAAATGTTCGGCATGTTGCATCTCATCACAGGAATAAAGCAAAATATCATCAATGAACACTACAAGAAAGCCATCCAAATATGGTCTAAATATTCGATTCATCAGATCCATAAACACTGCAGGAGCATTCGTTAGTCCGAAAGGCATCACTAAGAATTCATAATGTTCGTACCTTGTTCTAAAAGTAGTTTTCGTCGCATCAGATTGTTTAACTCTCAACTAATAGTAACCCAATCTCAAATCCATCTTAGAAAACACTGTAGCTCCTCTTAGCTAATCAAACAAATCATCGATACGAGGCAATGGATATTTGTTCTCTATCGTCACTTTGTTCAATTGTCGGTAATCAATACACATTCTCATAGTACCGTATTTCTTTTTCACAAATAACACATGAGCACCCCAAGGCGAGAAACTCAGTCTTGCAAAACCTCTATCAGTTAACTCTTGCAATTGTGACTGTAACTCTTTCAATTCCATTGGTACCATTCTATACAGTGCGATCGAGATAAGAGCTATTCTCTGTACCAAATCAATACCAAATTTAACTTCTCGAATCAGAGGTAATCCCGGTAACTCTTTAAAAAAAACAAATCTAGAAACTCACAAACCACAGGCACAGATTCAACTTTCTTTTCTGATACTTTTGTATCAATCACATATGCCAGATAAGCTTCACAACATGTTCTCACATAGTTCATAGCTTTTATCACGGATACAACAGCTGGTAACCCTTTTATATCACTGAATTCCATTTGAACTATCTCACCATTCTGACTTTTCAATTCCATACTCTTCTTTTTACAATTCATAATGGCATTATGCAGAGTGAGCCAATCCATACCTAGAATTGTATCAAATTCATCGAACAGTAGCAACATCAAATTAGCCAGAAAACATATATCATGAAACATCAATGGGCAATTCTTGCACACCTTATCCACCAAAACACACTTGACTAAGGGGTTGAATACTCTAATCACAAATTCAGTAGACTCAGCAGGTAGAGTCTTATTCAATACTAGATTCACACACACATAGGAATGAGTTGAACCTGGATCTATTAATGCAATCACATTAGTATCGAATAGAGTAAAAGTACTAATAATAACATCTGGAGATGATGCTTCCTCTAATGCATGTATAGCATAAGCTCGGGCAGATGCTCTCGCCTCTGTTCTCATAGCTGTATCAGGAGTCCCTCTTTGACTTCCACTCACATTCCCGTCATTTCTGGGTGGTCTACCCCTAGCCGTCACATTACTCGTTTTCACATTCTGAACATTTTCTTCCTCAGTCATCTTTGGGCAGTTTCAAATGAAGTGATCTCGTTAACATTTATAGTAAACAAACTCTATTGTTGCACTTGCCCCAGCATTCTCCCACATGTCATCTTCCACACTGTCTACACTCAGGTTTGTTACTTTTGGCACTATCAACACTTGATTCTATTGGAGCTTGAGTTCTCAGACCAACACTTAGTCTTACACGGTCTCTATTCAGATGTCCAAATGAAGTATGTGATCAATTGCTTGTATCTCTAAATCTCTGTATTGAAGGTTGAGAAATCTTACTCATCGATCTTTTTCTTTCATCGCGAGCTTCAGAATTAGCTCTCTTCTTTTCTTTACTGAGCTCATCGGCTTTGCATGCTCTTTTGACTAACACAACAAATTCGTTTATGTCAAATATTCCAGCCAATAGCTTAATATCTTCATTCAACCCTTCTATAAATTGTTTCATTCAACCCTTCTATAAAGCATTTACACATATTAGCTTCGGTAGAAACACATTCCCGTTCATACTGGCTCAATATCACAAATTCCTGCTCGTACTCAGTAACCACTACACCAAAACATACTTTTACCGGCGTTTTTAGTGGCGTTTTAAATCAAAACGCCGCTAATTTTATACATTCGTGGCGTTTGAAGCAAACCGCCGCTAAAAAATGAGTAATAGCGGCGTTTATTTGAAAAACGCCGCTAAAAATGATATATAGCGGCCCTTACTACACAAACGCCGCTATAAGTCAGACCTGTAGCGGCGCTTCTTTACAAACGCCGCTAAAAGTAAGACCTGTAGCGGCGCTTCTTTACAAACGCCGCTAAAAGTCAGACCTATAGCGGCGCTTCTCTACAAACGCCGCTAAAAGTCGGACCTGTAGCGGCGCTTCTTTACAAACGCCGCTAAAAGTCAGACCTGTAGCGGCGCTTCTTTACAAACGCCGCTAAAAGTCGAGACATAGAAGTGCGCTTCTTTACAAACGCCGCTAGAAGTCGGACTCAGTGTAGCGGCGCTTCTTTACAAACGCCGCTAGAAGTTAGACCTGTAGCGGCGCTTCTTTACAAACGCCGCTAAAAGTCAGACCTGTAGCGGCGCTTCTTTAGAAACGCCGCTATAAGTCAGACCTGTAACGGCGCTTCTTTACAAACGCCGCTATAAGTCGGGCCTTTAGCGGCGGTTCTGGAAAAACGCCGCTATTAGTCCGACCGTTTCTTTAGCCATTTTTTGGATTTTTTAAATTTATATATTAAATAATTTATTATATAATCGTAAAAGATATATATTAATTTGAAAATATTAAATTAATTACCATCATAGTTTAGGGTTTAGCATATATATAGTTTAGAGTGTAAGGTTTAGGAGTTACTGTTTTAGTGTTTAAGGATTATATGTGGTTTATGATTTGCGGTTTAATGTGTTAGGGTTTCATGGGTATAATAAGGAGTACACCTAGCATATTTAATTTATTATATATATATCTATATATATATAAATTATAAATATATTTTACATTATTTAAAAGATAATAGATAAGCTTTATATATATATATATTAAAATTTAAAAAAATTGTAACTCATACATATGTAGAGAAACAAAAGTAATTAGTAAATTGAAATTAACGTTATTTATATTTATTAAAATATTGAAAGAAATATTATATAATATTCAAAACTAATTATCTAAATAATTTAGGGTTTAAGGCTATAATTAAGGGTACTTAATTTAGTCGTTTGTATAAGTGACTAGGGTTTGAGTTCGGTATTTTAAGATTTAGGAATTAGGGTTTATATATAGTCTATGGCTTAGAGTTTAGGGTTTCAGTTATGACTTAGGTTTATAGTTTAAGGTTCACAGGTTTAGGGTTTATCGATTAATAAAGATAGAATATCAAACTATAAACCTGATTGTGCATAATTTCTTTATCCCTAAACCCTAAACTCTACACCGTAAACATTAAACCCTAAACTATAAACCCTAAAACCCTAACCATTGACCCATAACCCCTAACCCTTAAATCCCAGACCCTACACCCTAAACCCTAAATCCCAAATCCAACACCCTAATTAGTTATCCATATATAAACCCTAAATTGTAAATCCTATAAAGTACTCTAAATATCAGATTTAGATTCTAAACCATAAATCATAACTCTAAACACTCAAAACCCTAAATTGTAAATCATATACAGTCTAAACCCTAATCTCGTAGGTTACATTTTAATTTAATATTATGCTTTAATTTTTTCTATTGTTTGGAAGTTATTTTTATAACTTTTAAATAATGCTATTTCATTTTTTATTTCACTTAAAAGAAAATTAAAATTGAAACTTATTTTGTGAATTTTATTTATAAAGTGCTTAAAATGTAAAATAAATTGATTAAAATATAACAATCAATCAAATCATGCAACGCGTGGTGATAATCCTAGTTCTATTCATTTATAACTATTTGCCTGTAAAATAAATAAATATATTAATAATTTATTTTAAAAATTAATTATGAGTTAACATATTAATAAAATTTAGTCAAAATAAAATCAATTAATCCCCTCTATTAATAAAAATTATTATTAACGGATTTAACCCTTACGAAAGATAACACGTACGTTAAACAAAATCAATCAAAAAGTAACATGTGACATGCCATATAGATAAATATTCTTGACATAGCATGTCTTATCTTAAGAAATAATAAAAATTTTAAAAATGTTAGTATAAATATTACAATAATGATGTAAATGCGTGTTTGCCATAGTGTGTGAATCAGTGCAACAAATATATTCCTAGACATAGCATTTTTATGTTAAGAAAGTATTAAAATTTAAAAAAAAAATGTTAGTATAAATATTAAAGTCTAAACTATGAAACATAATTTAGTGGCGTTTTTTAGTAAAACGCCACCCAATTAGAGTGACGTATTAGTGGCGCTAGTAAAAACGCCGCAAAAAGGATGTATTTAGTGGCGTTTTTAGAAAACGCCACAAGTTTGTATATACATTAGTCTTGGCGTCGTCGTTTTACCAAGAGTATAATGTTCATTAAGGAGGACGACGTCGTTTTATGAACAAGTAGTGGCGCTTTTTAAAAACGCCGCAAACCTTTTATTTAGTGGCGTTTTTTACGGCGCCGCAAGTTTGTATATACATTAATCTTGACGCCGTCGCTTTAGCAAGAGTATAATGTTCATTAAGTAGGACGACGTCGTTTTGTGAGCAGTGTAGTGGCGCTTTTCAAAACGCCGCGAACCTTATATTGAGTGGCGTTTTTTAAAACGCCACAAGTTTGTACGGACTTTATCTTCACGCGTCGTCGTTTTATCAGCGAGTGTAATTTTCATTAAGGTGGACGACGTCGTTTCTCGAATGATTAGTGGCGCTTGTTACAAACGCCGCAAAACATAAAGCGCTTTTGAGCAAAACGCGCGTCGTTCGGCTCTCCGCTCGGTTTTATCCCCTTTTTCCCGAAATCCCTAAGTGTTGCTCCTAAAATTTTTCTTGGCTTGGTTTTTGCGCTCAATTTTTCTCGCGAAAGTCCATCTCCCTAAATTCCCTCGTCCCTAAAATTTTCTCGCTCAAACTTGGTGGATTTCGCAATATCTAATCGTTGCTCATCGTCCTTTGTTTGCTCATATTTCGCAATATCCCTACATTCAACCAACAACGACGGTATGGAATTTGTAAATAGAAACTGTTTTGATTTAGGGATTTGGTTTTTTTTTTTTGTTTAACTTCTTCATTTTTGTGATGCTGAGTATGATTTAGGTAGAAAAAAAACTTGGTGGATTTCGTGGCCTGTATCGTCGTCTTCAGCAAAGGTACGAGGCTGGTTCTCTTCATCTTCTCTGTCAATTTAAAGATTAGAAAATATCGTTAATTCTATTTTGTTTTGTTCTACTGTTCTTAATTTTGTTTTTATTTTGCTGTGAATTGGGTTTCTCTGTTTCGATTGAAATCGCAAAGTAAGGAGGCCTCTGTTTCAATTACGGTTAAGTTGCCGAAAAGGTAAGCACACTCTTTTTGTTCTTATTCTTGGATATAGGCATTCAATTTTGGTAATAACTTAGCCCCAATAAGTCAATTGAATCAGTTTGATTTCTCCTGGTATTGGAATTAAGTTTGCTTCATGATCCCAATTGCTTTCGAACTGAAGTTGCAGTTCTCATAATTTTTCCTCCTGTTATAATTGTTTAGTAATTTTAATCCTCTATTCAGTTTCCAAATTAGGTCTACATTTGCGAACAGTGTTTTGTTTACCCCAAATTCCAATTTTCTAATACCCTATTACAATATATGTTGATGATTTTCCATTAATTCTAAAAATATTAATTTATTAATATTAATTTAGTCTTGATACTAACATTTTCATGATTTTTAATGATTTTCTTTACATTTTTTTAATGATTTTTCTTTTCTGTTTTTGTGTGTGCTTGAATTCACATTGCAGACTTGTTTGTATTGGGACCGATTAGGAGCGGATGAATCGATTCTGAAAACATTTTTGAAGGAAACGAAACCGAGCAGTAAACTTCTTTCACTGTGGATTTATACGGGTGGATTGCGGCTTTATCTTTTCATCGAGGTGAGTTGATTGAGTTGAAATTATTTCAACTAATTTTAGTTTCTAAACACGATCTTTCTACATTTGGACCCTTGATTTTTCTAAAGCGCTATGTCAATTTTTGTAGCATTGGTTTGAACTTAAGTTGTATGTTTTGGAGTAGGCATGGTAAGTATCGTACTCTTACTCCTAAATCTTTGGTACTTCGAAGTTGGTTGCCAAAATTTTGAAGTTGGACTTACTCGTATTGATACTGGGGCTTACAAAATTTCAATATATATATATATTTATAAGTATATGTACATCGTTCGATTACCTCAAAACATTGGTTTGATTGAAGAAAACATTTAATATATATTTGTAATATATACGTTTTTAATATACGTTTTTAATATACGTTTTTAATATACTTGAGCTTGAAGCCTAGATGCTTGTTAAGCAAACAAAAGAAATCAGATATGAAGCTTAAGCTTAATAATTATGATTAAAGTAGTAATAATAATAACAATAATGATTAAAGTATTAATAATAATAATAATAATAATAATAATAATAATAATAATTAAAGTAATAATAATGATAATGATTAAAGTAATAATAATAATAATAATAATAATAATAATTGAAGTAATAGTAATAATAATAATAATAATAATGATTAAAGTAATAGTAATAATAATAATAATGATTAAAGTAATAATAATAATAATAATTAAAGTAATAGTAATAATAATAATAATGATTAAAGTAATAGTAATAATAATAATGATTAAAGTAATAATAATAATAATAATTAAAGTAATAGTAATAATAATAATGATTAAAGTAATAGTAATAATAATAATAATAATGATTAAAGTAGTAATAGTAATAATAATAATAATAATAATAATGATTAAAGTAGTAATAATAATAATAATAATAATAATAATAATAATAATAATAATAATAATTAAAGTAATAGTAACAAAAATAATAATAATAATGATTAAAGTAGTAATAATAGTAATAATAATAATTAAAGTAATAGTAATAATAATAATAATAATAATGATTAAAGTAATAGTAATAATAATAATGATTAAAGTAATAATAATAATAATTAAAGTAATAGTAATAATAATAATAATAATAATGATTAAAGTAATAGTAATAATAATAATAATGATTAAAGTAATAATAATAATAATAATTAAAGTAATAGTAATAATAATAATAATGATTAAAGTAATAGTAATAATAATAATAATAATAATGATTAAAGTAGTAATAATAATAATAATAATAATGATTAAAGTAATAGTAATAATAATAATAATAATGATTAAAGTAGTAATAATAGTAATAATAATAATTAAAGTAATAGTAATAATAATAATAATAATGATTAAAGTAGTAATAATAGTAATAATAATAATTAAAGTAATAGTAATAATAATAATAATAATGATTAAAGTAATAATAATAATAATAATAATAATAATAATAATAATAATAATAATAATTAAAGTAATAGTAATAATAATAATGATTAAAGTAGTAATAATAATAATAATACTGATTCTCGATTTGAAATTTTAATTTAACTTACATAATACGTAATACATACCTAACATAAAATTATTTAACTTACATAATACATAACTTACATAATAATAAGATTCAAAGTATATAGGCTGGAAACCTGACGGGTTGCCTTATATCTCACTGGAAGATATAACGGATCCTCCCCAGGTGTAACAATGCCACGTATGAAGAATCTTGAATAATACATGCAATTTAAATAATACTTACAATGCCATGTATGATGAAGCTTAAATAAATCTTTGTTTTAAAAATCAAATTCTTGTCAATTAACAATTAACAATTTTAGTGTAAATTCATTGTCAACTTTAGACTTCAACAATAACGAAATGGATAGGAGTTGGATGAAATCGTCAAGGGTAAGCAACGGCTATAGAAATGGAGTAGAAACTTTTCTGAATTTCGCATTTCAAAATGCAAGCCAAGAGAATATGATTCTTTGCCCGTGTAAGAAGTGTTGCAATGGTTTATGGCATTGTCGTGAAGTGGTCTACGAACATCTAGTTGTTGATGGCTTTGTCCGGGGTACAAAATATGGTTTTTCCATGGAGAGTGTACACCTAGTGTAGCATCTTCATCGATGAATCGTGGTATCATCATAGTGCTTTCAATCGAATGTTAGAGAGCGATAACATGGAAAACATGTTGCGGGATGCTTTTAATATGCGTAGTGATGGTTTGGTCGTTTCCACGACTTGGGTGCAACAGATGATCATAATTTTGTTGGAAATACTTTCACGAAGGGGAAGAAGTGTACCAGATGAACAACCAAATGAAGAAGCGGCAAGATTCTACACGTTACTTGGTGAAATGAACGATGAACTGTATGAGGTTCAAAATTTTCCAAACTATCATTCTCAGATTCGTCTTTTTCACTTGAAATGTTTGGGGGTGGACCGGAAACTCGTTGACAATCTTTGTTAGAGTTTCGCAAGAAATGTTCCCTTTGCAAAAATCCTCGATCTTCCAAAGATATGAAGAAATTGATAAAGGATTTAGGCCTTGGCTACAACAAAATTCACGATTTGCGAAATGATCGCGCATGTTGTATTGGGGCGACCGGATAAACCAATGTGTTGTCATGTATGCGGCCAATCCCGTTGGATTAATAGAAATACAGAGGACGGTAACGAGGATGAACACGATACATAGTCAAAGACGCAGCCAGTTAAGATTTTGCGGTATTTTCCGCTAATACCAAGGCTTCAACGGCTTTTCATGTCCTCGAAGACAACGAATCAATGACGTGGCACGGGATGGACGAGCAGATGATGGGTTGTTAAGGCATCCCATAGATTCTTTAGCTTGGAAATCTTTTGACTCAAAATTTCCAAGCTTTGCAAGCGATCCTCGGAGTGTGAGGCTTGGGCTAGCATCCGATGGATTTAACCCTTACAAACTCATGAGCACAACGTACAGTACTTGGCCTGTGGTGCTTGTTCCCTACAATTTGCCTCCATGGGTTTGCATGAAACAATCTTCTTTTATCTTGTCTATGATTATACCTGGAGAGAAAGGGCCGGGGAATGATATTGACGTCTATTTGCAGCCACTTGTTGAGGAGTTAAAACAACTATGGGCTGGTGTTCAGACATACGATGTAATGAGAAAAGAGAACTTTAATTTACGTGCGGCTTTAATGTGGACTATTAACGACTTCCCGGCTTATGCTAATTTATCTGGTTGGAGTACCAGGGGACGTTATGCTTGTCCGTGTTGTGCTGCACAGACATGTTCGCAATGGTTATATAATGGGAAGAAGTTCTCGTACATGGGGCATCGCCGGTGGTTACCGGAAAATCATACATTTAGATTTCAGAGTGCTCAGTTTGATGGTACTCAAGAGTTCAGACCAGTTCCTCCGCAGACCTGTGGATCCGAAATATTCTTAATGTTGAAAGATATGAATTTCATTTATGGGAAGATGAATCAACCGGCTAACCCGCAAAGAAATAGAAGATCTAGGGATGAATCTGATGATGAATCTGATGAAGAGGATGATCCTCATGAGGCGGACTTGTGGAAAAAAAGAAGTATTCTTTTCGAGTTGCCTTATTGGAAGCATCAGATTTTACGCCATAATCTTGATGTCATGCACATAGAGAAAAATGTCTGCGAGAACATCATTGGGACTATTTTGAATGTCGATGGAAAATCGAAAGATAATCTTGAGTCGACTTGATTTAGTCCACATGGGAATTCGGCGTGAGCTTCATCCCGAGAACTTCCGAATATGAAATATCGGTCCGCTGTCTGCTATTTTTCATTGTCAAAGACGGAGAAAGAAGTGTTCATGACGGTGTTGAAGGATATAAGGTCCCGGATGCGTATGCATCAAATATTTCGCGATGTGTGAGTCTTAAGGATCGAAGACTATATGGCTTAAAATCGCATGACTATCACATCTTGATGCAAGACTTCTCGCCCGGTTGCTATGCGGTGTTGTATGTCTAAAAAGGTGACGGCTCCTATAATTGAACTGTCAAATATAATGAAAGGTATTTGTGGTAAAGTTTTGAATGTTCAAGAACTTGAGAGACTACAAGATCGAGTCGCATTGACTTTATGCAATCTGGAGAAGATCTTCCCGCCTTCCTTCTTCACTATTATGGTGCACTTGTTAATTCATCTCCCGCGTGAAGCACTTCTTGGTGGACCCGTTTTCTATCGATGGATGTATCCCATTGAAAGGTCTTAATTTATTTGCAACATATTCCTTCATTCAGCTCAATGCCTTTAGTTGCAACTTTTGTTAATGTTGTATACCGTGTTTAGGTTCCTTTCCAAATTGAAGTCATACTGCCGCAATAAGCGTTATCCGGAAGGATCAATTGCCGAGGGCTACTTGGCAGAGGAATGTATGACTTTCTGTTCGAGGTATTTGGAAGATGTTGAAACAAGAATGAACAGACCAAGTAGAAATGCTGGGCTCACAGATCATAATTTGGTCGACACTTATTTATTTCAAAGTTTCGGAGAACCGATCGGCAAAGTCGAAATTGTAGAATTAGACGATAGATCGTGGGTCCAAGCACATCGATACATTCTTTTTCATCACGATTCAATGGAACCATTTCGGACGTAAGTTCTAGAATTTGATAAATACTCATCAATTATAATTTATTTGTCTTCTAACAAGGTAAAACCTTTTTTACCGTACAGTGAGTACAAACAAATATTAAGAGCTCGTTCACGATCCCGAAGATTAAATCGACGAGAAATTAATAAGTTGTTCACAGAAACATTCCATGAATGGTTAAGCCAAATGGTATGTAATTTAAGTTTTCATTGACAAGTCATAATGTTCTCTCATAACATTCATAATTTCTCGGTTTACATTCCATCAATAGGTTTGGAGCCGGAATGAAGTAAATGACGACGTTAAATGGCTTTCACAAGGTCCAAACAGAATAGTTAAAAGATATAATGGCTTTCTCATCAACGGATACAGATTTCATACAAGGTATCGCGAGAGATTGAGAAGAACCCAAAATTGCGGAATTGTTGTTAATTCATCGATTACAAGTTATGCTAGTGCTAGGGACAGTAATCCGGTCGAGGGGAATCTGGAGTATTACGGACTTATTACTGACATCATTGAGTTGGATTATTATGGCAATTGCAAAGTTGTCTTATTTCGAGGCGATTGGGCTGATGTGAATACGGCTCGCGGAATTAAAAACGATCAATATGGCTTTACAATGGTGAATTTCTCTCGATTGATTCACACAGGAGAACAAACCGATGGACGAGCCGTATGTGTTTTCTTCTCAAGTTAAACAAGTTTTTACTCAGAAGATCCAATCGATGAGGTTGGTACGTTGTACTTGAAACACCCCTAGAGACTTGTTCGACATTGGCAAGTGGAAGTAGAGATGACATAGTCGAAAGATTAGAAACTTTGCCTTTTTTCGAACAAGACTTTATCGAAAATATCCCTAGTACTAGTCAACAATTTCAATGGGTTCGTCAGGATGTGGACGAAGATATTTATGAAATATGATGTAGTAAGATTTAATGATTTATTTTCTATATGTAATATTATAATTTTCATGTTGGTCATGTTATATAATTTAACTATTTTAAATGTCCTATTATTGTTGTTATTTGTTACTAAAATTTTGAACTCTTTTATGTGTTTTGCAGAAAAAATGCCTAGAAGACGATTACGAGGTTTAAATATTAGAAATTATACTGCAAATTCAGCAGACGTAAATAGTGGACAGGATACAGTTGTTGGATCTTCTAGTCTGCCGGACATAGATGACGAGCATGGAGAATTCCAAAGTAATGTTAAGTTTATTTTACATGCATGTTCAATTTTATTATTGATTCATTTTTCAATTTTAATATAATAATATATCATTTTTCAGCTGAGGGTGGTGGGACGCGCAGAGCTCGGGGACGTACGTTGCTTACAGATTTATATGACTTACAGCCTACCCAGCGTGTTATAGTAAGGAGAAACGATCATGGCCAGCCTATCGGATCTGAAGCTCGATTGTTGGCAGGCTATTTGGGCGTTATAGCACGAAATCCGAATATGTTGCCCATTAACTATGAATCATGGCATCACATGCCTGATGCCAACAAAAATCAGGCTCTCGAAAATATTAAGGTAATAGAAGGTGAATGTAATTTACAATACTTTCATTTAACCTTCATTTATATTAACTTTTTTAAAAAAAAAATTCAGGGTAGATTTGATTTAGAGGTCTCAGGATGACTATATTAAGAAGACGTTGGGTAAAAATGGAGAGACAATAAAAGCACCCTAAAAAAACAATATTTTAAGAAAGACATCGGCCTCGACGAAAAATCATGAAATGTCTCACGGGAATGTTGAGGTACCAATGGGAAGATCAAGTTAGATTCGGAATTCAAAGAAAGGAGAGGTATTACGTACTTTCAAAGTCTTAGAAATTTTTAGGTTTATCGTATTTACTATATAAATAATTCAAATCCCATTATGTAGGACCGTGAGCGAGTTGGAACAAGCGTGACGAAACAACAATTCACGCACACAGCGAGTTCGAAGTTTTGCTCGTGTGGTCGAGGTGAGGTATTATAATTTATTACTTCTTTCAAATATTAATGATTTATACTATTAACTTATATTTTTTCTGCTATAATGTAGGAAGTTTCGTCAGGTCAAAAAGTTGGACGGCTTCAACTTTTTGACATTACGCATAGGAAGAAGGATGGATCTCCGATGACATCTAAGGCTGCAGAAATTTTGGTATATTTATTTAATAAATGTTGATTTTTTATAAATATTTATAATGCTTAATTATAATGGTTTAATTCATCGTTTGTAGTTTTAAATTTCTAATTTTAAGTTATGTTCCATTCGTTTTTATTATATATTTCGTTTCTAACTCTTTTATTGATTTATTAGGATAAACTAAAGGAGAAGAAGGCGGAGTATGAAGCGGTTGCTTCGTCTGACAGTTCTGTTAATCTCGACGAGATTGATAATGTAATTATAAGCGATGTTTTGGGTCGAAAGGTATGCATCGCTTCGATTGATAGTTTCGTTAGTCTTGAGTATATTTATAACAGAATTATCACTAATGTTTTGGGTCTTACAAGGTATGGTCGGGTTCGATGTCAAGGATCAGGTGTTACTCCGACCCAATATTTTGGATCCGGCTCCCGGCAATACATGCCTTACAGAGTCAATCTCGTCTTTGAAGTTCGAGACCGAAAGAAACAGATATCCACGATGGAAGCGAGCACGGTGAGCAAATTTCTCGGCTTAGAGCGAGAGGCAAAAGAATGAGGAGGCGGAACAAATTTCTAAGCTTAGAGCGGAGGCAAAAGAATGAGAGAGGCGGAGCATGTTGCTCAACTTAGAGCGCGGAAGCGTGAAGCGGGAGGCAGAGCGAGCGAAAGTATGAAGAACTCCACTCACAATTTGCGGTTATGATGAATTTGTTCAAAGCGTGTGCAGAGGCCGCCATCTTAGACATTTCTTTTCTTATTGTAAGATTTTTTTAACATTATTACTGATTAAACATTATTCTAAGAATTGTTTGAATTATGATTCATTTTTAATAAATATCATCTTTTATTAAATTTGAAGTATTTGTTTAGATTTAATGCTTTTAATGAGATTTAAATGTTTTATTTCTTTGCATTGGGTTGGAATTATATACAATTGTTCTTTGTTATTTGTTTGGTTTTTACCGCAGGAGGGTAGGATATTGGGAAAAAGAGCATGCAAGCAGATCTGTGCAAATTAGTGGCGTTTTTAAAAAGCGCGCTAAAAGCTCTCACATTGCGGCGTTTTTTAAAAAGCGCGCTAAAAGCCCATACCTATTGCGGCGTTTTTTAAAGCGCGCTAAAAGCCCTACACCAGTAGCGGCGTTTGTTTTAAAAGCGCCATTAAAGCCCCTACCTTTAGCGGCGTTTGTTTCAAAAGCGCCGCTATAAGCCCATACCTTTAGCGGCGTTTTTTTTAGAAGCGCCGCTAAAAGCCCCTACCTGTAGCGGCGTTTGTTTTAAAAGTGCCGCTAAAAGCCCCTACCTTTAGCGGCGTTTGTTTTAAAAGCGCCGCTATAAGCCTATACCTTTAGCGGCGTTTTTTTTAAAAGCGCCGCTATAAGCCCATATCTGTAGCGGCGTTTTTTCGCAAAAAACGCCACTAATTTTTGCGGCGGTTTCCGTAGCGGCGTTTTTTGCGGCGCTTTTAAAAGCGCCGCGAGTACTATTAGTGGCGCTTAAAAACGCCGCTAAAGGCCCAAAAAAACGCCGCTAAAAGTCTGTTTTGGTGTAGTGAACTGACCAACAGCCTTGTTTTAATTTTAAAAACTCTTTACGTTTTTGAGCAATGAATCGTTGACTGATATACTTCTTTTAAACTCGACTTGAAATAAATCCCAGGTGATTCTCTCTCTCGGAACCACGGATATCAATGTTTTGCACTAGTTATACGCAGTATCGCTTAATAACAAAACTGCACACTTGATACACTCATCAGGAATCAAGGACATCTTATTGAATACTCGAATTGTATTCTCGAGCCAAAACTCAGCTCGCTCAGCATCGTCATCAACTATGGTCCTAAACTCTTAGGCCCCATACTTACAAATCTAATCCACAGGAGGTTTATTTAGTCAAATCGGATCTACAACTTGTGGCACAACCTGTACTTGTGGGGGTAGAGGTTGTGGAGCAGCCGGATTCATTCGAACGAACTCTGAAAACCACTCACTCATCATACAGAAGAAGGCTTGCTTAGCCACTCCTCCCTCACTACTTTCATTTGGCCTAAATGTGGCCGGTGTTGTCCCTTGAGCAAGAGCAGGTGCGTTACTCTCGACATCATCAGCAATTGCTTGATCGGGATCCATTTTCTATACGAAAACACATTTATAACTGTCAGGATTCATCACACTATCGCAATTTCATATATGGCATGTATAGCTAGACTCACACACGCTATGTTAGTCCGAAAATCGACTAAACCAGAGCTCTGATACCAATAAAATATAACACCCCTAACCCGAAATCTTCGTCGGAATAGGGTTAAGAGACGTTACCAAACAAATGAAACATTTTACATTCATTTCCTGACACAAAGTCAAAGATCATTAAAATATATCACAACATAATCATTTAGTCCCTTAATGAGGTCCACGAGACCTTAAACACATACAAGAAAAGGGGTCAGGACTAAATCAAACACTTACGAAAGTTTTCTAAATCACAAGCATTCTTCAATATTGTTGAGGTCACACGCCTGTGTAGTCAGGCCGTATGCCTCGCACGGCCACGAGACACACCCATGTGCCTGGGCCATGTCATAACAGAGCATACATACTGACTTATCCCCACGGCCACTAGACACGCCCGTGTGCCATGGCCGTGTGTTATTAGGCTAGCTACTGACTTGGTCACACGTCCACTAGGAACGCCCGTGTGCCACGACCGTGTAACCTGTCCAGACACACTTCGAAGTGGTCCTTGAACCACACGGTGAAGATACACGCTAGTGTCCCTTAACCAAATACGCAAAATAGGCCATTTGCAAGACCAATTTGCCACCAACACAAGGGTCAACACTACAAGCACAATTAACCATGTTTTCTCATACAATTTGACAACCAAATACATGTCAAATAGATAACACATCATCTCAACCAATCTCATTTCTAAACATGTTAACTAATAAACTAAATTACACAACTTGAACACATTCAATACCAAACATGATTCATCCTTAATTTCACTAGATCATACTAGCATCATTCTATCATTAAGTTTACCATTCATAAGACAATCTCATTACCAACAAGCCATACCGTAATATGCATCATGTACCAAATCCATTCATGCTTATGGCCACCATATATCTAGCCATATCACATGGCTATTTACACATCTCAAATATGTTTCAAAACAACTAGCCTATACATGCTATATTTCAACTATGTACATCTTTCCAAAGGAATCAAAATAGATTGCCGATAGTGTGATATAGATGCTGACGATCCTCGAATTCGAGCTAGCTTTACTGACACTGTAAAACAGAGAAACAATCACACAGTAAGCTTTCAAAAGCTTAGTAAGTTCGTAACATAATACATTATACCAAAACATGCCATCACATAGATTAATTTACAATCACATATATCATACCATCCAAAACTAATAAGTTCAATTAACCCTTCCATAAACACATTCATAGTTTCATCAACCACATAGGTGTTGAGCGTACCTTAGGTAACACTTAGTTGTCGATTACATATGCTATTCAATACTCACTATTTCATTCCGATCAACTATCATCCTTTCTTATATTCAATCGCACACTTAGTGCCCAAATAGTTAGCCGAAGCTTAATTAACATCGCACACATAGCGCATCCATATCAAACCAATCTTAAATCAGTATCGCACACATAGTGCCAACCACAAAGCCGAAGCTTATATTATTTTGCACACACAGTGCTAATCATCTCGGTCACATTTCCGAATACGTACACTTAGTGCCACATATCTCGAGCCCTCACATAGCATTCACATTTCAATATTATCATACCATTCAGTTCATAACATTTAAACATAGCTATATACGTATATTATGTTTGAACTTACCTCGGACGTCGAACTACTAAAACGATCGATCAATCGAGCACTTTAGCTTTGCCTCGATCTCGATCCGAACCTCTCCTCTCTTGGTCTATATACATTCAAATTCAATCCATTCAATAACAATTTATTCAATTTAGTCCACACACACTTATTTAGGACATTTTACAAAATAGCCCTCACATTTTCACATTTCAATACTTTAGTCCCTAATTCATCAAATCACCAAATAAACATAATCTCACATCACATATGCTTAGTTGAATTCTTCCCATGCTAATACAAGCCCACACATTTCATTTATTTTACATTTTAGTCCTTCAAAATGCTATTTTCTCAATTTAGCCCTAATTAGCTAAATTCATCAAAAATTCAAGAACAAAACATGTTCATTAAACACATATCGTTCATTCAACACCAACACTCATCACAAATCTCACAATTTCATCATTGGCACATTTCATAACCATCATCAATTCACAAAATTATGACATGGGTTAGTTAGAGCACGAAGCAACAATTACGTAAACATAGAAATTATCAAAAATCGAGCTCAAAACATACCTTGATTTTAAGCAACTATGTCCGAATACCCTAAAGCCCTATTTCATTCTTTTTCCTTCAAGTTTCGGAAAGAAACATGATAACATAGCTTCATCTATCTTTTGGTTTTAAATATTATTAACTAAATTATCAATTTACCAATTTGACCTTTTATTAGTCATATAAGACAAATATACATTAAGGTTAATATGCCATTTAACCATCCACTAACTTTAATAATGGCTAATTGCCTCATAAGGCATCCTCATTAGAAAAACAAAAACAATTAAGCACTCAGCAATTAGTACACAATATTTTACACTTTATGTGATTAAATCATCTCTTAATTCGACACACAATCGATAAAATTACCAGACAGAATTTTCACACAGGCTATATCACATAAAATTCAGACCGAAAATAACATTACAATATTATTCTACCTCAGATTAGTGGTCTCGAAACCACTATTCCAACTAGGTTCTAAGTTGGGCTATTACATAACCTAGAAAACTTCTAACTTCATATACATTTCTCAGTGGTTTCCAGTCAACAACTACTGAAATCTTGCTCGGATCAACTCTCATACCTTCCGCTGAAACAATGTGCCCCAAAAATCTGAATTCTCTAAGCCAAAACTCACATTTACTAAATTTAGCATACAGATTCGTATCTCTCAAGGTTTGTAACACAATCCTCAAATGCTCGATGTGCTCAAACTTATCTCATAAATAGATCAGAATGTCATCAATGAACACAATAACAAATCTATCTAAATACGGTCTAAAAATCTGATTCATCAAATCCATAAAGACTGTAGGAGCATTAGTCAATCCGAAAGGCATAACAAATTCATAATGTCCGTATCTCGTTCTGAACGTAGTTTTCGACATATTTGAATCTTTCACTCGCAACTGATAATAGCTATATCTATTCTCGATAACAGATACTTACTATTTATTGTAACCTTGTTAAGCTGTCAATAATCAATACACATTCTCATTGACCCGTATTTGTTCTTTACGAACAATACTGGCGCACCCTAGGGCGAAAAACTAGGTCATGCAAAACTTTTATCTGTTAATCCTTACAACGGAGCTTTTAACTCTTTCAACTCTGTCAAAGCCATTCAATACAGAGCTATAGATATTGGTGAAGTTCCCGGTACTAACTCAATATCAAATTCAACCTCTCTTATTGGTGCCAACCCCAGTAATTCTTCAGGAAACACATCTGGATATTCATAGACAACTGACACTTATTTAATCTTCGATTCAGACACTTTTTTTATCTAAAACATAAGCAAGATACGCTTTACAACCTTTTCTTACATATTTTTGAGATGACATCGACGAAAGTACAACAGACAATTCACTCGATTCATCTGATTCAATTAGAATGATTTGACTGTTCTGACATTTCAATTCAATAGTCTTTCGTCTACAATTCACTACAGCATCATGTAATGTCAACCAATCCATACCCAGAATCACATCGAACTCATCAAATGACAAAAGCATCAAATCAGCCAGGAAATAGTGACCCTGAGTCATTAAAAGACAGTTCTTGCATACATTATCTAGTAGAACATACTTGCCTAAGAGGTTCGATATTTTAATCACAAACTCATTAGTTTCAACAGGAAAATTCTTAATAAACACTAAATTTATACAGATATACGAATGAGTTGATCCAAAATCAATCAATGCAATCGCATTAGTGTCGTAAAGAGAAAATGTACCAGTGATAACACCGGGTGTTGACGCCTCTTCGCAAGCGTAAATAGAGTAAGCTTTAGCAGGTGCTCTAGCCTCAGATCTCATAGTAGAATCCCTTGTCGTACCTCTGCTACTCATCACATTTCTCGTATTTCTAGATGGAATCCCTCCATATGTTGTGTTGCTTGACCTCACATTCTGAAATTTATCTTTCTCAGCTAATTCAAGAAAATCTCAAATAAAAATGATCTTGTGAGCCACAACTATAACAAGCTCTATTAATATTTTTCACCCAACAATCTCCAAAATGTAGGCTTTCACACTGTTGACACTCAGATTTGTTGTTTTTTACATTGCCAACACTCGATACCAATGTAGCTTGAGCTTTAGGACTGGTGTATTGCTTTTCGTGATCTCTATTGGAATACCCCGCTGAAGTTATCAATCGGTTAAAATAATCTCTTGATTTCTTTAACGAGGTATAATAAGGTTTACTCATTGATCTATTCCTTGAATATCTTGCCTCTGAATCAGACTTTCTCTTTTCTTTGATAAGCTCCTCGTCTTTACAAGTTCTATCGACCAAAATAACAAATTCCTTCAATTCTAAAATTTCGACTAGAAGTTTCATGTCTTCGTTCAACCCATCTACAAATTGCTTGCATATGATTTCCTTGGTGGAAACATACTCCTGAGCATACTTACTCAACCTCACGAATTCTCTTTCATACTCAGTCACACTCATACGACCCTGTTTCAATTTTAGAAACTCTTTATGCTTTTGATCTAGAAACTGCTGACTTATATATTTCTTTCGAAACTCAATCTGAAAGAATTCCCACGTAATTCTTTCCCTCAGAACCACTGATACTAATGTGCTCCACCACTGATACGCAGTATCTCTCAAAAGTGACACGGTACACTTAACACATTCCGCTGGCATACAAGACAACTCATCAAATACTCGGATTGTATTCTCTAGCAAAAACTCGACTCTCTCAGGATCATCATCAACAGTAGCTCTAAACTCTTTGGCCCCGTACTTACAGATTTTATCAACTGGTAGCTTATTCAATCGTTAAAATTCAACAACTTGAAGAGCTACGGGAACCGGTTGGGGATGAGGTGGGGGTGGAGGTTGTTGAGCAGCCGAATTTGTCTGGACATATTGCATGAACCATTCGTTCATCATTTGGAAAAAAAGCTTCTTTAGCCTCTCCTCCGTGACTACTTGATACGTTTCTAGATTCAGACGGCGTTGCCCCTTAAGTGGAAGCTGGCCCATTACTCTCAACATCATCAGTTACAATTTGATCAGGATCCATTTACTATACGAAAACACAGTTTGAAATTGTCAGGAGTCTTCACACTATTACAGTTATATATGGCATGTATAGCTAGACTCTCACATGCGCTATGTTAGTCCTAGATTCGACTAAATCGTAGCTCTAATACCAATAAATATAGCACCCCTCACCCGTATTCAATGCCAAAATAGGGTTTCAGAGCATTACCTAACTTACAAAACAATTACACGTACATTTACTCAATCATTTCCAAATTTCATTCAAATATCAATCAACACATTCGTATCGTCCATAATACGAACCTTCAAGGCTTTAAACATGCATTGGGTATGGTTCAAGACTAAACTAATAACTTTGAAAACTTTTTAAACACTTAGAAAATTTTCTCAAAAATAGGGGACACACGCCCGTGTGGTCCACCCGTGTGTCTCACACGACCAACAGACATGCCCTTGTGACAGGCCATGTGGACATTCTAAACAGGAGCACATGGCCGTGTCCCAGCCCGTGTCACACGGCCAACAGACACACCCATATGGCTAGCTTGTGTGCCTTAAAAATGGCCATACACGCCTGTGTGCTAGGTCGTATGCTAAGTCATGCCAAACCTGTAGGGTATACTGACTTATGCCACACGACCAAGTCACTATGGATTTTGTATCGGGATTACCTCTGTCTCTGAAAAAGAAAGATGCAATTTTAGTTGTTGTTGATCGATTGATGAAATCAGCATATTTTATTCCGATACGTACTTACTATTCACTCGATAGATTAGCTGAATTGTATATTGTTGAGATTGTTAGACTGCACAGGGTGCCAATTTTGATTATTTCAGATAGAGATCCGAGAATCACATCGTATTTTGGAAGAAATTACAAAAAGTTCTGGGTACAAAATTGAGTTTTAGTATCCCCAAACTGAAGGTCAATCTGAGCAAGTAATTCAGATTCTCGAAGATATGCTCTGATGTTGTGTTTTGGAATTCGAAGCCAGTTGGGAGAAATATTTGTCGCTGGTTAAATTTATGTATAATAACAGCTTTCAATTGAGTATTAAAACGGCACCGTATAAAGCTTTGTATGGTCATAAATGTCGAACTCCATTACACTGGACCGAGCTTAACGAGAAATAGATTCACGGGGTTGATTTGGTTAGAGAAACCGAAGAGAAAGTGAAAGTGATTCGAGATTGTTCGAAAGCAGGTTCAGATCATCAGAAATTGTACGTAGATTTGAAATGAAAAGATATTGAATTTCAAATCGGTGACGAAGTGCTTTTGAAAGTATCTTCGTGGAAGAAAATCCTTATTTTTGGTTGGAAAAGCAAGTTGAGTCTGCATTTCATCAAGCCGTACGAGATTATCGAAAGAATAGGACCAGTGGCATATCGACTATCTTTACCATCAGAGTTAGAAAAGATCCATATTGTGTTTCACGTGTCCATGTTGTGACACTATCGATCGGAGCCCTCACATTGATTTTGTAATATCCTAAAAATATTAGAGTATCATCTTGTTATTTGTGTTAGCCCGGATATGATTGTTATTGTGTACTTAGTATATTTGTGTAAAAATTTGGAATTATTAGCTAAGCTAGAATAATTTTTAGTATGGTTTATTTAATGAAGGGGATTAGGTGAACTTGACACTTAAGTTAATTTAAGTGTAAATTTCTAACACAAGGGAGTCAGTGGCATGGTGGTTAAGATGCATGAAAGGTGGCATGAGGGAAATGGTTCGGGTAGCATGGAAGGCATTTTGAGGATTGTATTTTTGTACATCCTAGCATTAAAGGACGGTCAAGTTTTACATATGGAAGGTTGGACTTTCAAATTTTTGGTAAGTTGAATATTGGTTTAGGAAAGTTTATACTTTGGGAAAGGAATCTTAAGGTTATGGAAGGATGGGGGGACATAAGGCTTGGCTTAAGGAAGATGTTTTGGAAACTATTCCAAGGCCTTTAGTGCATGTATGTGGACGGCATGTATGGCTAGGGGGTGGCCGAATATTGATAGGAGGTTTGGGGGAGGATAGTTGGCCAACTTTAGCATTTGTGCACCTTTTGGCATATTTTTCTCTTCCTCTCCAAACAAATCCCTCTTTGGCCGAATGCACCATAAGCATTTTCTGCAATTTTACTTTTGGTTTTAGCTCTCATTTTGTTTGAACCAAATACTATTTTCTTTCACTCATTTTTCCTTTTGAAACCGAAAACTCAATTTTACATTTTGTGCACTTTTCTTTTCGGCAAACTAGGTGCTTGGCCGAACCTTTTTCTCCCATCTCTCTCTTTTCTTCTTTTGATATTTGCTCAACCATATTTCCTTTTCCTTTCATTTGGCCGAACCTCTTTCTTCCCCAAACTCACTTTTCTTTTCTTCCATTGTTGCTAAAACCGAATCCTCTCTCTCTCATTTTTTTTTTGTTCTCTTTTCTGCTCACATACTTCCTTACTTTTTATACATATATCTTTCTTCTTTCATAACCATATTGCCGAAACTTCCCACCCCCTTTTAGTATTGTCTTGGCCGAATATAATCAAGGGTAGGCATTCATTTTGGTTCTCTTCAATCGGTTTTGGAAGAGGGCTCTTTGGGACTTCGAAAGCAATTGATTTAAGCCTTTCCTTTAGCAATCGAAGTTGGTAAGTCAAGTGGTAAGGATTCAATATTCTTTAAGTTGATTGAGAAAGCCTAAGGCTTTTGGGATTTAGATATGATGTTGACCGAATGATGTTGCTTAAAGTTCTGTGATTTGGCCGAATGTAGGACAAGGTGATCTAGTACGGTAGATCGGATCTTTGGATCTTAATACTTTCGTTGGTGTCAGGTGTGTACCTTACACACTTTATAACTCGGTTATGTATATGTATTTATAATATTAATTTACTAATCATATTACCAAAGTGGGAAAATGATGAGATTTTGATTGATACCATGATGGTATGAAAGAGGATTCGGGTAAGTCCGTTTCTATATGTTGCTAATACATGTGGATTGAAATCATGATCTACGATTTATGATATATTTGTTATGTGATTCATAATAAAGTATGTTGACATGATTTGTTTATCTATTGCATTGGTATGGGCAATATGAGAGGAGGGGGAGATTGATATTCGTGTCTTCGGACACCAGAGGTTTGGCACCTCCAGTGATTTGGTATCACATTTGTGTCTTTGGGACACCAGAGGTTTGGCACCTCATAGCAACTTGTCCCTGTGGTTTAATACCACCGTGGGTTGGCCCCACTTTTGAGATATGGGATTGTCGCCAGTGATTTGGTATCACAAGTGGGTTGGCCCCACAATTGGATTATTCGTGACTTTGGTCACCAGTGATTTGGTACCACATTTGTGTCTTTGGGACACCAGAGGTTTGGCACCTTATAGCGACTCGTCCCAGTGGTTTCACACCACCGTGGGTTGGCCCCACATTTGATGTATTGGGATCGTCGCCAGTGATTTGGTATCATAAGTGGGTTGGCCCCACAACTTGAGTATTTGTGACTTTGGGTCACCAGTGATTTGGTATCACAATATTGAATATCGTGACTTTGGTCACCAGTAGTTTGGCACCACCAGTGGTTTGGTACCACACGGGGTGGAAAAAGGAGTTACGGATGGCTAGGTTGGGTGCATCATATATATATTGCTTGGTTATAATTGGTGTAAGTACGTGGCAATTACCCGGGAGAGGGATTATGCACTGAGTCTTGGTGACTCACCTTCTCCCTTACCTTTTCAGGTGATTCGTAAATTCACGGATAAGGAGCTGGATGAACTCGAGGAGGCCATGCAATAAAAGTTGGTTTTATATGAACTTCCATTTGGGTATTTTATTTTAATTTTTTTTTCATATTTTATGGATTTGTAATAAGGCCTCTTTAATTATGTTTTTGGATTATTTATATGCTTTGGATTTGTTTTAAATATGGTTATAAATTACATGGTTGATATAATAATTTGAGCACCAAGTTTTCTAAACTACAAAACGCGATGGTTTTTAAAACGTTACCATCGGGTAACATAAATCAATTGGTAGTATTTAACAACTTAAGTATTTTTGATAACTCATACTATTTTTCCAAAACTTAAGTTTCCAAATTTCTATTAGATACGATTTTCAAAATAATCGCTTGGGTTTCTTTTAAAGTTTTCTAATATAAGGAATTGTAACTAAGTTTTAAAGTTTTATTTTCGTGATTTCAAAGTAAATTATCAATTTTTAATTTATTATACACTCGATTTTCTACGAACTTAGAACAACAAAAAGTTTTTCGCTAAAATTTAATCGTTAACTCTATTTTCTTTGAAATGTTTTCCTTCGTGGCATGCCATATTCAGTCATGGCGTTTTGACTGGGTTTGGGGTGTTACAGATTTCCCCGTCAGAGATTGAGATTCAACCTGATATGACGTACAACGAAGAACAAGTTAGAATTTTAGCTCGTGAAATCAAAGAATTGAGAAATAAACATCTAGCCCTAGTGAAGGTTCTTTGGCATAAACACGGGATCAAGGAAGCTACGTGGGAACCCGAGGAAGCTATGAGAAAACAGTACCATAACCTTTTAACTGGTAAGATTTTTTGGGACGAAAATCCCTAAAGGGGAGAGTTGTAACAGCCCGTTTTTGGTCAAATTGGAAGAGTGGTTTTGGGACCACAAATCCAAAGCCAAAATATTTATTTTATTATTACTCTAATGTTTCAGCATGATTGAATGATTCTGTGAAAGTTTCATTAAAAAATTTTATCGTTTGAATGGTCAATTTGATAAAAAGGACTAAATCGCGTAAAGTCAAAAAGTGAAGTTCTAATAGCTAAAGGTGTCTAATAGCTATGGAACTTAAAAGATGAGGTCTTTATGTGGTAATTATCCCATTTATGAGATAGTGTATGATAGTGGCTTGGTATTTTGTGTAAATTTTTAAGTTTTTAAAGGTTATAAAAGTAATTTGGTAATTAAATGATAATTAAAATTAGTAAAAACCATTCATCTTCTTCATTTCATCAAACCACTACTAAAAATACAAGGTTCTTCTAAGTTAGGGTTCAGCCATCTTGAATCCTTAAAAATTTGTATGTATTTTGTTTTGTTTTTAATAAATTTTGTGTTTTTTAGATCGTTGCAGCTAGTATTAAATAGCCCATGGGCTAATTTGCAAAACTGTTAAAGATTTTGAATAATGCCATTGATGAATACATGTGTATTTTGATGTTTGATGATAGATTATGAATGTTTGTTGTGAATTATACAAGTTTTGTTAAGTGATTTTTGGTAAAAATGCAAATTAGAGGCTAAGTTATGAAAAGTAAAAAATGTGTGGTTAAAATGTGAAATAAATGAAAAATATGGGCTGCTATGGTAATAAGAGAAATTCGGCTAGCATGGGTAGGAACTTAATTGCATGAATTTGTATTTTTATGCAATAAGGACTAAAGTGTAAATGTGCCTTAAAGAGTGTTTTGGACTAAATTGAATGAATAGATGATTAAATAAGTTAATTTTGAATATATTTAGATCAAGAAAAGTGGAATTCGAATCTAGATCGGGGAAAATTAAAGCTATCGACTAATCGACTTGATTCACTATTTTAACACCCGAGGTAAGTTCGTATGTTATAAATTCATTTCAAATGTATTTTATATGCTTTGATATAGCATGAATTGTGATTATGTGATTTCGGATGAGTTAGAAAATGATTCGATAAAGATTTGACAGTTGAAATCCTGATTGAACCATAGGAATAGTTTAGGATGCTAGTGACATGTCATTAGGTATACTTGAGTTGGCTTCGGGCCATGATATCAGAATTTTGGATAAGTTACCATGATTTGGCTTTGGGTCATGCTATAGGTACTTATCGTATGAGATCTTGAGTATCCGACTTCTATTCTGAATGGTTCAACGGGCAAAAGATAGAAGTGGTTTAATATGAGATTGGTTTGAGATAGTATAGGTACGTACAGAAATGAATCGAGTATTGAAAACTATGAAATTGATGAGCTTTTTGGTAAGTTATATGAAAGATCATTTGATAGCTTCAAATTTAATAGAATTGTTATACATTACTTTCCATTATATGAATGTTTAATGAATGATGTTAGTTGCTCATTGTTAACATGCGAGCTTACTATGCTATATAGCTTACTTTGTTGTTTTTCCATGTTTTATAGTGATTTCAAAGCTAGCTCGAATTCGGGGATCGTTGGAGACTTCACCATACTATCTACTGACTCTTTGGTACTTTTGAAACTATGTTTTAAGTATATGGCATATATAGGTATTTGAGTCATGTTGATTATGTTTTGGTAAGGATGTTGTCCAAATGAATTGGCATTGTACATGTATATGTTTTGGTTTGTAAATATAGCCATGAGATTTGGCTTAATTTGGTGAATTTTGGTTATGTGCATATATGTGAATATATGGTTGATATTAGATGTAAATCATGTTTGTGAATTGGCTCAAAATAATGTATGTTTAGTAAAGGTATAATTAGTTAAATTGGTATGTTTTGATGGAGTAAGGTTTGAGGTTATAAGCATGTTGAATGTTGGTATTGAAAATGGTATGTAATAGTCTAGATTATGGCTGAATTGAATGTTATTTATTCTATGGATTGGTACCTTTTGAATTGGAATAGGTATGTGCAAAATGGGTGGCAAAATTGCTTGGTAAATAGCTTATTTTTGTCCACATTGGCAAAGACACGGGCGTGTGTCTCAGCCGTGTGTGACACACGGCCGTGTGTCCCCTAGTGTTGAAATTGAAATGAAGTCAGTATGATCCACACGGTCTCACACAAGTCAGTATACCCCCTAATTGGCACACGGCCTAGCACACAGGCGTGTGACTTGGCCATGTTGCATAAGTTTGTATACCCTACAGGTTTGGCATGGCCTAACACACGGCCTGGCACACGGGCGTGTGTAGCTGCTTCGAAGGGCACACGGGCTAGACATACGGGTGTGTGGTTGGCCGTGTGACCCAAGTCAGTATGAACCCCCTGTTTTCACATAGCCTTTGACATGGGCATGTTAGGTAACCGTGTGAGATTCACGACCTGGCCACACGAGCGTGTGTCCTTTTGCTTGAAGAAAAAATTTACTAAATATTAAAAAATTTACCGAGTATCCGGTTTAGTCATGAACCACTCTCAATGCATGTTTAAGGCCTCGTAGGCTCATTTAAGGGACACTATGATTATTTATGATTGAATTGTATTTGACTAGATGAATTGTATATGAAATGTATGTTTAAAAGTGTTGTAAGTCTGGTAATGCTCTGTAACCCTATTCTGGCGTTGAATACGAGTGAGGGGTATTACATGTATCAATCTTGCACACGAAGTGCCAATATATGTATATATAGCTGAAGCTATCTTGATCTCGCACACTAAGTGCAAATATAAAGCCGAAGCTATCTCGATTTCACACACTAAGTGTACACAATTAGCCAATTCATCGTCAAACACAACTGTAGTCCCATATACACAATTTATGCAATATCAAAGCATATAAAGCATAATTATAACAATGATTATTACATACGAACTTACCTCGGGTGTAAAAACGATAACACAAGTTAACTAATCCAAAACCTTATTCTTCCCTCGATCTAAGTCTATATTTCACTTTTCTTCATCTATATAATATCAAATTCAGCTTATTTAATCATCACTCTATTCAATTTAATCCAAAACACTCATTAAAGCACATTTACACTTTTGCCCTTAATATTTCAACATTTTTACAATTTGGTCCCTAGGCTTATAAAACAAAATTCATTCAATTTTATCACAACCCAAGCCTAGCCGAATATTTATCATGCTTATAGCAGCCCAAAATTTTCATTTATTACACATTTGAACCACTAAATTTACACATTTCACAATTTAGCCCCTAATTTGCATTTTCATTAAAAACCACTTAACAAAACATGTATATCCATCAACAAGCATTCATAATCCATCAATAAAATTCAAAATACATGCTTATTCATCAATGGAAACATTCAAAATCTTTAACAATTTTGCAGATTAGTCCCTGGGCTAGCTAGACCTAGTTACAATGATCTCAAAAACATAGAAATCATTAAAAATGGGTCAAAAACCGTACCTTAATTAGCTATCCAAGCTTGGCCAAATTTGAAAGCTTAAAAATGGTGTTTCTTTGCCCTAGAATTTCAGCTAGAAGATGATGAATTAAATAATTTGGTTTTGTCTTACCTATTTTAGTTATTTACTAATTAAATTACTAATATAACCTTACTTAGTCACATTAATGATTCCATATTTACCTTTATTAATGGAATAATTACAACATAAGGACCTTAACTTTATGGTTTTATAGCTATTGAATACCTTTAACTAATAGAATAACACTTTTTCACTTTACACGATTTAGTCCTTCTATCAAATTAAGCATTCAAATGATAAAATTTCTTAACGAAATTTTCACACAATCACTCAATCATGCTGTAGACATTAAAATAATAATAAAATAAATATTTTGACTTCAAATTTGTGGTCCCAAAACCACTATTCTAATTTCACTAAAAACATGTTGCTACACTTCTATTTACTATCCGCCCAACTCAAATGCTTTTGGGAAACTCAGTAAGTTTGTAGTTGTTTAGATTTGTTTATTATTTTATTTATGGTGATTTGGTTAGTTGAATTGCGGTTTATTTAAAATGGAATTGGACAACTGTAGATAATAAGACTTAAATTAAATTAAGAGCACTTAAACACATGAATCAAAAGAGGTAATGGAATTATCTAATTTTCCATTAATCCTTGTCTCCGAGCTTAAGTATATAAGGTTAGCGATGGTTTCTCTGAACACATTTGTGTTTTCTTCTTCTTTCTTGATTTTCCTCTCTAACTCTTTAAAAAATTAAGTTTAGAAAACCTCTTTGAAGTAAGGTTCACAGTATTCAACTAACTTATATGTTAGTACCAGCTTACTGTGTAACACCCTATACTCGGCCTGGTCGGAACTCGAGTAATAGGACGCTACACCATCGTTTCATCATCAACAAAGCATAAAACATCTCAATGACATGCAATTAACATCATAATCAAATAATTATATGAGGTTTACGTCTAATCTCCCATAGATGAAATTAAAATTTGCTTAACATACAATAATCGACCACATGAGAACTTAAAAGCATGCTTAAAGACCCTTTAGCGAAAATCTCCAAAAGACCACGTAGGTATTGATACTCATTCAATGGTATCGATATTTGTCATATATGGTATCAATATTGTTAGAAAATTGGTACCAATTTAACATTTGTTTTCTTGAAAAAATTAAAAAACAACAAACTATCCATACCAATAAAAAAGTGTATCAGTATTATTACCTCGAGTATCGATACTCGAGAAATGGTATCAATACCAAATTGAGTTACTAAATTCCTGCACATTCAAAATATCATGGAGGTATCGATACTAAATAGCTTATTATTGATACCTCTACATAAAACATCAAAAATAACACCAAAATAAGGCATTGAACACAACCATACATATACCAACTCATCATGCATTTTAAAACTCAAAGTTTAGCATCGAAATATTTGAATTTTGTAGTTCCATGCATCATCAATAATTTAAGCTAAGCAAACTAATGAACTAATATCAATGTTCATAATTTTACGAGTAATAGAAATCGAACAATCATCTAAAACATCATGGAAATATTCATGCAACAAATCTACCACATTGTCTTATTCCTACAGTTTAAAATAATATCAATAAATCATCTACTCAAATGCTAAATCTACTTGGATCACTCCTTCGAAATTTCTGCACCACAAAGCTAACAATATGCAAAGGCTTAAAAAGAGTGGGTGAGCTTAAACAAGCTCATTGAATGATCAAAATAACCACAAAATAAACATGCATTCACACGTTAAACGAAAATGATCAATGCTCAACTACATGCACAGTTTATTATGAGAATATACTAACATATTCATGCAATATTAATTAACTTATTTAGCATATTATTCGCATGTTTATGCAACTATCTCATATTGTATTATCACAATTTATAAAATCACATTTAAACGATAATTTGGCACTTGAGGCTATGAAACATAAAAGTGGGTTCTATAACCACACAGCGAATACATAGATCTCTAGCACACCAATAACTCCATAAGTCGAACATATCGCAAAAGCGTAGAATTCAGCTAACACTCTCCAGCACACCAACATGTACCGGTGAATGGATTTGAGCTCACATTCCCTTATCTCTCTAATTTTTCCCTGGGCCTTAATGCCCCAAAATCACAACACAAGGGTGAGTACTCACAAATCCTATGACATGCCAACTATATCCAATGGTCTCAAAGATCACAAGGCCAAAATATTTTCAATTAAACACACATTTTACTTACCATTTTTGCACTTTTTCACTGCACATTAACCTTATAAGCACAACGTTATCACAACCAGTTGGCATGTACAACTGTCCATAATTAACACTTCCACAATACCCATTACAAGCATATTTTACATGTTACAGCATCACATCTTAATTTTTGATTCCATAACACAATCATATATCTCACAAATTAAACAAGGGTATGAGAAAGCTTACACTCGAAACATAGAGTAGGGGTTTAGGTTGCTCCTAAATTCCCATTTAACACTATGAATCGTGTCTACAAGCAGAGATTCCAAAAACTCATCGTACACACTTTCGCTTTGTCACTGAAAGCATAAACTAGCTTTTTCTTTCCTTTCACTTTACTTGTAGAAGGTCCTAACGACTCTGAAGCTTCACCAAAGTAAACCACATAATAAGCACAATTAAAATTCAGTGAAAGACTCACCTAAATCAACCAAGATCTCAAGCCAAACTAGTTCCTCATGAAACTGAAATTTTGACTAGCATAGTCGAAACATAAAAATCTCAACACCTATCACATAGAGTTGATTCCAATCGACTAATTATCTACCTCAGAAAATTTATCAACCTTCAAACTACACAAAACTACAAAGATTCATGGTTCTAAATTTTAGACGTACTATGGCAAATTTTCACGAAAATTCATTAAAACCTTGAAATTCTTTAACGAAACTTTAAGGGAATTTTAGAAACAATCTAATCACTTTTAAAAAGGTTAAAAATACTTTGAAACATCATTTTCATTCAATATCACAAAATGCACCATTAATGACCCAATTTTTAACATTTATTTAAAACTGTCGATTTAATAGGTAAAAGCTCTATCTAAAAGACTAGAAATCATCAAAACCTAATATTGTTACCTTCTATGGGAGAAAAATGAACATTTGGTTGAAAATTTGAAAAACCTACAAGTGTGAGAGATGGCAAAATTGATGGTGTTTTTAGTGTTTTTCTTCAAATTCTAGGAAGATTTATTGCTTGGGATAATATAGAAATCAAAAGATTTGAAGTTTGGGAAATAAAATTGAATGAATAGAGCTTGGGTATGCAAGGGAAGAGATAATAAAAATAAGAGGAAGGGGTTTCATGAGTTTTCCTGTAAGTGGGAGGAAAGAAATATGTTAATTGTAAACAGTGGTAATTTACCCTTTTGGTACTCCTAACTTTAACCTTCTTTTCAAAATAGTTCTCTATTCTAAATTAAAGGTCTTTAGAACATCATTTTCAAAAGTTGATTTAAGTTTCTAAAAGCCATAGGTGAAGACATTTTTAGTTTACCATACTTTTAATTTATGAACACATTTCAGATAAAATCCCTAAATTACCCTAAAAGCTACTAGGCCCAATTTTGGGGAGTGACATACAGGTAATTACTAATGAACCGTAGGTTATTCTTTATGTCATTTACATGTTCTTTGTTCTACACGCATAAATGTTAGAATGGTGTGTAAGGAAGGAAACTTCCTGATTCTGGTATAAGTGTTGTGATTTTTGTATTGGTCGTGTCTAAAAGTCTTAATATTTATATAATGAATGATCGAGCCTAGAAACTAACTTACGACAACAATTGAGGCAAGCGCACCCATCAAACAGCAGTATAGTTTATTGGCAAGACAGGGATGTCGAACCCAAGGGAACCAAAAGTACTAATACTGACTTTCTTTTTATTATTTAGCCTAAGAATTAAGGGAATTTTTGTTTAACCTAAAATTAATTAACTACTAAGCTGAAGGTGCTAAGACACAGAGAAGGAATTGGGGAAAGTACTTTTGGGAAAAACCAATTGATAAAGACAATACCCGAGGAAGAATCCACCTAGACTTCACTTGTTATTTAACTCTGAACCAGATGATTTATTCACTTGTCTTGATCCGTAGGATTCCCTAATTTATATTAATACCTCTCTCGAGGCTACTAACGTCTAACCCTAGGTTGATTAATTGAAACATCTTTCTAATTAAAACCCCTGGAATTGCATTAATTCGATCTGTGGACTCCCATATTAGGTTTGACCCTAATCCGACAGATTTTGGTCATCCTATCTCTAGGGTTGCAGTCAACTCTACTTAACTATGCTAGACCTACTCTTAAACAGGGAATATTCCTCCACTGCTTAAGCACATCAATACTTGAATCAATATCTTGAAATATCAAAACAAGAATTAAGAACACATAATTAAGAACAAATCAAGTATTTATCATATAGTTCAGAAAACAATAACAAGATCCGTCTTAGGTTTCATCCCCCTTAGGTATTTGAGGGGTTTAGTTCATAATTATAAAAGAATACATCTCAGAAGAAAGTATAAAACAAAACATAAGAAAAACCCTAAAACCCCTGAAGGAAATTGAAGGAAAGATCTTCCGTCTTGAGTATGATTCCGGCTTATAGAGATGAATAAACTGGCTTTCTTCGAGTAAATCCCACAATTCAGCTTCTCTATCTTGGCTCCTCAGCCTACCTGAACCCCCTTCTTTTAGGTCACACTTAGGGTGTTTATATAGGCTTTCAGAATGTCTTTCATTGCCCATAAGTATCCTAATCCGAGTGGAATTAAAATAGGTCACGACAGGGACACGCTCGTGTTGCAAACCTGTGTAAATCGAGTCCAGGCCGTGTTTGGGTTTGCTAAAGAGGCACGACCGTGTGGCTCAGGCCCAAGCCGTGTGGATTTCTTACTTTGGCCCATTTTCTTTGTTTTTGGCCCGTTTCTCGTTCTTTTCACCCTCCAATGCTCTCTCAAGTATAAAACATGAAAGTAAAGGATTAGGAGCACCAAATTCCACAATTCGGGGGATAAATCATCCAAAAGTATGCTAAATGTGGGATTAGAATATGTATATATCACGGTTTATCAAATACCCCCACACTTAAGAATTTGCTTGTCCTCAAGCAAAATTCTCAACTCACATTTAAAATGAACTTCCTCAATTCATAATATTCATTAATAGTGTTTCATCATAATTCATAGATAATTTATACATGGATAATTTTAACTCAAACAGTCCTAAAGATTCAAACAATCTAAGTCATACATTTATAGCTCGAAAACATTAGGTGTTTCCCCTTATCTGAATGATTACCTTTAATTCAAAACCAACAAGAGTTGACATCCTCACTAAAGATTCACTCAAATCACTCAAAGTGTTTAAGGTTCAAAATTAAGCACTCAAAACTCGAACATGAAGAGTTAATCCCACAGGCTTGTATGAAAATCAAATCTCCACCGCTATAAAATGAAATGATACACAAATCAAAAGGTCTTTTACGGGTTGTAATGGGGCTTGGGTTTAAAGGTGTGGATAAAAGCTGAATTAGAGGGTTAAAATTGAGATTGAATTAATAATTTACCTAACTAGAAAAATGAACTAATCCTGAATAATTACATCAATTAAAAACTTGAAACACTAATAACACGAGCTTCTTCTCAGAATGTGGAATTAATTGGTTAAGCTCAAACATAGAAATAACAATGAATAACTTTCCAACATTTTTTTAAGAACAAATCAAGTAAAAAGAAAGAACTTTAACAACTGAAATATAGAACATAGTTAGGCAACTGCTCAAAATCAAATTTCGACAAAAAAAAAAAGGGATTCAAGAAATGGTGATAACAAATACAAGATGGGTTTTGGGTTATTATTAGTGGGTGAGTCAATAAATGGTTTGTTAATATCAAAGGGGTTCACTAGGGGTTAATTGTGAGGGTGGGCTTTTAGTGGAGTAAGTGGGTTAAATCCTAAGTGCATTTATCATCTCTGTATATCAATTCAACGATGTGGTCTTGACATGTATAATCGAAGCAAGTTCTTGAATAACAAATCAATGTTGACACACTCATAATCAATAAACTAAGCAAGAAAAGAATGTATGCTATAAAAGGCTCAAAATCTAACAAAAAATTATGGGTTTTTGATATCAACTTTGTAAATTTCAAACTTCAAGGTAATAATTAGATTCAGGTAGACAACCTAGTAAATTTTTTTTTTTTGAAAATAGACTCATCATGCTTGATTCTCTAGTCTCCTAAAGTTTCAATCATCACTGCACAATTATCAATGACTTAATCCAAAACATATTAATAAAAATCATGAACCAAAGGAAATTTTTTTCTTATAGTAATATGAGAAAATTACTTAAGAGTAAGATATAATTCAGGGATTTGAGAATAATGCAAAAAGTTAGGAACTTTTTCAAAATAAAATTCACCCCCCACACTTAAGATGTACATTGCCCTCAATGTACAAAAATATTTATGAAATCATAAGAGATAGGGAGAAGTGAAACTTCCTGAATTTTGGATGGATTCCTTGAGTTGAGAGTGTCGTGGTGTGGTGATTTTCCTCTTAAAGTTGGGTATTCCATGGTGTTATTTTATGCTTTTTTAACTGTGATAAAAGCAATCGATTTGTTATCATTGTAGGGATTACTCAAATATTGCCGGGAAGTGTAAATTGGATAATAGAGATTATGAACTGAAAAATAACTAAAATAAACATTAATCAAAGGTAAAAGATAAAATGAAAATTGACATTTTAAACATGAAAATAGTATAAAGATAAATGAAAAAGGACTCAGAAGTCCTCATCCCCAGCTGGATCGCGTGGTAGGGGCGGTGATGAAATGTGAAGGTGCTGACATATCTGGTGGAGGGTGGCGTCGATGTTGTCGAAACGTTGGAAGCATTGCTGCTCAAATCACGTGAGGCACTTAGATATGTCCGAAAGAGAAGCTGCTGCATGAACTGGGCAATGGTTCGGTGTTGACTCCTTATGTGGGTGTGGGACATCGTCATTAATGTCCTCAAGGTCCTCCTCCTCGATGGTATGGGCTAGCCGGTATTGGGGAGGACCGGTCCCATGGTGACGCTTGATCATCTGCATGTTTATCATCATTGAGATGTCCTGTGGAGACATCTAGCCTATCAAGGTGAGCAAGGCTTATTGTGCTGCGGTGTTGAGGAGACCAAAGTTTCTCGCGAGCCGTGTTACATAAGGCCCCATGTGTAACACCCCAAAAATCTTGAAACCCTAATTTCTATGCATTAAAGTTAATATGTATGTGTAGCACTTAGAATAATAATATTAAGGTATTATCAGGATTAGTTGAAGCCTTAGAGATAGGGGAGACCATAGGGAAAAATTTCTTTTTCTTGCTTAGTGGACCCTAGTCTCAGGCATGAGGCCTCTTAAGTAGATTAAGAGAAAATAAGACACAGATGGGCTTGTGGTCCAGTGGAAAGTAGCGTCACTTGGGAGCTATGAGGTGGCGTGTGTGAAAGCTAAAGAGGTCCAAGGTTCGAGCAGGAGGAATGCATTTTAGAGTGTTTTATTTTGCATAGGAGGACGGGAAGAGTTGTGTTGGGTTGGTACTCTTGCCGTGGAGAGTTTGAAGTTAGCAGGACTGATGGATGTGGAGGAGATTTCGGTTAAGATTAAGGTATTATCGGAGAGAAAAGTTAGGAGATGGGGAGTAAGGATGTGATGGTGCCGAATGGGATAAGGGAGGGGAGTGTTCGGCCTGTGGCTTTAAAAGGAGAGGGGGCCGAATGCTTGAAAGGTTCTTTGAGTATTCTCTAGTTTTTATTCTCCCCCCTCAAACGATTTCTCCCTTTTTGCCGAATTTTTGCTAAGCCAAATTCCCTTCATTGCCGAAATTACTACCATCCTTCTTTTGTCGAATCTCTATTCTTGTCGAACCTTTGTTGTTGTTCCTCCACCTCAATCGATTATTATCTACTCTTAGTCACATTGGATGCTGAATCTTGTTCAGTAGATATCTAAGTCCCAAGATCAAAGGAGAATTTCGGTAAGTGCTTAGTTGAACTTTTTAGTGTGTTTTACTAAAATGCGAAGGGCTGTCTAATCCCTCCTTTTCTCTAACTTGTAGTAACAAGGGTAAGGCTCAACAATCGCAAGTGTGGTAGGTAAGGATTGCTAACAAAGGGGTAAGTGTTCTCGACTGAGTCCTGATTTAGTAAATGGCTGAATCTGATGTGGTGTGTAGAGGATAGATGGGTTGATTTAGAAATCCCCACAGGTGTGTAATGGTTGGAAGGGAAATGGGGTGTGTAGCAGATGGATTTTTTGGAAGGGTCTTGCATTATCTTGTTGGTATATGATACCATATGATATGATATGAGGTCATTATGGGCTAAGGCCCAGGACCACCGATTTTGATAGGGCTTAGGCCCAATATGAATATTTGTATGTGATTTGATTGCCAAGGGTTGTACACACTGAGTTTCGAAACTCAAACCCTTTTATTTAATGTTTCAAGTGATCCTGAATAGACGGCTCGGTATGGGAGAGGACTCGGAGATGGCCACACTACAAGTTGATCAGATGTTTTCAATCTGTTCAAATGAATTTATTTTAAATACTTTGTTTTTCATTAAACTTTAATAAGGCCATGTATCTCCTAATTGACTTTAGATTTGGGGTTTTATTATTATTGTTTCAACTACCACGTTAATAAACTTAAATAAAATTGCTAAAGTTAACATGGTTTTCGAATTAAACATATGAATATTTCCCTAAAATATGGGCTTTTGATCTTAACTTAACAAGATACAAGGGTTTTGGGCTTTTGGGCCTTAAATGGTTAATTAGTAAAATCATTTTGAAGTGTGCCTTTAATGTGACCTTCCAAATTTGGGACTAACTTCTAGGTCGGGTTTGGGGTGTTACATTTAGTGGTATCAGAGCTCAGTTGCAAAGCTTGGGCTGTGAAATGGGCCTTATATTTTGGGTTTTAAAAGTTTTTGGTAGGATTCTTGAAGTGTGGTTCACTGAGCCCTCGATGTCGAGCCAAGTAAGTTGTTTTGTTGCATCTGTTTAAATTACAGAACTGCATAGATAATGGGCTACTTAACAATAGGCTTTTAGAGACTAAACCTCGTAGGGAACTTAAGCATGTAGTGGATTCTCGAGCGTGAAATAACTTTAAAAAGTTGTTACTTACATAAGACATGCGCTTAAAACAGTGGAAATTATGAACTAATTTTGTAAAATTCTTAATTCAGAAATACGCAACGATGAGCGCTAGAAGAGGCGAAAGAGGCTGCGACAGAGGCCGTGGAAGTGCTAGGACTGGGTCGTCGGCGTCGGGCCATATGCCTAACGTTGGAGTAGGGGAGGCTCCGGCCTCACCAGTAGCTAAAACGGGACCGTATGAATGGGCTGCCCATGTTAAGAATATTGGAAAGGGTCATTGGGCCCAATAATGGTACGGGGAGTCGTGGGTCGATCGTTGAGCGACTCTGAGCTAATGGAGCTAATGGGGCGACTCCATGGCCCCGAATATGGCAGGGTATTGGTTGGAAGCTATTGAAAGATTAATGAACGACCTAGATTGCATGGCTGAACAACAGTTGAAAGGAGCAATATCCCTACTTAGGGAATAACCTTTCATTGGTGGTTGATCGTAAAGGAGGGCAACCAACCGGAGCAGATCACTTGGGAGTTCTTAAAATTGGCATTCTAGGGGAAATAAATTTGAGCGACCTATGTGGATGCACGAATGAAGGATTTTTTGAGTCTAACTCAGGGAGATAAGCTAGTAGTAGCGTACGATGCTGAGTTTCTGCGCCTCAGTCAATATGCCAAGGGGATAGTAGCAACAGAGTATGAAAGATGCGTATGGTTCGAGGATGGATTAAGGGATAGCCTTAGGGTACTTATAGCTCCACAGAGGGAACGAGATTTTGCAATTTTGGTGGAGAATGCAAAAATAGCAGAGGAGGTAAAGAGCATGGAGCGCCACAATCGAGTGAAAGAGTGTAACAGTATGAATTTGACCCTAATCAGAACGGTGGTTTCGGGACCACGAATCCGAGTCCGAGAATATTTTTTATATTATATTTTGTGTTTATTATATGTGAATTGATGTGTGTGAAAGTCTCGTTGAAAAATTTTATTGTTTGTGTGTTTAATTTAGAAAAGAACTAAATCACGTAAAAGGTAAAAGTTGTAAACTATAGTGAATTATACCAAATTAATTGTGGCTTTATAAATGGAAGTCCTAAAAGAGTGATTGGCCCATTATTAAAGGTAGTGGTCAGCTTTGGACTAAATTACCCTTATTTTATAAGTTGGTTTTATTATTATTAAAAGGTTATATTAGTAATTAGTTTATTATGTTAATATATGTTAAAATACCATAAAATAAGCCATCATCTTTTAGCTTTCTTCTTGGCCGAATGTTAAGAAAAGAAAGAAAGGGTTTTTGGCTTTGAAATTTCGGCATTTAGAAGCACAAATTGAAGGTTAGTTTGACATTGGTTTTTGTTAATTTTTACTTTTTTGTGATCGTTGCTTAGTATATTATCTGACCCATGTTAGAATTTTTGAAAATGAGCATGTATGAGGTTCGGCCATTGCTATATTATTGTGATTTTTGGTGTTGTATGATTTTATATAAATGATATGTTAAAGATTAGTATATTTTGCATCGGAAATTTTGGTAAATTTGAGTATTTTGGGCTAATTTGTAAAAATGAAATTTTAGAGGGGTTTAATTGCAAAATAAATGAAATGTGGGGGCTTGTAAAGTCCCTAGGAATATTCGGCCCTTGTACAGTCTTAGCTAATTTGGTGTATTTTGTGTGTTATGCAAATAGGACTAAATTGCAAAGTTTTGAAATAGTGAGGGTAAAATGGTAATCTGTCCATTTATGTGTTTTGGGACCAAATTGAATTGAAATGTACTTGAATGAGCTGAATTTTAATGTGTTTAGATCAAGAACAAAGGAAAACGGATTTGGATCGGGGAAAGACGAAGGTTCTCGAATAGCCGATTCGCACGGTCTATCGACAGCTGAGGTAAGCCTTTAAGCATTCTAATGTTAATAAATTAATTATGAACTTAGTGAATGATGAATTGTGGAAATTTAGAGTATAAATATATGATATAGCCGAATGTGAATGTATAGTACTGAAGTGAATTTATTTTGATTAATGCAAGGTGAATAAGTAAGTTCTTGAGTCTAAGTACATATAAGAGTTAATTACAACTATAGTCTTTGATATAAATTGACTTGTTTGAGAATTTAAATTGAGGATAGCCGAATGTTAAAGTTCACTATTAGACTTAATGTGATTTGAATTTGAAATGAAAACTCGTATATATATATGATATGTTAAGTGATTGTGGTTTAAGTACATGAATCGGTAATAATGTGATGTTAACATGGTGAACTGATGAATTATAGCTATGTTATTCGGGCTTTTAGCCTAGCAGGCCCGTGCCGGTGTGTTATTCGGGCTTTTAGCCTAGCAGGCCCTGTGCCAGTGTGTTATTCGGGCTTTTAGCCTAGCAGGCCCTGTGCCAGTGTGTTATTCGGGCTTTTAGCCTAGTAGGCCACGTGCCGTTGAAACAATTCGGGCTTAACGCCTAGCAGGCTTATTGCATGTAACTAATTTTGGACCTTGAGTTTAGCAGGCCAAGTGCCGGTGGTTGTGATCTGAGCCCAGAGTCTTTGAGAATTGGTTTATGCACATGTCAAGGAATTTCAGCTTTGAAACATATTAATTCGATATAGAGGTAAGTAGTTCATTTTCGTGCCACTCAAGCAAATAACGAACGAGTACCTGAAGAAGTGGAAGATATTACCTTGATGTATGATATATATATTTAAAAGTGTGCTAAGGCTATGTTCGAATAGAGGATAAAAGATTTCTCTATATTACTTGGTTGTGATGAATGGATGTGATTTATATCGTACTAGGTGGTTAAAAGGGCATGTGAGAATTGACTATGATTTATATGTTCATGTGAGTAGAATCGAGTATCCACGGATATAATATTTATGTATTTTATGCTTGGTATTAAGTATTTTTTTTTTACACTTGAGACTTACTAAGCTATTAAGCTTACTTTGTGTGTGTTAAATGTTCTGTCTTATAGATTTCGAGCAAGCTACGGGCATCTGAGGATCGTCGGAAAAGTCAACTGCACTATCACCCCTTTTGGTACTTAATCTTAGTTTTGAATCGAAGGCATGTATAGGTTAGACTAAGGTTTAGACTAAGAACATTTGGTTCTGTATATATATATGTATAGCCTTGCGAAAATGGCTGTTTCTTTGATCAAGTTTAATTCATATGCTCTTGTTATAATGGTTTGATTATATATGAAAAGTAGTCATATGATATACACGTTGTGGTGTGTGGTCATATGTTTTAATAATGAACAGAATGATAGATGTCTGATGAGTTATAATATGTAGTATATTAAATAAGTAATATGCTCATTATATATAGATGTTTTGCGTTCATGATAAGCATGTCATATTAATATGCTTTGCATTTGTTTGAAAGTGGTAAGGTCATTATAAGCGAAGTGAGATTGATATGTATATATATATATAGAACATGATCTTGGTTTAGGTGATTTATGTGTTATTTGTTAATTTGACTTATTATTGATGGTTAAGCCATGTGTTTTGTTATAAATGTATAAATCCTAAAAGTAGCTATACAAATTCAGATGTTGTTAGTAAGAAATGAATATGTTTTTAAATGTTAATCGCAAACCGAAGAAAAGTCGGTGAAATAGTATGCTGATTTTAATGTGATAGTTGGGATGTTTGAGTATGCTGTGTATATATACATTTTGATTAATCGTGTGCAAATTGTAATTGTAACTTGAACTTAAAGGGTAAGGTACGCGTTATATATATATATAAATAGTACATTCGGTCATATGGTAATAATGCTATGTTTGTATGTACATTTGATTCTTTTTATATACTATGAATGCTTATGTTGTATGGTTCGAATATTTCCATGTATTAAGTGATGTAATAAATCGCATTGTTGTGCCTTAAGTTCAATAAAAGTCTGTCAGGAATTGAGTCTAGTTCGGTAATACCCGTAACTATAATCCAGTGACGGATACGTGTTAAGGGTGTTATATTTGATTGGTATCAGAGCTTACGGTTTAGTCGATTCTAGGACTACCGTAGAGCGTGAGAGTCTAGCTATACATGCCTTTGTTATATATTGATAGTGTGGTGACTTCTGACACTTTGAACTGTGTTTTATATAGTAAATGGACACTGATCCTGAAAGATCCGTAGCGGATGATATAGAGAGTGTAGCGCCGACCGGTGCGGGAATCGGTCTTGTAGAGACTCGACGATTCGGGTAGCCATGAGGGGGAGGCTAAACAAGCCTTCTATCAGATAATGAACGAGTGGTTTACCCAATTTATTCAGACTAACCCAGCTGTACCCCAACCTCCACCCCCGAATAATCCAACTCCGATTCCTTCAGCACCCCCGATGATAGATCCGATGAGATCTAGTAGGCCTCCAGTTGATAAAATCCAGAAATTTGGGGCTGAAGAATTCAAGGCCAATGATGATGATGACGCAGAGCGAGCCGAAATGTGGCTTGATAACACTATTCGGGTATTAGATGAGCTATCTTGTACTCCCGATGAATGCCTGAAGTGTGCTATATCTTTACTTCGGGACACTGCATATCACTGATGGAATACACTAGTATCAGTAGCCTCGAAAGAAAAAGTGACATGGGATTTCTTCCAGAATGAATTCTGCAAGAAATATATCAGCCAGAGATTCATCGACCAGAAACGTAAAAAATTTCTTGAACTGAAACAGGGGCGAATGACCGTAACAGAATATGAACGGAAATTTGTCAGGCTCAGCATATATGCTAGAGAGTGTGTTTCCACTGAAGCTATTATGTGCAAAAGGTTCGATGATGGTTTGAATGAAGATTTAAAGTTGCTTGTTGGCATTCTTGAAATCAAAGAGTTTTTGAGACTAGTCGAGCGAGCTTGCAAAGCTGAAGAGCTCGGGAAGGAGAAAAGAAAGGTTGAGACTGAAGCTAGAGACACTCGAAAGAGATTGTCGGGTAAGAATTTCAATTCCACATCTAAAGAGTTCAAAGATGATTTCAGCCGACATAAAGCTACTTCAGATTTACCTAGACGTGATCAACCTCCAGTGGGCTCCCGAGCTACCTCGATGGCCAGTGTTGGTAACGCCCCACAGAATCGAGTTGAATGCAAGCACTGTTGGAAATGGCATTCTGAGAGTTGCAGATTCCATGATCGGTCTTGTTTTAAATGTGGATCGTCAGATCATTTTATTAGAGAATGTCCGATGTTAGTTGAGCAGAATACAGTTCAGAACATTAAGTCGAGCAACGTGCCTGTACGAGGCAGGCCACCCAGACATTCAAGCAATGTAGGTGGTAGTCAGAGAGGAATGAAGAACACTGCAGTTCGATCTGAGGCTAGAGCTCCAGCTAGAGCTTATGCTACATGAGCCAGAGAGGATGCTTCCTCCCCCGATGTCATTACCGGTACTTTCACCCTTTATGATACTACTGTGATTGCATTGATTGATCCTGGTTTGACTCATTCATATGTGTGTGAAACTCTAGTATTCGGTAAGACTCGCGATTGAGTCTCATCGAGTTTGTGATTCGTGTGTCCAACCCTTTGGGTAGATGCGTACTTGTTAATAAAGTGTGTACAGGTTGCCTATTGATGATTCGGGATTCTTGCTTCCCAGCCGATTTAATGTTGTTGCCCTTCGATGAGTTCGACATAATTTTGGGGACGGACTGGTTAACTTCACATGATGCAGTGGTGAATTGCAAAAGAAAGCTTATTGATTTGAGATGCCAGAACAGTGAGATCATCAGAATTGAATCCAGTGATTTAAGTGGGTTTCCTATAGTAATATCTTCGATTTTAGCCCAGAAGTATGTGAGAAAAGGGTGCGAAGCTTATTTGGCCTATGTCTTTGGATAATAAAGTGTCTGAAAAGCATATTGAATGCATGCAGGTTGTGTGTGAATACCCAGACGTGTTTCCTGAAGAACTACCGGGTTTACCACCAATACGAGAGATTGAATTCGGCATTGAATTAGTATCAGGAACAACTCCGATCTCGATAGCTCCGTATCGGATGGCACCTACAGAGTTAAAAGAGTTGAAAGCGCAGTTGCAAAAGTTGACAGATAGGGGTTTTACACAACTAAGCTTTTCCCCTTGGGGTGCACCAGTTCTTTTTGTGAAGAAGAAAGATGGAACGATGCGAATGTGTATTGATTATCGGTAACTGAATAAGGTAACTATAAAGAATAAGTACCCATTACCTCGGATTGATGATTTGTTTAATCAGTTGAAAGGGGCTTCGGTATTTTCAAAGATAGATTTGAGATCGAGTTATTATCGATTCATGAGTCGAGAGATACAGATGTGCCAAAGATCGCATTAGGATGAGGTACGGACATTTTGAGTTTACGGTTGTGCTTTTGGACTCACTAATGCACCCGCTATTTTTATGGATCTAATGAATCGAGTTTTCAGATAGTTTTGGATCGGTTTGTAGTAGTGTTTATTGATGATATCTTGATCTACTCCGAAAATGAAACCGAGCATGCCGAGCATTTGAGAATAGTGCTACAAACTTTGAGAGATCAACGATTGTATGCGAAGTTTAGTAAGTGTGAGTTCGGATGAAAGAAGTCGGTTTTTGGGACATGTTGTTTCAAAGATCGTATTCGAGTCGATCCGAACAAAATTTCGGCTATACTTGATTGGAAGCCACCGAAGAATGTTTTCGAGATTCAAAGTTTTCTAGGACTTGTGGGCTATTACAGATGGTTTGTGAAAGGTTTTTCTTTGATAGCTACACCTTTGACAAAGCTACTACAGAAAGATGTCAAGTTTGAGTGGTCAGAGAAGTGTCAGAAAAGTTTCGAGCAGTTGAAAGCCCTTTTGACCGAAGCTCCAGTGTTAGCTCAGCCTGAATCGGGTAAAGAATTTGTTGTGTATTCTGATGCTTCCTTAAGTGGTTTGGGCTGTGTATTGGTGCATGAAGGTAGAGTAGTAGCCTACGCATTGAGACAATTGAAGCCGCATGAAAGAAATTACCCGACGCATGATTTGGAGCTTGCAGCCATTGTGTTCGCGCTGAAGATTTGGCGTCATTACTTATTCGGCGAGAAATGCCATGTTTACTCGGATCACAAAAGTCTGAAGTATTTAATGAATCAAAAAGACCTGAATTTAAGACAACGCAGGTGGCTGGAATTGTTAAAAGATTACGAATTGGTAATTGACTATCATCCGGGAAAAGCTAACGTTGTTGCGGATGTGTTAAGTCGGAAATCATTGTTTGCTCTTCGTGCCATGAACGCACAGATGGCTATGTCTAGTGATGGTTTGATCATAGCCGATTTACAAGCAAGACCGATGTTTATCCAGCAAATTTGTGATGCACAGAAAGTTGACAAAGATTTGATTGCTAGGCAAATTTAGTGTGAAAAAGATGCAGAGTCAGATTTTCAAATTGATACAAATGACTGTTTAAGTTTTAAAAGCCGAATGTGTGTTCTGAAGAACTCAGATTTGATTCAGATGATTCTGAGTGAGGCTCATAGTAGTCGACTATCGATACATCCGGGTAGCACGAAAATGTATAACGATTTGAAACAGTTCTATTAGTGGCCTGGCATGGAATGGGATATATCTGAATTTGTTTCTAAATGCTTAGTTTGTCAGCAAGTAAAAGCTGAGCATCAAGTGCCATCCGGATTACTTCAGCCAATAATGATACCTGAATGGAAATGGGATAGAATCACTATGGATTTTGTATCCGGTCTTCCTATGACATCGAGTAAGAAAGATGCCGTCTGGGTTATAGTTGATAGACTGACTAAATCAGCTCATTTTGTGCCAGTTCGTACAGATTATTCACTCAATAAACTTGCTGAATTGTATGTATCACAAATTGTGAGATTGCATGGTGTACCGAGTTCCATTGTTTCAGACAGAGACCCGAGATTCACATTGCAGTTTTGGAAGAAGTTGCAAGATGCTTTAGGTACTAAACTTCATTTTAGTACAGCCTTTCATTCGCAGACAGACGGTCAATCCGAGCGAACTATTCAGATACTTGAGGATATGTTGAGATGTTGTGTTCTCGAGTTTGAAGGTACGTGGGAACGATACCTACCTTTGATTGAATTTGCTTATAATAATAGCTTTCAATCTAGTATCAAAATGGCGCCTTATGAAGCCTTGTACGGGTGAAAATGTCGAACACCATTATACTGGACTGAGCTCAGCGAAAATAAGATACACGGGGTTGATTTGATTAAAGAGACTAAACAGAAAGTGGCCCTAATCAAAGCTAATTTGAAAGCTGCATCAGATCGACAAAAGTCTTATGCTGATTCAAAACGTAAAGATGTTGAATTTCAAGTCGGAGATCGAGTATTTATGAAAGTTTCTCCGTGGAATAAAGTACTCCGATTTGGTCGGAAAGGCAAGCTTAGTCCGAGATTCATCGGACCTTATGAAATTACTGAACGTATTGGGCCTGTTGCTTATAGATTGAAATTGCCTTCTGAGTTAGAAAAGATACATGACGTATTTCACGTCTCGATGCTTCGTAAGTACAGATCAGATCCGTCTCATGTGATCACATCATCAGAGATTGAAATCCGATCCGATTTGACCTATGAAGAAGAGTCGATCCTTATTTTAGCTCGGGAAATGAAAGAGTTGAGAAATAAGAGGATTCCATTAGTGAAAGTATTATAGAATAGGCACGGAATTGAAGAGGCTACGTGGGAGCCTGAGATTTCAATGAGGCAACAATATCCGACTTTGTTTAACGGTAAGATTTTCGAGGACGAAAATCCCAAAAGGGAGGAGAGTTGTAACAGTCTAAATTTGACCCTAATCCGAATGGTGGTTTTGGGACCACGAATCCGAGTCCGAGAATATTTTTTATATTATATTTTGTGTTTATTATATGTGAATTAATGTGTGTGAAAGTCTCGTTGAAAAATTTTATTGTTTGTGTGTTTAATTTAGAAAAAGAACTAAATCACGTAAAAGGTAAAGTTGTAAACTATAGTGAATTATACCAAATTGATTGTGGCTTTATAAATGGAAGTCCTAAACCAGTAGTTGGCCCATTATTAAAGGTAGTGGACGGCTTTGGACTAAATTACCCTTATTTTACAAGTTGGTTTTATTATTATTAAAAGGTTATATTAGTAATTAGTTTATTATGTTAATATATGTTAAAATACCATAAAATAAGCCATCATCTTTTAGCTTTCTTCTTGACCGACTGTTAAGAAAAGAAAGAAAGGGTTTTTGGCTTTTAAATTTCAGCATTTAGAAGCTCAAATTGAAGGTTAGTTTGACATTGGTTTTTGTTAATTTTTACGTTTTTGAGATCGTTGCTTAGTATATTATCTGACCCATGTTAGAATTTTTGAAAATGAGCATGTATGAGGTTCGGCCATTGCTATATTATTGTGATTTTTGGTGTTTTATGATTTTATATAAATGATATGTTAAAGATTAGTATATTTTGCATTGGAAATTTTGGTAAATTTGAGTATTTTGGGCTAATTTGTAAAAATGAAATTTTAGAGGGGTTTAATTGCAAAATAAATGAAATGTGGGGGCTTGTAAAGTCCCTATGAATATTCGGCCCTTGTATAGTCTTAGTAATTTGGTGTATTTTGTGTGTTATGCAAATAGGACTAAATTGCAAAGTTTTGAAATAGTGAGGGTAAAATGGTAATTTGCCCATTTATGTGTTTTGGGACCAAATTGAATTGAAATGTACTTGAATGAGCTGAATTTTAATGTGTTTAGGTCAAGAACAAAGAAAAACGGATTTGGATCAGGGAAAGACGAAGGTTCTCAAATAGCCGATTCGCATGGTCTATCGACAGCCGAGGTAAGTCTTTAAGCATTCTAATGTCAATAAATTAATTATGAACTTAGTGAATGATGAATTGTGGAAATTTAGAGTATAAATATATGATATAGCCGAATGTGAATGTATAGTATTGAAGTGAATTTATTTTGATTAATGCAAGGTGAATAATTGAGTCTAAGTACATTTAAGAGTTAATTACAAATATAGTCATTGATATAAATTGACTTGTTTGAGCATTTAAATTGAGGATAGCCCAATGTTAAAGTTCACTATTAGACTTAATGTGATTTGAATTTGAAATGAAAACTCGTATATATATATGATATGTTAAGTGATTGTGGTTTAAGTACATGAATCGGTAATAATGTGATGTTAACATGGTGAATTGATGAATTATAGCTATGTTATTCGGGCTTTTAGCTCAAGCAGAGCCCGTCTTTGGTGTGTTATTCGGGCTTTTAGCCTAGCGAGCCCCGTGTCGTGATCTGTTATTCAAAGCTTTTAGCCTAGCAAGCCCTGTGCCGGTGTGTTATTCGGGCTTTTAGCCTAGCAGGCCACGTGCCAGTGAAACAATTCGGGCTTAACGCCTAGCAGGCTTATTGCCGGTGACTAATTTAAGACCTTCAGTTCAGCAGGCCAAGTGCCGGTGATTGTGATCTGAGCCCAGAGTCTTTGAGAATTGGTTTATGCACATGTCAAGGAATTTCAGCTTTGAAACGTATTAAATCGATATAGAGGTAAGTAGTTCATTTTCGTGCCACTCAAGCAAATAACGAACGAGTACCTGAAGAAGTAGAAGATATTACCTTGATGTATGATATATATATTTAAATGTGTGCTAAGGCTATGTTCCAATAGACGATAAAAGATTTCTCTATATTACTTGGTTGTGATGAATGGATGTGATTTATATCGTACTAGGTGGTTAAAAGGGCATGTGAGAATTGACTATGATTTATATGTTCATGTGAGTAGAATCGAGTATCCACGGATATAATATTTATGTATTTTATGCTTGGTATTAAGTATTTTTTTTTTACACTTGAGACTTACTAAGCTATTAAGCTTACTTCGTGTGTGTTAAATGTTACGTCTTCTGATTTCGAGCAAGCTACGGGCATCCGAGGATCGTCGGAAAAGTCAACCGCACTATCACCCCTTTTGGTACTTAATCTTAGTTTTGAATCGATGGCATGTATAGGTTAGACTAAGGTTTAGACTAAGAACATTTGGTTCTGTATATATATATGTATAGCCTTGCGAAAATGGCTGTTTCTTTGATCAAGTTTAATTCCTATGCTCTTGTTATAATGGTTTGATTATATATGAAAAGTAGTCATATGATATACACGTTGTGGTGTGTGGTCATGTGTTTTAATAATGAACAGAATGATAGATGTCTGATGAGTTATAATATGTAGTATATTAAATAAGTAATATGCTCATTATATATAGATGTTTTGCGTTCATGATAAGCATGTCATATTAATATGCTTTGCATTTGTTTGAAAGTGGTAAGGTCATTATATGCGAAGTGAGATTGATATGTATATATATGTATAGAACATGATCTTGGTTTAGGTGATTTATGTGTTATTTGTTAATTTGACTTATTATTGATGGTTAAGTTAAGCCATGTGTTTTGTTATAAATGTATAAATCCTAAAAGTAGCTATACAAATTCAGATGTTGTTAGTAAGAAATGAATATGTTTTTAAATGTTAACGGCAAACCTGAAAGGGTCAGTGAAATAGTATGCTGATTTTAATGTGATAGTTGGGATGTTTGAGTATGCTGTGTATATATATATATATTTTGATTAATCGTGTGCAAATTGTAATTGTAACTTGTACTTAAAGGGTAAGGTACGCGTTATATATATATATATATATATAAATAGTACATTCGGGCATATGGTAATAATGCTATGTTTGTATGTACATTTGATTCTTTTTATATACTATGAATGCTTAAGTTGTATGGTTCGAATATTTCCATGTATTAAGTGATGTAATAAATCGCATTGTTGTGCCTTAAGTTCAATAAAAGTCTGTCAGGAATTGAGTCTAGTTCGGTAATACCCGTAACTATAATCCGGTGACGGATACGTGTTAGGGGTGTTACAAAGATAATGGTAAGAACAAGCAGAATATGGAACCTATGAGAGCCGGACAGAGGCCCATGAGAAGGGCCAGAGTGAATGGGTCGGTTAGAGCTATGGCCCCTGTTGTTGCTATTAATAATGGAATACAACTTTGTGCTGAATGTGGGAGACGGTATTCGGGCGAATGTTGGAGAAGGATGGGAGCATGTTTGGGCTGTGGATCGATGGAGCATAGGGTTAAGCAGTGCCCGAGAAGGCTAGATCAGGAGCGAGTCGATGGTAGAGGTAATTTTCAGCCTCAGAGGGGTGGTCAACAACCACCAAGGGGCCGTGGTCAAGCCAGAGGTGGCAATGGTGTAGGACGAGGACGTGGAGCACCAGGCAGAGGTGCAGGTCAGGCAGAGGCGAGGCAGCCAGTGTTGGTTTATGCTACTCGTCACAGAGAGGAAAGTGATGCACCAGATGTGATAATGTGTACATTCCTTATTTGGGAGCTACCTTATTTTGCGCTAATAGATTGGGGTCGACACACTCGTACATTGCATGTAATAGGACTGAAACTGTAGGGGTTGAGTTTGAAATAGTTGAGAATGAAATGACTGTGTTAAGTCCTTAAGGCAGTCGGTGAAAGTTAGTAAATTGTTTAGGAATGTACCATTGGTGGTTCAAGAAGTTATTTTCCTAGCGGTCTTGATGGAATTGCCATTTGGTGAGCTTGATCTCATCTTAGGCATGGATTGGTTGATGAGGCAATAAGTTACTCTAGATTGTGCCATGAAACGGATGGTGTTAAGAACTGTAGAAGGTACTGAAGTGGCAGTGATCAGGGAATGACGTGATTATTTGTCAGATGTGATTTCAGCTTTAAAGGTAGAAAGATTGGTGAGGAAAGGCTGTGAAGCTTATGTAGCTTATATAAGTAATTTGGAATCTGAAGGTATTACTGTCAAGGATTTGGAAACAGTAAAAGAATTCCCTAATATTTATCCGGAGGAGTTGCTGGGACTACCTCCTAATAGAGAGGTGGAGTTTTTAATAGAGTTGTTACCAGGTACGGCGCCAGTGTCCATCGCACCTTATAGGATGGCACCAAAGGAACTAGTGGAGTTGAAGGCTCAGATTCAGGAGTTATTGGATTACGGATTCATTAGACCAAGTGTGTCTCCATGGGGAGCACCGGTGTTATTCGTGAAGAAGAAGGATAGGTCCATGAGGATGTGCATCGATTACAGGCAATTGAACAAGTTAACCATTAAGAATAAGTACCCTCTGCTTAGGATAGATGACCTTTTCGATCAACTTAGGGGAGCCTCGGTTTTCTCAAAGATTGATTTGTGTTCGGGGTACCATCAATTGAGGGTTAAGGAAGCCGATGTGTATAAGACCGCTTTCAGAACTCGTTATGGACATTACGAGTTTTTGGTAATGTCATTTGGGTTAACAAACCGGGTTTTTCAACAGTATCTAAACCAATTTGTAGTAGTCTTCATAGATGACATCTTGGTATACTCGAGAACGGAGGTTGATCTTGATGCACACTTAAGGATTGTGTTGAGATTCTAAGAGAAAATCAACTTTATGCTAAGTTTAGCAAGTGCAAATTCTGGCTAAAGGAAGTCACTTTCGTAGGACATGTGGTCTCCGCTAAGGGAATTACGGTTGACCTTCGGAAGGTGGAAGTAGTGTTGGATTGGAAACGACATAAGACGGTGTCAGAAATTTGAAGTTTTCTGGGCCTGGCAGGGTACTATAGGCGGTTTGTTGAAGGGTTTTCCCTAGTCGTGGCACCTTTGACCAAGCTGCTACGGAAGGGGGTGTTGTTTGTGTGGACGGATAAACAACAAGAAAGCTTTGAGAAGCTTAAGAAGGTCTTAACGGAGGCTCCTGTGTTGATTCATCCAGAGCCCGGAAAGAAGTTTACGATTTATAGTGATGCGTCACACGTAGGCTTAGGCTGTGTGTTGATGCAGGAGGGGAAGGTGGTCGCTTATGTGTCGCGCTAGCTTAAGACTCACGAGGGGAATTACCCAACCCACGATTTGGAGTTGGCAGCGGTAGGGTTTGCACTTAAGATTTGGAGGCATCACTTGTATGGAGAGAAGTGCACCATTTATACGGATCACAAGAGTCTGAAGTACCTTTTGCTTGGTTGAGTCTATATGAAAATGGGAGTTTGTTAGCCGAATTGCAAGTGACGCCACTGTGGGTTGAGCAGATTAAAGCTAAACAGTCATTGGATGAAACTCTGAGTTCTTGATTCAAGCAAGTTGAGAATGGGGAAATGACCGATTTGGGGATGAATGTTATTGTGTTTTCGTGATAGAATTTGTGTGCCAAGGGACGAAGAGCTAAGGAAGTCTATACTACGGGAAGCACATAGTAGTTCCTATGCTATGTACCCTAGGTACTGAGATTTACGAGAGGTTTATTGGTGGTCGGGATTGAAACACGAGGTTTCAGAGTTTGTGGGCAAATGTTTGGTATGTCAACAAGTGAAAGCGGATCATCAGTTGCCATCGGGGTTACTTCAGCCGACTAAGATCCCACAATAGAAGTGGGAGAGGGTTATTATGGACTTCGTAAGTGGGCTACCCTTGACGCCTGCTAAAAAAGACTCTGTATGGGTTGTATGTGTCGGAGATTGTAAGGTTGCATGGAGTTCCGGTCTTGATCATATCGGATAGAGATCATCGTTTTATGTCTCGATTTTGGAAGAAGCTGCATGGAACGCTAGGTACGAGGTTGGATTTCAGTACAGCATTTCGCCCTCAGACTGATGGTCAGTCGGAAAGGGTAATTCAAGTTTGGAGGCTATGCTAAGAGGATGTGTAATTGAGTTTCGAGGTAGTTGGGAGGACTACTTGCCGCTAACTGAATTTGCGTATAACAATAGTTATCAAGCAAGTACTGGAATGGCACCATATGAAGCACTGTATGGACAAAGATTTCGTACTCTGGCTTGTTGGACTAAGCTGGGTGAGCTACGATTTTTGGGTCCGGAGTTGGTAGTAGACACCGAAGATAAGGTGAAATTGATTCAGGATTGGTTGAAGGAGGCGTCGGATAGGAAGAAGTCGTATGCTTACCTCAAATGAAGAGAGATCGAATATGCTGTGGAGGACATGGTTTTTCCCAAGGTTTTCCCTTAGAAGAAGGTGTTAAGGTTTGGTCGAAAATGCAAGTTAAGCCCAAGGTTCATTGGGCCTTAACGAGTATTGAAGCGAATTGGGCCGGTTGCCTATCAGCTGGAGTTGCCTTCTGAATTGAGCCTGATACACGATGTGTTCCATGTGTCAATGCTAAGGCGTTATTGCTTAGACCCTTCTCACATCGTGTCGGTTGAGGAGATTGAGGCCAGACCAGATCTAACTTTTGAAGAGGAGTCGGTTTAGATAATTGATCAAGATGTCAAGGTATTAAGAAGGAAGTCTGTCCATTTAGTCAAAGTGCTTTGGCGTAACCATAATGCCGAGGAGGCTACTTGGGAACCTGAGGAGGCGGTGCATCGACAATACCCTGACTTGTTTCAATCAGGTAAATTTCAAGGCCGAAATTTTTTTTAAGTAGGGTAGATTTGTAATGCCCCAAAAATCCCGAAACCCTAATTTTTGTGCATTAAAGATGGTATGTATGTGTAGCACTTAGAATAATAATATTAAGGTGTTATCGGGATTATTTGAAGCCTTAAAGATAGGGGGACATGGGGAAATATTTATTTTTCTTGCTAAGTGGACCCTAGTATCAAGCATGAGGCCTCTTAAGCAGATTACGAGGAAGTAGGACACAAATGGGCTTGTGGTCCAGTGGAAAGTGACGTCACTTGGGAGCTATAAGGTGGCGTGTGTGAAAGCTGAAGAGGTCCAAGGTTTGAGCAGGAGGAGTGCATTTTGGAGTGTTTTATTTTGCATAGGTGGACGATAGGGGTTGTGTTTGTTTGGTACTCTTGCCGTGGAGGGCTTGAAATAAGCAGGACTGATGGATGTGGAAGAGATTTCAGATAAGACTAAACTATTATCAGAGAGAAAAGTTAGGAGATGAGGAGTGTGAAGTGTTGGGGTCGAATAGGACTGTGGAGGCAAGGTAGGATTAGGCCTTGGTTATAAACCAAGGGGTTGCCAAATTCCAGAGAGGGGTTCCTGAGTTTTCGTATTTTCTTTTCTTTTATTTTCCCCTCAAACGGTTTCTCCTTTTTTGCCGAATTTTCGCTAAGCCAAATTCCCTTCATTTTCGAAATTACTATCATCATTTTTTTGCTGAATGTCTACTCTTGCTGAACCATTGTTGTTGTTCCTCCACCTCAATCGATTGTTATCTACTCTTAGTCACGTTGGATGCCAAATTTTGTTTAGTAGATATCTAAGCCACAAGATCAAAGGATAATTTTGGTAAGTGCTTAGTTGAACTTTTTAGTGTGTTTTGTTAAAAGCCGAAGGGTTATCTAACCCCTCCTTGTCGTCAACTTGTTTTAACAAGGGTAAGGCTCAACAATCGCAAGCATGGTAGGTAAGGATTACTAACAAGGTGGTAAGTGTTTCTGACTCAGTCACGGTTTAGTAAATGACCGAATCTAATGTGGCTCATAAGGATGACTTATGTGCAATATGGGTCACTTGGTTTTAACGATATAGGTGTTTGGGTGCACATCTAGAGGATAGTCGCAAATAGTAGCAAAGGAAGGGCTACTAGAACGTGAGGCACACGGTAAGGGTATGGTGAGGTTTCAGTTTTTGATAAGTATGTGTTAAAGCTTTGGTTAATCGCTAGTACTGTCGATTGTAGGTTCATGACTAAAGGGTTTGCAGCACGCGAGGTTACCAAGTGTGTACAAACACTACACACACAATTATCGCAATGCCGAAAAGTCGAAAGTGGCTAAATGGACTTGTCGAACTTGTGGGCCCAAAACGGCAATGGTTGATATGTGAGCATGATTAATGATTTGGCATGAACGATTGTATGATTGGATTGTCATTGAGCCCAATGGGCTATATGACATGGAATGGGCTTTATGGGGACGTAGACAAGTATGTTAGGCTTAATGGACTTTAGTCCTAGTTTGAACAACTCTTAAATTTCATAAGACTTAATCTAATCAAACATGTCCATGAACAAGTCGCTTGGTTAAGGTGTGGAAACAGACATACGCATGTCCAGGATTGGATCTAAGGAGAGCTTGGTACGTAAGCAGCCCTAGCAGCCCACTTCCTATTCTCTGGAATACTACTTGGTGCGTAGTGTCTGTACACTTTAGCCGCGAGGACTTATTGATGGGCCAAAGTTCATAACTAAAACCCGAGAGGGACCAAAAACCTCTAGGTTTGTAAAATCACTAAAATACCCTTAGATTTGTAAAATTACTAAAATACCCCTATTTTGCAAAAGTACCAGAATAGCCCTATTTTACAAATAACCAAAACACTCCTGTTTTGCAAAATTATCGAGATACCCTATCTTGCCAAATTACCAAAATACCCCTGTAGGGTAGAATTACGAAAATACCCCTGGGTAGTGAAATGACAAAAATACCCCTATGTGACGAATATGAGTTTGTGGATGTTACTCATGTGTTTGATGCGTTCATATGATATTCTGCTTAGGATGCATATATGTGGGAATTATGGTACAAAGGAAGATTTGAGGATCGCATAGTCGCTTGTCGACCATGGATCCACTGGAGGCTTTAGGCCCATTATATGATTAGCAGCTTTGCTACAACGTTGAGTGCTACCTTTGGTGTGTAGAGGATGGGTGGGTTGATATAGAAATCCCCACTGGTTTGTAGGGTTGGAAGGGAAGTGGTGTGTATAGCGGATGGATTTTTGGGGTGGGTTTTGCATTATCTTGTTGGTATATGGTATGATATAATGTGATATGAGGTCATTGTGGGCCAAGGCCCAAGACCACCAATTTTGATAGGGCTTAGGCCCAATGTGAATATTTTTATGTGATTTGATTGCCAAGGGTCGTACACACTAAGTTTCGAAACTCACACCCTTTTATTTAATGTTTCAGGTGATCTTGTATGGACGGCTCGGCGTGGGAGAGGACTTGAAGATGGCCATCCTACAAGCTGATCAGATGTGTTCAATCTGTTCAAATGAATTTATTTTAAATACTTTGTTTTTCATTAAACTGTAATAAGGCCATGTATCTCCTAATTGACTTCAGATTTTGGGTTTTATTATTATTGTTTCAACTATCCAGTTAATAAACTTAAATAAAATTTCTAAAGTTAACATGGTTTTCGAAATAAACATATGAATGTTTTCCTAAAATATGGGCTTTTCATCTTAACTTAACAAGATACAAGGGTTTTGAGCTTTTGGGCCTTAAATGGTTAATTAGTAAAATCGTTTTGAAGTGTGCCTTTAATGTGACATTTCGGATTTGGGCCTAACTTCTAGGCCGGGTTTGGGGTGTAACACGTCAAGTTGTTAGCGTCATTATATTAGTTTTAATTTTCACATAATAATAGAATAATTAGGAATTTTATATATTATAGTTACGAATTTAATTTCCTTGTTTTCTACTAATCTTATCATTGTGGGTTTAGTGTATGACTCATACTAGAGGAACACCTATAGAGCCAGTCACAAATCCAGAAAGAACAATCCGAAGAAAACATAGACAACAACAACAGCAGCAGATGCAAGATCCATCACCTGCTATAGGCAACGTTCCATATGAAAATACGCTGTTCAACAAGGCTAACAACCTAAAAGATCCACCACCACCACCACAACTACCCGTAAAGCTAAACATGGCGCGTAACGAGAGGACTCTAATAGAGTATGCCTTACCAAATTTGGATATGGTTCAAGGGAGTATAATAAGGCCAGCTATTACGGCCAATAATTTTGAGATAAAACTAGCTATTATCCAGAACAAAATGAATTTTTGGGGAACAATGACAGATCATCCGAGCCAACATTTAAAATGGTTCTTCCAGCTTTGTGATACCTTCAAATACAATGAGGTCACTGATGATGCTATTTGTCTTCGATTGTTCCCCTTTTCATTAATTGAAAATGCCTTTTTTGACTGGTTGCATAGGCACCAAGATCAATCACGACATGGGATGAATTCATAGGGAGATTCCTACAAAAGTTCTTCACCATTAACACAGCGGTGCAAATTTCAATGTTCAAATAGTTAGAAAGGGAAAGTTTTCACGAAACATGAAAATGTTTCAATATGTTTATTTAAGAATGCCCACACCACAATTTGCCTTAATAATTGGGCAAATTCTCTACAATGGTTTGGATGTGTATTAGAGGTCAGGAGTAGATGGAGCAATAGGAGGAGCCTTAATGAACAGAACGTACAAGGACGCGTACGAGTTGATAGAAAGTATGGTAATAAATTCCTGCCAGTGGCCAACTGAACAATATACATATAGCCAAAGACCATCTATGGTGAAGGCTATCCAGGATGATGATAAGTATCAACAATTAGTGGATAGAATTATTCGAATAAAGGTTGAGAAGAGTGCATCAACTATTTATGGAGGAGACTAACTGCTCTTTGATTATATTAATAATCTTACCGAGGATGTGAATTACATCGGGAATAGGGGTGGAAATCCCTCTTCAAATACATACAATCCGGATGGAGAGATCACCCGAATCTGAAATGGGAAGGAAACCAAGGAGGAGGTAATAGTTATAACCTAATTAAAAACACTAACTATCAACCTCCATATTTATCGAAACCCCAGGAAAGGGCCAACCCAAATCACTATACTATATGTGGTCAATGTCTGGATAAAATCGAGGGAGAGATGCAATCAATGAGAACGAACGTGAAACATATGTAGTCTGAAAGTGCCAACTCAACAAGAACATTGACTAAACTTGAAAATAAAATGAGCCAATTGATGAGCATGATGGGTGACATCAAAAGACAAATTGGCACAAGTGTTCCCAGCAATACTAAAAATAATCCTAGTAGGGAAGGGAAGGAGCACATGAAAGCAACAGCACTCTGATCGGGCAAAGTACTAAGTAGCCTAGAAAACCCTTCTCAAGAGGTAAATATGGACAATACTGATGATCTTCAAGAAAGACCCCTAGAGGCTGAAGATAAATGGGAGTCAGAGGAGGTAATTGCACTTCCAGCTGAGCTAGAAAAAGAAATAACTAAAGATTCTGTTGTTGCAAAGATCCTATTCCCTTCAAGACTAGAAGAAAAATAAAAGTGAAATGAAGATGCGTTTTTAATTTTTCTAAACTTGTTCAGAATCTTAAATGTTAACCTGTCTTTAATCAAATTAATTGAGAAAGGTCCTAAGTATGCAAGTTTTTAAGGGAAATTATGTCTAGGAGTAGTAAAAATAAGGTAAGTGAACAAGTTAATATAAGCGCTTCCTGTAGTGCTATTATTTTAAGATAGGTTCCCCAAAAATTGAAAGAACCGGGAAGTTTTACTATTCCTATAGAGATAGGGAGCATTCATTTTAATAGAGCTGTATGTGACCTAGGTGCTAGTACTAATTTAATGCCTCCATTCATTTTTGAAAAACTTGGGTTAGGGGATCTAAAAAATACTCAGATAACACTACAGTTGGGTGACAGATCTTCAGTACATTAGAAAGGTTTGCAAGATGTGTTAGTCAAAGTACGCAACTTCATCATCCTAGTAGGTTTTGTGGTTCTAGATTTTGAAAAAGATCGAGAGATACGTCTAGGTCCACCATTGATTTAGAAAAGAATGAATTAACCATGAAAATTAATGGTGAGACTGGAATTTTTAAATGTGGTCATCAACAGAGTGAGGAAAGTAGGAGGAGATTAGGGGAGCATTGCAAGGAATTATTTATTTCTAACATTCCCAAGTCAAGGGATATACTTCCTTTAATGCATGCAGGTCGAAAAAATAGGTTTAAGGAAAGGGATAAGCTGGGAAAGGTGGAATGGCACAACCAACGATGGATTAATACTGATAGAACTAAAAAATTGTCCATTTTTGAATTAATGATACTATAGGACAAATATGGCAGTAAGACTTATATTTTGAGTGAAAACAAAGCTAGTGTCGCAACACAGGAATCCCGTGCAGCAACACCAATGGTATATTTAATGAAATTAAGAAAATTCTTTCGATGTCACAACGCGAACTTCAAGTGTCGCGACACCAACACCGAACCCAAATGTCACGACAATGGTAAACTGGCAGGGATGTCGCGACATCGCTGTAATTTTCTACAGGGTTGACCCGACCTAGTTGCACAATTGGGTGACTTAAACCCCACTGTACCCAATTTTTAACCCTCAAAACATCTATTTTATAACCCAAATACATATTATACCCTTAATTAAACATCTTTTAACCCACTTATTTTCCCAAAACATCTCAAACCCCTTAAACCTTAAAACTCACTTTTCCATTTTTCTTTTTGATTTACTTGGAAAAATTTCTTCTTTCAATCTTACTCGGTGCAAGAAAGGACGGAAACATCTCAAGGAGTGACAAATAAACTAACTTGATAAGGAATCTAATGATTCATACAAGGTTAAGGGTTCCTAACTCAACTTTTACCGTTCCATTGAACTCATTTGTTTGATTTTTAATTAGTTAGTAGAACGAAACATCATGCCTCCTAGAAAAGTTAGACAAACTAATAAACTGGAATCATCGATGGTTCCAAACCTGAATATTGAAAAATATTTTGTTAAACTTCAAAGGAAAAGCTTTATCCAAGAGAGGGGATTTGTTCCATCCATGATTCTTTGTAAGGAGATATGGCCTTTGGTTAGATATATGATCGTAGCTGTCGAGTCTTAAAATTTATAAAGAGAGAATGATCGAACCTGGAAACTAACTCTGACAACGACTTAAGGTAAGTGCACCTATCGAACAGTACTATAACTTAGGCAAGATCGGATTGTCAAACCCAAAGGAACTAAAAGTACTAATACTTTCTTTTTATTATTTAGCCTAAAATAAATGAAGTTGTTATTTAATCTAAATTTAACTAACTACTAAGCTAAAGACGCAAAGTCAAAAAGAATGAATTGGGGATATACTGTTGGAAAAACTCAGTTGATTAAAATGACACCCTTAGGAAGAATCCACCTAGACTTCACTTGTTATTTAATACTGAACCAGACGATTTATTCACTTGACTTGATCCGTAAGATTCCCTAATTTATATTAAACCCTCTCTTGAGGCGAATAACGTCTAACCCTAGGTTGATTAATTGAAATCTCTTTTTAATTAAAACCCCTAGAATCGCATTAACTCGATCTATGGACTCTCATATTAGGTTTCACCCTAATCTAGCAAAATCTCGTCACCCTATCTCTAGGCGTGCGATCAACTCCGCTTAATTATGCTAGATCTACTCTTAAGCAGTGTAACATCCTGGTTTTGGGGGTTCTGCATCTAATGTATGTTGTGTATGTGTATGCTGTATTTGTACATTATTTTGGGGTGCTTGGAGGTTCAGGGAAGGCTCGGGGTTAAGCCGAAGCCTGGCCAAAATTTTAGTTTTTGGGCACTTTTAGGGGAGAGCTGACTGGGGCAGGACTTAAGGGTTATTGCTCGTGGTTGTTGACACAAGAAAGTCAGTGGAAAAAGTGGCAAGGTGACGCAACATAGAGTGCTGGTAGGTGACGCCACAGAGGAGCATGAGAGAGCAGGTTCAAGTTGCATAGTTCTCATTTTGAGAATTTATTTTGGCGTCAATGGGAGTAGAGGTAGAGTTCGGCTAGGGCACTTCAGGAGGGGAGAGTGGACTGAGTCAAATAATTCAAATGTGTGGCTTGGAGAAGAAATAGAAGGTTGAAGCATTCAAACTTTTTCGAATGAGTGATCAGGAGCTAATTAAGGATGAAAATAAGGGATTAGCAAGTGATGAAGGTGGTGGCCGGATTTCAAATGCTTGGGGGGAGTGTAGGAATCGGTTTTGGCTTGTTATGGGTGTGCCGAAAGTCTAGAGGTATTAAGCTTGACATTTTTTGCTTTTCGGTCATTAGGGGTGAGTGCTGAATTTACTGAGCCAACTTTTTTTCGTCTCTTATTTTGATCTTTAGCCGAATTTGTAAAGACTATTGATGCATTTTTATTTTTCTTCTTCACTTTCTCCTTTCACCAAAGACTTCTAAAGCCGTAACCTTTGCTAGCCTCTACCGAATCTTTCCTCCTCTCCATTCATACTCTTAAACTTCATAGCCGAAAGCTCCCCACCAATTTCTTCTTGGATCATTCCCTTATTCTTTTCTTCTCTACTTTCCTGCAAAAGTCGAAATCTCTTAACAGCCTCTCTACATCTCATTTCTTTCTTTTCTTTTGCATCACCCAAAGCCAAAACCTTATTCATCATCTCCTCTTCTTCTTAACTGAACCCTCCATAACTCTCTTTCATCTTTTTGTTTCCACCCTACTTAGCCGAAACATATCCCTCACCCTCTCATATGGTTCTTTTTGTAGCCGAAACATCCATTGTTCCTATTCCTCCTGTATTTCTGCTTAGTCGTTTGAAGGAGGGGCCTTGCCTTCACATTTTTCGGCATTTGATCATCAATTGAAGGGGGCTTAAGGGACAATCGATTTCTGTTGAATTAAGGTAAAGGGGGATACTATCAACTTTTCCCTTTTTGTTCTTTCAGTTTCTGTAGCCAAAGCCGAATGGCTAGTTACGCTCTCTTGTCTTTTCTTTTCTCTTCGGGGGGTGCCTATTCTGGGGAAAACTTGTTTTAGCCGAATCAATCTAACTCCAAGATGAGGAATCAACTGAATCTTCTCTCTTCATTCGAGATCGCAAGGTAGGGGTTTTCTCTTTAGTTATTCGATCGGTATTCCTTTCGTTATTCACTGTCTTAACCCTGTATTGTTGTTAAACAACCATTGTTTCCTTATAGTATCTTCTGACCAAGATTTTTTGATGGAATCCAATACCAATCAGGCAAAGGAAGGGGTTGGACCAGTAAGCCCAGACCTTAAGTTTAAGAAACGTGCCGTGTCAGCAGTGCGAGATTGGCCACCGGGTTGTTGACCGACTTCAAAACGGAGTGGTAGGCAGATAGCAGTCGTTTCTGCTATCGATACTGTGGATGTTGAAAGTATTATTTTGCGTGTTATAATGTGTGTAAAACCTCAAACACTTTCTTTAATTGAAATATTAACTGTATGGGCTGAAAAGCCAAAAAAGGCTGTGATGGCAGTCGTGATACCCTTGTGGGTAAGGCTAGGAACGCCAGGTACGTGATTATTATACCGTTCTTGCATGTATGGATGTTTGTGGTGATCTATTACCTTGATGATAGCATGTTGCATTCGTTTTGACATGTATGTTATGCATGGGATATGGTTATGATGTTAAGGGGAAGTGCTTGATTATAAAATCACACAGTGATCGGTGGCTATGCCACGTTATATTTATGAGGTCACGTAGTGATCAGTGGCTAGGCCACGTTATATTATTAGGTCACATTGTGATCGGCATCATGTCTGACAGCATGACTGTCAAACTGGCGTGTAGTGGATGGAGTGTTGATTGTAGAAATCCCCACGGTGTGATTAGCTGGTACAGGTTGGCGTGTAGATGATGGAAAAACTAGGCTTGGGTTGGGACATGATGCATTCATTTATTTTTATGTCATCCTGAATGGGCCAAGGCCCGATATGCGATTGCGGGCCTCGAGCCGATTATGTGTTATAGGGGATTTACACACTGAGTCTCGGTGACTCACCCCTTTGCTTGAATTTTTAGGTAATCAGTAGATCATGGATATTGGAGCCGAGGCGAACTCGTGGAGTCCATAAAGACTTTTTTTTTTGTAAACTTCTCCTGCTTTACTTTAAATTTTGTTTGGGGATTTCGTTTCTGTAATAAGGCCTTTCTAAGATAACATTTGGGTTTTATTTTATTTACTTATTATTTATTAAAAGTTGACACTACGCAAACTTAATCACTAAATTGTAAATGGAGTTTTCAAAATACAAGTAATCCAAGACACATGCTTTCTTTCAAATACCACCAAGTTTATCGAATATCTGATTAACCAAAAGTTGAAATTTTCCCTACACTATCAAACCACTGTTTTCAAAGATATCACCTTAATCGAAAAGTTTCCAAATCTACGATTTTTCCTGAACCAAACAAGATTTCGTTTTTACTTCCCCCTGTAACATACTAGATCTGGTCGTAACGTTTAGGCCAGGTTTTGGGTGTTACAAGAAGGGACTTTTGCTCCTCCATCTAAGCACATCATACTTGAATCAATATCCCGGAAATATCAACACAAGAATTAAGAACACATAATTAAGAACAAATCAAGTATTTATCATATAGTTTAGAAAACAAAAACAAGATCCGTCTTAGGTTTCACCCCCTTCAGGTATTCGAAGGGTTTAGTTCATAACTATAAAAGAAAACATCTCAGAAGAAAAGATAAAACAAAACATAAGAAATCCCTAAAACCCCCTGAAGGAATTGAAGGAGAGATTCGCCGTCTTGAGTAGAATTTCGGCTTCTTGAGATGGATCAACTGGCTATCTTCAAGTGATTTCCACAAATCTGACCTTTTCGGCTCGGCTCATTGGCCTAGCTAACCCCTTCTTTAAGGTTACACTTAGGGGGGTTTATATAGGCTTTTGAAATAGGTTTCTTTGCCCTTATGTATCCTTTTCCGAGTAGAATTGCTCTTCTCCACGGCACAGACACGGCCATGGCACACGCCCGTGTGGATCATGGCCAGGCCGTGTTCGAATTTCATTAATGAGGCACGGTTGTGTGACTCGGGGTTAGGCTGTGTTCTAGTTTATCAGGGAGGCATGACCGTGTGGGCTTAAGTCCAGGCCGTGTCAATTTCCACTTTGGCGAAATTTGGTCCATTTTAGGCCCGTTTCTCGTTCTTTTCATCCTTGGGTGCTCTCCTGGGTATGAAACATGAAAACAAAGGATTAAGAGCACCTTTTTATATAAGTTAAGGGATAAATCATCCATAAATGTGCTAAATGTGGGATTAAAATATGTTACTTTTACGGTTTATCACATACCCCCACACTTAAGCTTTTGCTTGTCCTCAAGCAAAATTCTCAACTTACAATTAAAACGAACTTTCCATGATTCATAATTCCTATCACCAATGTCTTATCATAATTCATAGATAATTTATACATGGATATATTTAACTCAAATAGTCCTAAAGATTCAAACAATATAAGTCATATACATTAGTATCACGAAAACATAGGTGTTTCCCCTTATCTAAATAATTACCTTTAATTCAAAACCGATAAGGATTGACATCCTCACAAAAGATTCACTCAAATCACTCAAAGTGTTTAAGGTTCAAAATTAAGCACTCAATAAGTCAAACATGAAAAATTAATCCCTTAGGCTTGCCTGAAAATCAAATCTCTACCACTGTAAAATGAGATGATAAACAGATCAAAAGGTCTTTAACAGGGTTGTAACGGGGATAAGGTTAAAGGTGTGGATAAAGGTTGAATTAGAAGGTTAGAATCGAGATTGAATTGACAAGTTACCTATCTAGAAATACTAAAACAATAATAAATAATTACGTCAACTGAAAAGTAATAACTCTAATACAACGAGCTTTTCTTTTGATAAATAGACTTTAGCTGTATAAGCTCACTTTTCATAATACAAATACTGAATATACTTCGATTTTTTTAAGAACAAGTCAAATAATAAAGGGTAATTCAACTACTGAAATAATATAATTATGTAACTAATCAAATCAAATCTCGATATAAGGGTAGTTAAAAGGATTGGTGATAACAAATACAAAGGGGTTTGGGTTAATATTAGCTGGTGAGTCAACAAAAAGGGTTGTTAGGGTCAAAGGGGTTCACTAGGGGTTAATTATGAAGGTAGGCTTTTTAGTGGAGTAAGTGGGTTAAAAACCTAGGTGCCTTTATCATCTCAGTATATCAAATCATAGATGTGGTCTCAACATGTATAATCAAGGTAAGTTCTAGAATAACAGTTCAATGTTGACACACTCATAATCAAAAAGTGAGCATGAAAAAGTATATATGCTCTATAAGGCTCAAAATCTCACAAAAATTATGGGTATTTGATGTCAACCTTGTAAATTTCAAATTTCAAGATAACATTCAGATTCAGGTAGACAACCTCAAAAAATTTTAATTCTGAAAAATTAGATTTATCATGCTTGATTCTCTAGTATTATTCAAATTTAATTATCAATGCACAATTAACTATGGCTTACTCTAAAACATATCAATAAAAATCTTAAATCATCAAAAATTTCATCCTAATTAGTAATATGAGGAAATTTCTTAAGAACAAGATTGAATTCAGGGATTTGAGAATAATACAGAAAGTTAGGCATTTTCCTGAAATAACTATTCACCCCCTCACACTTAAGATGTACATTATCCTCAATGTACAAAGATAGATAATAACATTTAAGAGATAACCAAAAGAGAAAGGGAGAAGTGAAACTTCCTGAATTATGGATGATTTACCGGAGGGGTGGTTGCTGCTACCGAGCTCTACGCTAGATGAAGAAATTAGAGAGCTCGTAGAGAATTAGCCAGGGGTTATTAAGACATATTTAAAATAAACTGAATATAATTTAAGACAAAGAAGAGAAATAAAAAGAAAATAGAAATGGAAATAAAATAAAAATAAAAGATAAATGGACCAAAGAGTCCTTATTATTGGATGGTTCGCGAGGTGGGTGTGACCTCTAAAGCTGCAGAGTTGATGGCAGTGGCGGAAGTGGCGTGATTCTCAAGCAGCCTTTAAAACTTTGAAGGCTCCAGTGGTGGTGGTCGTGGTTCCCAATGTGTGATTCCTTAGCAGCCTTTTGAACCTGACACTAAGAAACTAAAATAAATTAAACTAAAGTAAGCATAAGATTGTCAAAGAGAAGGAAAATAGAGTAGAAGATAAGAGTGAAACAAAAGATAAATGGTCTCATAGACCCTTGGCTTGTTGTTTGGATGAAGCGGTCGGCATGAACATATGTATATCGGTCTTCATGAGGGAGACTGTGCTTGGATCCTTCCGCTTCATCGACATGGATATGTGTAGCTCAAGAGGTTGGAGACTTGTTATAGAGAGGGGAGAATATGAGAAAAAGGAAGAAGAAAAAAGGTGGAAAGTAGATGAGAAGAATGGGGATGAGGGGTTGCGTTTAAATAGAGTTTTGGAGTTTGATGCTCTCTCACGCCCGTGGACCGAGGGCGTGTCGATTCACAAGGCCTCTTAGCACGACCGTGTGTCTAGGCGTGTTGATCCACCCACGCCTGTTTTATAAATTGCCACGCCTATTGGTGATAAGTCAGTGTCGTCCACGGCCGTATCGCATCGTCGTGGCGCTTTGTCGGTGCCCGTGGTGGGGTGGTTGGATCCGTGATTTCAAAAATTAGTTAGGACTGATTTGTACCACCTCTGCTATGTCAGTACGAAGATTCTGTACTTCCACACGGTCTCAGCCACGGCTGTGTGCAGGACCGTGTGGTCTAGAAATCTGCACTTTTTGGTTAGTTTACAACTAGGTGTTCAGAAAAAAGAAAGGAAAAGAAAAGAAAAAAATGAAAAAAATGTGAAAGCAAATTGGGTTAGTGCTCGGGTTGCCTCCCGAGAAGCGCTCGTTTATAGTCTTAAGCTAGACTTTCCTCGTATTTGCAAAAATCAGGGTGGTTTAAAAGTTTGAATATCTTCCTTCATGTTTTCAGTTCTATTTTAACTATAAAGTTTTAGTCGAGAAGCGTTTACCTTAAGAGTGTCGAATATTGAATTGCTTACCTCGACTGTTCCGTATGGGAAGATATTGCGTACCTCAAGAGGGATTTCCTTGTTCGTGTTCAGGTCTGGTGTGGTGATGTGAGGATCTGCTTTATCTAACAGTACCTGGTCTCCTATTTTGAAGTGGTTTGATGTTCCTTTGAGCTCCTCTGGGGGCTCTTTTGGTTTTTCTTTGTGCGTTTCCAGTTCCTCTTCAAAGTGTGTCGTCCACTCTTCTAATTTTTTGATCTTAAGGCTTCGTTCCTTGTGTGATCTTTCTTTGTTGGCATGGGGTCCATGATTCAGCTTAGGTTTGTACTCTTGTGGTGTTTCTTGCGGTGAAGGTTGAACAACCTGGTTATCAACTGAATTTACTTTTTCACCTTTATCAATTGTTGTCCTTGCCGAGTCAAGAGCTTGTAAACTGATCGATTCGTCACCTACACGAAGTATGAGTTCTCCTGTACGTACATCAATTTTTGTTCTAGCAGTTGCTAAAAAAGGTCTACCTAAAATTAAGGGAATCGAATTATCCTCATCTATGTCTAAGACAACAAAATCTACTGGGAAAACGAATTTATCAATTTTTACAAGAACATCTTCGATAATACCCCTAGGAATTCTAACAGTTTTATCAGCTAATTGAATTCTCATCCTAGTTTGTTTGGGTTTCTCTAGACCTAGTTATTTAAATATTTTATAAGGCATGACATTTATACATGCCCCTAAATCAGCTGAGGCATTATCAACAATTAGTCTACAAATTAAACATAGAATTGTAAAACTCCCTGGATCTTTTAGCTTTCATGGTAGTCTATTCTGTAACATTGCTGAGCATACTGCGTTAATATATAATTTTTTTAAAAGTTTAAGAAACTTACTTAACTGTTATTCTGTATCATCTCTCTTCATTGCTTCAAGATAAGGAATGCGAGGCTGGTACTCCTTGATTACTGGTTTTGGCTTTTCTTGTGTTACCTCAACTTTACCTTCCTTTACCCTTGTTTTCTTGTATTGGATTGGGTTCATCTAACCCTATACTATCATGAGTTGTGATGGCTTGGATTTGCTCCTTTGGGTTAATCTCAGTGTTGCTTGGTAGATGCCCTTGTGGTCATTCGGCAATCTCTGATCGAATTTCAGAAACTATGTTAGTAAGTTGTCCAACTGACTTAGTAAGTTCCCCAACTTGGTTCTCGATCCCTTTGATCGATGCTTGTTGATTATCGAGCGTCGTCTCAGATTTTTGGAGACGGGTTTCTATGGCTGCCATGAACTTTGTTAGCATCTCTTCGAGGTTCGGCCTTTTTTCTTATGGATAGGGCTGATTTTGGAAATTTTGAGGAGGTTATTGTCTTTGATTTCCTTGATTTCCTTGACCTCCCCATGAAAAATTTGGGTGGTTTCTCCAACCTAGATTATAATTGTTACTATAAAGGTTATTATTAGATCTGAAACTATTACCTATATAGTTCATCTGTTCACTTTCTGTGCTCGGTTGGTAGGGTGGCTACTTAGGATTCACCATAGTTCCACTTGCGTCGCACTGCATTACTAGATGTACCTGCGAAGAACACAAACTATCAAGCTTTTTATTCATCATCTCTACCTGTGTTGATAGCATGGTTACTGCATCAAGGTAGTAAACTCCGGCTGATTTTGTTGGTTTTGTCCTTGTAACTTGCCACTGATAGTTATTCAGTGACATCTCTACAATAAACTCATAGGCTGCTTCATGAGTTTTATTGCTCAGGGTTCCACCGGCGGCTGAGTCGATTAGTTGCCTCATTGAGGGGTTTACACCGGTATAGAAAGTTTGGACTTCGGCCACAAAGGTAAACCATGGTGCGGACACCTTCTCAAGAGATCCTTGTATCTCTCCCATGCGTCATATAATGTCTCTAAATCTATCTGCACAAAAGAAGAGATATCATTCTGTAATTTGGCCGTTTTGGTCGGTGGGAAATATTTTAATAAAAAAATTCGGTCATTTGATCCCATGTAGTGATTGATCCTCGTGGTAACGAGTTTAACCACTGTTTGGCTTTATTCCATAATGAAAAGGGAAATAACTAAAGACGTATGGCATTATCAGAAACGCCATTTATTTTGAAGGTATCACAGAACTCTAAAAAATTAGCTATATGAGTATTTTGGTCTTAGTCCTGCAAACCATCAAATTGAACAAATTGTTGAATCATTTGTATAGTGTTAGGCTTTAATTCAAAATTATTAGCAGCTATAGCAGGCCTAACAATATTTGATTCTGCTCCTGTTAAATGGGGTTTAGCATAATCATACATAGTACGTGAAGCATTATTTTCTGCCACAACTTGTGGTGGTGGATTGTTCTCGTCCATCCGTTCAGTAGGATTGGATCTGCCTTCTCGCTCTTCTTCTGTGTAATTTAGGGCTCGCCTAATTTTTCTACGATTCCTGCGACCAGTAGCTTCAATATCACTGTCATACACTAATTGTCCTTTCGGGTTCCTTCTGGTCATAAACTAGAGGAACCTGCTAGGAAAAGAAAGAAAGAAAATTTAGCAAAAACAAAAAATAAAAATAAAAATAAAAGTAAATTGCGAAAAAAATAAAAATAAAAATAAAAGTAAATTGCGAAAAAAATAAAAATAAAAATAAAAGAGTTGCTAGAGTAACAAAAATAGAGTTTTCTTAATATTTTAGTTCCCAGGCAACGGTGCCAAAAACTTGATCGTAGTTGTCGAGTCTTAAAATATATAAAGAGAGAATGATCAAACCTGGAAACTAACTCTTACAACGACTTAAGGCAAGTGCACCTATCGAACAGTAGTATAGCTTAGGCATGTAACACCCAGCACCAGAGACTGATGCAAAGACTGGATACGAGACATTACCATGCTTTAACCCACTTAGTATACACTAACGAGCTGTAAAATTTCGTTTCGACTTAAAAACATCTATTTATTAGTCCATTCATATATGTTATAGACCTACGAGGCCTTAAGCATAACTCTAAAAACTTTCGGAACTTGATCGAAAACCTTTCTTAAAAATAGGGGTCACATGCCCATGTCATTTGGGACATGCCCGTGTACCCCTTAACATGCCCATGTCTTCCAACCGTGGGGAGCTACTGACTATATTCACACGGCCTTGACACGCCCGTGTCTTCCAACCGTGTGTCTTACACGGCTCATGCACACGGCCATGGAATTTACCTGTGTCTCTAACCATGCGGGCACTTAGAGCTATTTACCACTCCATTTGCCACCCTAAAATCATGATCAATACAATACATTTCATTAACTATACAACAAGCTTCATTGAATTTAACGACATACATATAGTCAATTTTGGCCAACCACTTAGCCATATACAAAAGAACAATGGTTTGATAGCCTATACAATGGCCCTTCTTAAAACATGTTCTCAAAACGAATGTTTCCTATACATGCCATACTTAGTAAAATAATTTGGCTATACCAAAATGAAGATTGATAGTGTGCTACAAGCTTCGACTCCGATGATCCACAATTTAGCTTGGCGGAACTACATAGAAAGAAAGAATTAAAGACGTAAGCATTTAGCTTAGTGAGTTTGCATATAAAGCACATATCAACATACTTGCTTAATATAAACCATTTGATATAACAATGATATCATAATTTCAGCTATAAAGCTTATTTACTCATACATGATTCTTACTTGTTCACTATTCTTATACTTGTAAGGTAAACAAGGTACCTCTATCACTTGATCACATTGATTAGCATACTTTAATGTAATAATCATGATCTCTAATTCTTCACACATAACATAAATTATATTCAATTTCAACTTAATGATAGCTTTGCTTCCTTAGCTTTCTTGTTATCTCATTTTAACTTTACACATTTGCCTGATGAATTTCTGTGAATAACCGAGAATACTGAATCTCTTGCCATGAACTTGATTCCAAAGCCATATCTTAGATAGGGTCTTACATGGAATATCTCTTCTTGAATTAATGCCAAGATTACCTTGGACTTACATGATAACTTGCTCAATGCCAAGCTTGCCTTGGACTTCCATCATAACTTGCTTGATAACTTGATCTATACCAAGCTTGCTTCCTTGGACTTACATGATAGCTTGCTTGATAACTTGATCAATGCCAAGCCTGCTCCCTTGGACTTACATGATAACTTGCTTGTTTGCCGATGCTATGCCTTGGCTTGGTCTTATATAGACTTTCTGATTTCATGTGGTAGACCAAGTATCCTGGGTAATTCATCTTCGATCGGGACTTTCTCATGCTTAATCTTTTTGATTTCTTTGTTTAACATAGATTTAAACATTCTATGGTAATAGTGTACATTATACTAAGCAATTGAAATGATAAAAATCATAAAGCTTAGAAATCATACAAACTTACCTCAAAATACAAAATGTATGTATATATGCAATTTAATCCTCGACTTTGATCTTGCCCCAGTTTTGATCCGGGCTTCGTTTTTCTTGATCTATAATCATAAATAGATCATTTAATACTCACATTGACTAAATTGACGCATTCGTCATATTTTGGCAAAATTACTATTTTACCCCTATGCTTCTCATATTTGCACTTTTACCCCTAGGCTCGTAAAATGATTTTCATTCAACTTTCTTAAACTTCATGCTTAGCTGGTTCATTTTCTCTACTATAACAATCATCAATTCTCACTATTTCCAGTGTATATGACCAATTTCATAACTTTTACAATTTGATCCATACTATCATTTTTCATGAATTTCATTAAGGAAAAGATGTTTATCTAACATCAAACTCTTATAAACTTCCGTAAAACATCATTTAACTTGCATATCATTCATGGGTAGATTGTTGATCATGCACCTTAGCTCATTTTATAGCTAAAAATAGCTAATTCATAATACGAGAACTTCAAAAATACGAAGAATATTAAAAACGTGACTCAAATGAACTTACTAGCAAGCTTGAAAGATGAACAAACCCTAGCTATGGGGTTCTTCAAAATTTCGACACGAAGGAAGAAGATGAGAATGATTTTTGTCATCTTTTTTCCTTTCTTAATCATTTAATTGATAAATGACCAAAATGCCCTTATCTTTAGAATTTTCTATTTTACTAACTCATGTCCAATTTTGTCCAAAAATTAAAATTTGGGAAAATTGCTAGTTAAGGACTTCCAATTGACATTCTAAAGCTATTTCATACAAAAAGCTTCTAGAAACTCTTATTTTGCATCTTTTGCAATTTAGTCCTTTTGGACCATTCAATCTCAATTTAGCAAAATTGCTTCATGAAACTTTCATACTAACATGCAATCATGGCATAAGCTTTAAAAACTGATAAATTCACCTCGGATTCGTGGCCTCGCACCACTATTTCGACTAGGCCCTAAATCGGGCTGTTACAATTCTTCCCCCCTTAGGATTTTCGTCCTCAAAAATCTTACCAGTAAAAATGTTTGGATATTGGTTTCTCATACTTTTTTCTGGTTCCCATGTAGCTTCTTCTATTCCATGTCTTTGCCACAATACTTTGACTAGGGCAATACTTTTATTTCTCAACTGCTTGACTTCTCAAGCTAAAATCTTGACTGGTTCTTCACCATAAGTCATGTCGGGATGAATCTCTATTTCTGACGGGGTAATTACATGTGAAGGATCTGATTTGTAGCGTCGCAACATTGACACGTGAAACACATCATGTATCTTTTCCAATTCTAATCGCAAGGCCAAACGGTAAGCTACCGGCCCCACTCTCTCAGTAATCTCGTAAGGTCTGATGAAACGTGGACTTAACTTGCCCTTCTAGCCAAATCTGAGAACTTTTCTCCATGGTGACACTTTCAAGGAAACTTTATCCCTGACTTGGTACTCTATCTCTTTTCTTTTTAAATCCGAATAGGATTTCTGTCTCTTTGATGCAGCTTTTAAACATTCTCGTATCACTTTCACTTTCTCTTCAGCTTCTTTAACCAAATCAACCCCGTGAATTTGGTTTTCCTTGAGTTTAGTCCAAAACAAAGGTGTTCTGCACTTACGCCCATATAGAGCCTCATAAGGCGCCATCTTTAAACTCGACTGAAAACTATTATTGTAGGCAAATTCTATCAATGCGAGAAATGTTTCCCAACTGCCTTGAAATTCTAAAATACAACAGCTGAGCATATCTTAAGTACTTGAATTAACCTCTCTGATTGACCGTCAGTTTGAGGATGAAAAGCTGTGCTTAAACTCAATCTTGTACCCAAGGCTTCTTGTAGCTTCTTCCACAATCTGGATGTAAATCTCGGATCCCTATCTGATATAATCGATAAAAGAACTCCGTGAAGTCTTATTATTTTTGAAACGTAGAAATTTGCTAACTTGTCGAGTGAGTAATCAACTCGTACTGGGACAAAATGGGCTGACTTCGTGAGTCTATCCATAACAACCCATATAACATCCTTCTTGCTTGGTGATAGCGGTAAACCCATTGCAAAATCGATGGTGATATGGTCCCATTTCCACTCGGGAACCAAGATGGGCTGAAGTAAACCTGAAGGTACTTGGTGTTCAGCCTTTATTTGCTAACAAATCATGCACTTGGAAACAAATGCCATTATTTGCTAACAAATCATGCACTTGGAAACAAACTCTGAAATATCTTTCTTCATTTTCGGCCACCAATACTGTTGCTTTAAATCAGTATACATCTTTGTACTTCCTGGATGTACAGACAAACATCCATTATGTGCTTCATACAAAATTTTCTGAATAAGCTCCTATTTTCTTGGTACACAAACTCTATCTTTAAATATCAAATATCCACCAGAATTTATCTGAAAGTCAGATTCAACTTCGGATTCGCACTGAGCTCTATTGACTTGTAATTCACTATCTTCTTTCTGAGCTTCCAAGATCTCATGAAGAAACATTGGTTTAGCTCTCAACTCAGCTAAAATAGAACCATCATCGGATAAAGATATCCTTGAATTCAATGCTCTTAAGGCAAATAGGGACTTTCTGCTTAAAGCATCGGCGACCACATTCCCCTTTCCTGGATGGTAGTCAATGACCAATTCATAGTCTTTTATCAACTCTAACCATCTTCGTTGTCTTAAGTTTAACTCTTTCTGCGTCATCAAGTACTTCAGACTTTTGTGATCAGTAAAAATCTGACATCTTTCACCATATAATGGTGTCTCCAAATCTTCAAAGCGAAGACTATAGCAGCAAATTCTACATCATGTGTCCGATAATTCTTCTCATGAGGCTTCAACTGTCTTGAGGCGTAAGCAATCACCTTGCCTTCTTGCATGAGTACACAGTCCAATCCATTTAAGGATGCATCACTATAAATTATAAATTCTCTCCCTAACTCGGGTTGTACTAAAATTGGAGCTTCTGTCAACATTGCTTTCAACTTCTCGAAACTTTGTTGACATCGTTCTGTCCACTCAAACTTCACATTTTTCTGTAACAATTTAGTCATCGGGGTTGCAATCATGGAAAAACCCCTTGACAAATCATCTGTAATAGCCAGCTAGGTATAGAAAACTTTTAATCTCAGAGACATTCTTCGGTGTCTTCCAGTCCATTATAGCCGAGATCTTACTTGGATCTACTCGGACCCCATCTCCTGAGACAATATGTCTCAGAAATCCTACTTCCTTGAGCCAAAATTTGCTTTTACTGAACTTGGCATACAACTGACTTTCTCAAAGAGTCTGTAAAACTATCCGTAGGTGCTCAGCATGCTCAATCTCATCTCGGGAATAAATCAGTATGTCATTAATAAAAACGACTACAAACTTGTCGAGGTACGGCCTAAAAATGTGGTTCATTAAATCCATGAATATCGCAGGTGCATTGGTCAACCCAAAGGGCATGACTAAAAATTCATAATGCCCATACCTCGTTCGAAAGGCAGTCTTGGATACATCTGAATCTTTTACTTTCAGCTGGTAGTACCCTGATCTCAAGTCTATTTTGGAAAACACAGTGGCTTATTTCAATTAATCGAACAAATCATCGATCCTAGGCAATGGGTACTTGTTCTTTACTGTCACTTTATTAAGCTGATGGTAATCTATGCACAATCTCATGGTGCCATCTTTCTTTTTCACAAATAAAACTGGAGCACCCCATGGTGAACAACTTGATCTTGCAAAGCCTTTATCTGTCAACTTTTGCAACTGCGAATTTAGCTCTTTCAACTCTGTTGGAGCCATTCTGTATGGAGTAATGGATATCGATACAATACTGGGAGATAGCTCAATGCTGAACTCAACCTCTTTAAATGGTGGTAGTCTTAGTAATTTCTCAGGAAAAACATCCACGTACTTACCTACTATCGGTACGAACTCAATATTCAACTCTGTTTCTTTATCATCCATCACAAAAGCCAGATATACTTCATATCCTTTTCTTATATATCTCTGTGCCGTCATATGAGAGATCATTACTGGCAATTTACCGTGTTCATCTGATTCTACATAGAGTGTATCCCCATTTTCACATCTCATCTCAATGTATTTCTTTCCGCAATTAACTATTACATCATGGGTAGTTAACCAATCCATACCAAGATTGAGGTCAAACTCGTCAAAAGGTAACAACATAAGATTTGCTATAAAGCAATGACCTCTAATCATTAATGGACAATCTTTACATACTTTATCAACTAACACACTCTTGCCTAAAGGATTAGACACCTTAATCATAAATTCTGTAGAATCTATAGCCATACTCAAACCGGATACTAATTTCATGCAAATGTAAGAATATATGGATCCGGGATCTATTAAAGTAATAACTTTAATATCATGAAGAGAAAAGGTACCCGTAATAACATCATGAGAAGATGCCTCTTTTCGAGTACGAAAGGCATAAGTCCTTGGAGGCGCTCTACCTTCGGGTCTCGCGGCCTGCGCTCTGAGGTTACCTCTTCCACTTGCCCCACTTTTCGGGTTCCTCTGAGGTCTTCCTCAGACCATACTCTAGGATCTCGGGTTCTGAGTTCTTTCTTCTTTCGTCATCTCTGGATAATCTTTTATATAGTGGTCCTGGGAACCACATCTAAAACATGCATTTTCATGTGCTCAGCATTCTCCAAGATGACGTTTGCCGCACTGTGGGCATTCGGGTCTGTCAAATCTAATATTCCCAACACTTGCAACTGAAGTAGTCTGTGCTTTACTCCTTAAATATTGCTTACTCTTGTCCTTCCTTGAAAACCCAGTGGAAGTAGCTGATCAGGTAGGGAAATCTCTTAACTTCTTGGATGAAGATTGAAATGACTTATTCCATTGTCTCTTTCTAGAGTCACGAGACTCCATTTCAGATTTTTTCTTCTCTTTTACCAGTTCTTCAGCTTTACAAGCCCTTTCCACTAGCACAACGAATTCCTTTATCTCTAGGACATCAACAAACAATTTGATGTCCTTATTTAGCCCATCTTCAAACCTCTTACTCATAACGGCCTCAGTGGATACACGTTTGCAAGCGTACTTGCTGAGTCGTACAAACTCTCGCTCATAGTCAGTCACTGACATCTTGCCTTGCTTCAGTTCTAGGAATTCCTTCCTTTTCTAGTCTACAAACCTTTGGCTGATATACTTTTTCTTGAACTCTTCTTGGAAAACTTCCCCTGTAACCTTTTCCCTTGGTACCACTGATACAAGGGTGTTCCACCATTGGTAAGCAGAGTCTCTTAAAAGAGAGACTACACACTTCAAGCATTCTTCAGGGGTGCATGACAACTCGTTGAATACCCTGATGGTATTTTCTATCCAGAACTCAGCTTTTTCCGGATCATCGTCTTTTCTAGCCCAGAATTCTTCTGCCCCATGTTTCCTGATCATATCAATCGGAGGTTTATCTCCTCTTACCACCTCTACTACTTGAGGGGCTGCAGGGATAGGTTGTGGAACAGGCGGGGGTGGAGGGGGTTATGCATTCGGGTTTGTACGAACGAACTCCGTATACCATGTATTCATCATGTGGAGGAAGGCTTCTCTAGCCTCTTCTCCTCTTTCTTAACACACCGTAGTGGGTCTATTCTCATTCCCGTTCGGTACTGTCCCTTCAGCGGGAGTCGGCGTATTACTTTCTACATCATCCGTCACAACTCCTTCGAGATCCATTTACTATATGTATAAATTTAATTTAAGTAGTCAGGAGTTGTCACACTATCATTATAAAAACATTCTTACGTATGGCATGTATAGCTAGACTCATGCTCGTGCTACGTTAGTCCTAAAATCGACTAAACCGTAGTTCTGATACCACTAAATGTAACACCCCGTACCCGAGACCGATGTAAAGATTAGATACGAGTCATTACCATGCTTGAACACACTTAGTATACACTTATGAGCTGTAAAATTTCGTTCCGACTTAAAAACTTCTCTTTATTAGTCCATTCATATATGTTATAGACCTACGAGGCCTTAAGTATAACTTTGAAAACTTTCAGAACTTGATCGAAAACCTTTCTTAAAAACAGGGGTCACACGCCCATGTGACTTGGGACACGCCCGTGTACCCCCTAACACGCCCATGTCTTCCAACCGTGGGGAGCTACTGACTATATTCGCACGGCCTAGACACGCCCATGTCTTCCAACCGTGTGTCTTACACGGTTCATGCACACGGCCGTGGGATTTACCCGTGGCTTATTCTAACTAATAATAAGCTATAGGGTACGCATGGCCTAGACCTACGCCCGTGTCTCTAACCGTGCGGGCACTTAGAGGCTATTTACCACGCCATTTGCCACTCTGAAATCAAGATCAACACAATACATTTCATGAACTATACAACATGCTTCATTGAATTTAACGACATACATATATTCAATTTTGGCCAACCACTTAGCCATATACAAAAGAACAATTGTTTGATAGCCTATACAACGGCCCTTCTTAAAACATGTTCTCAAAATGAATGTTTCTTACACATGCCATACTTAGTAAAATAATTTGGCTATACCAAAATGAAGATTGATAGTGTGCTCCAAGCTCTGACTTTGATGATCCATAATTTAGCTTGGCTGAACTACATAGAAAGAAAGAATTAAAGACGTAAGCATTTAGCTTAGTGAGTTTGCATATAAAGCACATATCAACATACTTGCTTAATATAAACCATTTGATATAACAATGATATCATAATTTCAGCTATAAAGCTTATTTACTCATACATGATTCTTACTTGTCTCATGATACTCACTATTCTTATACTTGTAAGGTAAACAAGGTACCTGTATCACTTGATCACATTGATCAGCATGCTTTAATGTAATAATCATGATCTCTAATTCTTCATACATAACATAAATAATATTCAATTTCAACTTAATAATAGCTTTGCTTTCTTAGCTTTCTTGTTATCTCATTTTAACTTTACACATTTGCCCGATAAATTTCTGCGAATAACCGAGGATACTGAATGTCTTGCCATGAACTTGATGCCAAAGCCATATCTTAGATACGGTCTTACATGGAATATCTCTTTTTGAATTAATGCCAAGATTACCTTGGACTTACATGATAACTTGCTCAATGCCAAGCTTGCCTTGGACTTACATCATAACTTGCTTGATAACTTGATCAATGCCAAGCTTGCTTCCTTGGACTTACATGATAACTTGCTTGATAACTTGATCAATGCCAAGCTTGCTTCCTTGGACTTACATGATAACTTGCTTGTTTACCGATGCCATGCCTTGGCTTGGTCTTATACGGACTTTCTCATTTCATGTGGTAGACCAAGTATCCTGGGTAATTCATCTTCGATCGGGACTTTCTCATGCTTAATCTTATTGATTTCTTTGTTCAACATAGCTTTAAACATTCCATGGTAATAGTGTACATTATACTAAGCAATTGAAATGATAAAAATCATAAAGCTTAGAAATCATACAAACTTACCTCGAAATACAAAATGTATATAGATATGTAATTTAATCCTCGACTTTGTTCTTGCCTTAGTTTTGATCCGGGCTTCGTTTTTCTTGATCTATAATCATAAATAGATCATTTAATACTCACATTGACTAAATTGACTCATTACTCGTATTTTGGCAAAATTACTATTTTGCCTCTATACTTTCTCATATTTGTACTTTTGCCCCTAGGCTCGTAAAATGATTTTCATTCAACTTTCTTCAAATTCATGCTTAGCTGATTCATTTTCTCTACTATAACAATCATCAATTCTCACTATTTCTAATGTATATGACCAATTTCATAACCTTTACAATTTTATCCATACTATAATTTTTCATGAAATTCATTAAGGGGAAGATGTTTATCTAACATCAAACTCTTATAAAGTTCCATAAAACATCAATTAACATGCATATCATTCATGGGTAGATTTTTGATCTTGCACCTTAGCTTATTTTATAGCTAAAAATAGCTAATTCAAAATACAAGAACTTCAAAAATAGGAAGAATATTAAAAATGGGACACAAATGAACTTACTAGCAAGCTTGAAAGATGAACAAACCCTAGCTATGGGGTTCTTCAAAATTTTGGCACCAAGGAAGTAGATGAGAATGATTTTTGTCATCTTTTTTCCTTTATTAATCATTTAATTGATAAATGACCAAAATGCCCTTCTCTTTAAAAATTTCTATTTTACTAACTCATGTCCAATTTTATCCAAAAATTATAATTTGGGCAAATTGCTAGTTAAGGACTTCTAATTGACATTCTACAGCTATTTCATACAAAAAGCTTCTAAAAACTCTTATTTTGCATCTTTTGCAATTTAGTCCTTTTGGACCATTCAATCTATATTTAGCAAAATTGCTTCATGAAACTTTCATACTAAAATGCAATCATGGCACAAGCTTTAAAAACTCATAAATTCACCTTGCATTCGTGGCCTCGCACTACTATTTCGACTAGGCCCTAAATCGGGCTGTTACAAGGTAAGACCGGATTGTCGAACCCGAAGGAACTAAAAGTACTAATACTAACTTTCTCTTTATTATCTAGCCTAATATAAATAAAGTTGTTATTTAATCTAAATTTAACTAACTACTAAGCTAAAGTCGCGAAGACAAAAAGAATGAATTGGGGAAATACTGTTGGAAAAACTCAATTGATTAAGATGACACCTTTAACAAGAATCCACCTAGATTTCGCTTATTATTTAACACTGAACCGGATGATTTATTCACTTGACTTGATCCGTAAGATTCCCTAATTTATAATAAACCCTCTCTCGAGGTGAATAACGTCTAACCCTAGGTTGATTAATTGAAATCTCTTTCTAATTAAAACCCCTAGAATCACATTAACTCGATCTATGGACTCCAATATTAGGTTTCACCCTAATCCGGCAAAATCTCGTCACCCTATCTCTAGGCGTGCGATCAACTCCGCTTAATTATGCTAGATCTACTCTTAAGCAGGGACTTTTGCTCCTCCACCTAAGCACTTCATACTTGAATCAATATCCCAAAAATATCAACACAAGAATTAAGAACACATAATTAAGAACAAATCAAGTATTTATCATATAGTGCAGAAAACAATAACAAGATCCGTTTTAGGTTTCATCCCCTTTAGGTATCTGAAAGGTTTAGTTCATAACTATAAAAGAAAACATCTCAGAAGAAAAGATAAAACAAAACATAAGAAATCCATAAAATCCCCTAAAGGAATTGAAGGAGAGATCCGCCGTCTTGAGTAGAATTCTGGCTTCTTGAGATGGATCAACTGGCTATCTTCGAGTGATGTCCACAAATCTAACCTTTTTGGCTCGGCTCCTTGGCCTAGCTAACCCCTTCTTTAAGGTTACACTTAGGGGGTTTATATAGGCTTTTGAAACAGGTTTCTTTTCCCCTAAGTATCCTTTTCCGAGTAGAATTGCTCTTCTCCACGACAGGGACACGGCCATGGCATACGCCCGTGTGGATCGTGGCAAGGCCGTGTTTGGATTTCATTAATAAGGCATGGTCGTGTGACTCGGGGTCACGCCCTGTTCTAGTTTATGAGGGAGGTACGGCCGTGTGGCTTAAGCCCAAGTCGTGCAGATTTCCACTTTGGCGAAATTTGGTCCGTTTTAGGCCCGTTTCTCGTTCTTTTCATCCTTGGGTACTCTTCTGGGTATGAAACATGAAAACAAAGGATTAAGAGTACTTTTTTATATAAATCAAGGGATAAATCATCCAAAAATATGCTAAATGTGGGATTAAAATATGTTACTTTTACGGTTTATCAATATAATAGGTGTTAGCATTTTTGGACGATCCCAATGAAAGTGCTATGGTTCCTGTTGTTCAAGAGTTTTATGCATCGTTACGGGACCAAGAGTCTAAAAATGCTAAAGGCCATATGTGGGAAACGATACCTGTGCCAGAGAAAGAAGTGTGAGTAACCCCTAGAATTATTTTTGAGTTTAATGCCCCATACTATGAAAATGATTTTATTGATGAAAATGATTTAGAGAATTTTTGAGACATAGATGTGGATAACTGGAAACACGAAAATATACACACCTTTTCATGTTGTTTATAACTCAAATTCATGCAATTTCGTAGTAATTCTGGTAAAAAAAATACGATAATACTTAAATTATTAACATGATGAATTTTAATTAATTTTATAATAAATTTTGATTTATTTTGCTTTATTTTCGATAGATTCGAACAAAAGACAAAAATTGGCTTAGCAGACACTACTAGAGGGACAAAATCAAGAAGCAATTTTGAAGCATCGAGGCAAATTAATTTTCCAGCGTAAAATGGTCCAAATTATGAATAATAGTTCATAATATAATTAATTTTAATTTTAATCCAATTTATTTTGGGATAAATAATTATTATTAATTAAATTATGAAAAGAGGCCCAATTGTGCTAAACTAAGAAAACTGATCCAACCGAGCAATGGGCTGCCCGAAACTGTCCCACATGCTGACTCAATAAACTTATTTAGCTGATTATTTGGCTTACAAACAAACCCTTTAATTCTCCTTGAATTTGCATTCAAACCCCTCCGCTTATTAAGCTTTTCTAGATTTGCCCCTACCTAAAATAGTAAGTTTGAAACCTTCAAACTTGCCACATGTGTGGCCAGCCATGGGGGGAGTCTATGGCTGCTGATTTTTGATATTTTTAGCATCCTACTCAACCTAAAAATACCCCGTTGTCTCCTCAATTCAAACACACCTCTCACACCTCTCATGCTTTCATTATTCACTTCTCTCTCACTTTCTCTCTTCAAAACCCCTTTATTTGTTCTTTTTTTTTTTCCCTTCCATTCCCTTGCCGATTTCTCCTATTGGAAAAGAGCCCTTCAACCATAGTTGGAAGCAGCATTCAAGTGCTAATAGAAGCCCCGGTTCAACAAGAACAAGCAGAGAAAGAGGAGTAGAGAAAACTAGTCAAGCTTCGAAGAAACACTGGATTTGATTCTAGTTCCTTATCCTTTAATTTTTATCGTTGTTGTTATGAACATGTTTATGAATACTTGTTATGTTGATATGTTTAATTTAATTAATATGACTTAAATTTAATTCGTGTTAGGTTTATTGCATTTCGTCCATTTAAGTTAATAAAATTGTGTTTGTATTGTTATAGGCCTTGGTAAGTTGTTTGATAAAGTAAAATCATGATTAAGTTATTCTTGAATTATAATTGTAAGGTAACTAATAAATTAATTATGTAATCATGTTGAAATTGTAATTAATTGACATAATACTTAACCAATGCATGTTTAATCTTCCAAGGTAGCTTAGGGTTAAATTAGCAACGGTATTAGACGATACATTAGCCTTGCCAGGATTATTGTGATTAAATTGTTTCAAGTTAGGGATACATTGTTACCTCACTTAATCTTTTATGTACTGATGAAGATTGATTAATTGTTTTAATTGGCATTGGAAAATGTTCACGAGATTAGTTAATTTAATAAGTATGTATGAGCAGTAGTTAAGAAATTACCCAGTTGCCGTGAATTTATTCATAACAACATGAACATGAGTTTAGTAATTCTAAGTTAAGAAATGTAATTAATCTAACACAGTTATGTCATCTTGATTAAAATCATCTTTTGAAATCGTGCATTCGAACTTTTATTTGTATTTTATTTTATTTTACTTAGTTAAATTTTTGTTTTTAACCACTTTCTCAAAATCAAAATATTTTTCTTCACCAAAATGTTTTAAATTGCATTCATAAATAATTCTTTTCACAGTCCTTGTGGGTACGGTTACTTGATATTTACCTGTCAATTTATTACTTGTTGCGATTGTGCACACTTGCACATTTCCATCGTTCCAAGTTTTTGGCGTCGTTGCCGGAGACTGTTTTAAAAGTCATTATTTGTGAAGTTTTGAACTTTGCATTTTTGTTTATTTTTCTATTCAAATTTAACGTAATTAATTTTTCTATGTTTGTTTCAGGTGTTTATGAGTATTGATCGAATTAACGATTTACTCTCTGTAGATCCTAAGATTGAACGAACTTTTCAACAACGAAGAAGACAAGCAAGTCAAAGAAGGACCGAAGAGATGAACTTTGAAAATTTGAATAAAGGAAATAGAGCAAACCCTGCTCAAAATCCTATCCTTATTAAGGATGATAGAGATAGAGCTTTAAGATAGTATGCCGAGCCAGTGTTTTATGATCTTAATCCAGTTATTAGGAGACCTAAAATCGAGGCACAATAGTTTGAGCTGAAGCCAGCCATGTTCCAGATGCTTCAAACAGTGGGCCAATTCAGTGGAATGCCTACCGAATATCCTCACCTTCACTTAAGACTATTTATGGAGGTGAGCGATTCTTTCAAGTAAGCTATAGTTTTCAAAGATGCACTACGATTAAAGTTGTTCCCATTATCGCTAAGGGACAGAGCTCAAGCCTAGTTGAACTCATTGCCACCAAATTCCATTTCCACATGGCAAGAGTTAGTAGAAAGATACCTCATGAAGTATTTCCCGCCTAACAAGAATGCTAAGTTGAGGAATGAGATCACTACCTTCCAACAAATGGATGATGAGTCCTTGTATGAAGCATGTGAAAGGTACAAAGAATTCTTATGGAAGTGCCCTCATCACGGAATTCCTTATTGCATCCAACTTGAGACATTCTATAATGGTCTCATAGCTCACACGAGGATGGTAGTGGATGCTTTTACTAATGGTGCTCTCCTTTCCAAGTCTTATAACGAGGCTTATGAAATCATTAAGAAGATTGGCAGCAACAATTATCAATGGTCAACCAATCGAGTAGCGTCAGGAAGACGAGTCGCTGAAGTAGATGAAGTAGACGCTCTCACTTCACTTGCATCTCAGGTATCTTCAATTTCCTCGATTCTTAAAAATTTCACCACTAATTGGTTTAATAAATTGAAAATATAGCATGTGTTTATTGTGGGGAAGGACATTTGTTTACTGAATGTCCATCAAACCCAGAATTCGTGTATTACATGGGTAACCAGAACCAAAATCGAGGAAGGAAAATATAGCAATCCTATTTCTACAACCCATCTTGGCGAAACCACCCTAATTTCTCTTGGAGTAACCAAGAGGGTGGACCCAATAACACTTATGCCCAACCCAAACCGACCCAGCCACCTATTTTTACCCAACAAGTTTAGAAGTAACCTCAAGTTGAATCTTTCAATGGCTTAGGAAACCTATTGAAAGCATACATAGCCAAAAATGATGCCTTAATACAAAGCCAAGTGCCACATTGAAAAACCTAGAAAACCAAATGGGCCAGCTTGCCACTGAACTTAGAAACCGTCCACAAGGTGCTTTGCCTAGTGATATAAAAGATCTGAGAAATTTGGGGAAGGAGCATTGTAAAGCATTGTCATTCAGGAGCAGAAAGACAGTAATGCCTACACTGTCAAAGTTGAAGATGTGCCAATTGATGCTCAAGACTCAGGGGAAATTCAATCGAGTGTTGAAATTCCAATTTCATTGAAACTAGAATCAGCAAAATCCAATAAGGTAACTTCTAAACCAGTCAATTCTGATAGACTAACAACTTCGTTAGATGTAGAATTGCCACAAAAGATGTATCAACCAGTTCAAGTAAAGAATCCTCCACCACCTTACCCTCAAAGACTTCAGAAGAAGAAGTAGGAAGTCCAGTTCAAAATGTTTCTAAACATACTCAAGCAACTTCATATCAATATTCCATTGGTTGAAGCATTTGAACAAATGTTGAACTATGTCAAATTCTTGAAGGATATCCTACCTAAGAAACAAAGACTTGGAGAATTTAAGACGATAACCCTGATGAAGGAATGCAGTGCATATCTTCAAGACAAACTACCTCTAAAGTTGAAGATGGTGCAACATCGAATCCTGTTATCTTACTTCGAATGGAATCTTAGCCCGCCTCATTTGCTTTCTTTATTGCATAAGGGCATAAAAGCGAAGTCAAAGGATTTTCTTCTAACTAGTGGTGAGAGTAAGCAAGCTACCTTCATTCAACGACTTTGTGGTTGAGTCAATAACATGCTCTGGGGTGGGAATCTTTGCTCTTCTCTTTTGCATTTTTTTTGCTGCCTTCTTCTTCGTGTTTGTCCAGTATCGCAAAAGCGGTCGGCGCCGACTATAATGGTTGAAAATAGGGGCCAACCAAGACCCCTAATAAAGCTTTGTTTGATAAAGTAAACGATTCGTTCGACAACAACCGGACAGATAACCCCTTTAAATTAGTGATCTTACAAAAAAAAAAAATCGGGGTGAAATTTGGTTGGGAAGGGTTTTTGGCGGAGAAAAGAATCGCTGAGAGATAGATTCTACTATTTAGTCGGGACAAATGAGTGGTGCAAAGCATGCTCGGAGAGAGATTGACCCTTCCCCGAGTCAGTCTAGTCAGAAAAGGGAGGGCCCACTGTCTAGACTGCATTTCGGGAGTTTGAACACCATCCCATTTCAACCATACCTTGCAACATTGGAGCAACTTATTATGGTAAGACACTATGCAATTTGGGTGCGAGCATCAACTTGATGCTCATGTCCATATTCAGAAAGTTGGGGATAGGTGAAGTTCAATTAGCAGATAGATCCTTAGTGCATCCAGAAGGACAAATCGAGGATGTATTTGTACGTGTGGATAAATTTATTTTCCCTGCTGACTTTGTTATTCTAGACTTTGAAGCAGATAAAGAGGTGTCAATCATCCTAGGAAGGCCTTTCCTAACAACTGGAAGGACCTTATTCATATGTAGAAAGGCGAGCTCATTATGCGTGTTCAGGATGACCAGGTAACATTTAATGTTTTCAATTCTATGCGATTTGTTGACACAGTTGATTGTTTTGCAGTATCCAATTTAGAGGAATTAGTTGATGATTGTTTTACAGTATCCGATTTAAAGGAATTAGTCATGGAAAGGGAACTCAACTACATTGAGGACATGTTGGAGCAATTTTTGACATCAAACCCTTCAAGTGATGAAGTGGAAGTGGAATACTTAGCATTGATAGAAGCTAATCAAAAGGGACTTAATCCGTAATCTCACTTTGAGTCTTTGGAGTTAGAGAATAGGGATTATGCCTAACCAAAAGTATCAATTGAGGAGCCACCTAAATTAGAATTGAAGGTACTTCCCTCAAATTTAAAATATGTTTCTTTAGGTAACACTTCTATTTTGCCTGTGATTGTTTCAGCAGAATTAACCGAAGAGCTAGAAGAGAAACTCATCCTAGTATTGAAACAATTCAAGAAGGCTATCAAATGGACCATAGCTGATATTCGTGGCATTATTCCATCTGTATGCATGCAAAAGATCATTTTGGAAGATGGCGAGTAAGGGACAATTGATGGACAATGAAGACTAAACCACATCATGAAAGACGTGGTAAAGAAAGAAATCATTAAGTGGTTAGGTGCGGGTATAATTTACCCTATCTCAGACAGTTCATGGGTAATTTCAGTCTAATGCATGCCAAAGAAATGAGGTATTATGGTCGTTGAGAATGAGAATAACGAGTTGATACTGACTAGAACGGTTACGGGATGGAGAATTTGCATCGATTATCGAAAGCTGAACAAGGCGACTAAGAAAGATCACTTTCCTTTACTGTTACTAGATTAGATGCTAGATAGACTCGCGGGGTGAGACTATTATTGTTTTCTCAATGGATACTCAAGGTATAATCAGATTACAGTAGCACCAGAGGAAAACAACATTTACATGCCCGTACGATACATTTGCTTTTAGATGCATGCCGTTTGGTTTATGTAATGCCCCTACTACATTTCAAAGATGTATGATGTCTATTTTTACTGACATGGTTGAGAAATACTTGGAAGTGTTTATGGATGATTTTTTAGTATTTGGAGATGCATATGATGATTGCTTAGCCAATCTAGCCAAGGTACTAAGGCAATGCGAAGAAACAAACCTCATACTTAATTGGGAAAAGTGCCATTTTATGGTACGAGAAGTTATTATTCTAGGGCATCGAATAACAAGACCTAGAATCGAGGTAGATAAAGAAAAGGTAGATGTTATCGAGAAACTCCCACCTCTAACATCTGTAAAGGGTGTTAGTAGCTTTTCGGGACACGCCGGTTTCTATCGGAGAAGCACATGACGTTCAAATTTGATTAGGAGTGCTTAAGAGCTTTCAATGATTTGATGAGTCGATTACTTTCAGCACCCATTATCATCACACCAGAATGGGATCCATTTGAACTGATGTGTAACGCAAGTGGCTCTGCAATAGGAGATGTAATGGGCCAGTGAAGGAACAAAGTTTTTCATCCCATATACAAAGAAATAATTACTTGATATTGTGTTTGCTTTTGACAAGTTTCGATCTTATCTTGTAGGTACCAAAGTGACAGTCTACATGGATCATTTGGCAATTAAGTATTTACTTGCCAAGAAAGACTCTAAGCCAAGATTGATCTGATGGGTACTTCTACTCCAAGAGTTCAATCTAGAAATTCAAGATCGAAAACGGGTAGAAAACCAAGTAGTAGACCATGTATCCAGATTGAAGACGCATAAGGGAATTCTACACTTATACCCATTCAAGAGACATTCCCAGATGAACACATTCTAAAGGTAAATCATGTCCATAATACCCTTTGGTTTGCTGATTTTGCTAAATATTTAGTTTATGGTTTAATGCCAACTGATAAAACGTATCATCAAAAGAAAAAGTTTCTTCACGATGTGAAGTGCTATTTTTAAGAAGAACCATTCTTGTTCAAAAGGTGTGCAGATCAAATGATCAGGAGATGCGTTGCAAAAGATGAAGTACTTAAGATTCTATATCATTTCCACACAACTCTAAGTGGGGGACATTTTAGAGGTATACAAACTGCAGCCAAAGTTTTACAAGCCGGATTTTTTTGGCCAACGCCATTCAAAGATGCGTATGCCTACGTAAAGAGTTGTGATAGAGGCTAGAGGGTTGGAAACATTACCATCATAAATGAGATGCCCCGAACAAACCTCATTAAGGTAGAATTATTTGATGGTTTGGGTATTGAATTTCTCGGTCCTTTCTGTCCATCTTTCGATCACAAGTACATATTGGTAGCAGTAGACAATGTGTCTAAGTAGGTTAAGGCTGAGGCATATCCGACAAACGATGCTAAGGTTGTGATGAAGTTTTTACAGAAGCATGTGTTCACAAGGTTTGGAATCTCGAGAGCTATCATCAGTGATGAAGGGTACTATTTTGTGAACAAATAGTTGAAATGGTTACTCAACAAACATAGAGTGAAGCACAAGGTTGCCACAACTTACCATCAGCAGACGAATGGGTAAGCTGAACTGGCAAACAAATAGATAAAAGGCATACTCGAGAAGGTAGTTTTCCCAAACCGACGAGATTGGTCCAAAAGATTGGATGATGCTTTATGGGTCTACAGTATAACATACAAGACACCTTGAGGGAAGTCACCTTATAGGTTGGCATTTGGGAAAGCCTGTCATCTACCCTTGGAGATAGAACACAGAGCTTACTAGGCTCTCTAACAACTCAACTTGGATCTTAAGCTTGCTAAAGAGAAATGGATGCTTCAACTCAATGAGTTAGAAGAGTTCTGAATGTTCTCATACGAGAATACCAAACTATTCAAGGAAAGACTTAAAAGATGGCATGACAAGAACATTTGAGTTCCAGAATTTGAAGCAGGTCAGCAAGTCTTTTTATTCAACTCCAGATTAAGGTTCTTTCCAGGTAAGTTGTTCGGTCCATTTCAATTCACCAAGTTTTCCTATATGGCGTTGTCGAACTTCAAGGTAAGGGAGGTAATTTTTTAGTCAATGCTCGGCGCTTAAAACATTTTATCATATATTTGAGCGGTAATTTGAGCGGGATAAATTTGAGCAGGATACAGTCTTGTTCATTTTATCATATATTTAAATTTTCCCGTTTTTCTTTTTAAATAAATGATTTAGGTATATGGTCGGGACTAGTATGTTTAAATAAATTCTATCTAGGAGATTGGAACTTAAGTGGGACCGCTTGTGACCCCTCGAATCTTTCTTGGGAATTGATTTTAACATAACCTTTCGAGAAATTATTCCCTAAATGGATAAATAAATTTTTAGTTTTTCAAACAAAAGGATCAAATTTGACCCAAGTCTTCATTGCAACTCAATTTTCAAATTTTCTTTAAGTCTAGGTACTTTATTGAATTATTTTCGAAATTTGGTTATTCATTTTGTAAATATTAAAAAATAGATGTCTCTTTTATTAAATATTTTCAAAGGCGTCTAATATAAATGTTTTTAATTTAACTTTAATAAATAAGATTATAATAATTACTATATAATTATATTTATATTAATTATTATCAACTTTGCATAGAATTAGGATTTATTTAAATTTGATCGTATTTTAATTAATAGTTTTTATTTCAATAAATTAATAGTAAATAATATTTTAATATGCATCATATTAACTATTAATTTTTATCGACTTTGTGTGTAATTAGAACTTAGAATATTTTAATTATTAAATTGTTGTAAGAATTCTAATTGAACTCCTACCCTCTTCACAATAAATTCTACCAACCTTCTCCATCATTCACCATCCATCAAACCAACCTTTATTCACCTGTTCCGCCATAAATCCTAGCATCCAAAAACCATCAAGTGTTGTAGCTCCTAACCATCAGCAGTAGTACCACCCAACAGCTCACGCACCCTTCTAGGGCACATTCGTGCCCAGCAGCTCACCCTGCACGTTGCTACTGCCGCTCATGCCAGGCCTGCTCCCACGCACCAACTCGTGTGCACCAACGCACCAGCCTTACTGCTCACTCGACGTTGCTGCCTGCTGCCCGCGCATCAGCTCACACCAAGGCCATGTGCTACTGCCATTCCTTCCTCGTGTCCTGCGCACCCTTGGACAAACTAAACACTTTCACTACAACCCTTCCAACCATCCCTAAATTAAATTCTTTTGCTTCTAATTTTATTTATTGAGTTCTTAGTTTTTTATATAAAGGTCCTAAAAAAAATTTCTGCCAACTTTCAATTTTATCTAATTAGTTTAATTATTTAATTTATTGAATTATTAATGTTTTATGAAAATTGAATTTTTGAGAAAAAAAATTGTTTCCATCTTATGTTAAGGTTAATCATGCCTCGCAAAAGAACTCGTGTCTCTGTCCAAATTGACGAATCACAAAATAATTTTCACTGTGAAGAAGCGAAAGCGTTTTCAAGAATCAATAAATGCAACCTGAAAAAGGCTTTACACTAAAAGAAAGCAAGTATATCGATTTCAGAGCGCGCATTCGACAAATTGCGGAAGCTCTCAATTGAGAGTTGTTTTGTGAGAAAAGACCTAGTGCAGATGAAGAATTAGTTCGTGATTTTTATGCAAATTTGACTTCAAATGAATTAACAGAAGTTTCTATCCGATGAATTAAGGTACCAATAACCTTAAACACTATTAATGAATTCTTTGAATTACCTGATTTCGAAGACAATGAATATTCTTCCTTGATGAGAAATATTTAGGTTGAAAATATCCAAGAAATTCTCGAGGAACTTACAGTTCCAGGTTCTAAGTGGACTGTGTCAAAACAAGGAATTCATACTTGTCACAGAGAATATTTGACACCACTAGCGAAGGTATGGTTCTATTTCATTTAGTTTAACCTTATGCCTATTTCACATGGGACTACAATTTCATTAAAGCGAATGGTCATATTATACTTGATTATAACAACAAAAACCATTGATGTGGGAAAAATCATTCAGAGAGGAAATCGAAATTGTGTCACTAGACGTTCTGGCCCAGCTTACTTCCCCTTTACGATAACAATTTTGTGCTTAAAAGCTAAAATTCTTACAAATGTAAAGACGATAGGTTATAGCCAGGGCACAATCACAGATTGGGACCTCTACTGAATAGCCAGAGACTCTGTTCTCCAGCAACAAGTTGAAGAGAGCTAGGATCCCGAAGACGAAGAAGAAGAAGATCTCACAGAGATTGAACTAATGTAGTCAGCTCAAATCCCTGATGAGGTAGAGCCAATGGAATGTGTAACAGGACCTGACATGAAAATCTCAATGTTCAGAACTCAACCGCCTCGCCCAGATCTTCGAGATGAGCTATCAAAGTTGATAGACATAATATAACATATCTAGTGGCAGCAACAAGCTTACTGGAGACATTCAAAAATATGGGATGACTCAATTAGAAGCGCTCTTACGAGAATTCAATGACATGTTTATTTTTTTGCTTGAGTTTCTAGATTTTATATTTGAACCATGGAGTCCACTATCGAAGAAGGAATGAAGTGATTCATGCCAAAACAAATACAATGAAGCAAAAGATGAGTCAAATTTTGAGGGATCTGCAAACAAACAAAAAAGGAGGGATATTGACTTTATTTTATTTTCGTTCTTAGGTTCTTTAATGTTTTAAGATTAGGTTCTATAAGGAATTTTAATTTTTTTGCATAATAAAAAAAGAGATGGAAATCATGAATAAAAATGAACAAGTTTTTATAATAAGAAGTGTGGCAATAGATATATACTTGTCTAGGATTGAATCTAGAAAGAGCTTGGTACTTAAGTAGTCAAATTGACTCACCTCCTCTTTTCTAGAGTCTTACCTGGTGTATAGTATCTATTAACTTATAACAATGAGAACATTGTTTATCTTAAGTAGGGGGACCAAAAATTGAAATTATTTCCTCAGAATAAATTTTTTTGAATTATGATTATGTTATATTTTGTTAAAAAATATGAAATTTTGTTAAGTATGCTAAACTTCAGTATGAATAAAGTTCTATTATTTCAATAATTGTTATGTTAGTTGAATTATGACATAAATGTACTCTTAATAAAGTATGTAAATCATACCATAAAATTTTAGTTCCTTAGGAAAGCTAGGCATGCATGAAAGTTTAAGTCTCTAGAATTGACTTAGTAATTTCTTGAGGCAAAATCCTAGGAAGCATGGAATGCTGAAAATGATTTAGGCAAGTTTTGTTTGGATCATTTGAGCCTTTAAAACTAACCTTGATAAATTTTTATCCCTTGAAACCCAACTTTCAGACTATATGGGCTAATTTTATTTGAACCCTTGCAATATTTAGCCATCACTTTTCTCTTAATTACATTTAAATTGTCCCAAATACTAGACTCAGTACTATTCAGAATATTCTTTGAAATAAGCTTGGGGGAGTTGAAAAGAAGTATCAAATGCTCAAAAAAATTATAGTACATACAACAAAATGCTTAAGAAAAAAAAGGAAAAGAAGAAGAAGAAGAAGAGCTTATGTACTTGAAAGAAAATAGATGTACAAAAGAGCATGTGAAAGCAAAATATGTTCGTGTATTGAAGGTAAATATTTTGAAGGTTCGATTGAAGGTAAATATTTTACTTACCCCTAGCCTAGCCATGTTACAACCTATTTAAAATACCTATTGATTCAAGTTCCTATGCTACCTATATTAGTTGAGAGAAATTGCTATGTTCAACATATGAACGAATAAATTAAACTTGATGATTGTAGCTTAATCTTCAATAAGGGAATAAAATCAAATTGGTAGGGATTTACATGTTTTTATTGATAAAACATTTAGTCTATTTTTGCTATCATAATAGTTATTGAGATTAATTTGAATGATATGTATACTTAAGAAGCATAATAATAAAAATTCTTGTTCTTTAGCATAAGTATACTAAATTCATAATTTTGGAAAGAATGTTGTTCTGAAGGAGTTTTTCAAAGGTGTTTCCAAGAAATTCTTTTCAATTTTTGCTTTACTCGGGATGGGCAATGAATTAAGTTTGGAGGTGTGGAAACACGAAAATATACACACTTTTTCGTGCCCTTTTTAACTCAAATTAATGCAATTTCGAAGTAATTCTTGTCGAAAAATATACAATAATTATAAAATAATTAAATTGTACTTAAATTATTAACATGTTGAATTTTGATTAATTTTATAATAAATTTTGATTAATTTGATTTATTTTCAACAGATTTGCACAAATGACGAAAATTGGCTTGGCAGACATTGTTGGAAGCACAAAATCGAGAAGCAATTTTAAAGCATCAAAGCAAATTAATTTTTCAACCTAAGACGGTCCAAATTATGAATATTAATTCATAATATAATTAATTTTAATTTTAATCCAATTTATTTTGTGTTAAATAATTATTATTAATTAAATTATTAAAAGAGGTCCAGTTGTGCTGAACCGAGAATACCGATCCAAAAGAGCAACGGGCTGCCCAAAACCGTCACACATGCTGACCCAATAAGCTTGTTTAGCTTATTATTTGGCTCAGAAAAGAGCTCTTTAATTCTCCTTAAATTTTCATTCAAACCCCTGCACTTATTAAGCTTTTCTAGATTTGCCCCTACCTAATAATAGCAAGTTTGAAACCTTCAAACTGCCACATGTGTGGCCGGCCATGGGGGAGCCTATGGATGCTGATTTTTTCTATTTTTATCAGGCTACTCAACGTATAAATACCCCCTAGGCTGCTCATTTCAAACACACCTCCCATACCTCTCATTCTTTCATTCTTCACTTCTCTCTCACTTTCTCTCTTCAAAACACCTTGCTTTGTTCTTCTTTTTCCCTTCCATTCCCTTACCCATTTACCTTCTTGGAAAAGAGCCCTTCAACCACCGTTGGAAGTAGCATTCAAGTGCTCGTAGAAGTGTCGGTTCAACAAGAACAAGCGGAGAAGGAGGAGCGGAGCAAACTAGTCAAGCTTCGGAGAAACACTAGATTTGATTCTAGTTCCTTATCCTTTAATTTTTATTGTTGTTGTTATGAACATATTTATGAATACTTGTTATGTTGATATGTTTAATTTAATTAATATGGCTTAACTTTAATTTGTGTTACATTGATTGCGTTTCGTCCACTTAAGTTATTAAAAATTGTGTTTGTATTGTTATAGGCCTTGGTAAGTTGTTTAATTAAGTAAAATTATGATTAAGTTATTCTGGCATTATAATTGTAAGGTAACTAATGAATTAATTATTTAATCATGTTGAAATTGTAATTAATTGACATAATACTTAATCAGTACGTGTTTAATCTTCTAAGGTAGGTGAGGGATAAATTAGCAACGATATTAGATGGTACACTAGCCTTGCATAACTTGCAACATTATTGTGATTAAATTGTTTCAAGGTAGGGATACATTGTTACCTCACTTAATATTTTATGTGCTTATGAAGATTGATTAATTGTTTGAATTGGCATTGGAAAATGTTGAAGAGATTAGTTAATTTAATAAGTATGTATGAGCAGTAGTTAGCAAATTACCAAACTGCCGTGAATTTTTTCGTAACAACATTGTAACAGCCCGATTTTGGGGCTAGTCAGAACAGTGGTTTCAAAACCACTAATTTGAGGCTAGAGAAATTATTTTTAATATTATTTTATGTGTTATAGCATAATTATATGAGTACATGAAAACTTTGGTGAATTAATTTTAGAGATTTCATGATTAAATTTTGAAAAGAAGACTAAATCGCGTAAAGTGCGAAAGTTTTATTCTACAAGCTAAAGGTGTTTAATAGCTAGGGAACACTAAAGTAGAGGTCCTTATTGAGTAAAAAGACCAATAAAATTAGTGATGGATGAACATGGAATTTAAAAATCATGAATAGTCAAAGTTAGTGGCATTAGGTGGCTTAATTTTTATAATAATCATAAAATAAAAGAAAAAGCTTCATCTTCTTCATACTACCACCGAACTTTTTAGCAGACAGGATCTTTAGAAAGCTTGAAATTTTCAGAAACTTAAACCCTTGCAACTAAGTGATTTTAATGGTCATTCTTGATTATTTTTGTACTTTTGGGACCCTTGTAGCATAATCTAGCTAATGAGGGGACTATTTTGCAAAATGGTTGAGAGTCTAGGGTTTTTCCATGAGAGCATTAATGTTGTTTTCTGAATTTTTATGGAAGAAAATGAATCTTGGTTGTTTAATAAACAACTTTTGTGAAAGGGGTTTTCATTAAAACACCTAAAATGGACCCTTTTGTAAAGGTTGTAAAATAGGTAGTTAATGTGTGAAATAATTGGATTTGTGGGTTGCTATAAGCTTAAAATAGATTCAACTAGGCTTGGTTAATGAGAAAATTAGATGAAAATCATTTTACAAGCCTAGGGGCAAAAGTCGTAATTACGTGAAAGTCTCAGGAAAAAACAGTAATTTTACCAAAGTAGGAATTTTGGAATGTCTTGATTTATGTAGTGATTTAATAAGTGAATTTTTCATTATAGATCAAGGAAAACGGAGTCCAGACCTAGACCGAAGGAAAACCAAGCTAGTAGACTAATTCAATCTAGTCGCCTATTTTTGTATACCGAGGTAAGTTGTATGTAAATAATAAAACTTTATTGTTATTATGCATTAAACAATTAATATTGCATAAAATGTTTAATTATTGCTATGAATACGCATGATGAAAGTTGATATGGTATACTCCTAGTTGAACCTTCGGAATAGGTTGGTTATCCATGCTATGACATTTGAGTGATATGTGCGCTAGTGTAAGACCATGTCTGGGACATGGCATCGGTGTTGATATGTGCGCTAGTGCAAGACCATGTCTCGGACATGGCATCAGTGTTGATATGTGCGCTAGTGTAAGACCATGTCTGGGACATGGCATCGGCTACATTATGAGAGCCAGTGTAAGACCATGTCTAGGACATGGCATTGGCATTGAGATGAGAGCTAGTGTAAGACCATGTCTAGGACATGGCATCGGCCTCGATATGTGAGCCAGTATAAGACCATGTACAGGATATGGCATTGGCCTCGATATGAGAGCCAGTGTAAGACCATGTCTGGGACATGGTATCGACATTTTACCCTTTTGTGTGAGGCTTATCGGATATCCTTTGGTATTCCAACTAGTTCAATAAGTAAATTAAAGCTTATGTCAAAAGTGAGAAAAGTTACGACTATGTTGTAAGTGATACAGGTACCTACTTAAGATTCATGAGAAATGAGCTCGAATTATGTTGTATGATTAGTAAGAGTGAAAATGAGTAAGTTATGCCTTTAATCATTCGATAATCATGTACAAGTTTATAATATGTTATGATTATGATAATGCTTCGTAATTGTTGTGAATTGTTTACCTGCGACTTACTAAGCTTTATTACTCCCTCTCCTTTCCATTTTCTTATAGTGTGATAAACCGAAAAAGTGACATATTTTAAGCCTACATTTAACATGCTTTTAGATGATTTAAGCCTCGATTTATGTAATTTGATGCTCTTAATCCTTTCTTTTCATGTTTTATACCCAGGGGAGCACCCAATGACGAAAAGAATGAGAAACAGACTTAAAATGGACTAAATTGGGCCAAATTAGAAATCGACACGGCCTGGGCCCAAGACCATACGGCCGTTCCTCATTAAAAGTCCAAACAAGGCCTGGCCACGATTCATACGGGCGTGTGCCATGGCCGTGTCCCTATCGTGGAGAAGAGCAATTTCACTCGTAAAAGGATACTTAGGGGAAAAGAAACCCGTTACAAAGGCCTATATAAACCCCCTAAGTATAACCTAGAAGAGGACAGTTAGATAGGCCAAGGAGCTAGCCAGAAAGGTCCTATTTGTGGAAATCACTCGAAGATAGCCAGTTGATCCATCTCAAGAAGTCGGAGTTATACTCAAGACGGCGGATCTCTCCTTCAATTCCTTCAGAGGGGTTTAGGGATTTCTTATGTTTTGTTTTATCTTTTCTTTTGAGATGTTTTTCTTTATTGTTATGAACTAAACCCTCAGATACCTGAGGGGGACGAAACCCAAGATGAATCTTGTTAACTTTTTCTGAACTATATGATAAATATTTGGATTGTTCTTAATTATGTGTTCTTAATTCTTGTGTTGATATTTCCGGGATATTAATTCAAGTATGATGTGCTTAGGTGGAGGAGCAAAAGTCCCTGCTTAAGAGTAGATCTAGCATAATTAAGCAGAGTTGATCGCGCGCCTAGAGATAGGGTGACGAGATTTTGCCGAATTAGGGTGAAACCTGATATGGGGGTCCATAGATCGAGTTAATGCGATTCTAGGGGTTTTAATTAGAAAGAGATTTCAATTAATCAACTTAAGCCTAGACGTTATTCGCTTCGAGAGAGGGTTTAATATAACTTAAGAAATCTTACGGATCAAATCAAATGAATAAATCGTCTGGTTCAAAGTTAGATAACAAGTGAAGTGTAGGTGGATTCTTCCTTGGGTGTCGTCTTAATCAATTGGTTTTCTCTCAAGTTATTTTCTCAATTCATCCTTTTTGTCTTTGCATCTTTAGTTTAGTTGATAGTTAAATTTAGATTAGATAAATAATTTCCTTAATTCTTAGGCTAGATTATAGGAAGAGAGTTAGTATTAGTACTTTTGGTTCCTTTGGGTTTGACATTTCGGTCTTGCCTTAACTATACTACTATTCGATAGGTGCGATCAAATGGTTGTCAGAGTTAGTTTCTAGGTTCGATCATTCTTTTTATAAGTTTTTACACTCGACGGACACGATCAAGTTTTTGGCGCCGTTGCCGGGGAACTGAAATCTTAAGAAAACTTAATTTTTATTACTATCACCATTTTTTTATTTTTATTTTTTTTACTTTACTAAATTTTATTTCTTTCTTTCCTTTTGGGTACCTCTAGTTTATGGCTAGAAGGAACCCGACAGGACCTCTACTTTACGACAGTGATATTAAAGGTATTATTCGTAGAAATCGCAGAGAAATAAGGCGAAACTTAAACTACATAGACAAAGAGCAAGAAGCCGAAATAAATACCCTAAAAGAGATGGCTGAAAATAACCCCCACCTTCAGAGATGGCCGAACATCATGCTCCACGTACTATGTATGATTAAGCTAAACCTAGTTTAACAGGAACTGAGTCTAGTATTGTTAGGCCTACTATTGCTGCAAATAATTTTCAACTGAAACCTAACACTATACAGATGATACAATAGTTTGTTCAGTTTGATGGTTTGCAGGATGAGGATCCTAACACACACCTAGCAAATTTTCTAGAATTCTGTGATACCTTCAACATAAATGGCGTTTCTAATGATGCCATTTGTCTTCCGTTATTTCCCTTTTCCCTGAGAAATAAAGCCAAACAATGGTTACATTCTCTTCCATGAGGGTCAATCACTACATGGGACGAAATGACCAAAAAAGTTTTATCAAAATATTTTCCATCGGCCAAAACAGCCAAATTGAGGAATGATATCCCTTCTTTAGTGCAGATGGATTTAGAGACACTCTATGATGCATGGGAGAGATACAAGGATTTGTTGAGGAGGTGCCCACACCATGGATTACCTTTGTGGCTACAAGTCCAAACTTTTTACAACGGTGTAAACCTTTCAACAAGGCAACTAGTCGATTCAACTACCGGTGGAACCCTGAACAACAAAACTCCTGAAGCAGTCTACGAGTTTATAGAAGAGATGTCACTAAATAACTATCAATGGCAACTCACAAAGACAAGAATAGCCAAAGCAGCTGAAGTTTTCAACATTGATGCAGTGATCGCACTATCAAATTAGGTAGAATTGCTACATAAAAAATTTGATAGTATCTATGGTTCTTCGCAGGCACATCTATTTATGCAGTGCGACGCAAGTGAAGGAGTGGTGAATCCTGAGTGCCCACCCTACAGACAGGGCATGGAGAGTGAACAGATGAACTATATGGGTAATAATTTCCAATCTAAAAATAAACCTTATAGTAATACTTATAACCCAGGTTGGAAGAACCACCCCCAATTTTTCATGGGGCGGTCAAAGAAATCAAATGCAACAACCATCCCAAAACTTCCAACAACAGCTCTACCCACAGGAAAAGCAGCCGTACCTTGAAGAGGTACTGACAAACTTCATAGCAGCCTCAGAAACACGTTTCCAAAAGGTCGAAACAAAACTTGAGGCGTTGTCACAAGAGTTTAAGGATCAATTCAGGCAACTTACTAAGCAGATTTCTGAAAGACCACAGGGAAGACTACCAAGCAACATCGAGACTAACCCAAGGGAGCAAGTTCAATCCATAACAGCTCAAGATAGCGAACGGTTAGATGCACTTAATTCAGAACAAAAGAAGGTGGTAGAAGAAGATATGTTTGAGGTCAATAATAAGCCAAAATTGGTAATCAAAGAGTACAAACCTCGCATACCATATCCCCAAGCAATAACGAAAGACAATACAGAGGAACAGTTCGGTAAGTTTCTTAAACTTTTAAAGAAATTATATATTAACTTACCATTTCTTGCAGCTCTTTCGCAGATGCCAGATTCCAGGAAATTCTTAAAGAAGGTATTGACAAATAAGCAGAAGATAAACGACGAATCGAATGTGGAACTGAACGCAGTGTGCTCAACAATGTTGCAAAACAAACTGCTACAGAAATTAAAAGATCCAAGGAGTTTTACAATTCCATGCTTGATTGGTAGTTTATCTATTGATAATACGTTAGCTGATTTAGGACCAAGCATAAATGTCATGCCTTATAATTTGTTGAAACAACTAGGTCTAGGGAAACCCAAACAAACTAGGATGAGCATTCAATTAGCTGGTAAAACTATTAGAGTTCCTAGGGGTATAATTGAAGATGTACTTGTAAAAATTGATAAATTTGTATTCCCAGTAGACTTTGTCGTTTTAGACATGGATGAGGACAACATGATCCCCCTAATTTTAGGAAGACTATTCTTAGCAACTGCCAGAACTAAAATCGATGTTGATGCAGGCGAACTTATACCCTGTGTAGGTGACAAGACAGTCACTGTTCAAGCCCTCGATTCATCTGCAACATCGAATAGCCAAGCTAATAAGGTAAATTCTATTGATAACCATTCGGTTAACCCTTCTTTTTAGGAAACACCACAGCATGATCCTGATCCTGAACCCTATGCCAAAAAAGAAATAACTTATGAGTAACCAAAGATTCAGATCGATGAAATAAAAGAGGGGAAGACGCACCTTAAAAAAGAACTAGGGATACCCGAAGCAACACCAAAGCCACCCTACGAGAACCACAAGTTCAAAATAGGAGATCAGGTATTACTAGATAAAGCAGATCCACGAGTGTCCCCTCCTAATCCTAACACCAGAAAGGAATCCCTTTCAAGGTAATCGATGTTTTTCCGTACGGAACAGTCGAGGTAAGTAACCCTATGTTTGGCACTTTAAAAATAAATGATTCTTGACTTAAACTCTATCATGATAATGTAACTGCCAGCACAAGGAAGGACTTTCAACTCCTCAAACCACCATGAATATACAAATGAGAGGAGAGTCTAGCTTAAGACTATAAACGAGCACTTCTCGGGAGGCAACTCGAGTACTAACCCCATTAACTTCTATACTTTTCGTTTTTATTTTATTTATTTTATTCTTTCCTTAAAGCACCTAACTATACACTAACCAAGTGCAGATTTCCAGGTCACACAGCCTTGCACACGGTCGTGGCCGTGGCCGTGTGGACTTTACGAATCTCCATAATGACATGGCAAGAACGGTACAAGTCAGAACAAATAAAATCTACGAGTCACGAACTCAAACAACCACCCCACGGGCACCGACAAATCCCCACGGTCATGCATTACGACGATGGTCGACACTGCTTGATTGCACATGGGCGTGGCGACATGAGCATGGGCGTAGGAGAAATGAACGAAGCCCACCACGGCCATGCGATGTGGCCGTGTGAAATGCCACGCCCACGAGACACGGGCGTGTGAATGTACCTGACTTGAGAATTCTATTTGAAACACCCACCCCTCCCTCTTTTCACATATTTCTCATCCCTTTAAACCTCCTACACCCTCCACTCTCAGCATTTTCTTTTTGTTCTCATAGCATTCTTCTCAATCTTTTGGCCATGTCAAAGAAACGGAAGCATTCAAGCACAGTCTCTCTAATGGAGACCGATACACAGAAGTTCATTCCGGCCGCTTCATTCATTCGACAAGCCAAGGGTCTTTGAGACCATTTATCTTTTATTTTACTTTTATCTTCTCCTTTATTTTCCTTTTCTTTAGTTTTCTTTTACTTAATCTAGTTTATTTTATCTTAATTTCTTAATTTTAGGTTCTAAAGGCTACTTAGGAATCACGCCACTTCTGCCACCGCCAGCACCTCCGCAGCCTTAGAGGTCACACCCACCACGCAAACCATCTACCAATAAGGATTCTCAAGCCCATTTATTTTTTAGCCTTAGTTTGATTGAATTTCTATTTTCTTTCTCTTTATCTTTCTCATCCTTATTTATATATTTAGTTTATTTTAAATGTGTCTTAATAAATCCCGACTAATTCTCTACAAGCCCCCAAATTTTTTCATCTAGCGCAGAGCTCGGTAGCAGTCACCACACCTCGGGACTCCCAAATCAAGGAAACCATCCAAATTTAGTAAGTTTCACCCCTCTCTCTCCTATGATTTTGTTATTAACGTGCTATTATCTCTCTTTGTACATTGAGGGCAATGTACATCTTAAGTGTGGGGGTTAATTATAGTATTATCTGAAAATCCATGAATAATATCTTGTCTTGAAGAAAGTTTCTCATATTATGATTAGAATAAAAATTCCTTTGATATATGATTTTTATTGATTTATTTTGGATTAAGTCGCTGATAATTGTGTATTGATGATCAAATTTGAAGAATACTGGAGAATCAAGCATGATAAGTCTATTTTTCAGAATAATTTTTTTTAGGTTGTCTATCTGAATCTGAATGTTACCTTGAAGTTTGAATTTTACAAGGTTGATATCGAACACCCATAATTTTTTGTGAGACTTTGAGCCTAATAGAGCATATATTCTTTTTCGTGCTCATTTTCTGATTATGAGTGTGTCAACATTGATCTGTTATTCTAGAACTTGCATTGATTATACATGTCGAGACTACACCTTTGATTTGATATACAGAGATGATAAAGGCACTTAGGATTTAACCCACTTACACCACTAAAAGGCCTACCTTCATAATTAACCCCTAGTGAACCCATTTGATCCTAACAACCCTTTTCATTGGCTTACCCACTAATATTAACCCAAAGCATTTTGTATTTGTTATTACCATTCTTCTTGATTAGCCTTTTTGTTGAGATTTGATTTTGAGCAGTTGCCTAACTATGTTCTATATTTCAGATGTAAAAGTTCTTTCCTATTATTATTTGACTTGTTCTTAAAAAAAATAAAAAAAACGAAGTATATTCATTATTAGTTCTATAATTAAGTGAGCTTACATGTTTAAAGTGAAAATCTTGAAGAAAAAGCTCGTATTATTAGTTTTCAATTGATGTAATTATTTAAGATTAGTTCATTTTTCTAATTAGGTATTTTGTCAGGACAATCTCAATTCTAACCCTCAGCCTTTATCCACACCTTTAACATAAGCCCCGTTACAACCCTGCTAAAGACCTTTTGATTTGTGTATCATCTCATATTATAGTGGTGGAGATTTGATTTTCATGCAAGCCTATGGGATTAACTTTTCATGTTTGACTTTTGAGTGCTTAATTTTGAACCTTAAACACATTGAGTGGTTTGAGTGAATCTTTAGTGAGGATGTCAACTCTCGTCGATTTCGAATTAGAGGTAATTATTTAGATAAAGGGAAACACCTAAAGTTTTCAGGGCTATAAATATATGACTTTGATTGTTTGAATCTTTAAGACCCTTTGAGTTGAATTATCCATGTATGAATTATCTTTGAATTATGATGAAACATTATTAAAAAAATTTATAGATCGAGGAAGCTTGTTTTAATTGTAACTTGAGAATTTTGCTTGAGGACAAGCAAAAGCTTAAGTGTGGGGGTATTTGATAAACCGAAAAAGTAATATATTTTAAGCCCACATTTAGCATGCTTTTGGATGATTTAAGCCTGAATTTATGTAATTTGATGCTCTTAATCCTTTCTTTTCATGTTGAAAAGAACAAGAAACGGGCTTAAAACGGACTAAATTGGGCCAAAATAGAAATCGACACGGCCTGGGCCCAAGACCACACGGCCTGGCCACGACTCACACGGGCGTGTTAATCGTTGTTAATTGTTTACCTGCGACTTAGTAAGCTTTATGCTTACTCCCTCTCCTTTCCATTTTCTTATAGTGTGATAAACTAAAAAATTAACATATTTTAAGCCAACATTTAGCATGCTTTTGGATGATTTAACCCTCAATTTATGTAATTTGATGCTCTTAATCCTTTATTTTCATGTTTTATACCCAGGGGAGCACCCAATGATGAAAAAAACGAGAAACAGATTTAAAACAGACTAAATTGGGCAAAAATAGAAATCAACACGGCCTGGGCCCAAGACCACACGGCCGTGCCTCATTAAAAGTCCCAACACGGCCTGGCCACGATTCAGACGGGCGTGTTAATCATTGTTAATTGTTTACCTGCGACTTACTAAGCTTTATGCTTACTCCCTCTCCTTTCCATTTTCTTATAGTGTGATAAACTGAAAAAGTAACATATTTTAAGCCTACATTTAGCATGCTTTTGGATGATCTAACCCTCGATTTATGTAATTTGATGCTCTTAATCCTTTATTTTCATGTTTTATACCTAGGGGAGCACCCAATGATGAAAAGAACGAGAAACGGATTTAAAACAGACTAAATTGGGCCAAAATAGAAATCAACACGGCCTGGGCCCAAGACCAAAAAGCCGTGCCTCATTAAAAGTCCCAACACGGCTTGGCCACGATTCACACGGGCGTGTGCCATGGCCGTGTCCCTGTCCTGGAGAAGAGAAATTTCATTTGGAAAAGGATACTTAGGGGCAAAGAAACCCATTGCAAAAGCCTATATAAATCCCCTAAGTATAACCTAGAATAGGACGGTTAGCTAGGCCAAGGAGCCGAGCCAGAAAGGTTCGATTTTTGGCAATCACTCGAAGATAGCCAGTTGATCCATCTCAAGAAGCTGGAGTTATACTCAAGACGGCGGATCTCTCATTCAATTCCTTCAGAGGGGGACGAAACCCAAGATGAATCTTGTTAACTTTTTCTGAACTATATGATAAATATTTGGATTGTTCTTAATTATGTGTTCTTAATTCTTGTGTTGATATTTCCGCGATATTAATTCAAGTATGATGTGCTTAGGTGGAGGAGCAAAAGTCCCTGCTTAAGAGTAGATCTAGCATAATTAAGCGGAGTTGATCGCGCGCCTAGAGATAGGGGGACGAGATTTTGCTGAATTAGGGTGAAACCTAATATGGAAGTCCATAGATCGAGTTAATGCGATTCTAGAGGTTTTAATTAGAAAGAGATTTCAATTAATCAACTTAGGGTTGGATGTTATTCGCTTCGAGAGAGGGTTTAATATAACTTAAAAAATCTTACAGATTAAATCAAATGAATAAATCGTCTGGTTTAGAGTTAGATAACAAGTGAAGTGTAGGTGGATTCTTTCTTTGGTGTCGTCTTAATCAATTGGTTTTCACTCAAGTTATTTTCTCAATTCATCCTTTCTGTCTTTGCATCTTTAGTTTAGCTGATGGTTAAATTTACATTAGATAAATAATTCCCTTAATTCTTAGGCTAGATAATAGAAAGAGAGTTAGTATTAGTACTTTTGGTTTGTTTGGGTTCGACATTCCGGTCTTGCCTTAACTATACTACTGTTCGATAGGTGCACTTACCTCAAATCATTGTCAGAGTTAGTTTCTAGGTTTGATCATTCTTTTTATAAATTTTAAGACTCAACAGACACGATTATAGTTTCGCCAAGCTAACTCAGGGATCAAAGAATGTCGGAGGCTCGATCACACTATCAACCTGAACATTTGCTATAGCTAGATTTATCATTTCGGGTATGGCATGTATAGGGTCTTGGTCATTTGTTAAGTGTCATAATGTTTTAGACAAATGTGTTGGCTTGTTTTGAAGATGAATTCATTTTGTATAAGGTCATAGTTGATGGCTAATACTTGCAATTGATATGTGCAAAAGATGATGCTTTTCATGATTGAGCCAATTGCATGGATGTATGAGTAGGTTGCATGATTGAATTGATAATGTATGTGTAAATTGGTTTGCTTGCTGTGGCTTATGTTGGTGCAAGTAATGGTTGCAAAAGGACTTGGTAAATAGCCTTGTTTTTGTCCACACGGGTAGACACAAGAGCGTGTGTCTAGGCCGTGTGGGACACACGGTGTGCCCTACGGGCATGTAGTCCGATCGTCTATCCCCCTGCACCCTAAGTTGGCAAAATTAAATTATAGTAGTAACCACACAGACTCAGACATAGTCATGTGTCTCGACCATGAGGAAGACACGGCCATAGGGCATGGGCATGTGCTTAGGACGTGTGAAGTCTGCTCTCGAATTTAGGAATTTAATTTACCACACAGCCTAAGGGCACAGGTGTGTGCCTTGGCCTTGTGATCTTATTGGGTTGATAACGTTAGAAATAGAATATCATGGTTTTCGCACACGGGCGGAGACATGAGCATGTCATGGCCGTGTGATGGACACGGGCCATGGACACGGGCGTTTGCAAACCCCTATAGGTTTCGAATTGAGAAATAAATCCACACGGCTAGGGACATGGGCGTGTATGGCCACACGGTCTGCCCACACGTGTGAGTCCCACGCCACACGAGTGAGTGCCTCTATTTTTAGTGAAATTTTCTGAAGTTTTCTAAAGTGCCTGGTTTAATACCGAACCGTTTCTAAAGTATGTTTCGGGCGTCGTAGGACCATATTAGGGACTTTAAGTTGAAGTTTGAAAATTTTTAAATCTAAATGAAATTTCATAACCCGAAAATGTGATTTAATATGTGTTTGAATTAGGTAACGCTTCATACCCTGTTTCGGTGTCAAACACGGGTAAGGGGTGTTACATTTAGTGGTATCAGAGTACTGGTTTAGTCGATTCTCGGACTGACCTAGTTTGTGTACGAGTCTAGCTATATATGCCATATATGAATTATGTTAGTGTGACAACTCCTGACAATTTAAAATGTGTTTTCATATAGTAAATGGATCTCGATAGAGCAGTGGCGGATGATGTAGAAGGTAATGCGCTGGCTCCCGTAAAAGGGACCGCACCAGTCGAAAGTGGGCCCGTGACATTGAGTCAAAGTGGTGGGGCTAGAGAAGGCTTCCTCTATATGATGAATGTATGGTATTCGGAGTTTGTTTATGCAAACCTGAACGCTCCATCTCCTCTACCCCCTCCAATTCCCCAGTCTGCCCCTGTAGCACCCCAAGTGGTGGAGATGATTAGAAGAGAAAAACCTCTGGTATGCAGAATTAGAAAGCAAGGGGCTGAGAATTGTAGAGAAAATATAGATGATGCTCCAAAAAGGGCAGGGTTCTGACTAGAAAATACCATTAGATTATTCAATGAATTTTCTTGTACACCTGAGAAGTGCATGAAGTGTGTTGTGTCACTCCTACGAGACTCAGCCTACCAATGGTGGTGGAATACCCTTGTGTCGGTTGTACCAAGGGAAAGGATAACATGGGAAGTTTTTCAAAAAGAGTTTTGAAAGAAGTATATCAGCCAAAGGTTTATCGATTAGAAAAGAAAAGAATTCCTTGAGCTAAAACAGGGCCGAATGATAGTAACTAAGTATGAGCGTGAGTTTGTAAGGCTCAGCAAATATGCTTGGGAGTGCATATCCACCGAAGCCATCATGTGCAAGAGATTTGAAGACAACAAAGATATCCGATTATTAGTTGGCATCTTAGAGTTAAAGGAGTTTGTGGTGCTTGTTGAAAGAGCTTGTAAGGCCGAAGAATTGGCCAAAGAGAAAAGGAAAGTTGATATTGAGTCTCGTGACTCAAAGAAAAGACAGTTGGGGGAATCATTTCAATCCTCATCTAAGAAATCAAGAGAGTTTACTACTCAATACAATGCTTCGTTTGGATTCTTGAACAAAAATAAGAATAAGCAGTACACGACGTCTAAGGCTCAGACTACTTCAATTGCGAGTTTTGGTAGTGCCCGACCTAATAGACCGGAATGCTCTCAGTGTGGTAGGCATCACTTCAGTGAATATCAAGGAAATGAAAGAGGCTGCATCAAATGTGGGTCACTAGACCATTTTATTCGTAGTTGTCCTGAGATGGTCGAAAAAGATAGAGATCAATACGTGAGATCGGCTAGTGCTCCTTCTAGAGGTAGACCACAGAAGAGCCTAGGAAGTAGAGCTAGCAGTAGAGGTGTGCCTAGAGACTCCACTATGGGATCAGAGGATAGAGCTCCTACAAGGACATATGCCATTCGTGCTCGTGAAGAGGCATCATCTTCAGATGTGATAATGGGTACCTTTTCTCTTCATGATAACTCTGTTGTTGCTTTGATTGATTTGGGTTATACCCATTCGTATGTCTGTATGAAATTGGTGTTTAGTATGAATATGCATGTTGAGTCTACTGAATTTGTGGTAAAAGCGTCAAACCCTTTAGGCAAGCATGTGCTAGTTGACCAAGTGTGTAGAAATTATCCCTTGACAATTAGAGGTCATTGTTTTTCGGCTAACCTCATGTTGTTGCCATTTGATGAATTTAACGTGATTCTTGGTATGGATTGGTTAACTACTCATGATGTGATAGTAAATTGTGGAAGAAAATTTATTGAACTGAAAAGTGAAAATAGGGATATTATTTTGGTTGAATCAAGTGAACCGGATAGCCTACCTGTACTGATTTCTTTTATGACGGCTGAGAAGTACATAGAAAAGGGTATGAGTCCTATCTTGCATTTGTGTTGAATACCCAAGAGTCAGAAGTAAAGATTGAGTTAGTGCCTGTAATATGTGAGTACTTGGATGTATTTCCAGAAGAGTTGCCCAGATTGCCTCCAACTAGGGAAGACGAGTTTTGTATTGAGTTGGTTCCTAGTACGACACCTATTTCGGTTGCCCCGTAAAGGATGGCACCTTTTGAGTTAAAAGAGTTGAAGGTTCAGCTACAAGAGTTAACGGATAAGGGTTTTACGAGACTGAGCTATTGTCCGTGGGGTGTCCGGTACTTTTTGTCAAAAAGAAAGACGGGTCGATGAGGTTATGTATAGACTATAGACAGCTCAACAAGGTGACTGTGAAGAACAAGTGTCCTTTGCCTAGGATCGACGATTTGTTTGAGCAATTGAAGGGAGCCACAGTGTTTTCTAAGATAGACCAGAGGTTCAATTATTACTAGTTGAAAGTTAAGGAACAATATGTGCCGAAAACTACATTTCAAACGAGGTATGGCCATTATGAGTTCTTTGTCATGCCCTTTGGCTTAACAAATGCTCCTGCAGTATTTATAGATTTAATGAACCGTATTTTCTGACTGGACTTGGATAAGTTTGTAGTTGTTTTTATTGATGACATATTAATTTATTCTCATGATGAAAGTGAGCATGCGGAGCATTTGAGAACTATTTTACAAACTTTAAGAGAGAAGAAGTTGTATGCTAAGTTTTGAAAAAGGGAATTTTGGAGTCAAGAAGTCGGATTCTTGGGCCACATTGTGTCAGGTGATGGAATTAGAGATGGCCCTAGTAAGATATTGGCTATAGTTGATTGGAAACCATCGAGGAATGTGTTAGAGATTAGAAGCTTTTTGGGCTTAGCCGGATACTACAGACGGCTTGTTAAAGGATTCTCCATGATTGCTACACCGATGACAAGGTTGCTACAGAAAGATGTCAAGTTCAAATGGACAAAGAAGTGCCAACAGAGGTTTGAGAAACTAAAAGCATTATTGAATAAAGCCCCGATTTTAGTGCAATCGGAACCAGGAAAGGAATTTGTGGTGTATAGTGATGCACCCTTAAAAGGATTGGGCTGTGTGCTTATGCAAGAAGGCAAGGTAATAGCTTATGCCTTGAGGCAACTGAAGCCACATGAGAAAAACTACCCGACACACGATTTAGAGCTGGCTGCCATCGTATTTGCATTGAAGATTTGGAGACACTATTTGTATGGTAAGATATGTCGAGTATTCATCGACCATAAAAGTTTAAAGTATTTGAGACTTAAAAGAAACTGAACCTTCGTCAACGGAGATAGTTAGAGCTCATAAAAGATTACGAACTGGTGATTGACTATCTTGCGAGCAAGGCGAATATGGTCTCTGATGCTTTGAGTAGGAAGTCATTGTTTGCCTCGAGGGCTATGAACACTCAATTGTTAGTAACCAATGATGGTTCAATTTTAGCCGAGTTGAGAGCGAAACCAATGTTTTTACAAGAGATATGTGAAGCTCAGAAAGGGGATAAAGAATTGTAAGCTAAGATAACTTAGTGCGAGACGGGTATAGAATCAGACTTTCGGATTGATTCTGATGACTGTTTAATGTTTCGAGATAGAATTTGTGTACCCAAAGACGAGGAGCTTATTCGGAAAATTTTGCATGAGGCACATAGCAATTTTATGTCTATCAATCTAGGTAGTGTGAAACTGTATAATGACTTGAAGAAAATATATTAGTGGTCGGGAATGAAAAGAGACATCTCAGAGTTTTTCTCTAAGTGTTTAACTTGTCAACAAGTGAAAGCTGAACACCAAGTACCTTCGGGTTTACTTCAGTCGGTGATGGTCCTCAAACAGAAATGGGACCGTATTACTATGGATTTTGTGTCTGGGTTTCCTTGGACGCCAAGGAAGAATGATGTCGTATGGGTTGTGGTTGATAGGCTAACAAAGTCAGCTCATTTTATACCGGTGCGTATGGAATATACGCTTGAAAACTTAGCTGATTTGTGTGTTTCCAAAATTGTGAGACTCCACAGGGTGCCCTTGTCGATTATTTTGGATAGAGATCCGAGGTTTACCTTGCAGTTTTGGAAAAAGTTACAAGAAGCTTCAGGGACGAAGTTGAATTTTTGCACGGCTTTCCATCCGTAAAGCGACAGTAAGTCGGAGAGAGTAATTCAGATTCTTGAAGACATGTTACGGTGTTGTGTCCTTGAATTCCAAGGCAGTTGGGAAAGGTATTTACCACTGGTAGAGTTTGCCTACATCAATAATTATTAGTCGAGTTTGAAAATGGTGCCTTATGAGGCTTTGTATGGGCGTAAATGCCGAATGCCCTTGTATTGGACCGAGATTAGAGAAAATCAGATTCACGGGGTTGACTTTGTCAAAGAGACTGAAGAGATAGTAAAGGTAATTCGAGATTGTTTGAAGGTCGCTTCGGATAGATAGAAATCCTACGCGGATTTGAAATTAAAAGAAAATGAGTTTCAAGTCGGTGATAAGGTGTTTTCGAAAGTATCCCCGTGAAAGAAAGTCCTCAGATTCGGTAAGAAAGGAAAACTAAGTCCACGATTTATTGGACCTTGTGGGGTGACTGAGAGAATTGGGCCAGTAGCATATCGTTTAGCCTTGCCATCTAAAATAGAAAAGATCCACAATGTATTTCATGTATCTATGTTGCGTCGTTATTGTTTTGACCCATCACATGTGATTTCACCAACAGAGGTTGAGATTTGTTCAGACATGACCTATGTTAAAGAGCCAGTTAAGATCTTAGATCGAGAGGTCAAACAATTGAGAAATAAAAGTATAGCACTCATGAAAGTACTATGGCATAGATATGGAGTTGAATAGGCCACATGGGAGCCCGAGGAGACTATGAGAGATCAATACCCAAACCTTTTCACTGGTTAGATTTTCGGGGACGAAAATTCCTAAAGGGGAGAATTATAACAGTCCGATTTTGGGGCTAGTCAAAAAAGTGTTTCGAAACCACTAATCTGAGGCCGAAGAAGTTATTTTTAATATTATTTTATGTGTTATAGCATAATTATATGAGTACATGAAAATTTTGGTGAATTGATTTTAGTGATTTCATGCTTAAATTTTGAAAAAATGACTAAATTGCGTAAAGTGTGAAAGTTTTGTTCTATAAGCTAAAGGTGTTTAATAGCTAGGAAAGACTAAAGTAGAGGTCCTTATTAAGTAAAAAGACCAATAAAATTAGTGATAGCTGAACATGGAATTTAAAAATCATGAATAGTGAAAGTTACTGGAATTAGGTGACTTAATTGTTATAATAATCATAAAATAAAAGAAAAAGCTTCATCTTCTTCATACTACCATAGAAATTTTCAGCAAAGGGGAGCTTTGGAAAGCTTGAAATTTTAAGCAACTTAAACCCTTGCAAGTAAGTGATCTTAATGATCACTGTTGATTATTTTTGTACTTTTGGGACCCTTGTAGCATAATCTAGCTAATGAGAGGACTATTTTGCAAAATGGTTGGGAGTCTAGGGTTTTTCCATGAGAGCATTATTGTTGTTTTCTGAATTTTTATGAAAGAAAATGAATCTTGGTTGTTTAATAAACAACTTTTGTGAAAGGCGTTTCCATGAAAACACCTAAAATGGACCTTTTTGTAAAGGTTGTAAAATAGGTAGTTAGTGTGTAAAATAATTTGATTTGAGTTTTTATAAGCATAAAATAGATTCGGCTAGGCTTGGTTAATGAGGAAATTTGATGAAAATCATTTTATGAGCCTAGGGGTAAAATTGTAATTATGTAAAAGTCCAAGGGAAAACGGTAATTTTGCCAAAGTAAGAATTTTTGAATGTCTTGATTTATGTTGTGATTAAATAAGTGAATTGGTCATTATAGATCAAGAAAAACAGAATTCTGACCTAGACTAAAGGAAAACCAAGCTAGTAGACTAATACAATCTAGTCGCCCACTTTTTGTATACCGAGGTAAGTTGTATGTAAATAATAAAACTTTATTGTTATTATGCATTAAACAATTGATATTACATAAAATGTTTAATTATTTCTATGAATACACATGATGAAAGTTGTTATGGTATACTCCCGGTTGAACCTTAGGAATAGATTGGTTATCCAAGCCATGACATTTGAGTGATATGTGCGCTAGTGTAAGACCATGTCTGGGACATGGCATCGGCCACATTAGGAGAGCCAGTGTAAGACCATGTTTGGGACATGGTGTCGGGATTGAGATGAGAGCTAGTGTAAGACCATGTCTGGGACATGGCATCGGAGTCGATATGTGAGCCAGTATAAGACCATGTCTGGGTCATGGCATCGACCCCGATATGTGAGCCAGTGTAAGACCATGTTTGGGACATGACATCAGCCTCGATATGTGAGGCAGTGTAAGACCATGTCTGGGAGATGGCATCGGCATTTTACCCTCTTGTGTGAAGCTTATCGGATATCCTTTGGTATTCCAACTGGTTCAATGGGTAAATTAAAGCTTGTATCAAAAGTGAGAAAAGTTACGACTATGTTGTAAGTGATACAGGTACCTACATGAGATTCATGAGAAATGAGCTCGAATTATGTTGTATGATTAGTAAGAGTTTATGCCTCTAATCATTCAAGAATCGTGTGCAAGTTTATAATATGTTATGAGTATGATAATGCTTCATAATTATTGTTAATTATTTACCTGTGACTTACTAAGCTTTATGCTTACTCTCTCTCTTTTCCATTTTCTTATAGTGCCGCCAAGCTAACTTGGGGATCAAAGAACATCGGAAGCTCGATCGCAATATCAATCTGAACATTTGTTATAGTTAGATTTATCATTTTGGGTATGGGATGTATAGGGTATTGGTCGTTTGTTAAGTTTCATAATGTTTTGGCCAAATTCGTTGGTTTGTTTTGAAGATGAATTCATTTTGAATAAGGCCATAGTTGATGGCTAATACTTGTTATTAATATGTACAAAAGATGATGCTTTTCATGATTTAGCAAATTGGATAGATGTATGAGTAGGTTGCATGATTGACTTGATAAAGTATGTGTGAATTGGTTTGCTTAATGTGGCTTATGTTGGTGTAAGTAAGGGTGGCAAAAGGCCTTGGTAAATAGCCTTGTTTTTGTCCACGCGGGTAGACACAATGGAGTGTGTCTAGGCCGTGTGTGACACACGGTCTGCCCTATGGTTGTCTAATCCGGTCGTGTGTCTATCTACACCCTAAGTTGGCAAAACAGAATGCCCTAAAGTAACCACACGTATTGAGGCACGTCTGTGTGTCTTGACCGTGTGGGAGACACAACCATATGACATGGGCATGTGCCCAGGTCGTGTGAAGTCTGCTCTCGAATTTAGGAATTTAATTTGCCATATGGGCTAAGGGCACAGGTGTGTGCCTTGGCCGTGTGACCTTATTAGGTTGATGACGTCAGAAATAGAATGTCAATGTTTTTGCACACGGGTGGAGACACAGGCGTGTCATAGCCGTGTGAGGAACACTGGCCATGGACACGGGCGCGTGCTAGGCCATGTGAAAACCCCTATAGGTTTGAATTGAGAAATAAATCCACATGGCTAGTGACATGGGCGTGTGTGACCGCACGGTTTTCCCACATGGGCGAGTCCGACGCCACACTGGCGTGTGCCCCTATTTTTAGTGAAATTTTCTAAAGTTTTCTAAAAATACCGAACCATTTCTAAAGTATGTTTTGGGCGTCGTAGGCCCATATTAGGGACTTTAAGGTGAAGTTTCAAAAGTTTTAAATTTGAACGAAATTTCATAACCCGAAAATGTGATTTAATATGTGTTTGAATTAGGTAACGCTTCGTACCCTATTGCGGCATCAAACACGGGTAAGGGGTGTTACAAACATGAACATGAGTTTTGTAACACCCTAAACCCGGCCTAGACGTTATGGCCAAATCTGGCGATATCACATTGAAGTGTTTTTTAAAAAACATAGTTTCTTTGGAAAACCCATGTTCATTATTCAATCTCGTTTATGAATCTTAACAGAAATTTAGGGTATCTTGATCCTTTAAAAACTCAAGTTGTTTTTAGCAGAACGTTGATCATATTAGTTTGGTACTATACTTTAAAATAATGATTGATGCGAAAGCTTTTATCAAATGTTACAAAAATGTGATGTTTTGAAAAGACATTTATCTTTTGAAAATTCGCGTCCTACTTCTTTTAGATATGAATTAAATAAGTAAAATCCCAAATTAAAAGTTAAAATTTAAAGAGGCCTTATTACATAACAAAAACCAAAATTAAATTTATTGGAAATAAAACTCAAATATAAAAGCAGGTGCGGTTGTGTGGCCATCTCTGAATCCCTCGCAGCACCGATCCGCCTAAGACTGGGGGTTACCTGACAGAAAAACAGAAGGGTGAGTTTACGAAAACTTAGTGTATAAACCCCATATATGCAAAAGGGCCAATCAGGCCACAGGCAAGTTCAGTTTGGGCGTAAGCCCGATTCAATAACAATTCAGTTCAGTTGGGGCCTTAGCCCATTACAATATCAGTATCAGTGTGGGCTTTAGCCCATTTTAGTCACAGTAACAGTTCAAGCATGTAATCAGAAATCTTACCCAAGCGGCCTGTACACTCCACTCCCTCAAGCCCAACACTCTATGTAGGGATAAAATCACCCACCCATCCCTACACTGCAAAAATTAGCATCGGTTGCGGCACTAAACAGTATTTGCAATAGGGTTGCCAATACAGTACACTTCCTCCAATCATAATAATCCCATCCCATCCAACATATCACACATGGATGCAATATATATATCATGACATGCTCATATACAGTCATACATAATAAAGGGGCCTAACAATCATATATATCATAGGGGCATAACAGTCATTTTATCAGTTTGGGGTCTAGGTATACTTATCGACCCATCAATAGGTCCACAGTCATCTCGGGCTACCCGTGCAACTTTAACAGTCAAACAGTGAAAATGGGCCTGAGGCCCATAATGCGGGCCCATGTAGGCCCGCATGCTTGTGTGGTCCACATAGCCAAAAAATGGGCTTGGCCATGTAATTTACACAGCTTAGCCCAATATTCTCCACACATTTGTACAGTTTACCCGTGTGGGGCTTACAAGCCCGTTGGGCCCACAGGGCCCATTTTGGCCCAATATGGCCCAAAATAGTCTAAGACCACGAAATCGCTCATGGTGGCCTCGATAGACTAACGCCCACATTTTACACATTCAGATTACCACACGAATGAGCGCACGCTCGTGTAGTGTCAATTGTCATACTTTTCGGCTTTTGTCGGTTTACAATTTGGCAGTGCTTACACACCTTGTTTCGATTCGTCATGAACAGTCGCTCAAGCACTCACCAACCTACAATTGGTCAATCAACACCACCATCAATCCCACTTTACGGTTAAAAAGAAACCTGAAACCAACAATCCATTCATAGAATGGTGTAGCGTTACCTTCGATCGAACCACGGTGATTCCTACAAATCTCAGTCTTTAGCAGTTGATTAGGAGTTCCCTGAATCCTTCCTTAACTACCAAACAATTGCTATCAGTTACCACTTAAGGTAGAAGAAGAAAGGGAATAATGGTTCGTCTATAACACTTATCGAAAGAGAGCAAGAGCACAGAATAGTGAAAGGATTCGGCACTAGCACAGCCCCTCACCCTCGATTTAAAGCTGTCAAAAATAGTTAAACAAACCCCACTTTAGTAACTCAAAAGCTGAAACTTCAAGTGCCATGCTCACTTACCAAAAAGAAAGCAGCAAAGTCAATCAACAGAGGAAGAGGAATGGTTTCGGCAGTGATCAGAACTGGAAATCAGCAGCACAACACTTAACAGAGAGAAAAGGAGAATCGACTTAGGGGAGAAGAGAGAAAAGAATTCGAAGGACGCAAATAAGGTACATTCGGCCAACATAGTGCCAATTGGGAAGAGGCAATATTCGGCCAACACGGAGAAAGAAGAGAAGAGGGGATGAAAAGAAAAGAAAAGGTGTATTCGACCAAACAGAAAGGTTGTCAAAAAGTGAAACAGAAGAATGTGCAAACACCTTTACCACATTCAGCCTCTGAAGCAAAAAAAGAAGAAAAAAAACACCAAAGGGAAAAACAAAATGAGGCATACCACTCTTGGCCGAATTCTTGAGTACCCAAAGTCCACTTTCGGCACAACATTCCCTCATCCCTATTCCCTTTATTTTCTCCTAAAAGACATATTAAAGCTAAGCATACTACCTTTGATGTCGCGACACAAGACCTGGTGTGTCATGACATCGCTTCTGCACGGGAAATTAATACAAGTCAGGGGCATTTTGGTTTGCACAGTCCAATTTTAAGCTCAGGAATATCACCTGACCGAGGGTTAAGGACGGCGACCATCCTAAGTCTATAAATAGGCTCAGCTAACACATGTTATGGGCACCTCTTACTTTTGTATAATTTTCTCTTTAGTTTTTTCTTTTCTCTTAGGTTTTAGACTCTTTTTTTTTATTCTTGTCATTTACTTTCCAGGAAGAGACCAAATTTTAAAATTATTCTCAAACTCTATGAGCATTCTACACTTAAATATAATACAATCAGGCTTCTTCTAAACTGTAACAGTAAGGTTTTGACCCTAATGGGAATAGTTGTTTCGGGACCACAAATTTGAGTTAGAAAAATATTTTAATATTATTTTCTATGTCAATTGTATGTGATTAAGCATGTGTTAAAGTTCCGTGTATTAATTTGTTCGTTTGTGTGCTTAATTTGAGAAAAGGATTAAATTGCATTAAATGCAAGATTAGCATGATAATTGTAAAAGTGCCTATTTGTTGTGGCTTTTAAATGTGGAGGCCTTATGAGGCAATTAAGCCAATATCAAGGTTAGTGGGTGGTTAAATGACATAATAACCTTATTGTTTATTTGTCTTATAAGATAAATAGATGGGTAAAATGGGAAATGAATAATTAAGTTATGATTAATAAAAACAAAGTATGAAAATGGCCATTTGCTTTATTAATCTTTTGACAGAAAATATCAAAGAACAGGAAAAGAAAAAGAAAGCTAGGTTCGGCTAGGTTTAAGCTTGATTACGGTAAGTTTTTTTGCTTTAGTTTTTGATAATTTCTACGTTTTTGTTATCGTTGCTTTGTATACTTCAAAACCCATGCTTCAATTTTGTGAATTGATGATGTTTTTGAAATGAGCCTTTGATGAACACATGAGTTTTTGGATGTTTGATGGTGAAATATGAAAGATATGTGTTTAGTTAACATAGTTTGTTTTTGTGTTTTTGATGAATTTGAGTATTTTGGATGTAATTGAGAAAATGATTATTTGAGGGACTAAATTGTGAAATAAATGAAATGTGTGGACTTGAATGAGCATGGTTAATATTCGGCCAAGCACGAATATCATGAACTTTGGTATATTTTGTGAAATAGGGACTAAAATTGTCCAAATGTGAAAATATGAGGGCTAAATTGTAAAGTGCCCTTAATATGTGTTTTTGTATTGAATTGAATGTTTTGGTGAATAAAAGGGTTAAGTTTGAATATGTATAGATCAAGAACCAAATAAAACAAATTTAGATTGCGAGAAATTGCAAGTTGTCGAATAACCAAATCCGATAGAATATCTGAATTCGAGGTAAGTCGATATACAAATAAATGCATTTGAATTGAGTTAATTATGCATATATGAAATTTAACTTATGTTGAATATGCTTGAGATGTTATGTACATGGAATTTGAGATAGTATCGATATTGTATCTAAGTCTGAGAAGTCCCGTATGAACCTAGGAATAGATAGGGTTACATATGTCATGACATAGGTTTTCGATATGTGAGATCATGTAAGACCACGTCTGGGACATTGGCATCGATATGAGATTTGCGTGTAAGACCATGTCTGGGATATTGGCATCGTATTGATTCGTGTAAGACCCTGTCTGGGACAGTGGCATTGATAATTGGTTACATGTAAGACGACGTCTGGGACATTGGCATTGTACGACTATTCTGAGCACTTTGAGTATTCTATTGGATTCTGAAAGGTTCAACGAGCAAGTCCGAGAAATGAATGATTATGTGAGTTGTATATCCGATTCAGGTACATTGATATCTATGCTTTGTATAAGAATGAAAGGTGAGTAAGTATGTGCATTGTTGCAAAGTAAATGGAGATATATGTGTGTTTGAGATATGAGCAAATGAGATGCTTGAGATATAATGTGTTGGTAAGTAGTGGCTAAATATTGAGCCAAAGATGATATTATGATTTTGCAAATAAGAAGTATAAATATCATTGCACTGATGTGGCTATATGCATTTTATACTAAGTTTATTTGTATATGACTTACTAAGCTTTTGAAAGCTTACTTTGTGTGTGTTTGCTTTGTTTCATAGATAGTCAAAGCTACAAAAGGCTCGGGAAACATCAAGGATCATCACCACACTATTAAACTCAACTTTGGTACTTTTGAATGTGTATATAACTAAATATGGCATGTATAGGCTAGTCATTTTGTATATGTTTAAGATGTAAATAGCCATGTAACACCCCTATCCTGGGTCCGTTACCTGATTAAGGTTAGGAGCGTTACCGGACAGATTGAAAAGATTCACAGACAAAATCATACATTCAAACATCATTCTCAGACATAATGTCCCTTAATCGGGTCCTCGAGACCTTAATCATACTTATAAATCGAGTCGGGACTAAACTGAAACACATATGAAATTCCATGAAAATTCGAAACTTTTCTAAAATACAGGGGAGACACGCCCCTGGGAGGAGACCGTGTGCCCTCCACGGCTTCTATACACCCTCGTGTAACCATCTGTGTTTATACTGACTATACCAACACGGTCATTAGGCACGCTCGTGTGCCATGGCCATGTACTTTTAGGTCATATACTGACTTCCCCACCACGGCCACTAAGCACGCCCGTGTCAAGGTCGTTTATTTTTATGTTAGCTACTGACTTGCACACCACGGCTAGATGACACACCGTGTCGAGGCCGTGTGATTTTAGGTTGCATCCTGCCAATTCACCCACGGTCTAAGGCACCCTCGTGTGCCACAACCTTGTGACATTATAGGCCATTTACAAGGCCAAAATGCCAACCAAATGGTTCATACCTATAAGCATCATTTACCAACACATATCAAGCATATATGGCAACCAAAAACATACAAATAGTCATCCAAATCATGCATATTTGATCACTAAGATAATCACAACCATACATTAAATTTGTTATTCAATATATACATTCAAAACCAATACTAAACATACCAATTTGCATAACTAAAACTCAATTATACCTTTGCACCATTTGTCTATATACTTACCATCTCATAACCATTCCATATATCAACTAATCATATCATAACAACTTCACATATCACATTCATCTAAGCATGATACCAAAATCATAACTAGCCAAATCACATGGCTAAGTTCACTTTACAAATCATCACAAGAACTAGCCTATACATGCCATATCTAGCTATATACATATCCAAGGTGTACCAAAATGATATTAGTAGTGTGATGATTTCCTTGACGGTCCCGAGCCTTCAGTAGCTTTGACGACCTATAAAACAGATTAAACACACATAGAGTAAGCTTTCTAAAAGCTTAGTAAGTCATTACACAAACAAACTTAGCATAAAATGCATATATTTGCTTTGGTTCATACACTTTTTACCACATTAGCCATATTCACAATTCAAAGATCATATAAACACATATCTCATTTCACCAAAACTTTATACAACATATCATCAATTCCATATTCATAGCATCATAGTAAGATCATATTGATGCTTACATTGTATACACAATTAGTGTATAATCAACATACCTGAATTGGATTTACAATCACATATTTGTTCATAGCTCAAATTTGAATTAGTATCATAGACTTGCCCATTGAACCGTAATAAATCTAATAGGATACTCAGAAAGCTCAGAATAACCGTACAATGCCAACGTCCCAGATGAGGTCTTACATGCACTCGGATATCGATGCCACTGTCCCAGACAGGGTCTTATACGAATCAAAACGATGCCGATGTCCCAAACATGGTCTTATACATAAGTGTCATAACGATGCCAACGTCCCAGACGTGGTCTTATACGTAAATTTTATATTGATGCCAACGTCCAAGACGTGGTCTTACACATAACCAGATATCAATGCCACTGTCCCGGACAGGATCTTACACGTATCTCAAATCAATGCCAACGTCCCAGACGTGGTCTTACATGATAAAGCAGTAATGTATACTTAAGTCAAGGTTAAATGCGAGGCTTCTCAGACTTAGTCAATATACTGAACTTATCTCGGAATTCAATTACATAATTTCTCATAAGCATTCATTAAACATATGAAAAATTACAAATGTGTACATATTCATTTATTTGTTTAGTGACTTACCTCGGATTAGGTTTATTGGAATAGAAAACGGCTACTCGATAACTTTCGCTTCCCCACGATCTAAATCCGTTTTCCTCAGTTCTTGGTCTAAATATATTTAGAATTAACCCTTTTATTCACTAGTTCATTCAGTTCAATCCAAAGACACACATTTAGGGCTATTTACAAAATAACCCTCATATTTGCACAACTTAGCAATTTAGTCCATTTTTATCAAAACATCAAATTCACAAAATCTACTTATACCCAAGCTTGGCCGAATACATATATACATCATACAAGCCCATACTTTTCATCAAATTGACAATTTAGTCCTCCAAAATAACATTTTCTCAATTTAGCCCTTTTTAGCTAAATTCATCAAAACTTTAAGAACAAAACATATTCATCTACCACCAATCTATCATTTAACACCTTAAAGCATCACAAAGCTCAACCTAGCATCAATGGCATAACTTACAAACATCAACAATACACAAAATTGAAACATGGGTTTGATAGTAGACGAAGCAACGATTACAAAAACGTAGAAATTATCGAAAACAGATCAAAAACTTACCTTGAATTTAGCCTAATAGTAGTTGAATATGAAAAACTCAAACCCTTGCTTTCTTTCTATTAACAATCGGTGGAAGAACATAAAAGATTATGAGATTTTTGGCTTTTGTTTTTGTTTATTAACATATTATTATCACTTTACAATTTTAGCCCTTTTAAAATATATAAAACAAAATAAATTTTAAGGTTATTATGACATTCTACCATCCACTAATTCAATAGTGGCCTAATTGCCATATAAGACCTCCAACTTTACAAAGCCACAACATCTTAGTACATCAACAAATGGCATACAACTTTCACATTTAATGCAATTTCATTCTTTCGTCAAATTAAACACACAGATGGACAAATTAACTCACGAAAATTTACCACATGCTTAGTCATATATCATAGGCACAGAAAATAATCTTAAAAAATATTATTTAGACTCGGATTTGTGATCCCGAAACCACTGTTCCGACTAGGGTATAAGCCAGACTGTTACAAGCCATGTGACTTGACTAGATAAATGTTGGTAATATGCATGAGTGATTATGGTTTCTGATGTATGTTTTGGTATAGGTTGATGGCAATAAAATGGCCTTATGAATGGTAACTTTATTGATGGATTGATGTTATAATGATTTAGTGAAGTTGTGGATGAATTATGCTTGGTTTTACATGTGAATTGATTATGCAAATTGGCATGTTTAGAAATGAGATTGAGTGGGATAATATGATGATCATTTGGTGTGTTTTTGGCTGCCAATTGTATTGAAAAATATGCTTGTTTATGCTTGTAGGTGTGACCCAAGTATGGGTGGTAATTTGGCTTTGAAAATGGCCTATAATTGCCTACACGGTTGAGCACACAGACGTGTGGCTCGACTGTGTCCCTCGTGGTTGAAATTCAAGGCAAGTTAGGTTCAACCACGGGCAAGACACACGGATGTATGACTGGCCGTGTGGTGCAAGTCAGTAGCGACCACGGGTGAGGCACATGGGTATGTCCATAGTCGTGTGGACAAGTTAATATGTATGCCCAGTTTTGACACAGCATAGACACACGGGCGTGTCTAAGGTCGTGGGAGGCACACGGCCTGCCCACACGGGTGTTAGACCTCTGTAACTTTAAAAAGTTTTAAATTTTTGAGAATTTTTGGTATGTGTTCGGTTTAGTCCCGACCCTATTCTAAAGCATCCTTGAGGTCTCATTGACCTATTTAAGGGACACTTTGATTGCAATGGATGGACTGTATTAAGAAATGTCCGTAAAATATTCTGTTTGTAATGCCTCGAATTTGGGCCTAGTAGAATTAGGCCAATTGGGCCTTGGGTTTGGGAGCGTTTAAAATTTTTGAGAATAAGAGAATGACACTAATGCAAGTTGGACCTATTAGGTGAGTGATTTTGGAAGGTTAAAAGGCTTCCATGAAGTCCCGGGCTCAAACCTGGGCTTAGGAAAAATATTGGTTTTAGGTGAATAAAACCCTAGGAGTTGTGGTCTAGTGGCAAATGGCGCCACATAGGAGACAAGGGAATGACGCCATGGAGGAAACAAGGGGTCCAAGGTTCAAGTCTTGGCTCTTGCAATTCTTTTTGTTTTCTTTTTAAATGAACTTAGACTTTGGCCCATAGGCTTGTATTTAGTTGCGCATGTTTTAAGACAAAAATGAGCTAGTTGGTAAAGTGGCTAGCGGCGTGGAGTAAGTTACAGGGGAGCCTAAGTTTGAATCCCATGGCAAGCAAAAATATTTTGTTAAGTTAGGATGGCCAGAGTTTGTGTTGGAATTAAACTCTACTGAAGGAGGGATCCCATATCAAGAAGCTAGCAAGAGGGAAGGTGAGAAGCTGGCTTTAAATAGAGCAATCTATGAAAAGGGTAGGCATACCTTGGTTGGCGTTTGGGCACAAGAGTGTTTGGAGCTCGGATTAACTCCAGATTCCTATCAGGAGTGTATTTCATATTACTCTTGCTGTAGAGCAGCAAATGTCGAAGTGCTGATCACCCGGCGATGGTAGCCACACGAGGTGCGAGCGGACGTGTGGGAGCTTCGATGCAATAGTTGAGGCCATCATGAGTGTTCTTGTGGGTTTAGGCTGCTTTGGGCCAAGTGGGCCCATATGAATAAGTTGCCTGATTGTATAGGACTGAACTATTTGAATCTCATAACTGTGGCTAGATTTGGGCTAAGTGAGCCACATGAGCGTGTGGGTCCACTTAGCCCGAGAATGGCCCTAGGCCCATTCGCATCATTATCTCTATTTAGAATACTTTGGTTTAACTGGGTAAATCGCAGTTTGATCACTCCAGTGAAGGTGACACTGCTCGTGATTATTTAGTACTCTACGTGATAATGTGTGTATTCGTATACCCTGTTCTGATTGTTAATCAGTTGAAAAGCCGAAGGTGCATATATTGTACTATCTTGACTGTTGATCAGCATTATGTCGAAAAGCTGAAATACCGGCGGACGATGCCATACAAGCGTGCGACCGAGCGTGTGGTGAACCGAGCTCACGGAGCGTGATCGTGTGATCGAAAAGGCCACCTTGAGCGAATTCATGGGCTTGGGCCATACTGGGCTTCGATGGGCTGAGAGGGCCGAATGGGCCCGTAGGACCATCGGGTTAAATTTCACTGTTAAATGGGAAATAGATAGGCTTACCATGTCGCGCACATGACTTTGGTGTTTTGGGTTGCGTAAGGCCGAAAAGGGGCCGTGTGGGCCCAATGGGCTTGTGAGCCCACACGGATGAAATGTATGTGATGTGCTAAGTTATTAATTTGGGCTGTGCTGTTGCAAAGTTATGGTTGTTTCTAAGCTAATGGGCACACTAGTGTGTGGGCCCACTTGCGTAGGGTATTGGGCCTCAGGCCCATTTTCATCGTTAAGTTAAATTAGGATTCTTGCATCGCTCGAGGCGACTGTAGACCTTTTGAGAGGTTAAAAAATTACTGAAATACCCTTGGTTCACAAATTACTGAAATACTCTTGGTTTACAAATTATTGAAATAACTTTGGTCTATAAATTACTAAAGTACCCTCAGTTTGTAAAGTTACTGAAATACCCCTAATTTGTGAAATTATCGAAATACCCCTGTAGGGTAGAATTACCGAAATACCACTGAAGGGTAGGATTATCAAAACATCCTTATAGGGTGAAATGACTATTTTGCCCTTGCGGGTAACTGACTGATTAGGATTAAGATTGATCTAACTGTGAATGTATGACTGTGTTTTGACTAATTTGACTGTGGTCGTGTGACTGATATGTTTTTAATATTAAAATATGGAGAAAAATGACACAGAAGGAGTTGTGGTCTAGTGGCAAATGGCGCCACATAGTAGTCAAGGGAATGACACCATGGAGGAAGCAAGGGGTCCAAAGTTCAAGTCTTGGCGCTTGTAGTTCTTTTTGTTTTGTTTTTAAATGAACTTAGACTTTGGCCCATAGGCTTATATTTAGTTACGCATGTTTTAAGACAAAACGGAGCTAGTTGGTAAAGTGGCTAGTGGCGTGGAGTAAGTCACAGGGGAGCCTGAGTTCGAATCCCATGGCAAGCGAAAAGGAATATTTATTTTGCCAAGTTGGGATGGCCAGAGTTTGTGTTGGAATTAAACTCTGCTGAAGGAGGTATCCCACATCGAGAAGCTAGCAAGAGGGAAGGTAAGAAGCTGGCTTCAAATAAAGCAATCTATGAGGAGAGTAGGTATACCTTGGTTGGCGTTCAGGCATATGAGTCTTCGGAGCGCGGATTAACTCCAGATTCCTCTTAGGTGTGTATTTTGCACTACTTTAGCTATAGAGTGGCAAAGTCTGAAATGTCGGTCACACGACGATGGTAGCCATACAAGCGTGCGAGCATACGTGTGGGAGCTTTGACACGATAGTTAAGGCCATCATGAGTGTTCTCATGGGTTTAGGCTGCTCTAGGCCTATCGGCCCATATGAATAAGTTGTATGATTGTATAGCAAATATAGGACTGAACTGTGTGAATCTCATAAATGTGTCTAGATTTGGGCTAAGTGAGCCACACGAGCGTATGGGTCCACTTAGCCCAAGAATGGGCCCTAGGCCTATTCGCATCATTATCTCTGTTTAGAATACTTTGGTTTAACTGGGTAAAACGCAGTTTGATCGCTCTAATGAAGGTGACGGCGCTCATGGTTATTTAGTACTCTACATGATAAGGTGTGTATTCATATACCTTGTTTTGATTGTTAATCGGATGAAAAGCTGAAGGTGCGTATATTGTACTATCTTGACTGTTGATTGGCATTATGCCGAAAAACTGAAATACCGGTGAACGATGCCATACAAGCGTGCGATCGCTCATGTGGGGAACCGAGCTCACGGAGCGTGAGCGTGTGATAGAAAAGTCACCATGAGCGAATTCATGGGCTTGAGCCATACTGGGATTCGATGGGCCGAGAGGGCCCAACTGGCCCTTGGGACCATTGGGTTAAGTTTCAATGTTAAATGGGAAATAGATAGGCTTATCATGTCGCGCACATGACTTTGGTGTTTTGGGCCGCGTAAGGCTGAAAAGGGCCGTGTGGGCCCAATAGGATCGTGGGCCCACAGATGAAATGTATGTGATGTGATAAGTTATTGATTTGGGCTGTGTCGTTGCAAAGTCGTGGTTGTTTCTAGGCTAACGGCCCACACGAGTATGTGGGCCCACTTGGACAGGGTATTGGGCCTCAGGCCCATTTTCACCGTTAAGTTAAATTAGGTTTCTAGAGTCGCTCGAGGTGATTGTAGACCTTTTGAGAGTTTGGCAAATTACTAAAATACCCTTGGTTTACAAATTACTAAAATACCATTGGTTTACAAATTACTAAAATACTCTTGGTTTACAAATTACTAAAATACCCTCGATTTGTAAAGTTACTGAAATACCCCTAATTTGTGAAATTATCAAAATACCCCTATAGGGTAGAATTACTGAAATACCGGTGAAGGGTAGGATTACCGAAATATCCTTATAGGGTTAAATGACTATTTTTCCCTTGCGGGTAACTAACTAATTAGGATTAAGACTGATCTAACTGTGAATGTATGACTGTGTTTTTGACTGATTTGACTGTGGTCATGTGATTGATATGTTTTTAATTTGTGTTAAAATGACTGCTACTCAGCATGGCCATTTTGTATACAAGCATGGCATACACAACATATTGCATGGGGTTGGGACTTGTGTTGGAGGAAGTACTGCACTAGTGGCTATGCCACGTTTTACTGATTTAGTGGCTTTGCCACATTATCACGATTCTAATGGCTCACCACGATATCTTTGTTATTACCGACTTTTGTTGCATTGATATTAGCAGCTTGACTGCATTATTAGTGTGTAGGGCGGGGTGGGAAGACTTGGCCCCTACATGGTGTGTAGGGTTGTTACGGGTGGTATGTTCACTGGACTGGGTTAGGATGCATCCTCATACTATTGCATATCTATTTATGAGATTTGTCACTGTATTGGGCTTAGGCTACTTGTTCTGATATTGGTTAGGACTAGTCCCAATTGATTCTGTTATGGGCTGTGACCCAAATGATATTGCAGTGGGCTTTGACTCACGTATGCTTTAAACTGACTGTACTGCTACTCTTAAAGGGCTTTGGCCTGCATTCGTTTTCTGCTTTTACAGATATCTCGATTGTTACTCTAGTAAGGGAATTACACACTGAGTTCTCGTAACTCACCCCTTTCTTTTAACCGTGCAGGTAATCCCCAGCCTAAGAGGATTTGGAGCTGTGGAGAACTCGGAGGTGGCCACACGTCAGATATGGTTTAAAGAATAAACTTAGCGATTTTAGTTTAATTTAGTTATTTTAAAATTACTGGGTTAATAATTTTTATAATAAGGTCATTGGGTTTTTCTTTTTAACTTCTATTTTGTATTTCTTTAAGTTACAAACTGCTGGTTTGTTAAACACAGATTTTTAAAACTATAACGACTATTATCAAAATATAACGTTTCCGCAACTTTTTAAGTCAGACTTCTGCAAACAAACAACGTTTTCAAAAATATTAACATCTTTGCAGGAATATATCGTTAAGCGAATCATGTTTTTGTAAGCAATGAAATTCAGAGTTTTTAAAGGATACAAGTTTTTAAACCGATGAGGGGTTTTAACGTATACTAACTTTTAAACAACATTTTGATGTGACATACAAGATCCGGCCATAACGTCGAGGCCAAGTTTGGGGTGTTACATTAAATAGTATTAGAGCCAGGTTACAAAACTCTGCTTTGGATTGGGTTTTCAAAATTGAATTTCTAAAAGTGTTGTTTCGAAAGGCCTTGAAAAAATTTGAAGATCTGAAATGTTGTATTGACCATTTTTTCTGCAAGTGTGGTACACCGATTCTCCGGCGCCAAATCTGTAAGTTTTCTAAATACTTTTGTCTGTTTAGAAATTTAAATATAGTGAGTTAGAAATACGGTGGTTTCTTTAGATATTGGACTGCATTTTTGGTATTTATTTTGTGTGTGTTTTGTTTGGATGTGATGTTTGAATTTAGAAATTGTATGTATGTGTGATAACTATTGATTTGCTTATTTGGTTAGATGTTTGGTTGTGTGTAAAAGGTTTCAAGTTTAAGTTAAAAGTGTATTCGTGTTACTAAGATCAGAGTGCGCTGCGAGAGCGTAGTGTGCTAGGTTAGAATGTGCGACTGTTAGATAGTTGGAAATTTCGAGGACGAAATTTCTTTAAGGGAGGTAGAATTGTAACACCCCAAATTTGGGCCTAGTAGAATTGGGCCTATTGGGCCTTCGGTTTGAGAGCATTTAAAATTATTGAGAACAAGAGAATGGAACTAATGCAAGTTGGACCTATTAGGTGAGTGATTTTGGAAGGTTAGGGAGCTTCCATGATGTCCTGGGTTCAAACCTGGGCTTAGGAAAAATTTTGGTTTTCGGTCAATAAAACCCTGGCAGTTAGTAAGTAGGGTTTAAGAATAAAATATGGAGAAAAATGACACAAAAGGAGTTGTGCTCTAGTGGAAATAGCGCTGATAAACAGTAAAAGTAACATATTTTAAGCCTGCATTTAGCATGCTTTTGGATTATTTAAGCCTTGAATTATGTAATTTGGTGCTCTTAATCCTTTGTTTTCATGTTTTATACTTAGAAGGGTACCAGATGACGAAAAGAATGGAAAACGGGCCCAGAACGGAGTAAATGGGCCATATCACGAAATCCACATAGCCTGGGCCCGAGACCACACGCCGTGCCTCATTCAACAGCTTCGAACACGGCCTGGCCACAACTTACATGGGTGTGTCCCTACCGTGGGAAAGAAGAATTTCACTCGGATTAGGATACTTAGGGGCAAAGAAACATATTCAGAAGCCTATATAAACACCCTAAGTACAACCTAAGAGGGGGGACCCAAGGCTTTAGTTAGAGGGTGTCCAGCTAGGCCAAAGAAGGCAGATTTGTGGGGATTTACTCGAAGATAGCCAGTTGATTCATCTCAAGAAGCCGGAATCATACTCAAGACAGAGGATCTCTCCTTCAATTCTTTCAAGGGTTTTAGGGATTTCTTATGTTTTGTTTTATCTTTTCTTCTGAGATGTATTCTATTATTATTATGAACTAAACCCTCAGATACCTGAGGGGGATGAAACCTAAGATGAATCTTGTTACCGTTTGCTGAACTATATGATAAATATTTGACTTGTTCTTAATTATGTGTTCTTAATTCTTGTATTGATATTTCTGAGATATTAATTCAAGTGTGATGTGCTTAGGTGGAGAAGAAAAAGTCCCTGCCTAATAGTAGATCTAGCATAATTAAGCGGAGTTGATCGCACGCCTAGAGATAGGGTGACGATATTTTGCCGGATTAGGGTGAAACCTAATATGGGAGTCCATAGATCGAGTTAATGCAATTCTAGGGGTTTTAATTAGAAAGAGATTTCAAATAATCGACCTAGGGTTAGACGTTAGTCGCCTCGAGAGAGGGATTAATATAACTTAGGGAATCTTACGGATCAAGTCAAATGAATAAATCGTCTGGTTTAGAGTTAGATAACAAGTGAAGTCTAGGTTGATTTTTCCTTGGGTGTCGTCTTAATCAATTGGTTTTTCCTAAAAGTTATTCTCCAAATCCATTCTTGTTTGTCTTAGAGTCTTTAGTTTAATAGTTAATTAATTTTAGATTAGATAAACAATTCCCTTAATTCGTAGGCTAAATAATAAAAAGAGAGTTAGTATTAGTACTTTTGGTTCCTTTGGGTTCGACATTCCTGTCTTGCCTTAACTATACTACTGTTCGATAGGTGCGCTTGCCTCAAATCGTTGTCATAGTTAGTTTCCAGGTTCGATCTTTCTTTATATAAATTTTAAGACTTTGACATCACATAAAACAACAACCAAGTTTTTGGCACCGTTGCCGGGGAACTAAAATATTAAGAACGCTTAATATTTATTACTTTAGCCATATTTATTTTATTTTTGCAATTTACTTTTATTTTTAAGTTTTCTAAATTTTCTTCCTTTTGTTCCTTTCAGGTATCTCTAGTTTATGACTAGAAGGAACCCAACAGGACCTCTACTTTACGACAGTGATATTGAAGGTACCGTTCGCAAAAATCGCAGAGAGATAAGGTGAAGCTTAAACTACATCGAAGAAGAGCAAGAAGCCAAAATTAATACCACCGAAAAGATGGTTGAAAATCATCTGCTACCTCTAGGGATGGCCGGAAATCATGCTCCTCGCACTATCTATGATTATGCTAAACCTAGTTTAACAGGAACTGAGTCAAGTATTGTTAGGCCTACTATTGTTGCAACTAATGTTGAACTGAAACCTAACACTATACAAATGATACAACAGTTTGTTCAGTTTGATGGTTTGTAGGATGAGGATCCTAACACACACTTTGTGAATTTTCTAGAATTCTTTGATACCTTCAAGATAAATGGCGTTTTCGATGATGCCATCTCTCTTCGGTTATTTCCCTTTTCTTCGAGGAATAAAGCCAAATAGTTGTAGCATTCTCTTCCACAAGGGTCAATCACTACATGGGATCAAATGACCGAAAAATTTTTATTAAAATATTTTCCGCCGGTCAAAACGGCCAAGTTAAGGAATGATATATCCTCTTTTGTGCAGATGGATTTAGAGACACTTTACGATGCATGGGAGAGATGCAAAGATTTGTTGACGAGGTACCCATATCACGGGTTACCTTTATGGCTATAGGTCCAAACTGTTTACAATGGTGTAAACCCTTCAATAAGGCAACTAATTGATTCAGTCGCCAGCGGAACCTTGAACAACAAAACTCCTGAAGCGGCCTATGATTTTGTAGAGGAGATGTCATTGAATAACTATCAGTGGCAAGTTACAAGGCCAAGGCCAGCCAAAGCAGCCGGAGTTTTCAACCTCGACGCAGTAACAGCGCTATCAAATCAGGTAGAGTTGTTACATAAAAAATTTGATGGTGTATATGGTTCTTCGTAGGCACATCCAGTTATGTAGTGTGACGCAAGTGAAGGAGTGGCGAATCCTGAGTACCTACCTTACGGACAGGGCATGGAGAGCGAACAAATGAACTATATGGGTAACAATTTCCGATCTAATAATAAGCATTATAGTAATACTTATAATCTAGGTTGGAAGAACCACCCCAATTTCTCATGGGGTGGCCAAGGAAATCAAAGACAACAACCATCCCAAAACTTCCAACAACAGCCCTACCCACATGAAAAGAAGCCAAACCTCGAGGAGACGCTGACAAAATTCATAGCAGCTACAAAAATACATTTTCAGAATACTGAGACATCCTTTAAAATTCAACTTGAAAAATCGACAGAGGAGCTCAAGGATCAAATTGGGCAATTTACTAAGATAGTTTTTGAAATACAATCAGAAAGCTTACCCAGAGAAAAAGAGCAGGTAAAGGCTATGACGCTAAGAAGTGGAAGGGAGTTAGTCGAAACGAGGAAAAAGATTCCACATGAAACCGATAAGGGAAAGGCAACCCTGACCCATGAGGAAATTAAACTAATGATCCCATATTCAACGAAGTTGAAGAAAGACCGCTTAGATGCATAATATGGTAAATTTCTTGAACTTTTCAAATAGCTACATATTAACTTACCTTTTGGTGAAGCTATTTCGCAGATGCCTACATATGCAAAATTTTTAAAGCAGCTTGTATCAGATAAGAGGAAGTTCGTGGAAATTTCAACAGTGGAACTTAATGAAGAATGCTCAGCTATCATCCAAAACAAGCTACCAACCAAATTGAAAGATCCAGGAAGTTTCACTATCCCCTGTTTAATTGGTAGTTTGAACATAGAGAAAGCCCTAGCTGATTTAGGTGATAGTATTAATCTAATACCTTATAGAATGTTTAAGCAACTCGGTCTCGGGGAACCAAAACCCACTAGGATGAGTATTCAGTTTGTTGACAGATCTGTTAAGTATCCTACGGAAATTATCGAAGATGTTCTGGTAAAAGAAAATAAATTTATATTTCCTGTTGATTTTGTTGTGCTTGACATGAATGAGGATGTAGAGGTACCTTTAATTTTGGGACGACCCTTTCTAGTTACTGCTAGAGCTGTCATTGATGTTGGTGATGGTAAACTTGCACTAAGGGTACGCGATGAGGAAATTGTTTTCCAAATTTATGATGCCATGCAATATGCTAGAGAACAAGATGATTCTTGTTACTTTGTTGATGCCACTGATCATATTTTTCAAGAGTCTTTACAGGAAATCATACACGATGACACGATGGAACTGTGTCTTTCACAAGGAGAGGAGATAGATGACGATATCGATGAATTAAATCCTAATACATCATCCTTTAGACAGATGAAAATAGAGGATATTGAAATCAACGATGAACAAAAACAAGAATCCTCTGTTGATGAACCACCCAAATTAGAATTAAAACAATTACCAAAACATTTAGAATACGCATTCCTAGGGGATAATTCTACGCTACCAGTAATCATCTCTTCAGAACTAGACCCAAAGAAAAAGAAGATATGCTAAGGGTATTAAGGAAACATAAAAGAGTAATAGCATGGAAAATGTCTGACATTAAAGGAATAAGCCCTTCATTCTGCACCCACAAAATTTTAATGGAAGATGAGTATAAACCGTATGGGCAACCTCAGAGACGTTTGAACCCCAATATGAAAGAAGTTGTCAAAGCTGAGGTAATTAAACTTCTTGATACAGGAATAATTTATCCTATTTCTGACAGTACTTGGGTAAGTCCTGTGTAGGTAGTTCCAAATAAAGGAGGCATGACTGTTGTAGCCAACGAAAAGAATGAATTGATTCCTACAAGAACAGTCACAGGTTGGAGAGTCTGTATTGACTATAGGAAGCTAAACGATGCCACCATAAAAGACCAATTCCCTTTGCCCTTTATTGATCAGATGTCAGAAAGATTATCTGGGCATATGTAATACTGCTTCTTGGACAGACTCTCCGGCTATTTCCAAATCCTAATAGCTCTTGAGGATCAATAAAAGACAACAATTAGATGTCCATATGGTATGTTTGCTTATCATGGAATGCCTTTTGGATTATGTAATGCTCCTGCTACTTTTCAGCGCTGCATGCTGGCCATCTTTGATGAACTTGTGGAAGACATTATGGAGGTATTTATGGATGACTTCTCGGTATTTGGTAATTCTTTCCACCTTTGCCTTAAAAATTTAGAACGAGTTCTAATAAGATGCGAGGAAACGAATCTTGTCTTGAATTGGGAAAAATGTCACTTTATGGTTTGAGAGAGAATTGTGTTAGGACATAAGATTTCTAGTAAAGGGATTGAGGTAGAGAAAGCAAAGATTGAAACCATAGAAAAATTACCTCCTCGTAGTTCAGTTAAGGCTATTAGAAGTTTTTTAGGACATGCTGGATTTTATATAAGATTCATTAAAGAGTTCTCTAAAATAGCTAAGCCTTTAACAAAATTACTAGAAAAAGATGTTCTTTCCAATTTTGATCAGGAGTGTTTAGATGCATTTAATACCTTTAAAGATAAACTAATTAATGCTCCTATTATAATTGCACCTGATTGGAATTTATCCTTTGAACTAATGTGTGATGCGAGTGATTATACAGTAGGTGCAGTTTTGGGACAACAAAGAGACAAGCATTTTCAGCCAATTTATTATGCTAGTAGAACATTGACGCCCGCACAAGAAAACTACACCACCACAGAGAAAGAATTGCTAGCTGTAGTTTTTGCATTTGATAAATTTAGACAATATTTGATATTATCTTAAGTTGTCGTTTACACTGACCATTCAGCTCTTTGTTATCTTTTAACTAAATCTGATGCAAAACCTCGACTCATACGATGGATCTTACTCATACAGGAATTTGATTCAGAAATACAATATAAGAAGGGAGTTGAAAATCTTGCAGCAGATGGCCTCTCTAGGCTTGAGGATCCACATATTGAAGAGCTTGACGAAAGTGAGATAAACGACTCATTTTCCGAGGAACAACTCTTTTCAATAACCAACTTCGAGATACCATGGTTTGTAGATATTGCGAATTATTTAGCTGCTAACATCTTACCAAAAAGGTTAACACATCATCAAAAGAAATGATTCTTTGCTGATGCAAAAAGCTATTTTTGGGAAGATCCCTTTCTTTTCCACATATGTGTAGATCAAGTAATTCGAAGATGCGTTACAAAGGTAGAAGCAAGTAAAATCCTATAAGATTGCCATTCAGGACCTTCAGGAGGACATTACAGTGGGATTAAGACAGCACACAAAACGCTTGAAGCAGGATTTTATTGGCCAACTCTATTTAAAGATGCCAACAGGTATGTCGCTTCGTGTGATAAATGCCAAAGAACAGGTAATATTTCTAAAAGCGATGAAATGCCTCAAACATATATGTTATCATGTGAGATATTCGATATATGGGGTATTCACTTTATAGGTCTGTTCCCTAGCTCATTCAGAAATAAATACATCTTAGTAGCAGTATATTACATGACAAAATGGGTGGAAGCCCAAGCTTTACCTACTAACGATGCTAGAGCCGTAGTAAAGTTTCTTAAGAAACTTTTCTCTCATTTCGGAACACCCAGAGCGATAATCAGTGATAGGGGTACTCACTTTTGCAATACTCAATTTGATAAAGTCTTAAGAAAATATGGAGTACACCATAGAACAGCTGCCCCTTATCATCCTCAAACCAGTGGGCAAGTGGAAGTGGCGAATCGAGAGCTTAAGCGAATCGTAGAAAAAATAGTTGAATCAAACAAGAAAGATTGGGCAGTAAAAGTAGATGATGCTTTATGGGCCTATAGGACAGCATTTAAAACCCCTTTGGGAACATCCCCAGACAAACTTGCCTATGGGAAAAGTTGTCATCTACCAGTTGAGTTAGAGCACAAAGCATACTCGGCTATAAAATTTTTGAATTATGATCTTAAAACCGCAGGTGAGAAGAGGATGATGCAATTGAACGAATTAGATGAATGACGAGCTGAGGCCTACGAGAACTCACGACTATATAAGGAGGCAACAAAACGAAGCCATAATGCTCGATTAAAACAATCAAAGCAATTCGAAGTAGGAGACTTGGTCCTGCTGTACAATTCAAGACTCAAACTATTTCCTAGAAAGTTAGAATCAAGGTGGTCAGGCCCATTCGTGATCAAAACTATTTTTCTGTAGGGCACAGCCGAGGTAACCCATCCAACCCAAAGAACATTCAAGGTAAATGGCCATCGACTGAAAATTTATAATGGTGAAGATTTTAAGGAATTAAGGAAGGAGTTTCAGCTCCATGAACCTTCTTTTAGAAATGAAAACAGGGTGAGTCTAGCTTAAGACTTTAAACAAGCGCTTCTCGAGAGGCAACCCGAGCACTGACTTCACTAACCCCATTAATTTTTACATTTTTTTTATTTTACTTTTCCTTTTAGCATCTAACCCAAACTAACCAATATAGTGAAGCGTAGGTTTCACTACCACACGGCCTTGCACAAAGGCATGCCGATAGACGTGCGAGATAACGAAGAAAATTTGACACGGGCTGCGATAAAAAGACCACGGCTGATCGCTGTGAAATCAAAGTTTTAAAATTTATAAAAGAATGATCAAACTTGGAGACTAACTTTGACAACGATATTAAGGCAAGTGTACCTATCGAACAGTAGTCTAGCTTAGGCAACACCGGATATCGAACCCAAAGGAACTAAAAGTATTAATACTCACTTTCTTTTTATTATTTAACTTAACTAATAAAAAGGTTGCTTTTAAACTAAATTGACGACAACTAAACTAAGGAAACAAAGACAAAAAGCTGAATTTGGGGATAACTTGAAAAGGACTCAGTTGATTTTTATGATACCTTCGTGAAGAATCCACCTAGACTTCTCTTATTATCTAACCTTAGATTATATGATTTCTTTTACTTAGCTTGATCCGTGAGACTCCCTAACCTATGCTAAACCCTCTTTCAAAGTGAATAACGTCTAATCCTAGGTTAATTAGTGGAACCCTCATTTGCTAATAATAACCCCCTAGGAAAGCAGTAAATCGATCAATGGATTCCCATATTAAGTTTCACCCTAATCTGGCAAAATCTCGTAACCCTATCTTTAGGCGCCCGATCAACTCCGCTTAATTATGTTAGATCTACTCTTAGGCAGGGTCTATTCCTCCTCTACCTAAGCACATTGGATTTGGATTAAGAAACATAATTAAAAACAAACTAAGTAATTTATCACATAACTTTAAAAATCAAATAATAAAATTTGTCTAGGTTTCATCCCCCTTCAGGTATCTGAGGGGTTTAGTTCATAATGTAAAAAAGAAAACATCACAAGAGAAAAGATAAAACAAAACATAAGAAAAATCCTAAAATTCCCTGATGGGATTGAAGGAGTATTCCGCCGTCTTGAGTATAATTCCGGCTTCTTAGGATGAATCAACTGGCTTTCCTCGCGTTACTCCCTAACACTTACCTTCTCGGCTTGGCTCCTTGGCCTAGCTTTCTCTCCCCTTCAAAGGTGGTACTTGGGGTATATTTATAGGCTATTGGAATACGATTCTTTCTCCTGAAGTATCCTTTTTCGACTAAAATTGCTCTTTCCAGCGACAGAGGCACGACCATGTCACAGGCCGTGCAAATCGAGACCTGATCTTGTTCAAATTTCTGCTTTGGCACGACCGTGTATGATGGTGATGAGGCTGTGCTCCAGGTGTTCGTTGAGATACGACCGTGTGGTCCTTGGCCCAGGCCGTCTCGATTTCGTGGAAAGGCCCATTTACTTCATTTTAGGCCCGTTTTATGTTCTTTTCATCATCGGGTGCTTTTCTGGGTGTAAGACATGAAAAAAAAGGATTAAGAGCACCTTTTTACACAAATCAAGTGATAAATCATCCAAAAGCATATTAAACGTGGGCTTAAAATATGTTACTTTTACGGTTTATCAAACACCCCCACACTTAAGCTTTTGCTTGTCCTCAAGCAAAATTCTCAACTTACAATTAAAACGAACTTTCCATGATTCATAATTCCTATCAATAATGCCTTATCCTAATTCATAGATAATTTATAGATGGATAATTGAACTCAAAGATTCCTAAAAATTCAAACAAGATAAGTCATAAATTTGTAGCACGAAACACATAGGTGTTTCCCTTTCTCTAAATGATTACCTTTAATTCAAAATCGATAAGGATTGATATCCTCACAAAAGATTCACTTTAATCACTCAAAAAGTGTTTAAGGGTCAAAATTAAGCACTAATAATTCGAACATGAAAAGTTAATCCTATAGGCTTGCCTGAAAATCAAATATCCACCACTGTAAAATGATATGATCAATAGATCAAAAGGTCTTTGTTAGGGTTGTATTGGGGAGGGTTAAAGGTGTGGATTAAGGCTGAAATTAGAAGCTTAGAATCAAGATTGAATTGATAAGTTACCTACCTAATTACATCAACTGAAAACAATAAAAAATCCTACTAATACGAGCTTTTCCTTTTGGGAAATAGTCTTTGATTGTGTAAGCACACTTTCCATATTACTAATATTGAAAACTTTAAATTTTTTTTTAGGAACAGACTAAATACAAGATAAATTTAACTACCAGAATAATAAACTCAGGTAACTGGCTCAAATCAAATCTCGATTAAGGGGTAGTCAAAATAAAGGGTGATAACAAATACAAAGGGTTTTGGGTTAAAATTAGCGGGTAAGTCAATAAAAAGGGTTGTTAGGCTCAACGAGGTTCACTAAGGGTTAATTATAAGGGTAGGCTATTTAGTAGAGTAAGTCGGTTAAAACCTAAGTGCCTTTATCATCTCGGTATATCAAATCATAGCATTGGTCTTGACATGTATAATCGAGGCAAGTTCTAGAATAACAATTCATAGTCGACACACTCATAATCAAGAAGTGAGCATGAAAAAGAATGTATGCTCTGTAAGGCTCAATTTCTCACAAAAATTATGGCTGTTTTTGACATCAACCTTGTAAATCTCAAATTTTAAGATAATATTTAAATTCCGGTTGACAACCTAAAATTTTAATTTTTAGAAAATTAGACTTATCATGTTTGATTCCCTAGTATTCTTCAGATTTAATTATCAATGCACAATTAACTATGACTTATTCCGAAACATATCAATAAAAATCACAAATCATTAGAAATTTCATCTTAATTAGTAATATGAGAAGATTACTTTAAAACAAGATTAAATTCAAGGATTTGAGAACAATGCAGATAGTTAGGCATTTTTATTCTCAAGGTTTGAGAATAATGACAAATTAGGCATTTTCTCAGAATACCTATTCACCCCCCCACACTTAAGGTGTACATTGCTCTCAATGTACCAAGATAGATAATGACAATTTAAAGATAAATCAAAAGAGAAGGGGGAAGAATTACTCCCTGATTTTTGGATGTTTTCCTGAATGAGTGTCTTTGGTGGCGGTGATGGTCAGTCGGGATAACGTTCCTACGCTAGATGAAGAAATTGGGTAGTGCTTTGAGAAGTAGCCAGGCTTTATTAAGACCTAATAAAAATAAACTAAATATATAAATAAAGACAAGAAAGATAAAGAGAAAGAGACTAAGAAGGAAAATAGACTAAGGCTAGGAGATAAAGGGGCTTGAGAATCCTTATTGGTAGGTGGTTTGCGAGGCGAGTGTGACTTCTAAGGCGAAGGAGGTGCTGGCGGTGGCGGAAGTGGCGTGATTCCCAAGCAGCCTTTAGAACCTGACACTAAGAAACTAAAATAAAATAAAATAAATTAAGCATAAGATAGTCAAAAAGAAGGAAAATAAAGGAAAAGATAAATGTCAAACGAAAGATAAATGATCTCATAGGTCCTTGGCTGGGTGTTGAGACGAAGCTGTCGGCATGAACTCATGTTCTTTGTTAAGGGGCCTATGCCTAGCTTTCTCCGTTTCTTTGTCATGGTGTTGGCTTGCTCAATGATCTAGAGTAAAGAATCTGAAATGGAAGAGATTAAGAAGCAAAAATAAGGGTGAAAATCGAATGGAGGGAGGGGGAAGAGTTGAGGGGTTTAAATAGATGTTCATATGTTCTGCTCCCCAACGGTCGTGGTCCCAGGGTGTGTCGAATTACATGGCCTCCTCACACAGTCGTGTTATAGAGGGTGTTGTCACCGTATGCCCGTGCTTGATCCTTCCACGCCCGTGCTCTTGATGTTTTTCTTGTTGGCACGGGTGTCTAACACCGGCGGGTCTTACCCGTGCTCGATGAGTCAGTAACCTCAGTAATTTCACACGGTTTGTAACATGGGTGATACGAATCGTCTCGGGTTTAAAAATGAATTGTAAATGTTGCCCGATCATAAATTAGGTAGTTTTTCATTTAGATAATAAAAGGGGTGATTTATTGATAATATCTTTGAAAAATAAAGATAGGTAAGGAGTTGAGGTGGATACGAAACCTTTAATAGAAATTAAAGACCAAGACCCACTATCTAGCGAGATAGGAACCTATGGTATTAAATGAACGCCACATCCGGGAGGATGATAAGTTCGAAACAAGGATAGAATAACGCCACTAGAAACTAGATAAGTCAATTCGAACCTTGAAGAATTGGGAGAGTGAATTAAACTCACCAAAAGAAAATATTCATTCATAAAAATCAAAGTGCTTACAATGACAAAGGTCCAACCTATTTATAGGACAAGTGGTCTTCAAGAAATTTAAATTCATGACAGCTTGGAATTGCCCAAGGAATGCTTTTAGCCGTCCCCATGCTTGAATAATTTCATGAAAGTCAACTTGCATGTGCTGCTCAATTGATTAAAATCCTAACAATTAAAATTCATTCAATCATGCTCCATTTAGCCGTCCACTTACTCAGACAAGGGAACATTTAATAAATGTTGTCGTCCATATCCTCCTTAATTCACACATGTTTTCTTTCATTTGTTTATTCCACCTATCCACTATGCCGTCCATGCTTCCACAAGCTTTAAATATTCTTCATGTATATTATTTTATGCAAGCCAAGATTCCTTCCTTACCTCCTGTACAAGTTCACGCAGGCCTTTATTTTTGTCTTCATCAAATCATTAATTAATTCAAGGATGGTCCAACCCTATATCCCATGTGTTTTCAAATTAAAAAGTTCTTTCCTTCATGCACCAATCCTTGCCGTCCCATGCTAGGTGCCATCCACTAATTAAAAATTCAATTCATCCATTCTTAGTGCTGCATGCTTCATCTTGTTAATTCCTACTTGATTAATTTATTACAAGTGCCAACCATGCTTAAGCTCCACCAAGTCTTGTTGCCGCATGCTCCATGATGTGTGTCTTTTAGCTACCATTTGTTGTTTCCGTTTGTTCCACTAGTGTCCATGGGTCTTGCATTATTTATTTATTCTATGCCTTCCATTGTTGTCATCCAACTTGCATAAAAAAACATAGAGCAAACTACAAACATATAAACCAACATTATTAGTAAAAATTCGGCTGAACATAATTAGCACAAATTTTAATTACTTTATTTAAGCACTAGGTAAAAAACACTAACATTCAACTTCGACAAGAACATATTAATAACTCGTGCTATTTAGATAAAGTAACATGAACTAAGAAAATGCAGCAAACTAATTAACTGAGCGAAAATAAATCAAACATGCGTAATAAAGTGTTAAATAAACTAGTAGTCGAACTAGCTAGTATATTCAACTTCAAATAAATTGTAACAGTTCAGCATGTTCTTGGGCTCTTCTCTTTTGGTATCCCAAATTTGTGCCACCAAAGTCGACGCGACATCCTTGAATTGTTTAGCACGGGCATGCGTAATTGGCCCATTAGGTAGCTCGATTAGATCTTGGTTGACTTCCATCACAGGCTTCTTAGGTGAGTTCGTATCATCCCCTCCCGCTTTTAGTTGATTCGTCCTCGAATCATCACCTACATCGAAAGGAGACAGATCAGAGACATTAAAACTTGCACTCACATTATACTCACCGGTAAGTCCAGTTTATAAGAGTTGTCATTTATTCGCTCAAGGACTTGAAATGGACCATCTCCCCTCGGAAGAAGTTTGGATCGTCTTTGCGTAGAAAACCTTTCTTTGCGCAAATGAACCCAAACTCAGTCCCCCGGTTCAAAGCGAATGTGCCTACGGCCTTTGTTAGCTCGTTGCTCATACTTCTTAGTTTTTGCCTCTATGTTGTCCCTAACCTTTTGGTGCAACTGTTTAATATATTCAACCTTGCGTTTTCCATCTACATGCACAAGTTGATTAGAAGACAAAGGTATTAGACCAATCGGTGTTAATGGATTAAAACCATACACAACTTCAAATAGGGAAAACTTAGTAGCAGAGTGTTTAGAGCGATTGTAAGCAAACTCCACGTGTGGTAGGCAATCTTCCCATGTCTTTAAATTCTTTCGAATGATTGCTCGAAGCAATGTTGAAAGAATTTGATTTACCACTTCGGTTTGACCGTCCGTTTGTAGGTGGCAGGTGGTAGAGAATAGTAACTTGGTTCCTAATCGTCCCTACAATGTCCTCCAAAAATGGCTAAGAAATGGGTAAAGGCTTATACAAATCGTGCGGATTAGTTCGAGACTTGGCCCTTTTACAGGCAACGCATCTCCCACAATATCGTTCTACATCTCGTCGCATCTTAGGCCAAAAGAAGTGCTCTTGGAGAGTGGCTAAAGTTTTAGCAACTCCGAAATGTCCCATCAATCCGCCACTATGAGCTTCATCTACTAGCACCTCTCGCACAGATCCTTGTGGAATGCACAGTTTCCCTTCTCAAAACAGATATCTGTCAGGGCAGTAGTATTTCTCGTAGGCTCCTTTTTCACATAACTTGAAAAATTCACCAAAGTCAGTATCACTCGCATATAGGTCCTTAAGAAATACAAACCCCATCAATTTAGAATCCATCACATTTAACAAGGCATACCTTCGGGATAGTGCACCAGCAACTACGTTTTCCTTACCTTTTTTGTACTTAATGACATAAGGAAATGATTCAAGAAATTCTACCCACTTAGCGTGTCGCTTGTTGAGTTTATAATGCCCCCTTAAATACTTCAATGACTCGTGGTCGGTAGGAATCACAAATTCTTTGGCCAGTAGGTAGTGCTGCCATGTTTCCAAGGCTCGAATTAGAGCATACAATTCCTTGTCATATGTCGGGTAGTTTAAGACAGCACCGTTGAGCTTTTCGCTGAAGTACACAATGAGGCGTCCGTCGTGCATAAGTACAGCGCCAATACCTAATCCTGAGGCATCACATTCTAAATCGAAAGTTTTGTCAAAGTTTGGTAAAGCTAATAATGGTGCTTGAGTCAAATAGTCTTTAATTTTCAAAATTGCTTTCTCTTGTTCTTCCCCCCAAACAAAGTTAGAATTCTTACGGATTACACCGGTTAATGGTGCAACCAACGTGCTAAAGTTCGGTACGAACCGTCGTTGAAAACTAGCCAGTCCATGAAAGCTTCGAACTTGGGAAATATTTATCGGACGGGGCTATTCTTGGATCGCTTTAACCTTCTCTTGATCAACTTCAAGGCCTTCCGAACTGACAACAAAACCTAAAAACACAATTTTGTTAGTACAAAAATCACATTTCTGTAAATTTGCAAATAAAGTCTCTTTTCGTAAAACTTCTAGGACAGACTTTAAATGTTTCACGTGCTCATCTAAAGTTTTACTATAGACAAGTATGTCGTCAAAGTATACGACACAAAATCTACCGATGAATGATCGCAGCATGTAGTTCATGAGTCGCATGAACGTGCTTGGGGCATTTGTTAGCCCAAATGGCATAACGAGCCATTCATAGAGTCCTTGCTTCGTCTTGAAAGCAGTCTTCCATTCGTCACCTTCGCGCATACGTATTTGATGATATCCGCTTTTAAGGTCGATCTTTGAAAATAAGCTCGCTCTACTCAATTCGTCGAGCATGTCATCTAATTACGGGATAGGGTGTCGGTACTTGATCGTGATCTTGTTGATGGCTCGGCAATCTACGCACATCCTCCATGTTCCATCTTTCTTGGGAACTAACAAGACGGGCACAGTACAAGGGCTTAAACTCTCGCGCACATAGCCTCTTTCAAGAAGTTTATTCACTTGTCTTTGAAGTTCCTTCGTCTTTTCTGGATTGCTTTGGTAAGCTGGTCTATTTGGAATTGCAGCTCCCGGCATGAAGTCTATCTGATGTTCTATTCCACGAATAGGAGGCAATCCACTTGGACTCTCTTTCGGGAATATGTCTCGAATTCCTGTAACAAAGACAAAACAGGGGAAGGTAACTTGTCATCAAAATCGTTAGTTCCAGAGAGACTTTCCTTATACGTAAGTACCAACAGAGGCTGTTTTAACAACATAGACTTCTGGATTTCTTTCTCTTTAACATAAAAACTTTCTTTTTCACTCTCGTCTTTTGTTTCCTTTTCTTTTTGTTCTATCACTCATTTTCTTGCCTTTCTTCATTTCTTTTTCTTTCTCATTTTTTTGCTCACTTTCTTTTGATTTTTCAAGTGATGCTTTCATCTTCAATTGATCTTCGTAAACTTGCTTGGGTGTTAGTGGAGCTAGTGTCACGTTCCGACCCAAATACTTGAAGGTGTACCGATTGGTGTAGGCATCATGGATTGCTCGCTTGTCAAATTGCCAAGGTCGCCCAAGTAGGAGATGTCCCGCTTGCATCGGTACCACATCGCACAGGACCTCATCTTGATACTTCCCTATTGCAAAGGAGACCAAAACTTGTTTTGTGACCTTAAGTTCTCCCCCGTCATTAAGCCATTGCAGTTTATACGAATGGGGATGTTTGGTGGTCATCAATCCGAGCTTCTCCACCAATATGTTGCTGGTCACATTAGTACAGCTTCCTTCGTCAATAATGACGCAACAAATCTTCCCTTGTACTTGGCAATGCGTATGGAAGATGTTTTCGCGTTGTTGTTCATTTTTGATGCCTTGTAAGCTAAGACTCCTCTTTACCACCAAGATCTCTCCATCTTCGGCTTGCTCTATTTCTTCCTCGTCTTGGGACGTCTCACTGGAATCATCTTCCCTTTCACTTTCGGATTCAATCTCACCATTATCTCGAATAAACATAGTGTTTCGGTTTGGACATTGACTTGCAATATGGCCCCGACCCAAACATTTGAAACACTTAATGTCTCGAGATCGGTTTAGAATAGCTTCTATTTTGCCCTTGCTCGTCTCACCGCTTGGCTTGTTAAACTTCGGTACGCCACTTGCTTCTTCGTTTCGACTTGGTATGTCATGTTTGTTGGTCACTTGCCCCCACTTAGATGTTGAAGCATTATTGGGGATTGCTCTAGACGTAACTTTTCGTTTGAGCTATTTCTCGACCTTTATTGCTATGTGGACCATATCGATGATCTCGAAGCAGTGGTGTAGTCCCACAATATTGGCAATATCTCGGTTCAGACCATCAATAAAGTGTGCCATTGTGGCTTCTCGATCTTCATCCACATTGGCTCAGATCATGGCCACTTCCATTTCCTTGTAGTAGTCCTCCACACTACGATGGCCCTGGGTTAGGCTTTGCAACTTTTGATGCAACTCGCGGTGATAATATGTTGGGATGAATCTTTTTCACATTAGTGCCTTCATTTCTATCCATGTCAATATCAGACATTCACCGTTTCGTCTTTGGTTTGTTGTTAACTGATCCCACCAAACAATAGCATAATCAGAAAACTCGATGGCGGCTAGCTTCACCTTTTTACTTTCTGAGTAGTTATGGCAGTCGAAGACTAGTTCCACCTTTTTTTCCCACTCAAGGTGGGCTTCTAGATCAGATCGCCCTTGGAAAGCAGGAATTGCCATTTTGATGTTTTTCAAGTCATCATCGGCCCTCTCTCGATATCTTTAATCACGTGCTCGTGGATTTCTTCTTTGTTCATTTTGTTCAGAAGCTTGGTTACTTTCAGCTTCACTTGGTTCGTATATGCCATTTTTAGGAGGACAAGGTCGTTCTTGTTCCCGTCTCAGTATTGGAGGGGTGTTTGATCGTTGTCTCCGTTCATCTCTTCGATCCAAACACTCGTTGATAGAATGGAGCATACGTGTGATTTCTAGCATTACGGTTTGCACTTGTAAATCGGGATTTCTACCTCCAGGAACATTTCCTTGTGGTGGCAATCTCCTTCCACCACCGGCGGCATCAGATTCTTCTTCACTCATTAATCGATGTTCGGGACTCCTAGACAAGTTAAACAAGAGTAATGAACCTCACTACAATCCTCACTTGTTCACTCACAAGGAAATAACACTCACACTCGTCTTTTCACTCAATTTCTGCCTTTTTCTTCAATGCAATCTCTCTTGCCTTTTACCGCTCGGATTCACTCCTCTAGATTCTAGAAGGTTGTCTTCGACTTACTAGCAACTCGTAGGTCATTTCAAAGAGTTAAAAGGGTAAAGTTGTTTCGGAAAAGGTAGGCTTTTAAAAGGGTAGAAAGCTTGGTAGATGGCGTCGAAAAGTAAGACTTTTTTTTTAAATTCACTCGAAAACTCGAGATTATCAAAACGTGCCTAATTTAATTGGCTCTAATACCAACTGATACGAATCGTCTCAGGTTTGAAAACGAATCGTAAATGTTGCCCGATCGTAAATTAGGTAGTTTTTCGTTTAGATAATAAAAGGGGTAATTTATTGATAATATCTTTGAAAAATAAAGATAGGTAAGGAGTTGAGGTGGATACGAATTTGAAGCAAGAAAGAACCTTTAATAGAAATTAAAGATCTGAATCTTATAAGCTTCAAATTGAGGAAAGGATTTTGGATAAAAAACCGAGACCCACTATCTAGCGAGATAGGAACCTACGGTATAGATAAATGAACGCCACACCCGGGAGGATGATAAGTTCGAAACAAGGATAGAATAACGCCACTAGAAACTAGATAAGTCAATTCGAACCTTGAAAAATTAGGAGAGTGAATTAAACTCACCAAAAGAAAATATTCATTCATAAAAATCAAAGTGCTTACAATGACAAAGGTCCAACCTATTTATAGGACAAGTGGTCTTCAAGAAATTTAAATTCATGACAGCTTGGAATTCGGCTAAGGAATGCTTTTAGCCATCCCCATGCTTGAATAATTTCATGAAAGTCAACTTGCATGTGCTGCTCAATTGTTTAAAATCCTAACAATTAAAATTCATTCAATCATGCTCCATTTAGCCGTCCACTTACTCAGACAAGGGAATATTTAATTCATGTTGCCGTCCATATCCTCCTTAATTCACACATGTTTTCTTTCATTTGTTTATTCCACCTTTCCACTATGCCGTCCATGCTTCCACAAGCTTTAAATATTCTTCATGTATATTATTTTATGCAAGCCAAGATTCCTTCTTTATCTCCTGTACAAGTTCACGCATGCCTTCATATTTGTCTTCATCAAATCATTAATTAATTCAAGGATGGTCAAACCCTATATCCCATGTGTTTTCAAATTAAAAAATTCTTTCCTTCATGCACCAATCCTTGCCGTCCCATGTTAGGTGCCATCCACTAATTAAAAATTCAATTCATCCATTCTTAGTGCCCCATGCTTCATCTTGTTAATTCCAACTTGATTAATTTATTCTAAGTGCCAACCATGCTTAAGCTCCACCAAGTCTTGTTGCCGCATGCTCCATGATGTTTATCTTTTAGCTACCATTTGTTGTTTCCGTTTGTTCCACTAGTGTCCATGGGTCTTGCATTATTTATTTAATCTATGCCTTCCATTGTTGTCATCCAACTTGCATAAAAAAATGTGGAGCAAACTACAAACATATAAACCAACATTATTAGTAAAAATTCGACTGAACATAATTAGCACAAATTTTAATTACTTTATTTAAGCACTAGGTAAAACACACTAACATTTAACTTCGACAAGAACATATTAAAAACTCGTGCTATTTAGATAAAGTAACATGAACTAAGAAAATGCAGCAAACTAATTAACCGACTGAAAATAAATCAAACATGCGTAATAAAGTGTTAAATAAACTAGCAGTCGAACTCGCTAGTATATTAAACTTCAAATAGATTGTAACAGTTCAGCATGTTCTTGGGCTCTTCTCTTTTGGTACCCCAAATTTGTGCCACCAAAGCCGACGCGAAATCCTTGAATTGTTTAGCACGGGCACGTGTAATTGACCCATTAGGTAGCTCGATTGGATCTTGGTTGACTTCCATCACAGGCTTCTTAGGTGAGTTCGTATCAATGGGCGTGTTCTGTCCGTGGTATGGAAGTCGATAGCCTCACGCGATTGGTGCCACTGCCGTGCCATGTCTGTCGGTGCCCGTGTTGAGAGTTGTTGGATCTGTGATGTTGGGGTGGTGGTTGGGCTGGCTGCACGGCCTCTGCCCTATCAGGGTGGCAATTTTGGTGGTCCGCACGGCCACGGACACGACCGTGTGTAAGGCCATGTGATCTGGGATTCTGCACTTTTGGGTTAGTTGAAAAAGGAAAAGAAAAAGAGAAAAGAAAATAAAATTGCAAAAAGAAGTAGTGTTAGTACCCGGGTTGCCTCTCGAGAAGCGCTCGTTTATAGTCTTAAGCTAGACTTTCCTCATATTTGAAAATTTTAGAGAGGTTTGAAAGTTTGAACATCCTCCCTCATGTCTATATTTTCAGTTTTATGACAAAATTGAAGTCGAGAAGTGTTTACCTTAAAAGTGCCAAATGTTGGATTGCTTACCTTGACTATTCCTTGTGGGAAGATATCGTGTACCTCAAGAAGGAGTTCTCTCTTTTCCTTCAGGTTTGTTGTGGTGATGTGAGGCTCGGCTTTATCTAACAAGCCCTGGTCTCTTATTTTATAGTGATTTGATGTCCCCACAAGTTCTTGTGGTGGTTCCTCTGGTTCTAAATTGTGTGGAGCCGGCTCTTCATTGACTTGTGTTTCCTGTTCTTCCTTGTGTATCCCTAGTTTTTCCTTGAAGTGTGTTTTCCACTCATCTAAGTCATTGATTTGGGTCCTTTGTTCTTCATAAATTATTTCTTTGTTGGCACTGAATTGAGGATCTGGTTCAACCATTCTCTTTTATGGAGGTTCCTGAAAAGAAGGTGAAATTAAATGATTATCGAAAGAATTTTCTTGCTCACCTTGATTCCTTGACGACCTAGCTGAATCGAGGGCTTGAAGACTAATTTAGTCGTCACCTACACAAAGTATGAGCTCACCTGTGGCAACGTCAATTTTAGTCTTGGCAGTTGCTAGAAAAGGTCTTCCTGAAATTAAAGGGATTGAATTATCCTCATCCATGTCTAAAACAACAAAATCTACTGGGAAAAAAATTTATCAATTTTTACGAGAACATCTTCAATAATGCCCCTAGGGATTCTAACAGTTTTATCCGCTAATTGAATACTCATCTTAGTTTGTTTTGGTTTCCCTAGACCTAGTCACTTAAACAATGTATAAGGCATAACATTTATGCTTGCCCTTAAATCAGCTAACGCATTATCAATATTTAAACTACCAATTAAACATGGAATTGTAAAACTCCCTGGATCTTTTTGCTTCTGTGGTAGTCTATTTTGTAACATTGCTGAGCATGTTTCGTTAAGTTCCACGTGGTGCTCTTCATCTATTTTGCGTTTGTTGGTCAAGAGCTGTCTTAAAAATTTCTCGAGTCCGCATGAAAAAGAGCTTTAAGAAGAGGTAAGTTAATATGTAATTTCTTTAAAAGTTTAAGAAACTTACCGAACTGCTCCTCTGAATTGTCTTTTTGTAATGCTGCGGGATAAGGTATGCGAGGTTTGTACTCCTTGACTACCCGTTTTGGCTTTTCTTGTACTACCTCTGTTGTACCCTCGTCTACCTTACTTTCTGGAGTTGGGTTAGGTGTATCTATCTCTTTGCTATCCTGAAGTGTGATAGCTTGAATTTGCTCCTTAGGATTAATTTCGGTGTTACTAGGTAGGCATCCTTGCGGTTGTTCTGACATTGACTTTACAAGTTGTTCAATGGCTTTGCCTACTTCCTTGACTGACTTAGCAAGTTCTTCCATTCAGTTTTCATTACTTTTGATTGTTCTGTCAGCTTCTTGGATACATTCCTCGATGGTTGGCTTTTTGTCTTATGGATAAGGCTAATTTCGAAAGTTTTGGGAGGGTTGTTGCCTTTGATTTCCTTGATTTCCTTGTCCTCCCCACGAAAATTTTGGGTGATTCCTCCAACCTGGATTGTAAGTGTTACTATAAGGATTATTATTAGATCAGAAATTATTACCAATATAGCTCATCTATTCATCTTCTGCTCCTGGTTGGTAGGGCGGGTACTCAAGATTCGCCATAGTTCCACTAGCATCGCACTGCATGACTGGATGTATCTGTGAAGAACACAAACTATCAAGCTTTTTATTCATCATCTCTAGTTGCGTTGATAGCATGGTGATGGTGTCGACATTGAAAACTCCTGCCGATTTTGTCGGTTTGGTCCTCAAAGCTTGCTATTGATAGTTGTTTAATGAAATCTTCTCAATGAACTCGTAGGCTGCTTCAGGAGTTTTATTGTTCAGCGTTCCACTGGCGGCTCAATCTGTCAGTTGCCTCATTGAGGGGTTTACTCCGTTGTAGAAGGTTTGGACTTGTATCCACAGGGGTAAACCATGGTGTGGGCACCTCCTCAAGAGATTTTTGAACCTCTCCCATGTGTTGTATAGTGTCTCTAAATCCATCTGCACAAAGGAAGAGATATCATTACGTAATTTGGCCGTTTTGGCCGGTGGAAAATATTTCATCAGAAACTTTTCGGTCATTTGAACCCATGTAGTGATTGACCCTCGTTGTAACGAGTTTAACCCACTGTTTGGCTTTATTCCTCAACGAAAAGGGAATAACCAAGAGGCGAATGGCATCATCGAAACATCATTTATTTTGAAGGTATTCTGTAACTCCAAAAAATTAGCTATATGCATGTTTGGATCTTCGCCCTGCAAACCATCAAATTGAACAAACTGTTGAATCATTTGTATTGTGTTAGGCTTTAATTCAAAATTGTTACTTGATTATAGTAGGCCTAACAATACTAGATAACGCTTCTCTGTTAAATGTGGTTTCGCATAATCAAACATTTTACGTGGAGCATTTTGATCTCCCACAACGCGTAGTGGTAGGTTGTTTTCGTCCATCCCTTCAGTAGGATTGGATCTGTTTTCTCCTCTCTCTTTCTGTGTAGTCTAGGGCTCAGGGTTTCCTGCGATTCCTACAGCTTTGTTGCTTCGATATCACTATCGTATACCAAAGGTCCTCTCGGATTCTTTCTAGTCATAAACTAGAGGTACCTAGAAAAGAGAAAGAAATAAAAAATTAAAATTAGAAAAATTAAAATTTAGCCTAAGAAAACAAAAAAAATAAATTGCGAATAAAATAATGGCTAAAGTAATAAAAATAGAGCTTTCTTAATATTGTAGTTCCCCGGTAACGGCGCCAAAAACTTGATCGCTGTAAAATCAAAGTTTTAAAATTTCTAAAAGAATGATCAAACCTGGAGACTATGATCAAACCTGGAGACTAACTTTGACAACGATATTAAGGCAAGTGTACCTATCGAACAGTAGTATAGCTTAGGCAAGACCGGATATCGAACCCAAAGGAACTAAAAGTATTAATACTCACTTTCTTTTTATTATTTAATCTAACTAAGATAAAGGTTGCTTTTAAACTAAATTGATGACAACTAAACTAAGGAAACAAAGACAAAAAGATGAATTTGGGGATAACTTGAAAAAGACTCAGTTGATTTTTATGATACCTTCGGGAAGAATCCACCTAGACTTCTCTTATTATCTAACCTTAGATTATATGATTTCTTTTACTTAGCTTGATTCGTGAGACTCCCTAACCTATGCTAAACCCTCTCTTGAAGCGAATAACGTCTAATCCTAGGTTAATTAGTGGAACTCTCGTTCGCTTATAATAACCCCTTAGGAAAGCAGTAAATCGATCAATGGATTCCCATATTAGGTTTCACCCTAATCCGGTAAAATCTCGTAACCCTATCTCTAGGCTCCCGATCAACTCCGCTGAATTATGTTAGATCTACTCTTAGGCAGGGTCTATTCCTCCTCTACCTAAGCACATTGGATTTGCATTAGGAAACATAATTACGAATAAACTAATTAATTTATCATATAACTTTAAAAATCAAATAATAAAATCTGTCTAGGTTTCATCCCCCTTCAGGTATCTAAGGGGTTTAGTTCATAATGTAAAACAAAAACATCACAAGAGAAAAGATAAAACAAAACATAAGAAAAATCCTAAAACTCCCTGATGGGATTGAAGGAAAATTCCACCGTCTTGAGTATAATTCCGGCTTTTTGGGATGAATCAACTGGCTATCCTTGCGTTACTCCATAACTCTGACCTTCTCGGCTTGGCTCCTTGGCCTAGCTTTCGCTCCCCTTCAAAGGTGGTACTTGAGGTATATTTATAGGCTCTTAGAATGCGATTCTTTCTCTCAAAGTATCCTTTTTCGACTGAAATTGCTCTTTCCAGCGACAGAGGCACGACCATGTCACACGCCCGTGCAAATCGAGACCTGACCGTGTTTGAATTTCTGCTTTGGCATGGTCGTGTGCGGTGGTGATGAGGCCGTGCTCCAGGTGTTCGTCGAGACACGGCTGTGTAGTCCTTGGCCCAGGCCGTGTCGATTTCGTGGAAAGGCCCATTTACTTCGTTTTAGGCCAGTTTTGTGTTCTTTTCATCCTCGAGTGCTTTCCTGGGTATATGACATGAAAAGAAAGGATTATGAGCACCTTTTTACACAAATCAAAGGATAAATCATCCAAAATCATATTAAAAGTGGGCTTAAAATATGTTACTTTTACGGTTTATCAACGGCCATGCGATGCGGCCGTGCTCGACACTGTTAGATCATACATGGGCGCGGAGATCAGAGCATGGGCGTGGGAGAAGCGAACAAAGCACCTTAGGGAGACCGATCTACATAAGTTCATGCCGGCCGCTTCATCCACTCGACAAGCCAAGGGTCTTTGAGACCATTTAGCTTTTGTTTTACTTTTCTCTTCTCATTTATTCTCCTTATCTTTACTTCTCTTCTGCTTAATTTAGTTTATTTTATTTTAGTTTCTCAGTGTCAGGTTCTTCAGGCTACTTGGGAATCACGCCACTTCGGCCACCGCCAGCACCAATACAGCCTTAGAAATGACACCTACCTCGCGAACCATCCAACAATAAGGACTTTTCAGTCCATTTATCTTTTCTTTTAGTTTTATTTCAATTTTTACACTATTTCTTTTTATCTTTCTTATTTCTAAATATATATCTAGTATACTTTGAATTATTATTATTTCTTGGCTAATTCTGCACGAGCTCCCCAATTTCTTCATCTAGCGCAAGAATTCGAGGCGGCCCCTCCAACTTATCATTCACCTCCAAATCAAGTTTCCACACCCTCCAAGGATTTCATCCATATTTTAAGAAGTTTCACTTCTCTCCCTATCTTTTGATTACTCTATTGCTATCATCTATCTTTGTACATTGAGGGCAATGTACATCTTAAGTGTGAGAGGGTTAACTATAGTATTGTTTGAAAATCCCTGAATTATGCCTTGTCTTTAAGTAATTTTCTCATATTATGATTAGAATGAAATTTCCTTTGATTTATGATTTTTATTGATATGTTTTGGATTAAGTCATCAATAATTGTGCATCGATGATTAATTTCGAAGGATACTAGAGAATCAAGCATGATAAGTCTCTTTTTTAGAACTTAAAAATTTTGTTACCTGAATCTAATTATTACCTTGAAGTTTGAAATTTACAAGGTTGACATCAAAATACCCATAATTTTTGTGAGATTTTGAGCCTTATAGAGCATATATTCTTTTTCTTGCTCACCTTATTGATTATGAGTGTGTCAACATTGATTTGTTATTCTAGAACTTGCATTGATTATACATGTCGAGACCACACCTTTGATTTGATATACAGAGATGATAGAGGCACCTAGGTTTTAACCCACTCACTCCACTAAAAGCCTACTTTCACAATTAACCCCTAGTGAACCACGTTCATCCTAACAACCTTTTTTATTGACTCACCTATTAATATTCCCCCAAAAACCCTTTGTATTTGTTATCACTATTCCTTTTTGACTACCTTATGTCGAGATTTGAATTGATTAAGTTACTTAACTATTTTATTTATTTCAATCGTTAAATTCATCCTTTACATTTGACTTGTTCTTAAAAAAATCGAATTATATTCATTATTAGTTGTGTGATTGATTGAGCTTATATGTTTGAATGCCAATTACTGAAGAAGTAAGCTCGTATTAAAAGTATTATTATTAGTATGGCAAGTTTCTACTTGATGTAATTATTCATTATTAGTTCGTTATTTGTAGTTAGGTAATTTGTCAGCTCAATCTCGATTCTAACTTTCTAATTAAGCATTTATCCACACCTTTAACCTAAGCCCCGTTACAACCTTGTTAAAGACCTTTTGATTTGTGTATCATCTCATATTATAGTGGTGGAGATTTGATTTTCATGCAAGCCTATGGGATTAACTTTTCATGTTTAATTATTGAGTACTTAATTTTGAACCTTAAACACTTTGAGTGATTTGAGTGAATCTTTAGTGAGGATGTCAACCCTTGTCAATTTTAAATCAAAGGTAATTAATTAGGTAAAAGGGAAACACCTAACGTTTTCAAACTATAAAAACTATGAGTTTGATTGTTTGAATTTTTAGGACTCTTTGAGTTGAATTATCCATGTATGAATTATCCTTGAATTATGATGAAACATTATTATTGAATATTATCAATAAGAGAAGTTTGATTTAATTATGAGTTGAGAATTTTGCTTGAGGACAAGCAAAAGCTTAAGTGTGGGGTATTTGATAAACCGTAAAAGTAACATATTTTGAGCCCACATTTAGCATGATTTTGGATTATTTAAGACTTGAATTATGTAATTTGGTGCTCTTAATCATTTGTTTTCATGTTTTATACTCAGAATGGAAAACGGGCCCAAAACGGAGTAAATGGGCCATATCACAAAATCCACACAGCCTCGGCTCAAGACCACACGGACGTGCCTCATTTAATAGCTTCGAACATGGCCTGGCCACGACTTGCACGGGCGTGTGCCCTGGGCATGTCCCTGCCGTGGGAAAGAAGAATTTCACTCGGATTAGGATACTTAGGGGCAAAGAAACATATTCAGAAGCCTATATAAACACCCTAAGTATAACCTAAGAGAGGGGACCCAAGGCTTTAGTCAGAGGGCGTCGAGCTAGGCCAAAGAAGGTAGACTTGTGGGGATTTACTCGAAGATAGCCAGTTGATTCATCTCAAAAAGCCAGAATCATACTCAAGACGGAGGATCTCTCCTTCAATTCCTTCAGGGGGTTTTAGGGATTTCTTATGTTTTGTTTTATCTTTTCTTCTGAGATGTATTCTATTATTATTATGAACTAAACCCTCAGATACCTAAGGGGGATTAAACCTAAGATGGATCTTGTTACCGTTTGCTGAACTATATGATAAATATTTGACTTGTTCTTAATTATGTGTTCTTAATTCTTGTATTGATATTTCTGGGATATTAATTCAAGTGTGATATGCTTAGGTGGAGGAGCAAAAGTCCCTGCCTCACAATAGATCTAGCATAACTAAGCAGAGTTGATCGCACGCCTAGAGATAGGGTGACGAGATTTTGCTGGATTAGGCTAAAACTTAATATGGGAGTCCATAGATCGAGTTAATGCAATTCTAAGGGTCTTAATTAGGAAGTGATTTCAATTAATCAACCAAGGATTAGATGTTAGTCGCCTCGAGAGAGGGATTAATATAACTTAGGGAATCTTACAGATCAAGTCAAATGAATAAATCGTCTGGTTCAGAGTTAGATAACAAGTGAAGTCTAGGTGGATTCTTCCTTGGGTGTCGTCTTAATCAATTGGTTTTTCATAAAAGTTATTCTCCAAATTCATTCTTCTTTGTCTTAGAGTCTTTAGTTTAGTAGTTAATTAATTTTAGATTAGATAAACAATTTCCTTAATTCTTAGGCTAAATAATAAAATGAAAGTTAATATTAGTACTTTTGGTTCCTTTGGGTTCGACATTCCGGTCTTGCCTTAACTATACTACTGTTCGATAAGTGCGCTTGCCTCAAATCGTTGTCATAGTTAGTTTCCAGGTTCAATCTTTCTTTATATAAATTTTAAGACTTTGACATCGCATAAAACAACGATCAAGTTTTTGGCGCTGTTGCCGGGGAACTAAATTTTTATTACTTTAGCCATATTTATTTTATTTTTACAATTTACTTTTATTTTTAACATTTCTAAATTTTCTTCCTTTTGTTCCTTTCAGGTACCTCTAGTTTATGACTAGAAGGAACTCGACAGGAGCCCTACTGTACGATAGTGATATTGAAGGTACCATTCGCAAAAATCGTATAGAGATAAGGTGAAGCTTAAACTACGTAGAAGAAGAGCAAGAAGCCAAAATTAATACCACCGAAAAGATTTGGTATACTGATTGTTACTCTAGTAAGGGTATTACACACTGAGTTCTTGTAACTCATCCCTTTCTTTTAATTGTGCAGGTAATCCCCAACCTTAGAGGATTTGGAGATGCGAAGAACTCGGAGGTAGCCACACGTCAGATATGATATATATGAGCATTTAAATCAACTCCAACCAGACATAATCCATATCATTTCATTACCAACCAATACAAAACACATATATCACAATGTACCATTCAATTCGTGCCATATTTCACTATATCAAATCATCAATATTGATACATTCAAACATGCATTGTTTGACCTAATATCACAAACATATCATTCTTCAAACATGAACTATTTCATACTATAAATACTAATTCAAAAGTAACCCATCACAACTAGCATTTATAGGACAATTACCAAACTCGAAACAAAGGCCATTTGCACGCTTATATATATCATTAAATTCACCAATATAAGCCAACTCACATGGCTATATATACAAGCCAAAACATAGGCATTCACAAGCCAGCTCAAATGGAAAAACTCACTACCAAAAAACATATCAAAATGATCATAATCCTATGCATGCTATATAACCAAAACATAAGCTCAAAAGTACCAAATTGATAGTTGGATAGTGTGACAAAGCCTCCGACGATCCCCTAATCTGAGATAGCTTTGGAATCACTATAAAACATGGTAAAATGCACAAAGTAAGCTTTATAGCTTAGTAAGCTCGTATGAAATAAAATCAATTTAATCATAAATATACAATTCAACAAATTTAATATAACAACATATAGATCATTTAACTAACAAACCTTTCACATATTCAATCATAATCTTATATAAGAACTTCACAACTTATTTGTTTTAAGCTTATACAGCTCATTTACATACCTGTACCACCTCGTATCAATCTCATACTCAACCATATTTTTCATTTACCCGTTGAACCATTCGAAATACTATGGGATACTCGAGAAACTCGCACCGAAGTGCCACATATATAGCCAATGCTATCTCAATATCATATCATATATATGCTCACTCTCGAACTATCAACGGGCCTGCTCACACAAGCTATGGGTCAAGACGTAGCTATACGGTGCAGCTCACACAAGCTGTCAAGTAACTGTAACACACGCCGGTATACTTAGCCACCGGTAGGACATACAGGACCAGCATCTTGATCACATAATCACAATAAGCCCTAACAGGGGCGTAGCCAGGGGGGCTGGCATGGGCCCCGGCCCCCTAAAATGTAAAATTTCTATTTTAGCCCTTAGAATTTTTTAAAAATTTTAAATTAGTAAAGATAAAATTGCACTTTGGCCCCGCTAAAATTATAAAAATTCATTTTAATCCTTTACAAATTATAAAAATATAAACTAGAAAAAATTAAAATTTTATCCGGCCCCCCTAAAAAATTTTTCTGGCTTCACCTCTGAGCCCTAATGACATGTCACTAGTATCCAAATCTATACCTAAGTTTCAACCAAGATTTTACACTTGCCGAATCATCGTCAAATCATTGTCGAACATGTCCGTAGTCTCGTATTCACAGTTTATGTAATATCAAAGCATTGAAAACATAATTATAATTATGCTTATTACATACGAACTTACCTCGGATGCAAACACGACAACACGAGTCGATTAGTCGAGAACTTTGTTCTTTCCCAATCTAAGTTTGTATTTTGCCTTTCTTGGTCTAAATATAATCAAAATTAACTTATTTAATCATCTCTCTATTCAATTTAGTCCAAAATTCACTTTAAGGCTTTTTTACACAATTGCCCCTAATGTTTTACATCTTTATAATTTACTCATTATTTCATAAAAACACAAATTAATGCAATTCAACCATAACCCATGCTAGCCAAGTTAAAATTAGGTCCCTAGTAGCCCATGTTTTTCATTTATTTCACATTTTAACCATGAATTTTACACTTTTCACAAATTAATCCCTAATTTGCATTTTCACTAATTGTATAACTATCATCAAACATTCATAATCTATCATTAAACATCAAAAAACTCATTTATTCATCAATGGAAACATTTAGAATCTTTAACAGTTTTACAAAATAGTCCTTGGGCTAGCTAGACCTAGTTGCAACGATCTCAAAAACATAGAAATCATTACAAACCAAACAACAATGGAATTACAATTAAGCTTGCATGTGTCCGAACCCTAAAATAGACAACAATGGTTTCTTCTTCTTCAATATTTGGTTGAAGATGATGACTAAAAGATGGTAATGTATTTTTATTTTATTTACTTATTTTTTATTTAACTATTTACTGTTATAACCTTTAATTAATGCATCAAAATTCATTTATGCATGTCCATCTTTGTCCATTTACAATAGATATGGTATAATTACAACATAAGGACCTCCTCTATTTAATTTCATAGCTATTAGATACTTTTATCTAATAGAACTCCACTTTTACACTTTATGCGATTTAGTCCTTTTTATCAAATTGACTAATCAAACAATAAAATTTCTAAACGAAACTTTCTCACAATCACTCAATCATACTGTACACATTAAAATAATAATAAAATAAATATTTCAACTTCAGATTTGTGGTCCCAAAACTACTGTTCTAATTTGACTAAAAACGAGCTGTTACATGGTTGATCTATTATAATTTGGTTTAGCATATGAAACTAGTTTTTGCACTTTGTGAGCTTGAAATTAAGCATTATCATTAAGATCTTATTATGTTTTAGTAAGTTTTGTTAAATTAAATAAAATGTGCAAATTGAGTCTTTTATTAACCTTAGGGTCGAATGAGGCATAGTGGCAAGCTAATGTACTGTATAAGTGTGCAAGAGACCATGAGATGGTATACTCAATAGATACTGGTCGGTATGTTGCAACACAAAATGCTCAATTTCACAACATGGCGAGCATAATAAAGAAATCACAAAACTGCCTTTGATGTTGCAACACTGACATACCCCTGATGATATCACAAAGAGTAATATACTGGCTCCTATGTCGCGACTCTGGACGACAAATAACATGAGCCAGGGAGCGTTTTTGTTTGTAAAATCAAACTTCAAGCCCAAAAACATCAGTTAACGAAGGGTTAAGGACAACAACCACCTGAGATCTATAAATAGGCTCATTTTTCACTTGTAAAAGACACCCAATTACTTAGCTTAGTTTTTTACTTTTACTTTTAGTGTAACAGCCCGTTTTAGGGGCTAGTCGAAACACTGATCTCGGGATCACTAATCTGAGGTTAGAGAAAATTATTTCCATGATATTTTATGAGTTAGAGTGTTATGGTATAAGTGTATGAAAATTTTGGTGCTTTAATTTTAGCAATTTCTTGCTTAATCGCGAAAAGGACTAAATCACATAAAGTGCGAAAGTTCTATTTTATAAGCTAAAGGTGCCAAATAGTCATAGATTGTTAATTGGGAGTCTTTAAAAGGCAATTAGCCCTTTTGTAAAGGACATAGCCGACCATAGGGGGGACAAGATGAGTAAATTAGGCAAGTTTTGGTGGTGTTAGGTGATTAATGAATAAAATAAGAGAATAATAAAGAAAAGAAAAAATATCATCTTTTCTTCTCTTCATCATGATTGAAAATTGGTAGCAAACAAGGGTTAAAAAGCTCAAAAATTTTAGCAAACTTATCTCCTCACAAGTAAGTGATTTTAATGGTTTTTCTTAATGAAATTTGTACTTTTGGAACCCTTAAAGCTTAAGCTTTCTAAATAGGGAAAAATGGTAATTTTGCCAAAGCATGATTTTTGAAATACATTTATTAATTTGATGATTAAAATGAGCTAATTTGCTATTATAGAGCAAGAAGAACAAAGGGTCCACCTCAATCGGGGAAAGAATAAAGTCTCAGACTAGATTGACGATCTAGCTTATTTTGAAATCGAGGTAAGTTTGTATGTTATGATTCAATATTTATGCTAGCATGTTTGAGAATGGTTGATATTATAAAAACATTATATGAAATTGAATGTTAGTGTTATATGAGAAAGATGATAAAAGTTGAGGTGTTGAAGTCCTAGTCGAACTATAATAAGTGTGAAAATGCTATCATCAAGTTATGGGATGAACAAGGTCCCATGTAAGACCATGTCTTGGAGATAGCCTCAATGCCGAATTAAGATTCCGTAAAGACGATATCTAGGTTATGGCTTCGGTATTGAGTATAAGAATCGTATAAGACCATATCTGGGATATGGCATCGATGCTTAATGAGAGATTTTGTATAAGACCATATCTGAGATATGGCATCAGCACTCAGAAATGACCCCATGTAAGACCACATCCGGGATATGGCATTGGTTTTGTGTTATGTTAATGTTTGTGAATATACATCCTTGAGCATCCCTAGTGAATTATTGGGATGAATTGATTAACTTAGAAATAGTGAAGAGGATTTTACTAAAGTTATGTGATTGAGTTAACATTGGTACTCGTGAGTAATTCATGAAGAAACAATTACGATATGTGCCATGGTATGTGCTGATAAGGGCAAGTATGAGTATGTATAAATATGGCAAGAAGACTATGACTTGTGTATGGTTAATTATTGCCATGGATGGATTATATTGTGATCTTATTGTTTCCATTTAATTCCATGCAAACTTACTAAGCTTTGTGCTTATCCTTTCCATTTCCCTTTTTCCTTGTAGTATTGCAAAGTTAGCTCAAAAATTCACGGACGTCAGAATTGGAGATCACACTATCGGCCATAACTTGGTATAGCCAAATTAGATTTATTTTGAATATGGCATGTATAGGACTTGAGTATTTTGTTATGTCATATTGGTAAGCCAAATGTGTTGGCTACTAAGGTTGTTCCAATTCATTTTGTAAATGGTCATTAAAGTTGGGCCAATACTTGGCTAATTCTTATGTTTAATGAAGATGAATTTCATGAAGTGTATGCTTTTGAGGATATAGTGATTCTTTTTGAGTTCATAGGGGTACCATTTGGTCATCTTATATATAGAAATGTTTTGGTATGAGTGTGATTACTTGCAAGGGGACACATTAGCGTGTGTCTAGGTCGTGCGTGACATATGGTCAGCCCTATGGGCGTGTTGATCGGCCGTGTGTCCCCTTGCATGCTAGAATTGCAAGTCAGTATGCTCAGTAGTAAACACACTGGCAGAGACACGGCCATGTGTCTTAGCCGTGTGAGAGGCACAGCCTAGGACATGGGTGTGTGCCTAGGCCGTGTGAAGTCTACACCTGAAATTAGGAATTTAATTCAACACACGGTCTAAGGACACGGGCATGTGCCTTGGCGGTGTGACCATAGTGAGATGATGACGTCATAAATAGAATGCCAAGGTTTTGGCACACGGGCTGAGACACGGGTGTGTCGAGGCCGTGTAAGAGACAGGGCCAGGGACACGGGCGTGTGTCCGGTCGTGTGAAATAAGTCAGTGTCGACCACGGGTGAAGGACATGGGCGTGTGTGACCACACGGTTTGTCCCCACGGGCATGTCCCATTTTACATGGGCGTGTGGCCCCTGTTTAGGCAAAATTTTTCCAAGTGCATAAAAGTTTCCAATTAATTCCCGAAACCTTTCGGAAGTATGTTTAAGGCCTCGTAGGCCCAGGATGAGTATGTTATGGGTTTGAATGGAAAGTTTTTAAGACGAAATGAAATTTGACTGCCCAAAACATCATGTTTAAGCAAGTTGAGTTAGGTAATGCCTCGTATCTGGTTCCATCTTCGGACACGGGTAAGGGTTGTTACATTTGGTTTAGCTTTTCTTCCTTTTTAGGTTTTAGATTTATTTTCAAGTTGTTGTAGTCTACCTCGAGAGATCTGATTTGTGGAGACAATCAAACTCTATGGATTCGATTTATTCTTAAAATAAATTAGCCATTTTCTTAAACTCTACACTTTAATTCATTTATCATGTTTTCTCTTTACATCAATTCCATATTGTTTAAGAAAACCATGAGGAACTAATCCTTCTATAGGGATTAGCGGGTGGAGGTATGATCCATTAACTGTTTTGTGGGGTTGTTCAATGGATCATCTATTTGGGAAAGGAATAACTTAAAACCCTATGTCTGACAACCTTAGAAAGTAATCAAGGTGAAAATTAATAGAAAATTGGTATAGCCTATCCGTAAACACCTTCACCACATACTATTCTGGATTGTGAGGTCAAAAGATAAGTGGTTCTTGTTGACTCGTTATTTGAGTGGAAGATTAGAATATACTGCCGAGATAGTGACTAGTTGATTGACAAGGAACCCAAAATGACAGTTGATGGGCAATACTATAATGAGCTAATCACTCATAAATAGATTTGATTTATCCTATTCTTTGATCTCTTGAATTTTATTTCTTTATGTTATTTTATTTTGTTATTACAAAAAATCTTAAAAACTATCCTTTATTTTACCATCGAACTATAAATAAATTAAAGTAATTATTAGATGTTTCAATGTTTACGTTAATATTGATTTAACACTCGCCTCACTTAGGTACAATCCTTGGAGTAATCACCTACTCTGTTGTAACTATATTACAACTGGACTCGTACTTGTGGATAACACCTGATATACCTATCTCTTTTGTTGTAATTTTCACACTCTAGACGTTAGTACGTTTGGAGGCGGTCATGCTATTGGTGCCGTTGCTTAAGAGGCAACGTCACTTGTTTGATTTTCATTTTTTGCGCTCAATAAGTATAGTTAGGAAATGTTTGGGTGATAGATACAATATTATTTTCTTTATTGTTACTAATATTCTCTTTCTGGGTTTAGTGTATGACTCGTGGTAGGGGAACACCTATTGTAGCAGTCGAAGATCTAAAGAGAATAATCCGAAGAAATCATCAACAACAATAGTAGCAGCATTAAATGCAAGATCTTCCACCATTTGCTGAAGGCAACGTACCGCTCGAAAATTTGCTATTCGACGACGCTAACGATAATGTCGTAAGAGATCCACCAGCACCCCCACATCTACCCGTAAACTTACACATGACTCGTAACGAGAAAACCCTAAGGGATTACTTATTACCAAGTCCAGACATGGTTGAGGAAAGTAAAATAAGGCCGACTATTACAACAAATAATTTTAAGATTAAACTGATGATGATTCACATGATTTAGAATAGTCTATAATTTAGGGGGCACAATGACAGAGGATCCAAATCAACACTTAAAATGGTTTCTCCAACTTTGTGATACTTTTAACTAAAAGAGGTTATTGATGACGCTTTTCACCTTTGATTGTTCCCCCTTTTTTTTGATTGATAACGCATTTTCTTGGTTAGACTCGCAGGCACCAGGATCTATCACGACATGGGATGAGCTCTCCGGAAAGTTCTTGCAAAAGTTCTTCCCTATTAGCAAAGTGGTTCAACTAAGAAGAGAGATTGTTTTCTTTAGATGGATGGGAGGGTAAAGTTTCCACGAGGCATGGGAGTGCTTCAAAACATTGATTCAAAAGTGCTCGCACCACGAATTCCCTGAGTGGATGCGATTGCAAGTGTTTTATAATAGGTTGAATGCGAATGCAAGATCATGATTGGATGGAGAAGGAGCCTTCATGAACAGAATGTATGGGGATGTATATGAAATAATTGAAAACATGGTATTAAACTCCTATCAGCGGCCCATTGAAAGATTCACATATGGAAAGAAACATGCTATGGTGAAAGTTATCCAAAAGGATGACAGGTATCAACAGCTAGTAGATAGACTTAACCATATCAGATTCGCTAATAAATCGTCTATGTATGGAGAAGACAAACTACTCTTTCACTATATTAACAATCCTACCGAATATGTGAATTATATCAAAAAAGGGGTAAAAACCCTTATTCAAATACATACAATCCTGGCTAGAGAGATCAACCAAAACTGAAATGGTGAGGAAACCCATGAGGTAATACTTTGAATCAAGCTAAAAGCACTAATTATCAACCTCCTTATTTGCCGAAACCTTAGGAAAGGGCAAACCTAAGTGACCATACTGCATGTGGTTAACAGCTGGATAGAATTGAGGGAGAGATGCAATCAATGAGAATGGACATAAAGTAGGTGCAGTCTGAGTGCACTAACTCAACTAGAACGTTGACTAAAATTCAAGATCAAATGAGCCAATGAATGAGCATGATGGGTGACATCAAAAGGCAAATAGGATGGAAATCCCCAGCAATATAAAAAGTAATCCCTGGAGGGAAGATAAGGAGCACGTGAAAACAATAGTGCTCCGATCAGGAATAATATTGAGTAGTCCAGAAAATCCTTTTTTGGAGATAAATATGGAGAATGCTAATGATGAGTGTCTAAGTTTCCTCAACTTGTTCAAAACATTAAACATAAACCTGCCTTTCATTGAGTTACTTGAGAAAGTCCCTAAGTACGCCAAAATTTTAAAGGAACTTATGTGTAAGCGTAAGAAAATTAAGGTAGGAGAACAAGTTAATTTAAGTGTCTCTTGTAGTCTTATAATTTCAAGGCAAGTTCCCCAAAATTAAAAGACCCAAGAAGTTTTACGATTCCCATAGAGATAGCGAGCTTTCATTTTAATAGAACTCTATGTGACCTATAAGATACTATTAATTTAATACCTCTAACTATTTTTGAAAAAATCAACTTGGAGGATCTAAAACCACTCAAATAACATTACAATTGGTTGACAAGTCTTTAGTACATCCGAAAGGGGTATTGGAAGATGTGTTGGTTGATCTGTCGTGATTCAATGTAGCGGATTAAACTAGTTTTCACATATAAGAAGATTGAATACAAGCATTTTTGTTATGTTTTAATTAAGATCCTATAGTTTTATTTACATTCAATAAAATGTCTATATTGAGTCTTTCATTAACCTTAAGGGCTGAATGAGCCTTCATGAGTATGTAGGAGACCATTAGAAGGCATTTCAGGTCAATACTAGACGCTATGTCACAACATGGCAGATCCGATGTCGCAACATAGAGAGAAGAATAGAGAAAGTGAGAAACCGCCTTCAATGTCGTGACACAAGCTGAGGGTGTTGCGACATACCCCTGAAGGTAGTTGCATAGGAGTAGACTGGCTGCTATGTCACGACACAGGTCCTAGTGTGACGCAAGATCAACTCTGTGATGAGAATAAAACACAAAGTAAAGGTGTTTTGGTCTGCATAATCGAACTTAATGCTCGGGAACGTCAACTAACCTAGGGTTAAGGACAAAAACAAACTAAAGGCTATAAATAGGCCACATTGGGATACATTGGAGACATTCCATTCTCTTAGATTCTCTCTTTAGGTTTAAGTTTTCTTTTCTTACTTTCTTTAGGTTTTCATAATTTTAGTTTATTTGTTCTTTGTTTATGATTCATAAAGGATATCAACTATTGTGGATTCGTGCTTATTATCAATATCAATCAAGCTTTTCTTAAACTCTTTATTTCAATCCATTTTCTATGGTTTCTTCATTCATCTATTCCATGTTCTTTATGAAAGCTATTAGGAACTAATTCTTTTATGGGGAATTAGCTAGTGTGTAACATCCCAAAAGTTAGGGGTTGTAAATTTTTGCATAATTGCATGTTGTGCTTGTTTAGATGGTTATTTGAATGTATTTGGGGATTCTAAGGAGGCTTGGGATCGAGTTTGAGCCTTGGAAAAATTTTAGTTTTTGGCCCTTAAGAGGAGAGGGCTAGTTGAGGTTGGATTTAAGTATATTTAAGTGTATTTTTCTAACACAAGTGGAGTGTGTGGTGTGGTGGTGTGGCGTCAAGTGGGGAGCAAGGAGGGAAGGGGTTCGAATCCCTCAGCTGGCAAATAAATGATTTTATTTTGTGGCTTGAGAGGGGAGGAAGCAGAGTTTGGATCAAACTCTTCAATTGGAGTTAGAGAATTGGTCAAACGGTTCAAATGGATGAAGGAGAGAAAATGTAAGAGGAAAAGAGGGAGAAAATCAAGGGGTTGAAGGGTGTAGGAAGAGTTGGCCGAAAGTGAGGGTCTATTTAAGGGGAATTTCGGCTGAGGGGGGTTGTTTTGATAGCATTTTCGGTTGGGAGAGGGAAGAGTGTGCCGATTTTTCTCTAGTATTCTTTTGTAAGTTTTTACATTTTGGGTTCCATTTTCTGGTGCATTTCGGGTCAGTTTCTCTTCAATTTACTTCTACCAAATTCTTAGTCTCTTCTCCTCATCTCCATCTTACCTTTTGTGTGCTTTTCTTTGTGCAAATAGCCTAAACACCTGTTGGTCGAAACTCTTCTTCCCATCTTTCTTCATCCGTTCTTTTTTTCTTCCTCTCATCTTCTTTTCTTGTCTTTTCTCCATAGCCGAATTCTTATTTCCTTTTTCCTTTATTCTTCAACTAGCTTCTTTTCTCTTCATCTACGGTTCTGCAATAAGTGTAATAATTGGTAAGCTATAGTTCTTTTTGTCGGTAACTCTTTTCCCATTTGGTTTTTTCTTTAATAACCATATGTTCTTTTTTGCACACTGTGGCTAAAAATACGTTTCTTACTGTGTTTTGGCCATCGTCGGGTTAGGGATTTTTATAAGGCAAAAGGGAGCAAGTGGTTTGTATTAATCAAATCTTGATTGTGGATTCATCGTTCAAAGGAGGTAAGAATATCATCATAATACTTGGTTTGGCTGAATGTGCCATGTGTTGTGTTAAGTGGTATATGGTTTTCAGCCACACTTATGGGTTTCATTTGGTACAGACTCTTGTTGAGGACGTGAAGTCAATCAATCGTGCTTAGTAATCTTGGTGTGTAGGGTCGTTTACTCAAACAAGGTAAGGAGAATGTTTAGGGTTTAGTTCTCTAAGTGTTTAACCTGAAGCAACGTTTAGCTAATAAGGAATCCGATAATGTATAGGGTTGATACGAAGGGCTAATCGTACATCTCGCTAAGGTGTGTAATCTCACACCTTTCCTTGTGTTGTATGCGCTGTTATGTGAATCGACCGAAAGCTGAAATACAAAAAGCCAGATATTGGCAATTGAGAACGAAAAGCCAGATATCGGTAACTGAGGACGAAAAGTCGAATATCAGCAATTGAGATCTCTCGAGCATGCAAACACCCGCAGCGATAAACCGAGTCGCTAGTGATGGCGATAGACTGTTGAGAGTGTCACAAACTCTCTCACAGATTCTAGGCCGTAATGGGCTTAGTTGGGCTGAAACAGGCTAATGGGCCCAATGGGTTAACGGGCCACAAGAGTGAAATCAATGGAAATTGCCAAATGCGTGATGCGACTGCGAAGTCCACAGAACTAAGACCGAAAATGAGTTGAATGGGCCACACGACCATATGGGCCTATTTGGGTTGGAATTGGATTTTAGGCCCAATTACACCGTCGAGACCAAAAAGGGAACATGTGTCGTCCGAGGCGACAGTAGGCCTTCGAAAAGGCCGCTAATGGATAAATTACCGAAATACCCTCAGTGGGTAAATTACCGAAATACTCTCATTGGGTAAATTATAGAAATACCCTCAGTGGACAAATTACTGAAATACCCTCAGTAGGTAAATTACCGAAATACCCTCAGTGGGATAATTATCGAAATACCCTCGATGGGTAAATTTATCGAAATACCCCCAAGGGGTGAAATTACCGTTTTACCTCTAAATGACAAAATGACTGTGATACACTGCATTCATAACATCTTGCATTGGGTTGGGCTTGTTGATAGGAGGAAGTACCGTTTAGTGGCACTGCCACATATCGTTCTAGTGGCATCGCGACATACCGTTATAGTCACTTCGCCACATATGCATTATTGAGTGGCTCAGCCATATATCATTATTAGCAGCGTGACTGCACTATTGGAGAGTTTTGGCTGGGTGGGTCGATTGGTCCCCACGGAGAGTTTGGTTGGTACAGGTGGAGAGATTGGTTGGATTGGGGTGGGCACACATCCATTGCATTTGATAAGTTATAGGGCTTAGGCCCAGACCGACACCGTATGGGCTCGGGCCCAGATTATGACCATTATAGGGGATTACACACTGAGTTCTCATAACTCACCCTTTTTCTTTTAAACCGTGCAGGTAATCCCTAGCATTAGAGGATTTGGACTGCGGAGGACTCGGATGTGGCCATACGCCGGATTTGTTAATAAACGAGACTTAGCAATTTTTGGGTTTAATTTATTCTATATTTTTGTTGGGTTAATAATTTATGTTATACAACCATTGGGATTTTCTTTTAACTTTCATTCGATAATTCTTTTAATTATGAACTGCTAAATATTCAAACACGGGTTTTTAAAATAATAACTGTTGTTTTCAAATATCACGTTTCTGCAACTTTAAAAATCAGTCTTTTGGAACAAACAACGTTTTGAAAATAATGTTGTGTTCGCAAAGGAAACAACTTTAAGCAAACCTTATTTGATAAGCAACGAGACTCGGAGTTTTTCATTGATAAAAAGTTTTTGGAATTGAAGAAAGGTTTTAATGATCTTGTGGTTTTATACAACCTTTTGATGTGACATGCCAGATTTAGCCATAACGTCTAGGCCGAGTTTGGGGTGTTACATTTAATGGTATTAAAGCCAGGTTGCAAAACTCGGCTGTGGGATGGGTTTTGAAAATTTTTCTAATCTGCTTAAATTTTTAGTTTGGAGGAATGATAGTGTTACTGAAAGTATGGCATACCGAGTCTCCGGCACCAAATTCGTAAGTTTCCTGATCGTATACTTTGATATATGTTATAATGACTGTATTGAGAAGCTACTAGGATTAGTGGTAGCGTACCGAACTCTTTAGTTAGGGAAACTATAGTAAACTCGATCTGCAAAAACAACTCTTATTTCTGTTTTCATATAACATTTGTTAATAATCATGAGAACTATAAACTGATTCATAAAACTCTTAAACAGATTACTACTTTACGTCGATATGAGTACAAGAGGTCTCAAAAGGGGTACACGTAGCCGAGGTAGAGACTATGGTGCTAGGGCTAGGTCCTCAGTATCAGGGCATATGCTTGAAAGGGAAGTGCCGGCATCACCAGTGACTGAAACGGGGTCTCATGACTGAGCTGGAGGGGATGATGCTTTGTCCCAAGCGATGCTATGGGTTCTGGAAAGGGTTGCTAGAGCGAGAACTGGGTCAGTGGGCTGATTGTCAATTTCGAAGCGACTCCGGTCAAACGAGGCAGAAATTATCAGGGCATTTCTGGTGTAGCCCCGAATGTAGCAGAGTATTGGTTGGAGACAGTTGAGCGGATCATGGATGACCTTGACTGCATGGTGGAGCAGAAGCTGAAAGGAGCTGTGTCTTTACTACGAGACGAAGCATAAAAGTTGTGGCTTACCGTGAGGAAGACACGCAGGCCAAAAGATTGACATGGGATTTCTTTAAGACAGCCTTCCAAGGAAAATATGTTGGGGCAAGTTACGTGGATGCCCGGAGGAAGGAATTTCTGAATATGGTACAAGAGAATAAGTCTGTAGCGGAATACGAGGTAGAGTTTTTGCGGTTGAGCCAGTATGCTCGGGGGATAGTCACAACTGAGTACAAGCACTGCATACGGTTTGAGGATGGGCTCCAGGATGAGTTACGAGTATTGATAGCCCCGCAGAGGGATAGGGATTTTGCTGCTCTGATTGAAAAGGCAAAGATTGCCGAGGATGTGAAACGCTCTGAGCGTCAAAACCGTGATAGGGAAAGGAGCAGAAATAAGAGGGATTTTTGGGCCTTCAAGTTCTTCAGGTGGGTTTAATAAGAGGCCTAGGTTTGATAGGCCAGCCCGAGTTGGGATTCCAGTTGTTGTTAGTCGATCGCAACCTTGTGTTGAGTGTGGAAGACCTCATTCAGGAGAGTGCTGGAAAAGAACTGGTGGTGCTTCAGATGTGGGTCCAAGGATCATCAGTATAAAAACTGTCCTCGGGAGCCTGGTCAGAGGAAACCAGTAGGTCCAGGTTTTGTGCAGCCAGGGAGAGGTGGTTAGCAGCCACCTAGAGGCCGTGGTCCACCCAGAGGGGGTAATGAATTGGGACAAGGTCGTGGAGCACCGGGCAAAGGTCCTGGTAATACAGAGGCGAGACAGCTAGGATTGGTTTATGCTGCTCGGCATCGAGAGAATGGCGATGCACCTAACGTCATAATCGGTACGTTTCTCATTCATAATGTACCATGTACTGCTTTAATTGATATTGGGTTGACGCACTCGTATGTTGCATGTACTGTGTCTGGAACTCTGGGTATACAATTCAAACTTGTTGATAGAGAAATGTCGGTGATTAGTCCTTTAGGACAGTCGGTTATAGTGAATAAGTTGTTTAGAGATGTGCCCCTAGAGACCCAAGGGGTTGTCTTTCTAGCGGATTTGATGGAATTGCCGTTTGGAGAGTTTGATCTCATTTTGGGCATGGACTGGTTGGTGAAACCCCGTACGAATTTGGATTGCGCTACTAAATGTATGGTATTAAAGTCTTCTAAGGAGGAGGAAGTGGTTGTGATAGGGGAGTGAAGAGATTATGTATCCAATGTAATCTAAGCATTAAGGGCCGAGAAGTTGGTTCACAAAGGTTGCAAGGCGTTCCTAGCCTATGTCAGCACATCTGAGGTTAAGAGTTTGTCTGCTGAGGATGTCAGGACCATAAAGGATTTCCTGGATGTATTTCTTGAAAAACTTTCGGTGTTGCCGCCAAATCATGAAGTCGAGTTCGGTATTGAGCTTTTACCGAGAATAGCTCCGATGTCTATTGCCCCTTACAAGATGGCATCGAAGGAGCTGGTTGAACTAAAGGCTCAAATCCAAGAACTACTAGATCGAGGATACATCTGACCGAGTGTGTCTCCGTGGGGAGCACCGGTACTATTTTTGAAGAAGAAGGATGGGTCAATGCTCATGTGTATTGATTACGTCAATTGAATAAGATGACGATTAAGAACAAGTACCCTTTACCGAGAATAGACAATCTGTTTGATCAGCTGCGAGGAGGCACAATTTTTTCCAAGATAGATCTTAGATCGGGATATCATCGATTAATGGTTAAGGAGGTAGATGTGTACAAGACTGCATTCTAGACTCGTTATGGACACTTTGAGTTTCTGGTCATGCCGTTTGGATTAACGAATGTACCGACTACTTTCATGGATATGATGAACTAGGTCTTTCAACCCTACTTAGACCGGTTCGTGGTGGTGTTCATAGATGATATTCTGGTGTATTCAAGAACTAAGGAAGAGCATGATTCACATCTCCGGGTTATTCTACAAATAATGAGAGAAAAGTAACTCTATGCCAAATTCAGCAAGTGTGAGTTTTGGTTGCGAGAGGTGACATTATTGGGTCATGTTGTGTCTACCAAGGGGATTAGGGTTGATCTCTGGAAAGTTGAGGCCGCATTGGATTGGAAGCCATCAAAGTCGGTATCTGAGATTCAAAGTTTTCTAGGTCTGGCCGGGTACTACAGATGGTTCGTTGATGGGTTTTCACTGATTGCTACACCCCTAACTAAGCTACAGCGTAAAGGGGTACTGTTTGTTTCTACTGATAAATAGAAGGAGAGTTTTGAGAAGTTGGAAAAGATTCTAACTGAAGCCCTAGTATTAGATCAGCCAGAGGCTGGAATGGAATTCGTAGTCTACTATGATGCGTCGCACACAGGGTTGTGTTGTGTGTTGGTGCAAGAAGGGAAGGTGGTGGCATATGCGTCTCGCCAGCTTAGGCCGCACGAGGTGAACTACCCTACTCAGACTTAGAGTTAGCTACAGTGGTGTTCGCACTGAAGACTTGGAGACATTATTTGTACGAGGAAAAGTTAATCATCTACACCGACATAAGAGTCTTAAGTATCTCCTTACTCAGAAGGAGTTGAACCTTAGGCAACGAAGATGGATAGAGTTGCTTAAGGATTATGATTGCTTGATTGAGTACCATCCGGGAAAAGCTAACGTGGTGGCGGATGCACTGAGCCATAAGGTTGTGTCAGATCTGAGAGCAATGTTTGCTCAACTCAGCCTGTTTGAGGATGGTAGTTTGTTAGCTGAACTGCAAGTAAAACCAACTTGGATCAGTCAAATTAGAGAAAAGCAATTACTGGATGAATCGTTGTTTCCTCGCTTCCAACAGGTGAAGAAGGAAGAGACTGTGGATTTTAAGCTGAATAGTGAGGGAGTATTATGCTTCCGTGGAAGAGTTTTTGTACCGAGGGATTTTGATCTAAGGCAGTCTATTCTGCGGGAGGCGCATAGTAGCCCATACGCTATGCATCCAGGTGGAAACAAGTTATACCGTGATCTGCGTGAACTGTATTGGTGGCCAGGGCTTAAGCGTGAGATTACCGACTTTGTAAGTAAGTGTTTGACATGCTGGCAAGTGAAAGCTAAGCATCAACTGCCTTCTGGATTACTGAAACCTATGAAAATTCCACTCTGGAAGTGGGAAAGGATAACGATGGATTTTTTTTAGTGGGCTATCCTGACGCCTACTAAGAAAGATTTGATATGGGTAATTGTTGATCGGTTGACTAAATCTGCCCACTTCATATTGGTTCGCACCGATTACTCGTTGCAGAAGTTGGCAAAATTGTATGTGGCGAAGATTGTAATATTGCATGGGGTACCAGTGTCTATCATCTCGGACAGAGACCCTAGATTCACATCCCTATTCTGAAGAGTGTTACATGAAGCTTTGGGTACGAGATCAGATTTCAACACAACATTTCATCCGCAGACTGATGGTTAGTCGAAAAGGGTAATTCATATTTTGGAAGACATGATTGACTTCAAGGGTAGTTGGGAAGACTATCTACCTTTAGCGAAATTTGCATATAACAACAGCTACCAATCCAGTATTCAGATGGCACCATACGAGGCGTTATATGGTTGTAGGTGTCGTACCCCTACTTGTTAGACAGAATTGGGTGAGCGAGGACTGTTGGGTCCAGAGCTAATTTCTGAAACTGATAAGAAAGTGAAGTTGATATGGGGTCGGTTAAAAGAAGCATCTGATAGGCAGAAGTCATACGCTGATCTAAAGCGCAAGGAAATTGAGTACTCAGTGGGAGATTTTATTTTTTTTGAATGTCTTACCTTGGAAGAAGATTCTGAGATTTGGACGGAAGGGCAAGCTGAGCCCTAGATTTATCGGGCCTTGCCAAATAGTAAAGCATGTGGGACCGATCGCTTATCAATTGGAACTGCCTTTGGAGTTAAATCGTATACATAATGTATTCCACGTTTCTATGCTAAGACACTACCGTCAGGATCCTTCTCATATAGTGCCGATAGAAAAGATCAAGGTATGACCTGATCTAACATTTGAATAAGAATCGGTGCAGATTTTGGGTCGTGATGTTAAGGTGGTAAAAAGGAAATTTGTTCCGTTAGTCAAGGTGTTGTGGCGTAATCACGGTTCAGATGAAGCCACGTGGGAGCCTAAGGAGGCGATGCGACAGCAGTACCCCCAACTCTTTTGATCAGGTAAAATTTTGAGGCCGAAATTTCTTTAAGGGGGTAGAATTCTAACATCCCAAAAGTTAAGGGTTGTTAATCTTTTCATAATTGCATGTTGTGCTTGTTTAGATCGTTATTTGAATGTATTTGGGGTTCTAGGGATGCTTGGGATCAAGTCTTTGCATAATTTTAGTTTTTGGCCCTTAAGAGGAGAGGGCTGGTTGAGGTTGGACTTAAGTATATTTGAGTGTTTTTTTCTAACACAAGTGGAGTGTGTGGTGTGGTGGTGTGGCATCAATTGGAGAGCATGGAGGGAAGGGGGTCAGATCCCTCAGCTAGGAAATAAATGATTTTATTTTGTGGCTTGAGAGGCGAGGAAGGAGAGTTTGGATCAAACTCTTCAATGGGAGTTGGAGAATTGGTCAAACGGTTCAAATGGATGAAGGAGAGAAATTGTAGGAGGAAAAAGGGGAGAAAATCAAGGAATTGAGGGGTGCGGGAAGAGTTGGCCGAAAGTGGGGGTCTAGCTAAGGGAAAGTTCGGCTGAGGAGGGGTGTTTTGATAGCATTTTCAGTAGGGAGAGGGTAGAGTGTGCCGATTTTTCTCTAGTATTCTTTGGTAAGTTTTTAATTTTGGGTTACATTTTCTGGTCCATTTCTGGTCAGTTTCTCTTCAATTTACTTCTACCGAATTCTTAGTCTCTTATCCTCATCTCCATCTTACCTTTCGTGTGTTTTTCTTTGTGTGAATAGCCTAAACACCTGTTGGCCAAAACTCTACTTCCTATCTCTCTTCATCCGTTCTTTTTTTCTTTCTCTCATCTTCTTTTATTGTCTTTTCTCCATAGCCGAATACTTATTTCCTTTTTCCTTTATTCTTTAACTAGCTTCTTTTCTATTCATCTACGGTTTTGCAAGAAGTGTGATAATCGGTAAGTTATAGTTCTTTTTGTCGGTAACTCTGTTCCCATTCGGTTTCTTCTTTAATAACCATATGTTCTTTTTTGCACACTGTGGCTAAAAATACGTTTCTTACTGTGTTTTGGCCGTCGTCGGGTTAGGGATTTTTATAAAGAGAAAGGGAGTAAGTGGTTTGTATTAATCAAACATTGATTGTGGATTCATCATTCAAGGGAGGTAAGAATATCGTCATAATACTTGGTCTGGCTGAATGTGCCATGTGTTGTGTTGAGTGGTATACGGTTTTCAGTCACACTTATGGGTTTCATTTGGTACAGACTCTTGTTAAGGATGTGAAGTCAATCAATCGTGCTTAGAAATCTTGGTGTGTAGGGTAAGGAGAATGTTTTGGGCTTAGTTCTCTAAGTGTTTAACCTTAAGCAACATTTAGCTAATAAGGAATCTGATGATGTGTAGGGTTTATACGAAGGGCTAATCATGCGTCACGCTAAGGTGTGTAATCTCACACCCTTCCTTTTGTTGTATGTGTTGTTGTGTGAATCGACCAAAAGCCAAAATACGAAAAGCCGGATATCGGCAATTGAATATGAAAAGTAGGATATCGATAATTAAGATCGCTCGAGCACTCGCAGAGATAAATTGAGTCGCTAGTGATGGCGATAGACCGTTGAAAGTGTCACGAACTCTCTCACAGATTAGAGGCCGTAATGGGCCTAGTTAGGCCGAAATGGGCTAAGTGGGCCCAATGGGTTAACGGGCCACATGAACGAAATAGATGGAATTTGCCAAATGAGTGATGCGACTGCGAAGTCCGCAGAACTGAGAACGAAAACAACTGAATGGGCCACACGAACGTAAAAACCAAATTACACCGTAGAAACCAAAAAGGGAACATGTGTCATCCGAGGCGACGGTGGACCTTCGGAAAGGCCATTAGTGGGTAAATTATCGAAATACCCTCATTGGGTAAATTACCAAAATACCCTCATTGGACAAATTATCGGAATACGCTCAGTAGGTAAATTATCGAAATACCCTCGATGGGTAAAATTATCGAAATACCCACAATGGGTGAAATTACTATTTTACCCCTAAACAAAAAAATGACTGTGATACCCTTATTGGTAGTTTACATGTTGTTTATGTGATTTTGTATATCTGCTTATAACTGTAATACACTGTATTCATAACATCTTGCATTGGGTTAGGTTTGTTGATCGAAGGAAGTACCGTTTAGTGGGACTGCCACATACTGTTCTAGTGGCTTCCCCACATACTGTTATAGTGGCTTCGCCACATATGTTTTATTGAGTGGCTCAGCCACATACCATTATTAACAGCATGACTGCACTATTGGAGAGTTTTGGCTGGGTGGGTCGACTTGGTCCCCACAGAGAGTTTGGTTTGTACGGGTGTAGAGATTGGTTGGATTGGGGTGGGCACACATCCATTGCGTTTGATAAGTTATAGGGCGTAGGCCCAGGCCGACACCGTATGGGCTCGGGCCTAGATTATGACCGTTATAGGGGATTACACACTGAGTTCTCGTAACTCACCCCTTTTCTTTTAAACCGTGCATGTAATCCCTAGCGTTAGAGGATTTGGAGCTACAGAAGACTCGAAGGTCGCCATATGCTGGATTTGTTAATAAATGGGACTTAGCAATTTTTAGGCTTAATTTATTCTATATTTTTGTTGGGTTAATAATTTATGTAATACGGCCATTGGGATTTTCTTTTAACTTTCATTCGGTAATTCTTTTAATTATGAACCGCCAAACATTCAAACACGGGTTTTTAAAATAATAATTGTTGTTTTCAAATATCACGTTTCCGCAACTTTGAAAGTCAGTCTTCTGCAACAAACAACGTTTTGAAAATAATGTTTTGTTCGCAAAGGAAACAACTTTAAGCAAACCTTATTTGATAAGCAAAGAAACTCGGAGTTTTTCAGTGAGAAAAGGTTTTTGGAATTGAAGAAAGGATTTAATGATTGACATGCCAGATTCGGCCATAACGTCTACGCCAGGGTTGGGGTGTTACATAGTGGAAGCATGATCTCTTAACTGTTTCCTAGGGTTACTCAATAGATCAATTGTTTGGGAAAGGAAGAACGTGAAACAAGCCCTAGGCCTGACAACCATGGGTATTCATCAAGGTGGGAATTAACCAAAAATTGGTGTTTCCTATTCGTGAATACATTTGCCCCAAGCCAGTCTAGACTAAGTTCAAAAGATAAGTAGTCCCTACTGACTCGTTATGTTAGTGGAAAATTGTAAGATCCTACTAAGGTAGCGACTTGTTGATTGACAAGGAACTCGATATGACAGTTGATTGGGATTGCTGAAGCGAGCTAATCACTCATATTCATATTCAATTCCCTTTATTCTTTATATCTACTGAAATTCAATTCTTTTATGCTATTTTATTTTATTTAAGAAACCCTAATATTATCTCTTATTTTACTTTCGTACTATAACTAACTTCAAGTATTAATAAATCTTTAATTGTTTAGGTTAAGATTCATTTAGTACTCGCCTCTCTTGGGTACGATCTTCAGAGTACTCACCTACTTCATTGTACAATCTATATTACAACTCATCTCATATATTTGTGGATATCGCCTTATAGCTCTCTATTTTATTGTAGTATTCACACTCTGGACATTAGTACGTGTAGAAGCGGTCAAGTTGTTGGCACCATTGCCGGGGAGGCAATGTCCCTAGACTAATTTTTATTGTTGCATATTAAAGCGTAATGAGGTAATTGTTAAGTTGTAGATACGGTTTATTCTAACAGTATATCACATTAACAACATGCAAGTCTTAGGGACATTATTCGATACAACTTGGTTGCGACCTAGCATATCTCGACCTATTATTCACAATACACATTTTAAACTAAACTAGACTTTATTAACCTTGAATGTCAGATTTGTTGATTTCACTAATGAAGATCCCATAGCATTCCTAAAGAAATTTGACCATATATGCAACACTGTCAGCTATGCAGGAGTTCTACCAGAGACTATCAATTTGTTGTCGATTCCGTTTGTGCTGGGGGGAAGGCAAAATTATGGTTAGAAATAGTCCCTCTAGACACTATTACTACCTGAGCCGATTTTGTGCAACTATTTCTTTGTCGAGCATTGCCAATGACTAAGGTATTAAGTAGCTATATACAATTATTTTATTTTCAGCAAGGTACTACTGAAACCTTAGGGAAAACATGGGATATATTCAAAATAATCCTTAGATCTATACTAAGCAGAGACATACATTTTGCGATTCAAATTCAATATTTCTATTGCATCTTGGATAGTCAAAATAAACAAAAATTTAATATTATGACTGGGTGAAGTATTTGGACAAAAACTTAGGAAGAGGTAATGGAAATTTTTGAAAAATTCAGCATTAATGAATTTGCTTGGCATGAATTTCATGAAACAGAAAACCTTGAATCAGAAGTTGTAGGAAGTGAAAAGAAATAATGTAACCAATTAGAGTCCAACACGCAAAAATTAATAGGCTATGAAACAGAGGAAGAAGGGGATAATGGAGAGCAAGAGAAAAATCATATGGTAACCCAACTGGATTGGCGGAGACAAAGTAAGGAACATTCAGAGAAAATTACATCAAATTTGGTAAAAATGGTACCATCCATCGTCAAACTCCCTGGGTTGGAATTAAAGCCATTACCCAAGAATTTAAAGTTACCAGTAATTATTGCTGCGTGCTTAGATAAAAAACAAGAAGAAGCTCTACTGAATGTCCTGAAGATGCATAAAAAAGTGATAGGATGGACCATTACTGATATCAAAGGAATCAATCCTACATTATGCCAACATAAGATCAAATTAGAGGAAGGAAAAAAAAAACATGTAGTAGATGCTCAGCGGAGACTTAATCCAGCCATGAAGAAAGTGGTAAAAAAGGGAATTGATCAAATGGTTAGACGCATGTATTGTTTATGCTATCTTTGATAGTGAATGGGTTAGCTAGACCCAGTGTGTTCCAAAGAAAGGAGGTCTAACTGTAGTTGAGAACGGCAAGAATTAATTGATTCCAACACGAATAGTTACTGGTTGATTACATGAAACTGAACGATGCAACAAAAAAAGCCATTTCCCATTACCCTTCATTGACCAAATGCTGGATCGGTTAGTAGGAAAAGACTATTATTGTTTCCTTGATGGGTATTTTAGGTATCATCAAATTCTAATTTACCCCGATGACCAAGAGAAAACTACTTTCACGTGTTCTTTCGGCATGTATACCTTTAAAAGAATGCCATTCGGATTATGCAATGCTCCAGCAACTTTCATGAGATGCATGACTGCTATCTTTGTTAATATGTTGGAAGAAGGTCTGGAAGTTTTCATAGATGATTTTCAGTTTATGGAAGTCATCAAAATGCTCAAACTTTGACTTTTCAAAGATATCCAAATTTTGATATTATATTTCAAATTTAAAGAGATTACTTTAATTTTTCTCAAGCAAATCCACATGCTTTTAAATGAAAGAGGTAACGATTTTAAAAAAATTAGCAAAACGTTTTTTGAGCCATCACCATGGCCAATGTAATCCTCAAGATTTGTTCATAACATCTAGGTCAGGTCTAGGGGGTTGCATGATACATAAGATTTATACTCATCTTTTCTTTATTTTATTAATTTCATAGTCGCTTTTCCTCTATCTACTCAAATTTTCTGTTGAATTGTAATATTTCGATCTAGTCGGTAAATTGTAAATGGTGATTAGCAAAATTTAATCACAAATCTTTCTTTTTCTTTTTTTAGGCTTTCTAGATTGCTCGAATTTGCTTTGGTGCAAGAGGATCATTAGATCTTCATTTGAAAGGGTGATAGAGTAAGTTGATTTTCATTCGAATTCATAAGAGGGTTTTATTGGACTGTTTAACCAAAACTGACTCATGAGATGATTGTAATTACATACTCTTTTTACCTTGTTATTAATATAAGGCATTGCCAATATTATTTTAGTTTTTTTGTGTATAAATAAACTGATTAATAACAAAGTCATGAGAAGAATATAACTATTCTTGAAAGGTCCTTAGTCAAGTATTCTTATGGGTGTAACACCTTAAACCCGGCCTAGAAGTTAGCGCTGAATCCAGAATGTCACATTAAAGGCACAATTCAAAATGACTTTGCTAATTAACAATTTAAGGCCCAAAAGCCCTTTCATCCTTGAGTCTTGTTAAGTAATAATAAAAACCCATTTTTATAGTTTTAAGTACTTCAGAAACCAAGTTTAAGCATACAAAATTTACTTAGGCTTAATATTTAAGTAAACAATTGAAAACAGCAACCCAAAATCTAAAGTCAAATCGGAGCACCAGGCCTTATTACATCCAACTAAAATAAAGCAATTAAAAACCATATTTTTAATATTGAAACAAAAACCAAAAAAACAAAATTTAAGCATCTCGTAGTGTAGCCATCCACTATACAAAATAAACACTCCAAAAACACCTTACCACTACTCGAACCTTAGACCTCTTCAGCTTACTACCACGCCACCTCATAGCTCCTAAGTGACGCCACTTTCCACTAGACCACAAGCCCCTTTGTGTCCTATTTTCTCTTACTCTGCTTAAGAGGCCTAATGCCAGAGACTAGGGTCCACTAAAGGAAGAAAAATAATTTTTTTCCTATGGTCTCCCCTATCTCTAAGGCTGCAAATTATCCTGATAATATCTTAAAATTAATATTCTAAGTGCTACACATACATACTAACTTCAATGAACAGAAATTAGAGTTTCGGGATTTTTGGGGCGTTACAATTCTACCCATCTTAAAAAAATTTCGGCCTCAAAATTTACCCGATTGAAACAAGTGATGGTATTGTCGACGCATTGCCTGCTCAGATTCCCAAGTAACCTCCTCGGCATTGTGGTTACGCCAAAGCACTTTGACTAAAGGGACAGACTTCTTTCTTAGCATCTTGACATCTTGATCAATTATCAGAACTGGCTCCTCTTCAAAAGTTAGATCTGATCTAACCTCGATCTCCTCGACTGACACGATGTGAAAAGGGTCTGAGCGATAACGCCTTAGCATTGACACATGGAACACATCGTGTATTTGACTCAATTAAGAAGGCATCTCCAGCTGATAGGCAACCGGCCCAATTCACTTCAATACTCGATAAGGCCCAATGAACGTTGGGCTTAATTTGCCCTTCCGACCAAAGCTTAACACCTTCTTCCAAGAGGAAACCTTGAGAAAAACCATGTCCGCCACAGCATATTTGATCTCTCTTCATTTGAGGTCAGCATACGACTTCTGCCTATCCGCCGCCTCCTTCAATCTATCTCGAATCAATTTCACCTTATCTTCGGTGTCTGCTACCAACTCCGGACCCAAAACTCCTCGCTCACGCAACTCAGTCTAACAAGTCAGAGTACGACATCTTCGTCCATACAGTGCTTCGTATGGTGCCATTCCAATACTTGCCTGATAACTATTTTTATACGCAAATTCAGCTAGCAGTAAGTAATCCTCCCAACTTCCTTAAAACTCAATCACACACCCTCTCATCATATCCTCTAATACTTGAATTACCCTTTTCGACTGACCATCAGTCTGAGGGTGAAATTCTGTAATGCAATCCAACCTCGTACCTAGCGCTTCATGCAGCTTCTTCCAGAAGCGAGATGTAAAACGAGGGTCTCTATCAGATATAATAGAAACTGAAACTCCATGCAACCTTACAATCTCTGCCACATACAACCTTGCCAATTTCTGTAATGAGTAGTCAGTGCGGACCGGTATAAAATGGGCAGACTTAGTTATCCACAATAACCGACACAGAGTCCTTCTAAGTAGGCGTCCAGGGTTACCCACTAACGAAATCCATAGTAACTCGTTCCCACTTCCATAATAGAATCTTAATTGGCTGAAGCAATCCTGATGGTAATTGGTGCTTTGCTTTCACTTGCTGGCATACCAAACATTTGCTCACAAACTCTGTAACCTCGCGTTTTAATCTCGGCCACCAATATAGCTCTTATAAATCTCAGTACATCTTGTTACCTCCGGAGTGCATAGCATAAGAGCTACTACGGCTTCCTGTAGTATAGACTTCCTTAGCTCTTCATCTCTTGGCACACAAATTCTACCACGGAAACACAACAATCCATCACTATTTATCCCAAAATTCGACGTTTCCCCCTTCTTAATTTGCTTGAATCGAGAATCCAAAGTCTCATCGAATAATTGTTTATCTTTAATCTACTCAACCCACAGTGGCTTTACTTGCAACTCGGCTAGCAAACTCCTGTCGTCATACAAACTCAACCGAGCAAACATTGCCCTTAAGTCCAACATAGACCTACGGCTTAGCGCATCAGCCACCACATTCGCCTAGGTACTTCAGACTCTTATGATCCGTATAGATGGTGCACATCTCTCTATACAAATAGTGCCTCCAAATCTTAAGTGCAAACACCACTGCCGCCAATTCCAAATCATGGGTTGGGTAATTTCTTCCATGAGTCTTAAGTTGGTTTGATGCATATGCAACCACCTTCCCTTCCTGTATCAAAACACAGCCCAAGCCCACGTGTGACGCATCGCTATAAACCGTAAACTCCTTTCCGTGCTCTGGTTGAATCAGAACAGGGGCCTCCGTTAAAACCTTCTTAAGCTTATCAAAGCTTTCTTGCTATTTACCAGTCCACACAAATGACATCCCCTTCGAAGCAACTTGGTCAATGGTGCCGCGACTAGGGAGAACCCTTCAACAAATCGCCTATAGTAACCTGTCAGGCCTAGAAAACTCTGAATTTTCGACACCGTCTTAGGTCGTTTCCAATCCAACACCACTTCAACCTTCCGAGGGTCAACTCTAATTCCCTCAGTGAAAACCACATGTCCTAAGAAAGTGACCTCCCTTAGCCCGAATTCGCACTTGCTAAGCTTAGCATAAAGTTGCTTCTCCCTTAAAACTTGCAACACAATCCGTAAGTGTGCATCGTGATCAACCTCCATTCTCGAGTATACCAAGATGTCATCTATGAAGACTACTATGAACTGGTCTAGATACGGTTGAAAAACCCAGTTCATAAGATCCATAAAAGTAGCAGGTGCGTTTGTTAGCCCAAACAACATTACCAAAAACTCGTAATGTCCATAACGAGTTCTGAAAGCTATCTTATACACATCTATCTCCTTAACCCTCAGTTGATGGTACCCCGAATGCAAATCAATATTTGAGAAAATTGAGGCTCGCCTAAGTTGATCAAAAAGGTCATCTATCCTAGGTAGAGGGTACTTATTCTTAATGGTTAACTTGTTCAACTGCCTGTAATCGACGCACATCCTCATGGACCCATCCTTCTTCTTCACGAATAATACCGGTGCTCTCCATGGAGATACACTTGGTCTAATGAATCCTCGATCCAATAACTCCTGAATCTTAGCCTTCAACTCCACTAGTTCCTTCAGTGCCATCCTATAAGGTGCGATGGACACTAGCGCCGTACCTGGTAACAACTCCATTCCAAACTCCATCTCTGTATTAGGAAGTAATCCTGGCAACTCCTCCGGAAAAACATCAGGGAATTCTTTTACTATTTCCAAATCCTTAACACTAATACTGATATGAGCTCGCCTATCAAACCTGTAACAGACGTCAACCATGACCCGATGAGGCTACATAATGGGCCAATTACACGTTCCCGAACCAAACAATTCAAAGATGCTGCAACGGTGTCGGTGGCACAAATTTGGGATGATCATAAAGAGAGCCCAAAAACATCTTTGAACTCATTACAACTTATTTGAAGTTGAATATACTAGCTTGATCATTGCTAGTTTATTTAACACTTTATTTTACGCATGTCTTAATTTTAATTTTTCAGTAGTAACTTCATTTTCGTATTTCATATTTTTAGATGATACAAGTTTTTTTTTTTTAGTTAATCTTTGTCGAAATTGAATATTAGTATGTTCTTATCTAATGTTTAAATAAGGTAATTAAAATTCTGTCTAGTCTAATTTTAATTAATGTGATTTATTTTGTAGTGCCTCACGTTTATGATAAGATGATGGAAATGATAGCTTGAAAAATGGAGCATTGTGTGGCAAGCATGGACGGCACTATGTATGGAAGTGGTTGGAATTGAAAAGCTTTGGGATTATTAAAATATGGAGCATAGTTAAACAATTGGAGGCATGAATGGTGGAAGAATAAATAAATGAAAATAAGCACATGAAAAACTAAAGAATTAATAAATAAGAGAATGTGCATGTGTGCTTAGTGATGGACGGCACAATCATGTTGGAAATAAACAATTATGAAATTCAATGTGCAAGTGGGGGAAGAAAGTGTTGAACGGCATGAAGAATGAAGCATAAAAGAAATTGATTGAATATTTAAAACAAGGTGGAAGATATTAAGCACATGAAAAAAAAAACAAATTAAAGGAATATTATGGCATGGTGGAGCATTAAAATAAGGACCTTGTCTTTTTATGTACATGATGGACGGCATTGGTGGGAAATAAAATCAAGTATTTGGTGAGTAGTGCACAAATGGTACAAGCACTTGATTAATTAACATGGTGATCTTAGTGGAGCAGAAACGGCACATCAACTTGAAGGAGCAATAATGTGAAATTGATTTCTTGAACGGCCACAATTCAATTTGTTTGAGATATTGAGCTACCGAGATTCAGCCTATAAATATTTGTTGTTTTTCTATTTGTAAAATAGAACTTGAATTTGAATGAAAGAAAATTTTCTTTTGGTGAGTATTCACTCTCCTAATTCTCGAGGTTTGAATTGACTTATCTAGTTTTCTAGTGGCGTCGTTCTTTCCTTATTTTGAACTTATCATCCTTTCGGGTGTGGCGTTCATCTACCTATACCGTTGGTTCCTAACTCGCTAGATAGTGGGTCTCGGTTTTCATTCCAAAACTCATTCCATCAATTTGAAACTTATAAGATTCGGTCTTTAATTTTTATTAAAGGTTCTTTCTTGTTTCAAATACGTATCCAAACTCCTATCTTGTAATTTCAGAGATTTTATTTCTAATAAAATTATCCCTTTGTTAATTAAACGAGAAACTGTCTAATTTACGATCGGGCAACATTTACGATTCGCCTCCTAACCCGAGACGGACCGTTATCATCTGGTATCAGAGCCAATTAAATTAGGCACGTTTTTTATCATCTATAGTTTTTTCGACTCTAGTTTTTTTTCGAGTAAGTTTTTTTTTTTAAAAAAAAAGAAAACCCTCTTCCTACCTTGGCCTGTTTAGATTGTCAAGTTCTTCTCTAAGAAGACGAACGACATTTGCTTGCTTATATTCTCAGTGTTTTACAAAGTATAGTAACTGAGACGAGCCCTTGTCTGTATAATTAGTTAGCTCTATAAGATGTTGGAAATCAACTATAGTTGACTTTTCTGCAATTGTTACCTCCTCCAACATATCTTGGTCATCTCTTGGCTTTTCTACATTAAACTGCTTTCCAGCTTCATGCTCAATTAGCTTGAAACGACCTACGAGTTGCTAGTAAGCCAAAGACAACCTTCTAGAATCTAGAACAGTGAATTTGAGCGGTAAAAGGCAAGAGTGAATACATTAAGAAAAAAAGCCAGTATTGAGTAAAAACACGAGTGTGAGTGTTGATAATTTTCTTTGTGAGTGAATAGTGAGGATTCATTAATTTTGTTTAAAAACATGTCTAGGAGGCCCGAACGTCGAATAATAAGTGACGATGCATCCGACGCCGCCGGAGGTGGAGGAGGATTACAACCCCGAAGGAATGATCCCGAAGGGAGAAATCAGGATGTGCAAACAGTATTGCAAGAAATCACACGTATGTTCAGATCAATCACTGAACGATTGGATCGAAGAGATGAACGAAGACCTCGAGCAAACACCCTTCAATTTGCGAGAAGGGGCGAGAACAACCTTGGTTACGTAACAACGACGCCTATGAACCAAGTGAAGCCGATAGCAACCCGGCTTTTGAACAAGATGAGCGAAGAGAAGGTCCACGAGTCCGTGGCGAAGAGATCGAGAATGGGGCGATGACGATTTAAAGAACATTAAAATGGCGATTCCTACTTTTCAAGAGGCGGTCCGATCAGGAAGCCTACCTTGAGTGGGAAAAGAAGGTGGAACTAATTTTCGATTGTCATAATTATTCAGAAAATAAGAAGGTGAAACTTGCTGCCATCGAATTTTCTGATTAAGCCCTCATTTGGTGGAATCAATTAACGACGAGTCGAAGACGGGATGGTGAACACCCAATATCCACATGGGCGGAAATGAATGCTCTAATGCGGAAAAGGTTCATCCCAACCTACTATCACCGCGAGTTGCATCAAAAGTTGCAAAGCCTAACCTGTGGTCACCGGCGTGAAGATTACTACAAGGAGATGGAAGTGGCCATGATCCGAGCCAATGTGGAAGAAGAACGAGAAGCCACCATGGCACGTTTTAGCGCTGGCCTCAATCGAGATATCGTAAATATTGTAGAATTACATCATTACATCGTTATCATCGAAATGGTTCACATGGCTATAAAGGTTGAAAAACAGCTGAAACGAAAAGCTACGCCTAGAGCAAACCCCAATCATGCTTCAACATCAAAGTGGGGGCAAGTGACCAATAAACGTGACATACCAAACCGAGCCAAAGAAACAAATGGCGCACCCAAGTTTACCAAGCCGATCGGTGAAACGAGCAAAGGAAAAATGGAAGCTCTTCCAAATCGATCCCGAGACATTAAGTGTTTCAAATGTTTAGAACGAGGACATATTGCAAATCAATGTCCAAACCGAAACACTATGTTTGTCCGAGATAATGGCGAGATTGAATCCGAAAGTGAAGAGAAAGATGATGCCAGTGAGACATCCCAAGATGAGGAAGAAATAGAACAAGCCGAAAGTGGAGAGATCTTGGTGGTAAAAAGGAGCCTTAGCTTACAAGGTGTCAAAAATGAGCAACAACGCGAAAACATCTTCCATACGCGTTGCCAAATACAAGGGAAGATTTGTTGCGTCATTATTGACGGAGGAAGCTGTACTAATGTGGCTAGCACCATATTGGTGGAGAAACTTGGATTGACTACCACAAAACATCCCCATCCGTATAAGCTACAATGGCTTAACGATGCGGAAGAACTTAAGGTCACAAAACAAGTTTTGGTTTCCTTTTCAATAGGGAAGTATCAAGATGAGGTTTTGTGCGATGTGGTTCCGATGCTAGCGGGACATCTCCTGCTTGGACGACCTTGGCAATTTGACAAGCGAGCAATCCATGACGGCTACACTAATCGGTACACTTTTAAATACTTGGGTTTAACGTGACACTAGCTCAGTTAACACCCAAGCAAGTTTATGAGGATCAGTTGAAAATGAAGACATCAATAGAAAAATCAAAAGAAAGTGAGAGGAAAATGAGAAAGAAAAGAATTTAAAAAAAAAGAGGGACAAGAAACTAAGTGAACAAAAAGAAGAGGAAACAAAGGAAGAAAAAGAAAATGGAAAAATGAGTGTTTTTGCAAGAGCAAGAGATATTCGAAAAGCTTTGTGTGTGAGACAACCGATGTATGTCTTCCTATACAAGGAATCATTTTTGAACACTAACGACTTACCCGAGAATCTCCCTTCCTCTGTGTTGTCTCTGATTCAGGAATTCAAGGACATCTTTCCAGAAGAGATACCAAGTGGTTTACCGCCCATTCGAGGCATAGAACACCAAATTGACTTGGTGCCGGGAGCTTCACTGCCCAATCGACCTGCGTACCGGAGCAATCCCGACGAAACAAAAGAGCTCCAAAAGCAAATCACTGAATTGCTAGAAAAGGGATATATCTGAGAAAGCCTTAGTCCATGCGCGGTACTGGTGTTGCTAGTGCCAAAGAAAGACGGTTCTTGGCAGATATGTGTAGACTGTCGCGCCATCAATAAGATTACCATCAAATACCAACACCCGATACCCCGACTCGATGACATGCTCGATGAGTTAAGTGGAGCTCGAATCTTTACAAAGATTGACCTCAAAAGTGGTTATCACCAAATTAGGACACGAGAGGGCGATGAGTGGAAAACGGCTTTCAAAACAAAGTTAAGTTTGTATGAATGGTTGGTAATGCCATTCAGACTTACAAACGCTCCGAGTACTTTTATGCGACTTATGAATCATGTTTTACGAGCTTTTATTGGCAAATCATGTGTTGTTTACTTTGATGACATATTAGTGTACAGCAAATCTCTGGAGGATCATCTCCAACATCTACGTGCGATCTTAGAAACACTGCGAAAAGAGGTATTGTACGCCAATCTCGAGAAATGTTCTTTTTGTACTGACAAGGTTATTTTCTTAGGCTACGTCGTAAGTGCAAATGGATTAGAGGTGGACCAAGAGAAGATTAGAGCAATCCAAGAATGGCCCCATCCTACAACGGTTAGCCAAGTACAAAGTTTCCATGGGTTGGCTAGTTTTTACCGTCGATTCGTGCCCAACTTTAGCACGATAGCCGCTCCTTTAACGAGCGTGATCAAGAAGAATTCGGCTTTCCATTGGTCCGAGGAGCAAGAACGGTCTTTTAATGCCATTAAAGAATTTCTTGTTAAAGCTCCATTGTTAACCCTTCCTGACTTTAATAAAACTTTTGAAATTGGATGTGATGCATCAGGTGTAGGGATCGGAGCTGTTCTAACTTAGAATGGAAGACCGGTGGCCTACTTCAGCGAGAAATTAAACAGAGCTACACTCAATTACCCCGTGTATGACAAAGAGATGTACGCTCTAATAAGATCGCTTGAAATGTGGCAACATTACTTGAGGCCGAAAGCGTTTGTTATTCATTCAGATCATGAAGCACTCAAGTATATTAAAGGTCAGCACAAGCTCAACAAACGACATGCAAAATGGATTGAGTATTTAGAATCGTTTAAATGACGTAATTAAGTATAAGAAAGGTAAGGAAAATGTGGTTGCGGATGCATTATCACGAAGGTACACTTTATTAACCTTTCTTGATTCTAAAATACTTGGTTTCCATCATATTAAGGAATTGTATGCTAACGATGCTGATTTTGTCAATGTCTATAATGCTTGTGAGAGTGGTGCTTTTGATAATTTACAGGCATGAAGGATTCCTTTTCAAGGAAAACAAGATTTGTATACCGTAAGGTTCTATACGAGACATGCTTGTGATAGAGGCACATAGTGGTGGCCTTATGGGTCACTTTGGAAGAGACAAAACATTGTCCACTCTTCAAGAACATTTTTTTTGGCCAGGAATGAGCAAGGATGTTGAACGAATTTGTGAACGTTGCATTACTTGCAAACAAGCCAAATCACGGGTCCAGCCTCATGGTTTATATACGCCCCTTCCTATTCCAGACACTCCGTGGGTCGACATTTCCATGGATTTCATCCTTGGATTACCAAGATCAAAAACCGGGAAGGACTCAATTTTTGTCATATTTGATCGTTTCTCTAAAATGTCCCATTTTATCCCTTGTTCTAAGACTGACGATGCTGTGCATATTGCAAACTTGTTTTTTAGGGAAATCATACGATTGCATAGAGTTCCGAAGACGATCGTATCTGATCGGGACGTAAAATTTCTAAGTCATTTTTGGCGGACTCTGTGGGGAAAGTTAGGGACGAAACTACTATTCTCGACCACGTGTCATCCTCAAACGGATGGACAGACCGAAGTAGTGAACCGAGTCCTATCAACCTTGTTGCGAGCATTAGTACAAAAAAATCTCAAAACGTTGGAAGACTGTCTGCCCCACATCGAATTTGCTTACAACCGAGCTATTCATTCTGCAATTAAATTTTCGCCATTCGAGATTGTTTACGGGTTTAACCCTCTCACTCCTCTTGATTTATTACCATTGCCTTCAGATAAATTTATCCAATCTGATGCTAGGAAAAAGGCGAAATACATAAAGGAGCTGCATCAAAAGGTGCGTGAGAATATTGAAGCAAGAACCAAGCAATACGTCCAACGAGCTAACAAAGGTCGTAGACGCATTCTTTTTGAACCAGGGGACTGGGTTTGGGTTTATATGCAAAAAGAAAGGTTTCCCAAGCAAAGGCGATCTAAACTTCTCCCAAGGGGAGACGGGCCATTTCAAATCATTGAACGCATAAATGACAACTCGTACAAATTGGACTTGCCAGATAACTATAATGAGAGCGCGAGTTTTAATGTTTCTGATCTTTCTCCTTTCGATGTAGGTGATGATTCGAGGACGAATCAACTTAAAGAGGGAGGGGATGATATGAGCTCGCCTATCAAACCTGTAACGGACGTCAACCATGACCCAATGAGGCTACATAATGGGCCAATTACACGTTCCCGAACCAAACAATTCAAAGATGCTGCAACGGTGTTGGTGGCACAAATTTGGGATGATCATAAAAGAGAGCCCAAAAACATGCTGAACTCGTACAACTTATTTGAAGTTGAATATACTAGCCAGTCTGACTGCTAGTTTATTTAACACTTTATTTTACGCATGTTTTAATTTTAATTTTTCAGTAGTAACTTCATTTTCGTATTTCATATTTTTAGATGATACAAGTTTTTTTTTTAGTTAATCTTTGTCGAAATTGAATATTAGTATGTTCTTATCTAATGTTTAAATAAGGTAATTAAAATTCTGTCTAGTCTAATTTTAATTAATGTGATTTATTTTGTAATGCCTCACGTTTATGATAAGATGATGGAAATGATAGCTTGAAAAATGGAGCATTGTGTGGCAAGCATGGACGGCACTATGTATGGAAGTGGTTGGAATTGAAAAGCTTTGGGATTATTAAAATATGGAGCATAGTTAAACAATTGAAGGCATGAATGGTGGAAGAATAAATAAATGAAAATAAGCACATGAAAAACTATAGAATTAATAAATAAGAGAATGTGCATGTGTGCTTAGTGATGGACGGCACAATCATGTTGGAAATAAACAATTATGAAATTCAATGTGCAAGTGGGGGAAGAAAGTGTTGAATGGCATGAAGAATGAAGCATAAAAGAAATTGATTGAATATTTAAAACAAGGTGGAAGATATTAAGCACATGAAAAAAAAAACAAATTGAAGGAATATTATGGCATGGTGGAGCATTAAAATAAGGACCTTGTCTTTTTATGTACATAATGGACGGCATTGGTGGGAAATAAAATCAAGTATTTGGTGAGTAGTGCACAAATGGTACAAGCACTTGATTAATTAACGTGGTGATCTTAGTGGAGCAAAAACGGCACATTAACTTGAAGGAGCAATAATGTGAAATTGATTTCTTGAACGGCCACAATTCAATTTGTTTGAGATATTGAGCTACCGAGATTCAGCCTATAAATATTTGTTGTTTTTCTATTTGTAAAATAGAACTTGAATTTGAATGAAAGAAAATTTTCTTTTGGTGAGTATTCACTCTCCTAATTCTCGAGGATTGAATTGACTTATCTAGTTTTCTAGTGGCATCGTTCTTTCCTTATTTTGAACTTATCATCCTTTCGGGTGTGGCGTTCATCTACCTATACCGTTGGTTCCTATCTCGCTAGATAGTGGGTCTCGGTTTTCATTCCAAAACTCATTCCATCAATTTGAAACTTATAAGATTCGGGTCTTTAATTTTTATTAAAGGTTCTTTCTTGTTTCAAATACATATCCAAACTCCTATCTTGTATTTCAGAGATTTTATTTCTAATAAAATTATCCCTTTGTTAATTAAACGAGAAACTGTCTAATTTACGATCGGGCAACATTTACGATTCGCCTCTTAACCCGAGACGGACCGTTATCAAATACTTTCAGATTCCAAATTACTGATATAAGCTAAATAAGCTTCACAACCTTTCCTTACCAATCTTTCTACCTTTAAAGCTGAAATCACATTTGACAAATAATCATGCCATTCCCCGATCACTGCCACTTCACAACCTTCCATAGTTCTTAACACCATCTGCTTCATGGCAGAATCTAGAGTTGCTTGGTGCCTTATCAACCAATCCATGCCTAAGATGAGATTGAACTCACCAAATGGTAATTCCATCAAGTCCGCTAGGAAAATAACTCATTGAACTACCAATGGTACACTCCTAAACAGTTTACTAGCTTTCACCGACTGCCCTAAAGGACTTAACACAGTCATTTCATTCTCAACATTTGAAACTCAACCCCTATAGTTTCAGTCCTATTGCATGCAATGTACAAATGTGCCGACCCCACATCAATTAGCGTAATATAAGGTAGCTCACAAATAAGGAACATACCCGTTATCACATCTGGTGCATCACTTCCTCTCTCTCGCAACGAAAGCAAAGATAAACCAACGCTGGGTTGTCTCGCCTCGCTCGACTGCACCCTCGCCGGTGCTCCACGTCCTCGTCCTGCGCCATTGTCACCTTTGGCTTGACCACATCCCCTCGGTGGTTGTTGACCACCCTTCTGAGGCTGAAAATTACCTCTACCATCGGCTCGCTTCCGATCTAGCCTTCCCGGGCACTCTCTAACCCTATACTCCATAGATCCATAGCCCAAACATGCTCCCATCCTCCTCCAACATTCGCTCGGATGACTTCTCCCACACTCAGCACAAAGTGGTATTTTGTTATTAGCAGCAGCAATAGAGGCCACAACTCTAACTGGCCTATTCACTCTGGCCCTCCTCATAGGCCTCTGTCCGGCTCCCATAGGCTCTATATTCCGTTTGTTTTTTCCCTTCTCTGTCTCTCAGTTGCGGCACTTTGCGCTCTTTACCTCATCTGCTATCTTTGCTTTCTCCATTAAAACCGTAAAATCCCGCTCCCTCTGTGGAGCTATAAGTACCCTAAGGTTATCCCTTATTCCATCCTCGAACCGTACGTATCTTTCATACTCCGTTCCGATTATCCCCTTGGCATATCGACTAAGGCAAAAAAACTCAGCCTCGTACTCTACTACTGGCTTATCTCCTTGAGTCAGACTCAAAAACTCTTTCCTTCGGGCATCCACATAGGCTGGTCCAATGTATTTCCCCTGGAATATTGATTTGAAAAACTCTCAAGTGATTTGCTCCGGTTGGTTGCCCTCTTTTACGGTCAGCCACCACTGATAGGCTTCCTCCCTAAGTAAGGAATAGCCCCTTTTGACTTTTGTTCAGCCATGCAATCCAGATCGTCCATTATTCTTTCAGTAGCTTCCAACCAATACTTCGCCACACTCGGGGCCACCCCTGCTACTCCTTTGAAAATCTCTGCCCCATTAGCTCGGAGTAGCTCCATGATCGACCCCCGACTCCCCGTACTATTATTGGGCCCAACAACCCTTTTTAAGATCCTTAACATGGCCTGCGCGCACGGCATCTTCTCGTAGTGTTGGCCGTCCATATGCTCCCCTTTCAGCTACTGGTGAGGCTGGAGCCTCCCCTACTCCAACGTTGGGCATATGGCTTGACTTGGACGACCCTACCCTAACACTTCCTAGGCCTCTGACGCGGCCTCTTGCGCCTCTTTTAGCGCTCATCATTACGTATTTCTGAATTAAACATTTTATGAAATTAGTACATAGTTCCACTTGTTTAGGGCACATGTCTTATACGAGTAACATTTTTTTAAAGTTATTACGCGGTCGAGAATCCACTACAGGCTTAAGTTTCCTACGGGCTTTAGTCTCTAAAAGCCTATTTTAATTAGCCCATTATCTATACAGTTCGGTAATGTAGTACAGAAATCTTACTTGGCTCAACGTCGAGGCTCGCTGAACCACACTTCAAGAATCCTGCAAAAACTTTATAAAACCCAAAATCTAAGGCCCATTTCACAGCCCAAGCTTTGCAACCTGGCTCTGATGCCACTAAATGTAACACTCCAAACCCAGCCTGGAAGTTAGGCCCGAATCTAGAATGACACATTAAAGGAACAATTCAAAATGACTTTGCTAATTAACAAATTAAGGCCCAAAAGCCCTTTCATCCTTGAGTCTTCTTAAGTAATAATAAAAACCCATTTTTATAGGTTTAAGTGCTTCAAAAACCAAGTTTAAACATACGAAATTTACTTAGGCTTAATATTTAAGTAAACAGTTGAAAACAATAACCCAAAATCTAAAGTCAAATCAGAGTACAAGGCCTTATTACATCCAACTACAATAAAATAATTAAAAACCATATTTTTTTAATAATGAAGCAAAAACCAAAAAAAAAAAAACAAAATTTAAGCATCTCGTAGTGTGGCCATCTCCGAGTCCCCTCCTACGTCGAGCCGTCTATTGAGAATCACCTGAAACATTAAACAAAGGGTGTAAGTTTCGAAACTCAGTGTGTACAACCCTTGGCAATCAAATCAACATACAAATATTCACATTGGGCCTAAACCCTATCAAAATCGGTGGTCTTGGCATTAACCCACAATGACCCCATCTCATATCATATCATATGCAAAACAAGGTAATGCAAAACCCTCCCCAAAAATCCATCCGCTAGACACACCATTTCCCTTCCAACCCTACACACCTGTGGGGATTTCTAAATCGACCACTCATCCTCTACATGTAACAGCCCGATTTAGGGCTAGTCAGAACAGTGGTCTCAAAATCACTAATCCGAGGTTAGAGAAAATTATTTTCATGTTATGTTATGTGTTATAACATGTTAATAAGGATGCATGAAAATTTTAATGCCTTAATTTTAGCGATTTCTAGCTAAATTGTGAAATAGGAGTAAACCGCATAAAGTGCAAAAGTTCTATTTTTTTTTTTTTTGCTAGAGGCGCCAAATAGCTATTGTTTATAAATTGAAGGTCCCAAATGTGCAATTAGGCCATGGGAATTAGCTTGGTCGGTCAAAGGAAGACAAAGGGGATAAGGGCATTAAATGTTGTCATGTTAGGTTAGTAAAAAGAAATAAAATAAGATGAAATAAGCAAAAAAAAGTAAAAAGAAATAAAATAAGATGAAATAAGCAAAAAAGCTATCATCTTTGTATTTCTTCTCTTCTTCCACCGAAAATATCAACAAGAATGGGGGTTTTTGAAGCTCAAAATTTCAGCAAGCATTCCTCCTCACAAGTATGTGATTTTGATGATCTTTCTTAATAAAAATTGCATTTTTGGAGTCCTCAAAGCTTAAGATAGCTAATAGGGGGACTAGATTGCAACATGGTTGAAAGTCTAGGGACTTTCTATGACAGATTTTATGTTTTTTGATAAATTTTCATGGAAGAAAATGAATGATAGGATGATGAGAAACAACTTTTGTGAAAGGTGTTGCCATGGAAACACCTAATTAGGACTAAAATGCAAAAGTTGTAATTTGTTCATTAAGGCATGGAATTGATGGAATTGTGAATAGTTATAAGAGGATTAAATGTTCAGCTAGGCTTGTTTAACAAGAAAATGTGATAAAAATTTATTTACGAGCATAGGGGAAAATTTGTAATTTATCCAAAGTGTAGGGGCAAAATAGTCAGTTTTGCCTAAATTGTAGATTATGGTATATTATGATTTATAAGTGATTAAATCAGTAAATTCCATTGTTCTATATAAAATAAAATGAGTTCTGGACCTAGAACGGGTGAAAAGAGAAATGTGGGCAAAAAGATCCCTTTCGGCCCTTTCGACATCGAGGTAAGTTCATGTGCAAACGTTGCAATTACGTATGAGTTAATATTCCAATGTTGTATGAAATGCATATTTACTTTATGAATGTATAATGGGAAATGTATATAGTATGATATGATAATAGTTAAGGTCTCGAGTAAGACCATATTGGAATATGGCCTCGGTGTAAGAATTCGTATAAGACCATGTCAGGTACATGGCTTCCATATGTTAATGCAAGAAAGATCCTATTGGGGTACAATGTCATTGTGGCATTATGTGTATGAAACTCAATAGAGTTATTTAACAATTTGAGTGATTCAACGGGTATGTTGAAAGAGAGAAAGTACGTGGTTGTACCACGAGAAGTACAAGTATGTGATTAGAACTGAATTGAGATGAATTCAGTATATGATGAACCTTTAGTGGGTTATGTGTAATCAGTACACCTTAGTTGTATGAGATAGATTTATTAATGCATTGTATGAATGCGAATGAGTATTGTAGAAAGTTAAGTAAGAATAGAAGTGTGTGAGGGGGGTTCTCGGATGAACATTTGAAATAGAGATATACATGTGGATTATTAACCATGATTGTATAATGACGGTGAGCCATGTGCGATATCACCTTATTGATGGTTAGCGATGGGCTGTGTGCGATGCCATCAACTATATTATTAACGGTGGGCTGTGTGTGTTACCACCTGATTAATTATTAATCGATGCGCTGTGTGCGATACCATCGCTTATAATAATCATTTGGTGAGCTAAGTGAGAAATCACCATATGTATAAATGATTGGTGGGCTGTGTGCGATACCATCCAATTAGAGATTGATGGTGGCCTAAGTGCATAACCACCTAGAGATTAATAGCGTGAGTGGCTTATCGAAAATACATGATGTGTTATTTTATGTGATCATGTTGTGACCATTGCATGAATGTATACTAATTAACACGAGCAGTTGGCTTTTGACATGGTAAGAATGTGGTAAGAGATAGAATGAGTAAGCTTCAAGAATGGTTGAGTAAGTAACTATTAGTTTATGAGAAGACTCATTACAATACCTTGTGACTGTGTATATATTCAATGAATATCAGTAGTTGTTAGTCATATGCATATGAACTTACTAAGCATTATTGCTTACTTCTTTTCTTTTCCCATCTCTTATTGGATATTTTAACTAGCTCGGGTTGGAGGCCGCCGGAGATGTTTTCACACTATCGAGCAGACGCTTGGTATGATGTTTCAAGTTCTTATGAGTCATGGCATGTATAGGGATTCTTTTAAAGTTAATTAAGTTCTAATTGATGTAGCCAAATTGTGTTGGCTTAAGAGAGCTTATAGTTTTGTTGTGTATAGCCATAGATGATGGCTTAAGTTTTTTGTAAATGTATTGGAAATGGTTCTCCCTAGTGTATGAGATGAAGTCTTTATCTCTTTTATGATTAAATGTCCTTAATTCAAGAGTTATATTGATGCTATGTGAAGTTATGTGCTAATGAATGAATGTATGCAAATGAGAGGGGCAAAAGGCTTGGTAGATAGCCTGCAAATTGTCCACATAAGTAAACACACGGGCGTGTGTCTAGACCGTGTGGGAGGCACAGTTAACACATGGGCTGTAACACCCTATACCCGAGACTGATGCTAGGACTAGATACGAGGCATTACCATGCTTAAACTCACTTAAACATGTACTTACGGGCTGTAAAATTTTGAACCAACTTAAAACTTTTCTTTCTTGATCATAACATGCATATTATGGGCCTACGAGGCCTTTAACAATTAACCGAACTCTTTTGGATACTTCATCTAACACTCAACTTCAAAGCAGGGTTCACACGACCATGTTACCAAGAGACACGCCTGTGTACCCATAGACACGCCCATGTCTACAACCGTGGGAGGTTACTGACTTTATTCACACGTCCTTGACACTCCCGTGTCTACCAACCGTGTAAAGCTACTGACTTCAACCACACGGCCTGGGCACACGCCCATGCTTTGAATGTGTCTTACACGGTCCTTACACACAGCCGTGTAAAATGACCGTGGTCTAACTGTATTTAAAAACATTAAGGTGTAGGATTAACACGGTCTAGACACACGCCCGTGTATCTAACCGTGTAGGTAATTAGAGGCTATTTACCAAGCCATTTGCCTCCCTGAAATTAAGATCAACCCAACTCAAAACAAAACAATTCATTAATAACATATTTCATGAATAATACTCCGTATTTCATTGATATCTATATACAGACAACTTAAACAAGTTTGGCCAACCACTTAGCCATACAAAAGAATAATAAACTTGATAGCCTATACAATGGCATTACACAAAACATGTTCTCAAAAATGAATGATTTCTATACATGCCATACATAGTCATATAATTCGGCTGTACCAAAATAAGGGTCGATAGTGTGCTACGAGCTCCGACTCCAATGATCCACAAATTAGCTCGGCGGGACTACATAGAAAGAAACAATCAAAGACGTAAGCATTTAGCTTAGTAAGTTTGCATGTATAACACATAATAAATAAACTTGCTTCAGATAAACCATTTGACATAAGAATGGTATCATTAACTCATCTATAAAACTTACTTATACATGATTCTTACTTGTCTCATGGTACTTACTAATCTCATACTTGTAAGGTAGCAAGGTACCTGTATCACTCGATCACATTGATCAGCATACTTAAACATAATGATTATGTCTTCTAACTCATCATTCATAACATTAATCATATTCAATTTTAACTTGGTAATAGCTATGCTCTCTTAACATTCTTATTTTCACATTTTAGCTTACTCATTTGCCCAATGAATTTCTATGAATTACCGAGGATACTAGATCTCTTGTCATGTGCTTCATGCCACTTCCATACTCTAGATATGGACTTATATGGAAGATCTCTTCTTGAATCAATGCCAAGCTTGCCTTGGTCTTACATGATAACTTATTCAATGCCAAGCTTGAATCCTTGGACTTACATGATAACTTGCTTGATAACTTGATCAATGCCATGCTTGAGTCCTTGGGCTTACATGATAACTTGTTCAATGCCAAGCTTGGGTTCTTGGACTTACATGATAACTTGTTCAATGCCAAGCTTGGGTCCTTGGACTTACATGATAACTTGTTCAATGCCAAGCTTGGGTCCTTGGACGATAACTTGTTCAATGCCAAGCTTGGGTCCTTGGACTTACATGATAACTTGCTTAATTGCCGATGCCATGCCTTGGCTTTGTCTTATACGGACTTTCTTATCTAGTATAATAGACCGTATCTCCCGGGTAATTCATCTTCAATCGGGACTTTCTCTTGTTTAATCTTATTGACTTCTTTGTTTAACACAACATTAAACCACTCATGATAACAATGTATATTATACTAAGCAATTAATTGATAAAATCATAATGCTTAGAACTCATACAAACTTACCTCAATATACAAAATGTATGTAGTTATGCAATTTAGTCATCGACTTTGTTCTTGCCTCGGTTTCGATCCGGGCTTCGTTTTTCTTAATTAGCAAGCTTGAAAAATTGAAGAACCCTAACTATGGCTTCCTTCAATTTTCGGCAATGGGGGAAGAAGATGATGAGATTTTTATCATCTTTTTCCTATTTTAATCACTTATTAGATAAATGACCAAAATGCCCTTATTACTAAAAATTTCTATAATACCATTTCAAGGCCAATTTCGTCCAAAAATTAAATTTTGGGCAAATTGTCACTTAAGGGCTCATAATTCATATTCTAAAGCTATTTCATACAAAAAGCTTCTAGAAACTCAAATTTTGCAACTTTTGCAATTTAGTCCTTTTTGGACCAATCAACCTCAATTTAATAAAATTGCTTCATGAGCTTTTATACTAACATGCAAACATAATATAAACTTTAAAAACTCATAATTTCACCTCGGATTCATGGTCTCGCACCACTATTCCAGCTAGGCCCTAAATCGGGCTGTTACACTTCTCCCCCTCTTAGGGATTTTTGTCCTCGAAAATCTTACCAGCAAAAATGTTTGGATACTGGTTTCTCATACTCTCTTCTGGTTCCCATGTAGCTTCTTCTATTCCATGTCTTTGCCATAATACTTTCACTAGAGTGATACTTTTATTTTGTAACTGCTTCACTTCCCGAGCTAAAATCTTGATTGGTTCTTCACCATAAGTCATGTCGGGAAGAATCTCTATTTCTGACGGGGTAATTACATGTGAAGGGTCTGATCTGTAGCGTCTCAACATTGACACGTGAAACATATCATGTATCTTTTCTAATTCTGATGGCAAAGCCAAACGATAAGCTATCGGCCCAACTCTCTCAATAATCTCATAAGGTCCAATGAAACGTGGGCTTAACTTACCTTTCCGACCAAATCTGAGGACTTTTCTCCATGGTGACACTTTCAAGAAAACTTTATCCCCGACTTGATACTCTATCTCTTTTCTTTTTAAATTCGAATAGGATTTCTGTCTATCTGATGCAGCTTTCAAACATTGTCATATCACTTTAACTTTCTCTTCAGCTTCTCTAACCAAATCAACCCCGTGAATTTGGTTTTCTTTAAGTTCAGTCCAAAATAAAGGCGTTCTGTACTTACGCCCATATAAGGCGCCATCTTTAAGCTCGACTGAAAGCTATTTTTATAGGCAAATTCTATTAATGGAAGAAACTTTTCCCAACTACCTTGAAATTCAAGAACACAACACCGGAGCATATCCTCTAGTATTTGAATTACTCTTTTTGACTGTCTGTCAGTTTGAGGATGAGAAGCCGTGCTAAAGTTTAACTTTATACCCAAGGCTTCCTGCAGCTTCTTCCAGAATCTAGATGTGAATCTCGGATCTCTATCCGATATGATCGATAAGGGAATTCCGTGAAGCCTTACTATTTGTGAAACATACAAGTTTGCCAACTTGTCAAGTGAGTAATCCACTCGTACGGGTATAAAATGGGCTGACTTAGTGAGTCTATCAACTACAACCCATATAGCATCTTTCTTGCTTGGTGACATCGGTAAACCCGTTACAAAATCCATAGTAATATGGTCCCATTTCCACTCGGGAACCAAGATAGGCTGAAGTAAACCAAAGGGTAGTTGATGTCTAGCCTTTACTTGCTGGTAAATCATGCACTTAGAAACAAACTCTAAAATGTCTTCCTTCATTTTCAGCCACCAAAATCATTTCTTCAAATCATTATACATCTTAGTACTGCCCGGATGTACAGATAAACATCTGTTATGTGCTTCATGTAAAATTCTCTGAGTAAGCTCCTCTTTTCTCGTTACACAGATTCTGTCTCTAATCATCAAGTATCCATCAGAATTAGTCTGAAAGTCGGATTCAGCATCTGACTCGCACTGAGCTTTCTTGAATTGCACTTCACTATCTTCTTTCTGAGCCTCTAAGATCTCTTGAAGAAACATTAGTATAGCTCTCAACTCAACTAAAATAAAACCATCATCGGATAAAATCATTCTTGAATTCAATGTTTTTAAAGCAAAAAGGGACTTCCAGCTCAAAGCATCAGCGACCACATTCGCCTTTCCTGGATGGTAATCAATGACCAACTCATAATCTTTTATCAACTCTAACCATCTCCGCTGCCTTAATTTCAACTCTTTCTGCGTCATCAAGTACTTCAGACTTTTGTGATCAGTAAAAATCCGACATCTTTCACCATAGAAATGGTGTCTCCAAATCTTCAGAGTGAAGACTATGGCAGCTAATTCTAAATCATGCATCGGATAATTCTTCTCATGAGGTTTCAACTGTCTGGAGGCATAAGCAATCACCTTGCCTTCTTACACGAGTACATAGCCTAATCCATTTAAGGATGCATCGTTGTAAATTATAAATTCTTTCCCTGACTCAAGTTGTACCAAAACTGGTGCTTCTGTCAACATTGCTTTCAGTTTCTCAAAACTTTGCTGGCATCTTTCTGTCTACTCAAACTTCACATTTTTCTGTAACAATTTAGTCATAGGAGTTGCAATCATGGAAAACCCCTTGACAAATCGTCTGTAATAGCCGGCTAGGCCTAGAAAACTTCTAATCTCAGAGTTGTTCTTCGATGGCTTCCAGTCCATTATGGCCGAGACTTTACTAGGATCTATTCGGACTCCATCTCTCGAGACAATATGTCCAAGAAATCCCACTTCATTGAGCCAAAATTCACTTTTACTGAACTTGGCATACAACTGATTTTCTTGAAGAGTCTGTAAAACTATCCGTAGGTGCTCAGTATGCTCATTTTTGTTCCCGAGAATAAATCAATATGTCATCAAAATGACTACAAACTTGTCGAGGTACGGCCTAAAAATGCGGTTCATTAAATCCATGAATACTGCAGGTGCATTGGTCAACCCAAAGGGCATAACTAAAAGTTCATAGTGCCCATACCTTGTTCGAAAGACGGTCTTGGATACATCTTAATCTTTCACTCTCAGCTGGTAGTACCCGGATCTCAAGTCTATTTTGGAGAACACAGTGGCTCATTTCAATTGATTGAACAAATCATCGATCCTAGGCAGTGGGTACTTGTTCCTTATTGTCACTTTATTAAGCTGACGGTAATCTATGCACAATCTCATGGTGCCATCTTTCTTTTTCACAAATAAAACCGGAGCACCCCATGGTGAACAACTTGATCTTGCAAAGCCTTTATCTGTCAACTCTTGCAGCTGTAACTTCAATTCTTTCAACTCTGTTGGAGCCATTCAGTAAGGAGTAATAGATATCGGTACAGTATCGGGAGCTAGCTCAATCTTGGTAATTCCTCGGGAAAAATATCCACGTACTCACATACTATCGATACTGACTCAATCTTTAGCTCTGTTTCTTTGTCATTCATCACAAAGGCCAGATAGGCTTCATACCCTTTTCTTATGTATCTCTGTGTCCTCATATGAGAAATCATTACCGGTGATCCACCTGGTTCATCTGATTCTACATGAAGAGTATCCCCATTCTCACATCTCATCTCGATGTATTTCCTCCCACAATTAACTATCACCTTATGGGTAGTCAACCAGTCCATACTAAGAATGAGGTCGAACTCATCAAATGGTAACAACATAAGATTTGCTTTAAAGTAATGACCTCTAATCATTAGTGGACAATCTTTACAAACTTTATCAACTAACACACTCATGCCTAAAGGATTAGACACTTTAATAATAAATTCTGTAGTATCAATAGGCATACTCAATCCGGATACTAATTTTGTACAAATGTAAGAGTATGTGGATCCGGGATCTATTAAAGCAATAACTTTGGTATTGTAAAGAGAAAAGGTACCCGTAATAACATCAGGAGAAGATGCCTCTTCACGAGCGCGAATGGCATAAGTTCTTGCAGGCGCTCTACCCTCGGGTTTTGCAACCTGTTCTCTGGGGTTACCTCTTCCACTTGTCCCACTTCCTGGGTTTCTCTGCGGTCTTCCTCGGGTCATACTCCCAGATCTTGGGTTCTGAGTTCTCTCTTCTTTCATCATATCTGGACAATCTTTTATAAAATGGTCTTGGGATCCACATTTAAAACATGTATTTTCATGTGCTTGGCATTCTTTGAGATGACGTCTACCACACTGTGGACATTCAGGTCTGCCAGACCTAAAATTCCCAACACTTGCAACTGAAGTCGTCTGTGCTTTGTTCCCCGAATATAGTTTACTCTTGTCTTTCCTTGAAAATCCAGTAGAAGTAGTTGATCGAAAAGGGAAATCTCTTAACTTCTTGAACGAAGAGTGGAATGACTTATTCCACTGTCTCTTTCTAGAGTCGCGAGACTCAGTTTCAGACTTCTTCTTCTCTTTTAATAATTCTTTGGCTTTACAAGCCCTTTCTACTAGCACAACGAATTTTTTTAATTCATGTACCGCAACAAACAACTTGATGTCCACATTTAATCCTTTTTCAAACCTTTTACTCATGATGGCCTCAGTGGATACACATTCACGAGCATACTTGCTTAGTCGTACAAACTCTCACTTATAATCAGTTACTGACATTTTACCTTACTTCAGCTCTAGGAATTCCTTCCTCTTCTGATCTACAAACCTTTGGCTGATATACTTTTTCTTGAACTCTTCTTGGAAGAATTCCCACGTGACCTTTTCCCTCGGTACTACCGACAACAGGGTGTTCCACCATTAATAAGCAGAATCTCTTAAGGGAGAGATTACACACTTCATGCATTCTTCAGGTGTGCATGATAGTTCATTGAATACCCTGACGATATTTTCTATCCAAAATTCAGCCTTCTCTAGATCATCATCTCTTTTAGCCCGAAATTCTTCTGCCCCATGTTTCCTGATCTTATCAATTGGAGGTTTATCTCCTCTTATCACCTTTACTACTTGAGGGGCTACTGGAGCATTCGGGTTCACCCGAACGAACTCTGTATACCATGTGTTTATCATGTGGAGGAAGGCTTCTCTAGCCTCTTCTCCTCCTTGACTCACCGTAGTGGGTCTATTCTCATTGTCGTTTGGCACCGTCCCTTCTGCGGGAGCTGGTGCGTTACTTTCTACATCATCCGCCATATCTCTCTCAGGATCTATTTACTATATGCGTAAACATAATTTAAGTCGTCAGGAGTCGTCACACTATCATTATAAAAACATTCTTACGTATGGCATGTATAACTAGACTCATGCTCATGCTATGTTAGTCCTAGAACTGACTAAACTGCAGCTCTGATACCACTAAATGTAACACCCAATATCCGAGACCGATGCTAGGACTGGATACAAGGAATTACCATGCTTAAACTCACTTAAACATGTATTTACGGGCTGTAAAATTTTGAACCAACTTGAAACTTTTCTTTCTTGATCATAACATGCATATTATGGGCCTACGAGGCATTTAACAATTAAACGAACTCTTTTGGACACTTCATCTAACACTCAACTTGGAAGCAGGGTTCACACGTCCATGTTACTAAGAGACACGCCGGTGTACCCATAGACTCGCCCATGTCTACAACCGTGGGAGGTTACTGACTTTATTCACACGGCCTTGACACGCTCGTGTCTACCAACCGTGTAAAGCTACTGACTTCAACCACACGACCTGGGCACATGCCCATGCTTTGAACGTGTGTCTTACACGGTCCTTACACACGGCCGTGTAAAATGACAGTGGTCTAAATTTATTTGATAACATTAAAGTGCAGTGTTAGCACGGTCTAGACACACGCCCGTGTATCTAACTATGTAGGCAATTAGAGGCTATTTACCAAGCCATTTGCCTCCCTGAAATTAAGATCAACCCAACTTAAAACAATACAATTCATTAATAACATATTTCATGAATAATACACCGTATTTCATTGATATCTATATACAGACAACTTAAACAAGTTTGGCCAACCACTTAGCCATATACAAAAGAATAATAAACTTGATAGCCTATACAATGGCATTACACAAAACATGTTCTCAAAATGAACGATTCCTATACATGCCACACTTAGTCATATAATTTGGCTATACCAAAATAAGGGTCGATAGTGTTCTACGAGGTCTGACTCCAATGATCCACAAATTAGTTCGACGGGACTACATAGAAAGAAACAATCAAAGACGTAAGCATTTAGCTTAGTAAGTTTGCATGTATAACACATAATAAATAAACTTGCTTCAGATAAACCATTTGACATAAGAATGGTATCATTATCTCATCTATAAAACTAACTTACTCATACATGGTTCTTACTTGTCTCATGGTACTTACTAATCTCATACTTGTAAGGTAACAAGGTACCTGTATCACTCGATCACATTGATCAGCATACTTAAACATAATGATTATGTCTTCTAACTCATCATTCATTACATGAATAATATTCAATTTTAACTTGGTAATAGCTATGCTCTCTTAACATTCTTGTTTTCACATTTTAGCTTACTCATTTGCCCAATGAATTTCTATGAATTACCGAGGATACTAGATCTCTTGTCATGTACTTCATGCCACTACCATACTCTAGATATGGACTTATATGGAAGATCTCTTCTTGAATCAATGTCAAGCTTGCCTGGTCTTACATGGTAACTTATTCAATGCCAAGCTTGAATCCTTGGACTTACATGATAACTTGCTTGATAACTTGATCAGTGCCAAGCTTGAGTCCTTGGGCTTACATGATAACTTGTTCAATGCCAAGCTTGGGTCCTTGGACGTACATGATAACTTGTTCAATGCCAAGCTTGGATCCTTGGACTTACATGATAACTTGGTCAATGCCAAGCTTGGGTCCTTGGACTTACATGATAACTTGCTTAATTGCCAATGCCATGCATTGGCTTGGTCTTATACGGACTTTCTTATCTAGTATAATAAAACGTATCTCCCGGGTAATTCATCTTCAATCGGGACTTTCTCTTATTTAATCTTATTGACTTCTTTGTTTAACATAACATTAAACCATTCATGATAACAATGTATATTATACTAAGCTATTAAATGATAAAATTATAAAGCTTAGAACTCATACAAACTTACCTCAATAGACAAAAATGTATGTAGTTATGCAATTTAGTCATCGACTTTGTTCTTGCCTCTGTTTCGATCCGAGCTTCGTTTTTCTTGATTAGCAAGCTTGAAAAATTGAAGAATCCTAGCTATGGCTTCCTTCAATTTTCGGCAATGAGGGAAGAAGATGATGAGATTTTTATCATCTTTTTCCTATTTTAATCACTTATTAGACAAATGACCAAAATGCACTTATTACTAAAAATTTCTATAATACCATTTCAAGGCCAATTTTGTCCAAAAATTAAATTTTGGGAAAATTGTTACTTAAGGGCTCATAATTCATATTCTAAAGCTATTTCATACAAAAAGCTATTAGAAACTCAAATTTTGCAACTTTTACAATTTAGTCCTTTTTGGAGCAATTAACCTCAATTTAATAAAATTGCTTCATGAACTTTTATACTAGCATGCAAACATAATTAAACTTTGAAAACTCATAATTTCACCGCGGATTCGTGGTCTCACACCACTATTCTGGCTAGGCTCTAAATCGGGTTGTTACAGGGCGTGTACCTAAGCCGTGTGAAGTCTGCACATTGCACATGGGATTTGAATCACCACATGGCTGGAGTACAGGGGCGTGTGTATAGGTCGTGTGGATAAGTCAGACTGCCAAGGTTCGGCACACAGTTAGAAGGCATGGGCATGTCAAGGCCGTGTGAAATTAGTCAGTGTCGACCACGGGTGGAAGACACGGGCATGCCTTAGGGGTACAAGGGCGCATCCCTAGACCTACACGGGCGTGTGGCCCCTGTTTTATTAAAAAGTTTATCAAACTCGTGAAAGTTCTCAGTAAGATCCCGATATTTCTCGAAAGTATGTTTAGGGTCTCCTAGGCCGAGTATGTGCTAGCGATGGGGTTAGATGAAATTTTATAACCCTATTCTAAATGTTTATACAAGATTAGCTAGGTAATGCCTTGAACCCTATTCTGGCTTGAACATGGGCAAGGGGCGTTACATTTATTGGTATTTGAGCATGGTTTAGTCGATTCTTGGACTAACCTAGTATAAGTAAGAGTCTAGCTATACATGCCATAGGTGGACCGTGATAGTGTGATATCTCCTAGCTCTAACGAAATTATTTTTGTAAGACAGATATGGTTCCCAACCGAGCTAAATCCAATAATGTTGTAAGTGATAATGAGGTAATTGAAATGCTCTTATACATTGATGAGATTCAAAGAGGTATGAATAGAAGTATATGACATGTCTGTGATAATGCATTAAATGAGAGTTATAAAGTGATAAGCTTATCTGTATTGGCTTGATGTGCATAAGGTGTTATATACTCAACCTATTGTGTTAGGTACATATAGTGAGTAAATTTACCCAGAGAATGGGGTATATGTGTATGTACGATTGTTTGAATGATGTATGATCAATATGTCTACATAGTTGAATCTCATGTGCGACTGTTAAAGTAGATGATGTAAATGTTTTATTTCGTGACTCTATGTGAAACCACGCGTATTATGGTGTGAGAGTTAAACTGGGAAGTTTGACTAAGTAGAATGCAGGAGATGAGTACGGTCGTTCACTGATAAAATGATGAATAAGACCATGGTTGGACCATGGCGATACATGTGATCCCATATAAGACCATGTCTGGGACATGGCATTAGTGACAATACGTGATCCCGTGAAAGACCATATCTGGGATATGGCATCGGCATCGAATAGTGATTTCGTGTAAGACTACGTCTGAGACCTAGCTTCGGAATGAAATCGTGTAAGACCATATTTGGGATATGGCGTCGATATTGATATAAGATCCCGTACAAGACCATATCTAGGATATGGTATCTGCATCAAGATGAGTTTCCATGTAAGACCGTATCTGGGATATGGCATTGGTATTGATATGAGATTTCGTGTAAGACCTCGCTATGGCATTGGTATTGATATGAGATTTCGTGTAAGACCATAGCGAGGCTATGGCATCGTGACGACATGTAAAGTAAAAGCTGGGCTATGATGTTGTGATAGGAGTAAGACCATAGTTAGGCTATGGTAATCAAGTAAATGACGTACTCAAACCCGTTAGACATTCTCTAAATTGATAAGCAATGATAAGAGAAATTAGAGTTAAATGTTGAGTACTCGGGTAGATATTAATGTGGAACTTGAGTATGTGAAAGTCTCGATTGAAGTTGAAATACTTAGGATACTTAATCACTCATATGAGACGAGAAAGTCTATATAAGACCAAGCCAAGACATGGCAATGGTAAGTTCCCAAGGGAATATACAAGGAAGACTTCGTATAAGTCCATGTCAAAACATGATGTCGAGAGCATGTTAAGAGATCCCATGTAAGACTATATCTAGAATATAGCACTGGCATCGAGATATATGTGAGATGAGATTCAGTATCCTCGATCATTCATAGTAAGTCATCAGGCAAAAGAGTGAAGATTGAATGAGAAAGCAATAAACTTAAGTAAGTAAAGTTTTTATCGAGTTATGCTAGTTAAAGCTGACTAAGAGTATTACTCATGTTATAAATGATGAAGTTGAGATTATGTTTACCATATCAAAGTATGCTGATATGTGTGATTAATACAATATTTATGATAGCATAATTCAGAATGCCTTGTATCACATTGATACATAATACTCTACTAGATAGAGTAATTGTTGTTGAACATGAGGTTGAAGTCCTAGAGGACTAAAATGAAAATATTATCATTGAGATATGAAATAGATAAGGTCCCGTATATAACCATGTCTGGGACATGGCCTTGGCACCCAGTTGAGATCCCGTATAAGACCATATATGTAATATGGCATCATAATGAATATGAGAATCGTGTAAACCATATTCAGAATATGGCATCGATACTTGATGTGAAAGTCCATATAAGACCTTATCCGGGATATGGCATTGGCATTTGGAGGTGACTCCATATAAAACCACCACGGGGATGTGGCGTTGGTTTCGTACCTACAGGAATGATGATGAATATGCTTCTTTGATTATCCCTAGTGATCAAAGAGACAGATGTATGAGTCTAGAGGTAGAAATGAGAATTGTACTAAAGCCATGTGAATGGGTGAATACAGGCACTTGTGAACGAATCAAAAAGAATCCAGTACGATATATGGCACAATATGTGCTAAATAAATGGCAAGTATGAGTAAGTTGGCTCAAAACCTGTAGTTGTGCTTGGTTAGTTGATGCCATGGATGAATTATAATAATCTCCTCGAGTATTATGTACTAATATCTGTTGCCTTTCAGGGCTGATGTAGTTGTTCTTTCCATAGACCATGATTGTGTGGGAATGTTAGTTGATAGCAAAAATCAGACAAAATGGTTGTCGATTTAGTTAATTGAAATCGCCATTTCTTTATTTCCTCATAACCCTATTCGGGTACTTTGAGGAGGAAGTTGGTGATGATTCTAGTATAAGAAGTGAAATCACAAGCTTTACATTGTATGATGAGTTTTCGAGCAAGCTGAATAGAGTTAATGAATTCGATCGAGATGTCCCTGGTATCGTGAGATATGATGAAAGTAAAGGTTTTAGCATAGCAACAGAAACTCAGATGAGAGTGTGCTTAAAATATGTTCTCAGTATGGAGAAGAGAGTAGACTAACGTATTGAGATATGATTCAAGTTCTGTGTATATTTATGCATGAATCAGTAAAAAGAATAAAATTTTGTGTATGTGAGTAGGGAGCATGATACAAAGATATGCTCATCGGAATGTTCAAACCATGATGGTTGATTTGAAAGCTATAGAAGGAACTATTAATTGAAAGTTCTAGTACTGAGTTCAGTCTGAATCGAGAAAAAGAGTTGACAGGTTGGTGATCCAGAGATGATCACTTTTGTGTCTGTGTTGTGAGTTAGGTGTTGTAAGGATCCATGGGAAAATCGATATGTATTTTCTGAATTTTTAATGAGTGAGAGTATCATATGCTACAGAACATTTTGAAAATGAAATAGTGGAAACAGCTAGAATTATTACAATAACAGGTATAGTTATTGTAATACTCCTCAGATAGTAGACATAGTACAGATGTCTGAATGAAAGATCCTTGTTAACCAATGCGAGTTAGTTACTTGGTTGACTCTAGTTGGTAATATCCTAGTTTCAGTAAGGTTAACGACTATAGTGAGTCTTCATTTCAAAACAAAGGAGTTCGGAAGTGATATAGTAAATGGTATTTTAAATAAGCTCTGAATGAGTTTTTTTAAGGTAGTAAAATCCAGGCTGGATAAGATTTCCATTATTGATATTTTCCTAATTGAGATAGAATTTGAATGATGATGAATCCAGAACTTATACAGAAGTTTTGGTATGAGATTTAATAGTAGCATATCCACTAATGCAAGAGTAAGGAAGTATAGTTATGTGCATAAATGTTTTGACAGTAGGGTACATTTCAGGATATGATTGAGTTTATGGTCAAAAGTAGTTTACCACTAAAAGCTGAGTTTTCAAAGTGTACAAGTCAAGACTATTACAGTTGGTGAATGCTTTAATGAGAAAGTGATATAAAACCTTATAGATTTCAACTTTGGTTTGAAAAATTCCCAAGGAGGGGGATGTCATTTGAATTGTAGTGAATCAACCAGTAAAGATCCGAACGATCATTTGGACATGTACGGAGTTCCAAATTAGTGGATTACTGGATATAGTATATGCCCCAGAGGATGAATAACCTAGGTCTCAAGTTACGTGCCAACCTTGTGTATCACAACTTAAAGGTTATTAGCAAGAGAAATTTGAGGATAAGTGGATTCATGATTTAGAAGAGTAGATGGAAATGTTTTAAGAATTTTGGTAGCAACTCCTCCTGATAAGATTTTCAGGGACGAAAATCCCTAAGGGGGGGAGAATTGTAACAGTCTGATTTAGGTGCTAGTCAGAACAGTGGTCTCAAAATCACTAATATAAGGTTAGAGAAAATTATTTTCATGTTATGTTATGTGTTATAACATGTTTATAAGGATGCATGAAAATTTTGGTGCCTTAATTTTAGCATCTTCTAGTTAAATTGTGAAATAGGGCTAAATCGCAAAAAGTGTGAAAGTTCTATTTTATTTGTTAGAGGCGCCAAATAGCTATGGTTTATAAATTCGAGGTCCCAAATGTGCAATTAGGCCATGGGAATTAGCTTGGCCGGTCAAAAGAAGACAAAGGGGACAAGGGCATTAAATGTTGTCATGTTAGGTGAGTAAAAAGAAATAAAATAAGATGAAATAAGCAAAAAAGCTATCATCTTTTTATTTCTCCTCTTCTTTCATCGAAAATACCAACAAGAATGGGGATTTTTGAAGCTCAAAATTTTAGCAAGCATTCCTCCTCACAAGTAAGTGATTTTGATGATCTTTCTTGATAAAAATTGCATTTTTGGAGTCCTCAAAGCTTAAGATAGCTAATGGGGGGACTAGATTCCAACATGGTTAAAAGTCTAGGGACTTGCCATGAGAGAGGTTATGTTGTTTGATAAATTTTCATGGAAGAAAATGAATGATAGGATGATGAGAAACAACTTTTGTGAAATGTGTTGTCATAGAAACACCTAATTGGGACTAAAATGCAAACATTGTAATTTGTTCATTAAGGCATGGAATTGATGGAATCGTGAATAGTTATAAGAGGACTAAATGTTTAGCTAGGCTTTTGTAACAAGAAAATGTGATAAAAATGTATTTACGAACCTAAGGGCAAAATCATAATTTTGCCAAAGTGTAGGGGCAAAATAGTCATTTTTGCCTAAAGTGTAGATTATGGTATATTATGATTTATAAGTGATTAAATCAATAAATTCCATTATTCTAGATAAAAGAAAACGAGTTTTGGACCTAGAATGAGTGAAAAGAGAAATATGGGCAAAAAGGTTCCTTTCGGCCCTTTCGACATCGAGGTAAGTTCATGTGCAAACGTTGCAATTACGTACAAGTTAATATTCCAATGTTGTATGAAACGCATATTTACTTTATGAATGTATGAAATATCTCTTGATGAAATGACAAGAGAATTGAATCTAAGAGTAATGGGAAATGTATATAGCATGATATGATAATAGTTAAGGTCTCGAGTACGACCATATTGGAATATGGCCTCGGTGTAAGAATTCGTATAAGACCATGTCAGGGACATGGCATCGATATGTTAATGCAAGAAAGACCCTATTGGGGTACAATGTCATTGTGACACTATGTGTATGAGACTCAAGAGAGTTATTTAACAATTTGAGTGATTCAACGGGTATGTTGAAAGAGAGAAAGTACGTGGCTGTACCATGAGAAGTTCAAGTATGTGATTCGAATTGAATTGAGATGAATTCTGTATATGATGAACCTTTAGTGGGTTATGTGTAATCAATACACCTTAGTTGTATGAGATAGATATATTAATGCATTGTGTGAATGCGAATGAGTATTGTAGAAAGTTAAGTAAGAATAGAAGTGTGTGAGGGGGTTCTCGGATGAACATTTGAAATAGAGATATACATGTGGATTATTAACCATGATTGTATAATGACGGTGAGCCATGTGCGATATCACCTTATTAATGGTTATTGATGGGCTGTGTGCGATACCATCAACTATATTATTAAAGATGGGCTGTGTGTGTTATCACCTGATTAATTATTAATCGATGGGCTATGTGCGATACCATCGCTTATAATAATCATTTGGTGAGCTAAGTGTGAAATCACCATATGTATAATTGATTGGTGGGCTATGTGCAATACCACCCTATTAGAGATTTATGGTGGGCTAAGTGCGAAACCACCTAGAGATTAATAGCGTGAGTGGCTTATCGAAAATACTTGATGTGTTGTTTTATGTGATCATGTGGTGACCAATGCAAGAATGTATACTAATTAACAAGAGCAGTTGGCTTGTGACATGGTAAGAATGTGGTAAGAGATAGAATAGTAAGCTTCAAGAATGGTTGAGTAAGTAACTGTGAGTTTATGAGAAAACTCATTATAATACCTTGTAACTGTGTATATATTCAATGAATATAAGTAGTTGTTAGTCATATGCATATGAACTTACTAAGCATTATTGCTTACTCCTTTTCTTTTCCTATCTCTTATAGGATATTTTAACTAGCTAGGGTTGGAGGCCGTCGGAGTTGTTTTCACACTATCGAGCAAACGCTTGGTATGATGTTTCAAGTTCTTATGAGTCATGGCATGTGTAGGGATTCTTTTAAAGTTAATTAAGTTCTAATTGATGTAGCCAAATTGTGTTGGCTTAAGAGAACTTATAGTTTGGTTGTGTATTGCCATAGATGATGGCTTAAGTTGTTTGTAAATGTACTGGGAATGGTTCTCCCTAGTGTATGAGATGAAGACTTTATCTCTTTTATGATTAAATGTCCTTAATTCAAGAGTTATATTGATGCTCTGTGAAGTTATGTGTTGATGAATGAATGTATGCGAATGAGAGGGGCAAAAGGCTTGGTCCACGTGAGTAGACACACGGGTGTGTGTCTAGACCGTGTGGGAGGCACGGTTAACACATGGGCGTGTACCCAACTGTGTGAAGTCTGCACATTGCACATGGGATTTGAATCACCACACGGCTGGAGTACACGGGCGTGTGGATAAGTCAGAATGCCAAGGTTCAGTACATTGTTAGAAGGCACGGGTGCGTCGAGGCCGTGTGAAATTAGTCAGTGTCGACCACGGGTGGAAGACACAGGCATGCCTTAGGGTCACACGGGCGTGTCCCTATACCTACACGGGTGTGTGGCCCCTGTTTTATTAAAAAGTTTATCAAACTCATGAAAGTTCTTAGAAAGATCTCGATATTTCTTGGAAGTATGTTTAGGGTCTCTTAGGCCGAGTATGTGCGAGCGATGGGGTTAGACGAAATTTTATAACCCTATTCTAGATGTTTATGCAAGATTAGCTAGGTAATGCCTTAAACCCTGTTCCGGCTTGAACAAGGGCAAGGGGCGTTACACTACACACCAAAGGTAGCACTCACAGCGGCACTACTCAATGTTGCAGCAAAGCTGCTAGTCATATAATGGGCTTAAAGCCACCAGTGGATCCATGGTCGTCGAGCGACTATGCGACCCTCAAATCTTCCTTCATACCAGAATTCCCACCCATATGCATCCTAAACAGAATATCGTATAAACGCAACATGCACATGAGTAACATCAACAAAACTCATACTCATCACATAGGGGTATTCTCGTCATTTCACAATTCAAAGGTATTTCCGTAAATCTACTCTATGGGGGTTTCCAGGTAATGTTGAAAACAGAGGTATTTTGGAGATTTTGTAAATCAGGGATGTTTTGGTAATTTTGCAAATCAAGGGTATTCTGGTAATTACACAATTCGGTTTTTTTAGTGATTTTGCAAATCTAAGGGTATTTTGGGTATTTTCAAATCATGGGTATTTGGTCCCTATCGGGTTTTAGTTATGAACTTTGGCCCATTAACAAGTCCTTGCGGCTAAAGTGAACAGACATTATGCACCAAGTAGGATTCTAGAGAAGGGGAGGTGGGCCGCTAGGGCCGCTTAAGTACCAAGCTCTCCCTAGATCCAATCCTAGATATGCACATGCCCGTTACCACACTTTAACCTAGCGACTTGTTCACAGTCAATGTTTAATTATTATAAAGTCTTATACGATTTAATAGTTGTTCAAACTTGGCCTAAAGTCCATTAACCCCATAAAGCCCATCAAGCCCATTTCACGTTATATAGCCCATTGGGCTCAATTACGATCCAATCATACAATCATTCATGCCAATTCATTATTCATGCTCAAATATCAACCATTGTTGTTTGGGCCCACAAGTTTGGTAGGCCCACCTAGCCACTTTCGGCTTTTCGACTTTTCGGCGTTGCCGATATCGTGTGTGTAGTGTTTGTACACACCTAGTAACCACGCGCACTGTAAACCCCTTAATCATGAACCTACAATTGACATCACCTAATGATTAGTCATAACTTAATATACACTTTATCAGAAACCGAAACCTCACCATAACCTTACCGTGTGCCACACGTTCTAATAGCCTTCCTTAGCTACTATTTGCGATTATCCTCTAGATCTGCACCCAAACATACATCGTCAAAATCAAGTGACCCATATTCCTCATAAGTCACCCCTATGAGCCATAATACATTCGTCCATTTACTAAACCACCACCGGGATGAGTGTACTTACCTCTTGTTAACGATCCTTACCTACCATGCTTGTGATTATTGAACCTCACCCTTGTTAATACATAGTTAATGACAAGGAGGGATTTGATAGCCCTTCGGCTTTTAACAAAACTCACTAAAAAGATCAACTAAGCACTAACCGAATTCCTCCTTTGATCCTGCGGCTTAAATTTGACTTGTGAGATTAGTATGGTGACAGAGATAATTCGGCACGACTAGGAGACGAAGAGGAGAAGTGATCGGCTAGAACTAAAGGTGAATAAGGAAAGGGATGTAAAAAGAGAAGGAATGATGGGGTTTTTTTTTTCTACACTTGGAAGAATTCGGCTAAGGGGGAGAAAACAAAATTCCAAGAACCTCACAAAGGGATTCGGCACCCTCCTCTTATAGCTAATAGCCGAAACTCCCTTCCCCCAGAGTCCCATTCGACACCATCACTTCCACACTCCTCATCTCCTAACTTTTCTCTCTGATAATCCCTCCATCTCATCCGAATTTTCCTCCTCTATTAGCTCATAACACCAAGTAAAACACTCCAATGAAAGAGTTCTAATTCCACACAACTCTGGCCATCCACTATGCAAAATAAACACTCCAAAAACACCTTACCATTACTCGAACCTTGGACCTCTTCAGCTTACTAGCATGCCACCTCATAGCTCCTAAGTGATGCCACTTTCCACTAGACCACAATCCCCTTTGTGTCCTATTTTCTCTCACTCTGCTTAAGAGGCCTAATGCCTGAGACTAGGGTCTACTAAAGCAAGAAAAATATTTTTTTTCTATGGTCTGCCCTATCTCTAAGGCTGCAAATTATCCCGATAATACCTTAAAATTAATATTCTAAGTGCTACACATACATACTAACTTTAATGCATAGAAATTAGAGTTTCAAGATTTTTGGGGCGTTACAATAGGTTTGGACAATAATAATGCATTAAGACTAATGTGTAGTTTATTGATGACAAAGTATTGTCATTTACATAGGGATGTCAAAATCAATTCATGAGTATGTGTTAGAGAACAACATGCTAGACTGACCTTCCATGAGTATATTTCTTGGATTATTATGTATGGTCACAAACATTACTCATAGTGATAACTATGTATATGATCATCAGACTTGAGATCATTATTGTCCCTACATCATGAATTGTATATTTTAATATAGTCAAATGTCTACCATAACAGGTTGTACTATAAATACTGATGTGGGATATACCCTAATCCATGTAGTGGGATATGATTGATCAAGATAGGATTTATCACTCCTATATAATAGGAGTAGTATCTTGGGCCACTTGATGAAGTGAGACTAGAAATGCATGGTCATGCTCAAATAAGTTGATATAAGATATCACACTTATTTGTTTATTCTAGTCTGCTCAGAATATCAAGAAATATGATATTGGACTATACAAGTGTGACTACAACATGACTTGTGTCTAATCTAGATGTAAAAGATAAAAGGATATAATACATAAAAAGTTTATCACAAAAAAGGTTAATTCGAATCACAACTTCTTCTAACTTGGGTAGCAATCATGACTGGTAGGTGCCACTCATTGCTTATAATGTTAGAAATGTTCTAGTATTACTAATAACATTACTAGAACCTATTGGGTCACACTCTATAATTAAAGCGAACAAACTACATTCAAAATACGATGGACATATACCCTTCTACATACATCTTTGGTGGATTGTATCGCCTGTTGAACAATATCGCCTAGCATATAGTATTGCATGGCAGACTGTATCTCCTAGTAGACTATATCGCCTGGCAGGCAGTATAGACTAGTAGACAACATCGTGTGCTGAACAGTATTTCTTGGCAAATAGTACCGCCTAGCGGATACGATTTGCAACTTCTTTCCAGAGCTAAGATTTGTGGGAGTTAATATTCTTTTAGAAAGAATATAAAATATTAATACCTTCCATGATATTCTTCAGATGAATAAATGAATTTTTTTCATTTTTAATACACATGATTAATAAAAGGAAAAATATCCCTGAGGAGTGGTAAGATAGTAAGGAAAAATTCAAAAGGTCTACTAGCCAATTTTGAATTCTCTCTGAAAGGTTCATAGAGTTTCGTTGTTCGTTCTTGATTGGGTGAACCACGTAAAGGCCGAGACAATTCTATTGCAACTTGGAATCAACACCTTGAAAGAAATCAAATCCCTAAAGGTATATCTTCAACTTCTTTTCAACCCGATCTGTTCCTCATATATCTTCAACTTCTTTTCAACACCGTGTGCCAGACTATGTAACTGTCTGACTTGCCACACATGGTCGTGTGCTAGGCTATGTAACTCTCTCACTTAAAACATTAGGAATTCACAAATGACACGCGACCATGTCGCCAGGCCGTGTGTGCCACATGGTTGTGTGACAGCCCATGTCCCAGGCCATGTGTCCCAAATTTGACCCAAAAATCATACAATTTTAAGACCAAACCATACCTATTACGAACACATTCAATAGACATAGGCACTACTCCAACACACCTAAATATGCCAAAACAGTCAACCTTTATCATCCAACCAATATTCCATTCAAAGGCACCACATATATATACTAAACATTTAGTCTGAAAGTTGATCAAAAAACCTTCTTTATATGACATTAAGCAAATAAGCATTGCACTATGATTAAAACCACCTCATTCAACAACTAAACATCAAGGTGTTCATATATGCATTATATATATTTGATTCAACAATACAAAACATACCCTAAGCAAAACACACATCTCATTCATGAACTACATATATCAACATTTCCAAACCACATATTTATCTATATATACATGCCACTACCTAAAAGATACTAAAACTACCAATTTAGATGGATAATGTGAGCTAGTTGGTTTATCCTTCCAAAGAGTCAGCAACGTTATCTACAAAAAAAAATCCACAAAAACTCATAAGCTGACATAGCTTAGTAAGTACATAGTATAAGGTTTAACCTAAATACGATTAGACATGATTCGCATATTATTTGATTACTAAAATTTCAAGAATACAAATGATGAGATGATGTAATGATATAATGTTCTCAAATATACAAGAATAGAATCAGGAGCATGTAAATGTCTTCAGGAGTACCGAAGTACAAACAGGGGCACATATGTGCATTTAGGAGTACCGAAGTACAAATAGGGGCATGCATGTGCATTCAGGGATACTGTAGTACAAGCAGGGGCACGTATGTGCATTCAGGCAATAATTAACTATAAACATATAAACTAAAGAACAATAATATTACAAGTTGAATTTCATTTATGTATTAAAATACTATGTACTTATGTACGATTTAATTCTGGGTAATACGCAGGGACTATTCTGTAATTTTCCCCTTTCCTCTGTTATTGTCTTTTTGATTCAAGTCTTGATCTAAATAATAATCAAACACAATATATTAATCTCATAAACAATTCACATTTCACATTTCAAGCAAAATATATGACCCTTAACTTTTCATTAATTAGACATTTTCCCTAAACTTTTACAACTTTTGCAATTTAATCCTCTAACCCAAAAATAATCAAATTAACCATTTTCTCCAGTTAAAAATTATAGCTGAATAATCTAGGCCCTTAAAAAGTCCTAATTATACTTCTAAATTACCATCAAACCTTGAAATTTTGACATTTTAACAATTTAATCCTTAAATAAAGAACTAATAAAAATTATTTCTCACAACAACCAAATACCACAATCAAAGCTTCAAACACATAATTATCATAAAAAAACAACCAAGATTCATCAATGGAAACTTCTAAAATTCTTAACAGATTCAAAAATGAAGGTACGGGTTAGCTGGACCTAGTTGGAATAATCTCAAAAACATAAAAATTGAAAGAAAACGGGTCAATTTCCATACCATGCAAAGCCAAGAGATTACTGAAGCTCCCTAGGTGTAATATCCAGGATTTTAGGCTTATGAATTATTGCTAAATTTTATGTGAAAGCATGCCTATGTGTATTATGAGTATGTTTTATGAATTTTGAGGACTTTAGAATATAGGAAAGTGCCTTAGAAAATATCATATTTTAAGTCTTGAAGTGGAACTGAACAAGAGTTGCCTTAAGAGAATTAGTAGGGAAATATGACACAAAAATGGGCTTGTTTAAGTGGCTTGGAGGTGCCACTTAGGGCCTCAGTATGTGACGCCACCAGCAGGGTGCAAGGGCCTAGGTTCGAGCTGCAAGGGAAGCAAATAAAAGTTTTATTTTTGCAGCAGAGATGAGCAGTAGTGGACGGCAATGTGGCACTGAGTAGAGGAGTATAGATCAAGTCAAACTCCTTTTAAAATTTCGGCTAAGTAGAAGATAAATGATGATTTTATTTTTAAATTATTTTGAATGAGCAAAAAGAGAGAAAATAGGAGAAAAGGAAGGGATGAGATAGGGGGAAGGAGTTGGCCGGCCTAAGGACTCCTTTGTGGTGATTTTCGGCCAAGTTTAGTAAGGGGGAATAGCCGAAATTCATTAAGCATTTGACTCTCTCTTTCAATTACTCTTTTCTCTCCAAAGCCATCGCTTTTCTCTTCTTCTTTTTTCTTGTTCTAGCTGAATATTCCTTCCCTCAATTTGGTAGTACTATTGGCCGAATGTTAGGTTAGACCACTTCGGGTTCCGTTGCAATCATTGTTAAAGGGTACTCTGGGGTTTAAGTAGTCAGTCAAGCCTTCGTTGTAGCAATCAGCCTGGTAAGTGGTGGTAAGGTTTTTGATAAGCTATGTATGTGGTATTTCAATTAGATCTAAGGTTGTTAAGTATATGATGCTAAGGCCGATTGTAGGGGGAGAAGAGCCTAGCGCAGGAGATCTTTCGAGAGGCGATTGGTCAACGGTTGTAGAGGCATAAAAGTGACATTTTGAGGTTTGATCGGTGGTGCTATTAAGGTGCGTAATCATCGCACTATTTCTGTGTTCTTGGTTTGCTAATATGTTTACATATGTGTGATGTGTGATGGCCGATTACAATGGCTTGAATGGTGAGTTATTTATAATATATTCATGTTATGGTAATTAAGGTATGGTGCTTACCTTTATGTTGTGATCTGACATGTTGCATTTGTTACACACATGGGAGGTGGTTTGGATTGAAGAAGGAAGAGGTGTACACAGGATGTACGTGGTCTAATGATACCTCAGGATACATTAGCGCTTGATGGTTAGCTTTGTGCTACCTCAAGGGAGATGTTGGCTTGGTGCCCATCTCGGCGGTTGATGGCTCTGTGCATCACCGTAGGCGGATTTTGATACCGGGATCACGATTGGTTGATCGGTGGCTCAGCCACGGCCTTGAGCAGTGAGTTGCCAAGGTAAGGATTTTGGATCACGATGTGATCAGTGGTGGTTTTATCCACGGCCTTAGGCAGGGAGTCTGCTAAGGTTGGCGTACGGTTGGATTGTGGGTTGGGCTGAGATGCATTTTGCATGACTTGCTATAAGAAAAGTTTGGTTAGGGGCCAAGCCCATACTTGTGGAAATCTGTGTTTTGATTATGCACTGAGTCAGTGGACTCACTCTTTCATTAACCATTTCAGGTGACGTATAGATTGGACCGGGATCGGAAAAGACACATGGTGGCCCATGCAGGAGGAGAAGTTTAAATACTTTTAAAGCTGATTTATATTTGAAGTATTTGGGTTTAAATATTGTGTAATAAGGGCCTTTTATTTAATTTTATTTACTTTGGAAATTACTTAATTATTACTTTGGGTACTTTTCTTTCATTTTAATTTGGTTATGACTTGGGAAAATTTTAATTACTAGCTTGTTGAAATGATTTTATTCTAATCTACTTATTCAAAGTCTTCATAAGTTAGTAAAGTGTTTTTAACGTGGACATTTTTATAATATCAAGTCTAAAGTATTTTTTTTAAGTACATGAATTTTCAAAGGTTAATAAATTTATTATTTTATTTTAAGTCAAAAAGAATTTTTCCACCGTCTTTCCGCAGTGACATAACCGGATTCGGTCGTAGTGAATGGGCCGGGTTTGGGGATGTTACACATTCTTAAAGTGGTCGAATATAGGAACTAGAGATCTAACGCATTAGATCGGGATTTCGGGATTTCAGTGAACTCGTTAAGCAAACCAGGTGTGTACCCCACACTAACTCTTAATAGATTCATGGCATCAATTTAATACATGTGTGCATAATAATGGGAAAAGTGGGCAAAGGAACCATGTGATGGTACAAAGTACTCAGGTACGTAACCTTAACATTATGTTACTAAATGATATGAATATTATTATGATATGAATATTCGGAATATGGTACATATATGAATATTGATAAGAATGTGAAATAAGGCATGATATTGCATGTTTTGTATGACATAAGGCATATGGGTTATATGAAAAGGGGAAGTGATTTGGTGGTTTATACCACAATATCTGAATGTGGTGACTCATGTCACATAATCTGGATGTGGTGACTTACGTCACAAAATAATTATCTGGTGACTATGCCACGAATTTATAAGGGCGATGAGCACGTCGTCTGCAGCGACTGCCTTCGATGATGTGTAGCGGATGGAGGGTCGACTTAGTAGTCCCCACGGTGTGATGGTTGGTACGGGTGATGTGTAGCGGATGGTTATCTAGGATTGGGTTCGGGTTTGCATCATTATTCCTATCTGTTATATATAAGTATGATATGATATGATATGCCTGAATCGTTGGGACTTAGTGTTGGTTATACACACTGATGTTTGACTCACCCCGTTGTGGGATATTTTCTTCAGGTGACGCTCAGTGATGGACCGGGTCGGCAGGAGCTTAGTGGTGGCCATGTTCATCACAGATTTTATTTTAGACTTTTTATTTCTAAGTATTTTTGGATTTATTTTTGGGCTTTGGTTTTTTTTATTGTTGTAATAAGGCCATTACAATTACCTGTTTCATGCATGCTTTCTATTTAATTTCTCCATGATACGATTGACATTAAATTAAGGATTTACAATTTTTTTTATAAAAATGAATTTTAAATGTAGTGACACCTAAACATAAATGATTTTCAAATTAAAAGATAATCTTTAACGAATTTGGCAATTCTTTTTAACTTGTAGTTTTGGAATACTAAAACAAGGTTTTAATAAATCCCCGACTTTAAAAAGAACAAGATTTTCAATTGAACCCAACACAGATCAACTTTGTCCAAAATTACCCAACGCTTTCCAAAGAAACAAACAAGTTTTGAACCGTCTTACTCAAGGAACATACCGGATTCGGTCAAGGCTCGTGGGCCGGGTTTGGGGTGTTTCACTAGGTCTCTAATGGTGGTTTTCGGCAAAGAGATGAAGAAAATAAAGAAGAAAAGTATCCTTTTTCAATTTTTTATTCAATTTTGAAACGATTACAAAATTTCCATTAAACCTAATTTTCTTTCAATTTTTCTTTAATTTTCACTCCAAAATTGTCCACTATCAAACAATAATATTTAATTGCCTTATTAGCCCTCCCACATTTATTAGTGAAGCTATTAAATCATCTAAATGCAATAATTAACAAGTTTTGCACCTTTTATAATTTAGTCATTTTTCTTTAATTAGCTATCTGAACGTTGAAATTTCTTAATCAAATTTTAATATGACCCTAATGACTCTATAAATATTCTATAAATAATATTTATAGGTTGACATGATAGAAATTTCTAGTCCTTAAACCACTGCTCCGTCACCACTGAAAAACGGGCTATTACATCCACAATACTGGCAGCTTGTCTACAATACTGGTGGTTAGATTACAATACTGGCAGTTTATCTGCAATACTGGTAGCTTTTTTGCAATACTGGTGGCTAAACTACAATATTGATAGTTTATCTGCAATACTGATAGCTTGTCCACAAACTAGTATATTATTGGTTGGATGAGCTCTAAGAAACTCTTATTATGGTGTGTAGCAGAGTTAGGTAGGAACTTTTCTGAAAATCCTGCACTGACATGTTCATGCATGACGTGAAATATGGATTATGTACTATTTTTAAAACTCTGTGTATGCACTGGTTTGAGTGGTATATTTACTATCTACTATTGTTTATTGGAGTTATGACTCACATTGATCTTATTAGCTCACCCTTTAGTTTCCTGATTTAGTTTTAAATAATCCTCAAGGTTAGGACTTGGATGGCTTTTGGAGGAGCAACTCAGATGTTTTTCTATTAAATTATTTTAAACTTATTTCTATTATTAGTTTCGAGATTGTAATAATTTTTATTTGGACTATGGTAAGAGACTTTATTTTGGGACTATTTGATTACATGGCTATAGAGTTTTAAACTACTTAAATTGATATTTAAATTTTTATGCATAAAACTCAGCTTTTTTAAAATAAACTCTTTCAACATCACACTTTTTCGCTACAATACTAAAAAATGAGTTTTTAATATAATCCAAATTAGTTTGGAATATTGATCAAATTTTTACAAATGAAATATTAAATCAAAAATTTCTAAAACTATCATGTTTTTATGAAATTAAGATAAACATTCAATTTCAATAAATTTAAACAGATAAGGCAATGATTTTGAAATATTTTTGAAATTATGAAAGTTTTAAATAGGTCATTTTAGTGGTTAACTATTTGAGCGTCACGTGTTAAGAGTTTTAACGCATAGGTGAAAGGCTCTTCCAAGAAGTTTAAGATTGTGTCATTGGAGGATTGTATCATATTCATGGTCTAAAGGTAGTGATTTGTATTTGATTATTAGTACATAAAGGCTTAGACTTGTTGAATATTTTTTTAGTATATTGGCTTGTGTAATCATGTGGCAATTGTTGTTGAATTGAGGTTTTGAGTTAATCTTTCTTTCTTATATTAATTTGAACATGTGTAGGACTTAAATAAGCTTTAAAATCTTTATTAAAATTGTAACACCCCTAACCAGTGTTCGACGTCAGATTACAGTTAAAGGCGTTACCAGACAGATCAGAAACTTTTCTAAACATTTCATATAATCATTCACCAAACACAACCAAAGTGTCCATTATATTGGTCAACAAGACCTAAATCATGCTTTAAAGTAGCGCTGAGACTAGGCCAAACACATACAGAATTTCTCAGAAATTTTAAACTTTTCTAAGTTATGCAGGACACACGCTCGTGTGGGCAGGCCGTGTGTCTTCCACGGGCACCAGACACCCCCATGTGTCTTGGCCGTGCCAAAACAAGGCATGTATACTGACTTTTCCACACAGCCACTAGACATGCCCGTGTACCATGGCCGTGTGCTCTTAAGCTATATACTGATTTAATCACACGATTACCAGGCACGTCCGTGTGCCAATGCCGTGCACACATAGCTAGTTACTGTCAATTTCCCACGACCATTAGGCACGCCAGTGTGCCATAACCGTGTAGGCAAAACAGGCCATTGTCAAGGCCATAATGCCACCCACAATTGGGTCTTACCTACAAGCAATATACCAATTCATATCATACTCAATTAACAAACAAAGACATGCCAAATACTTAACAAAACTTTGCATCCAATCTCATTTTCAAACATACCAAATTCCACAACTAAAACATATTTGTTCACAAGCATAATTCATCTATAATTACCTTACATATATCAACTTCTTTGATCAATCAAACTTACACATAATGCATTCATATGCTTACCAAATCTTTAACCATTTCATAAGCTATCTAGCCATGCCAAAACATGCATCATATATCACATTGACTCATGCATATTACAAACACTTATTAGCCAAATCTCATGGCTATAATATACACTTCCAAACATAACCAAAATGACTAGCTTATACATGCCATATCTAGCTATATACATATTTCAAAAGTACCAAAAATAAGTTGAGTAGTGTGATGATGATCCTCGACGGCCCCTGAGCCTTCAGTAGCTTTGACGATCTATTAAACAGAAAAAAATACACACAGAGTAAGCTTTCAAAAGCTTAGTAAGTCATATACAAATAAACTTAACTTAAAATGCACATAGCATAATTATACAATGGCAATAATGGTTCTCATAGCATATACATCTCATATAGCATTTGGCTCACTTACTTAGCCATAACTTATCACATTACTCAACTCAAATACCATATATACACATAGCTCATTTGTAACATCCTGGAATTAGGGGCTCTGCATTTAATGTTTGCTGTGTGTTTACCATGCTCTGTTTGTTAATTTGGTGTGTTCGGGAGTCCCGCGAAGGCTCAGGGGTAAGCTTGAGCCTTGGTAAAAACTTTGTTTTTAGGCATTTAAGGGGGAGCTAGCTGAGGTAGGCCTTAAGGGAAATTACTTGTGTTTTGTTAACACAAGAAGAGAGGTGGTAAGGTGGCAAGGAGACGCCACTTAGAGTGCAGGGAAGTGGCGTCACAAGGGAGTAGCAGCAGGGAGGAGGTTCAAATCCCACAAGCCTCACTTTGGAGCTTTAATTTTTGGCACCTGGATGGAAAGAAGGTGGATTCGGTAGGGACTCTCCAAGGTTGGGGGTTGAATGAGTCAAAGGAGTTTGAATGGGTGGTCATGACGAGCTTGGGGAGTTTGAACTGGTCAAACCATTCGAATGGGTGTTGGGGAGCATTCGGTGGAGGAAATTAAGGGGGAAGGTTGGTGGTTGAGTGTTGGCCAAAAGTTGGAGAATGGGAGGGAAGAGAGTTACGGCTATGTGATGCTTGTGGGTGGGAATTTCAGCATTGGGGAGTGATAGCAAGTGTGTGCCAAATGCTTTAGTCCCTTCAGTCTTTCTTTTTGACATTTTGGTGTTTTGTCAAAAAGCATTTGGGTTTGGTGGTTCATTTTGTAGTGGTGCCGAAATCCCCTAGTGCTATAGGTTCTTTCCTTTGGTTCACTTAGCATTTTCTTCACCATTTCTTCCATCTTGTCGAACCCTCTCTAAACCTTCCCTTATCTATTTTCTTTGTTCGTTCATTGTTTCCCCTACTAAGTTATCTTGCACCATTAGCCGAATCACCCACCTCCCACACTTCTACTATTTTTCTTCATCCCTTTCACCACTTGTTTTCTCATCTAGCCGAATCTTCACCCCATCCCTTTTGCTTCTCTATATTTCTTTCATCAAATCAAAACCCTCATTCTCGTCTACACTTTTGTAGTCGAAACTTTGCATCTACTTGAATCAATTCCACCCTGCTTCTGGAGTGTTGGAGGTAATGTTCTTTTCTCTCTTGTTACATAAGCCAAATCCCTTTCTTCTTCCATTCTTTTTTGGTTTCTATCTCTTTTCTTCTCTGAACTCTTTTATTTTCATTTTCACTAATCGGGTCTCTATTTTCTTATCATCTCGAATCAATGCCGTTTGAGTAACCTAGGGTGTGAAGGGTGACTTTTCTGTTGATTCTGCTTTGGCTTTCCATTACTTGTTTAAGCGCAAGGTAACTTTGGGTAATACCTTCTTCTTTCCCTAAGTCTCTTTTGGTTAACTGAATACTCAAGGGCTATCAGTGACTGCTAGGCCGAACTGAATACTCAATTTCGAAGGCGAATCGGTTGTAGTGCAGTTCATCATTTACCAAGGTTAGGATCACTTCTTTTCGAAACTTGGTTGTTAAATCACTATTCATTATAGCTGGCTTAAGTCAATTCTTTTGATAGCCAATCGACGTTTTCTTTGCCTCTGATCGTGTCTATTTCATGGATACAAGAAACGGCCAAGCTAAGGAGGGGAGTGTATCCAGAATCCCTGCTCCTAAGTTTAAGCATCGAGTGGTGTCGGTGGTTCGGGATTTTTTGCCAGGCTGTGGTAGAGAGCCGACATCTGCCTGGGATAGATAGATTTTGGTTGTTCCCTCTTCTGAAAGTGTCGACAATATTGAGAGTCTAGTCCTCTGTGTTATCAGGTGTGTATTACTCACACGTCTATTTGTTGTTATGTTATTAACTGTAAGGGCTGAAAGCTGATATGACTGATGTGATTGGCAAAATACCCTTATGGGTAAGGTTGGAGACACCGGGTAAGTTTTTCGATGTTGATATTCTTGATTTTATGCATGTATGTATGTTTGATGTTATCCATGTGTGAAATAGTATTTGTTACGTGTTGTAATAATGGTTGCATACATATTGTGCATGAAGAAAAATTGCATGGGCTCGGGTTTGAATGAAAGGAGAAGGGAGAATCAATGACTACTGTCACGAGTGGTCTAAGTACCACGGTGGTTGAAACCACGAATGTTTAATCAGTGACTTGACTCGGTGGTCAAGTACCACAGTGGGTTGGCCCCGCATATGCGTAATTTAACAAAGATCGTCATGGTGGTCTAAGACCACAATGGGTTGGCCCCACGATTACATATTATAGTGACTTTGTCACGAGTGGTCTAGGACCACGGTGGTCATAAGCCACAGTGGCATAATGCTACGGGTGTTTGGATGGAGAGCTAAACTAGGTTGGGCTGCATTGCATACATGTGACATGTGCCGAATTGAGTGGGCTAATGCCCAGTTTGCACTACGCGAGGATTTACACACTGAGTCTCGATGACTCACCCCTTTGTTAATTTTGCAAGTAATTAGTAGATGGCAGGTTTTGGAGCCGGGACGGACTCGAGGTGGCCATGTGTTGCGAATTTTTTAGTAAACTCGAACTTTATTGTAAATTTATTTCTATTTCGAGAATTTAGATTGCAATAAGGCCGCTTTAACTTTATTTTAGGGTTCTGTTTAAATGCTGATTTTATATATGTTATGAATTATTAAAAAATGGGGTTTTCTTAAAAACGTAAATAGAGGTTTTCCAAAATTTCAACGAGTGGACAACGAGCCCTAAATGATTAAAACTTGGGAATTTTCTTAACATGACAAACATTATTTCCAAAGATCACGCACCTCAACACTCATTTTGATTATCACCTTTCAAAATTTTCTAAGTTCGGTTTTGGTAAAATAAACCTGTTTTAGCACCTAATTAACTTAATAAGAAAATGGTAAAGTATGTGTAATCAAACATTTATATTTTAATGGCCCCTAACATGGATTCACCAAACAAAAATAATTTCTCAAATCACGATGTTTTGCAAAAATTTTTAAATCTATTTTTTCCTGTAACAATCCAGATTTGGTCGTAACGTTTTGACCGGGTTTGGGGTGTTACAATTGTGGTATCAGTGCCAGGATTCAAAAACTCGACTGTGGGTATGGGGATAAAAAATGTTTAAAAAGATGGTTTGGGAAAATGATTTAGAAATATATATGTTCTCTAGAAGCATGGCACTTGAGTCTCCGGCACCAAATCCGCACGGTAAGTCTTCTGACTATTAATTGTCTATATGAAGCAATTGTAATGTGCCATGATTACTTGTACTAGGAAATGCAAACTCTAGAGACTGAAACCTTAGGTATGCATGAATTGGCGAGAATTACTCATAATGCGAATTTCATAAAACTGCTCTGCAATAAACAGTGGAAGAAAACACTAGTTCATAAAACTCTTAATCAGATTAAGTCGAATCGATAGTCATGAACGCTAGAGGACATGGACATGGTGTGCGAGGCCATGGAAGAGGCCGTGATATTGGAGCTGAGCCCTCGAAATCTGGGCATGGGCCAGAAGGTGAGATGCCAGCATCACCAGTTACGGAAGTAGAATTTCAGGACCGAATTGGTGAAGACGATGCGATGTCTCAGGCTATGTTACGAGTCTTGGAAAGAGTTGCAGGATCGATCATGGGATCAGTGGCTCGAAAATCTATGTCGAAGCGACTCTGAGCCAATAGGGCTGAGGTGTTTAGGGGTATTACTAGTTAGAAGCGGTGGAACAGATTATGGATGATCTTGACTGCACTGCAGAAGAGAAACCGAAAGGTGTTGTGTCACTTCTCCGAGATGAGGCCTACCAGTGGTGGCTCACGGTTAGAGATGGTACAGTAGCGGACTGCATTAACTGGGACTTCTTTAAGTCTGCGTTCCAGGGGAAATACATTGGGTCGAGCTATGTGGACGCTCAGCGTAAGGCATTCCTTAACTTTGTTCAGGGGAGTAAGTCAGTGGGCGAGTACGAGGCAAAATTCCTAAGTCTTAGCCAGTATGCTCGGGGTATTGTGTCCATAGATCATGAGCGTTCTGTCTGATTTGAAGATGGTTTGAGGGATGAGCTGCAAGTACTGATAGCTCCGCAACGGGAAAGGGAATCCGCTGTTTTGGTTGAGAAGGCTAAGATAGCCGAAGAGGTAAAGTGATCTGAAAGGCAGAATTAGGATAGGGACAAGGGTAGGAATAAAAAAAGCTTTGGACCATCAAGATCTACTGAGTATTTTCAGAAGAGGCCTAGGTTGGATGGGCCGGGTCGAGTTGCGAGGCCCGTTGTTGCCGGTCGGCCATAGCAATGTGCTATATGTGGAAAGTTTCATTCAGGAAAGTGCTTGGCAAGAAGTAATGGATGCTACATATATGGATCGGTGGATCACCGGGTAAGGGATTGCCCGTAAGAGCCAAATAGAACGCGACCAGTAGGTCAGAATTATGTTTAGCCTAGTAGAGGTGGTCAGCAGCCACAGAGAGGTCGTGGTCCGGCCAGAGGAGGAAATGGTTTTAGTCGTGGACATGGAGCACCGGGCAGAGGTGCTGGGAATATAGATGCGAGACAGCCTGGGTTGGTTTATGCAGTTAGACGCCGAGAGGAGGGCGATGCACCGGACGTCATAACCGGTACATTCCTTATTTATGGATTGCCTTTTACTGCACTGATTGATATTGGATCAACACACTCCTATGTTGCTAGTACTATGTCTGGAACTCTTAACATAGACTCTGAGATTGCTTCTAGGTCGATGACTATACTTAGCCCTTTAGGACAACCTATAGTGGTGAACAAACTCTTTAGGAGTGTGCTTTTAGAAGTGCAAGGGATGGTTTTGCAGGCTGATTTGTTGGAACTGCCGTTCGGTGAGTTCAATTTGATCTTAGGAATGGACTGGTTAGTGAGGAATCGAGCAAACTTGGATTGTACCACTAAGCGTATGGTGTTAAGGACTCCTGAGGATAATGAGGTGTTAGTGATAGGGAAAAGGAGGAACTATTTGTCTAACATAGTGTCTGCTTTAAAGGTTGAAAGAATGGTGAGGAAGGGATGCGAGGCGTTCTTAACTTTTGTCAGTGCTTTGGAGGCAAAAGAGTTGACTGTAAAGGATGTTAGAACAATGAAGGAGTTCTCTGATGTTTTTCTAGAAGAACTTCTAGGGTTACCTTCAGATCGCGAGGTGGAATTCGATATTGATCTTCTTCCGGGAACAGCGCCAGTGTCTATTGCCCGGTATAGGATGGCGTCAAAGGGGTTGGTGGAACTAAAAGCCTAAATTCAGGAACTAATGGAACGGGGTTTTATCTGACCCAGTATGTCACCTTGGGGAGTGTCGATGCTATTTATTAAGAAGAAGGATGGGTCAATGTGGATGTGCATTGACTATAGGCAATTGAACAAGTTGACGATTAAGAACAAGTACCCATTGCCTAGGATAGATGATCTGTTTGACCAGTTGCGAGGCGCTTCGGTCTTTTCAAAGGTAGACTTGAGGTCAGGTTATCACCAGCTTAAGGTTAAGGAGGCAGATATTCATAAGACAACTTTTCAAACTCGTTATGGTCGCAACGAGTTCTTGGTAATTCTGTTTGGATTGACAAATGCACCAGCTGCGTTTATGGACATGATGAACCAAGTATTCCAACCCTATCTGGACCGATTTTTCATGGTGTTCATAGATGATATTTTGGTTTATTCAAGTACAGAAGAGGAGCATGATTCGCTTCTTTGGGTGGTCCTACAGATTCTAAGAGAAAAGTAGTTGTATGCCAAATTCAGTAATTGTGAATTTTGGTTAAGGGAAGTCACCTTCCTGGGACATGTTGTTTCTGGTGAAGGGATTAGGGTTGATCCCTGGAAATTTGAGGTCGTGTTGGACTGGAAACGGCCTAAGTCTGTGGTAGAAATTTGAATTTTTCTTGGGTTAGCTGGGTACTACAAAAGGTTTGTTGAGGGGTTCTCACTAATAGCTGCATCGTTAACCAGATTGTTACGGAAAGGGGTACCGTTTGTCTAGTCAGATAAGCAGCAGGAGAGTTTTGAGAAGTTGAAGAGGATCTTGACTAAGGCTCTAGTGTTGATTTAGCGTGAGGCTAGGAAGGAGTTTGTTGTCTATTGTGATGCGTCGCACACAAGGTTAGGATGCGTGTTGATGTAAGAGGGAAAGGTGGTAGCATATGCGTCTCGGCAGTTGAGACCGCATGAAGTGAATTACCCCACGCATGATCTGCAATTAGTTGCGATGGTGTTTACTCTGAAGATCTAGAGGCACTATCTGTATGGGAAGAAGTCCCTCATCTTCACAGACCACAAGAGCCTGAAGTATCTCCTTACCCAGAAGGAGTTGAATTTAAGGCAGCAGAGGTGGATCAAGTTGTTGAAGGATTATGACTGTTCGATCAGGGGCAGACGCGTTGAGTCGTAAAGTGATATCGGACTTGAGGGTAATGTTTGCCCATCTCAGCTTGTATGATGAAGGAAGTGTGCTAGTGAAACTGTAAGTGAAGCCTTCTTGGGTCAGTCGGATTAGAGAGAAACAGTTGTCTGATGAATCGCTAAGCTCAAAATTTTAGTTATTGGCAAGTGGTGAGATAGCAAATTTTAGTGTGAACAATGAAGGGGTATTATGCTTTCGATGAAAGACTTGTATGCCAAAGGATTCTGAGTTAAGGCAGAAGATCCTGCAGGAAGCGCATAGTAGCCCATACGCTATGCATCCTGGTGGGAGTAAGATGTATCTGGATCTGGGAGAACAGTTTTGGTGGCGGGTCTAAAGCAAGAGGTGACTGAGGTTGTGGGTAAGTGCTTGACGTGTCAGCAGGTGAAGGCGGAACACCAATTGCCTTCGGGGTTGTTGCAGCCATTTAAGATTCCACTTTGGAAGTGGGAGAGGATAACAATGGACTTTGTGAGTGGGCTACCCCTTACACATACGAAGAAGGATTCAGTGTGGGTAATTGTCGATCGGTTGACGAAGTCTGCTCACTTCATACCGGTTCGGGTTGATTATTCATTGCAGAAGTTAGCCAAGCTGTATGTGGCGGAGATTGTGAGGTTACATGGGGTACCTGTGTCTATCATATCAGACAGAGACCCTAGGTTTACATCGAGGTTCTGGAAGGCGTTGCATCAAGCGTTAGGTACAAGATCGGATTTCAAAGAAATATGTTTCATCCATGTGATCGATGGTCGATTGGAGAGGTAATTCAGATCTTGGAAGACATGTTGAGAAGATGTGTCATCGACTTCAGGGGTAGTTGGGAGGAGTTCATACCATTGGCAGAATTCGCATACAACAACAGCAACCAATCCAGTATTCAGATGGCACCATATGAAGCGTTGTATGGTCGGAAGTGTCGCACTCCTACTTGCTGGACAGAGTTGGGTGAGCGACAGTTGTTGGGTCTGGACTTGGTTTCGGAAACAGAGGAAAAGGTTAAGTTGATTCAGACTCGATTGAAGGAAGCTTCTAATAGGCAGAAATCTTATGTGGATCTGAAGCGTAAGAAATAGAATTTGCGGTGGGTGATCAAGTTTTCCTAAAAATTTCACCGTGGAAGAAAGTTCTAAGGTTTAGACGGAAGGGCAAGTTGAGCCCCAGGTTCATCGGGCCTTATCACGTGTTGAAGCGTGTGGGACCAGTAGCTTATCAGCTCGAGCTACCTTCAGAATTGAGGTAGATTCATGATGTATTCCATGTCTCGATGTTAAGGTGCAACCATTCAGATCCGTCTCGCATAGTGCCGGTTGAAGAAATTGAGATAAGACCTGATTTATCTTTTGAGGAGGAACCAGTTCAAATCCTAGACCGAGATGTTAAGGTGTTGCAGAGAAAGATGATTCCAGTTGTTAAAGTGTTGTGGCAGAATCACGGCTCAGAAGAAGCCCCGTGGGAGCCAGAGGATGTAATGCGACTGCAATACCCTCACCTCTTTTGATCAGGTAAATTTCGAGACTGAAACTCCTTTAAGGGGGTAGAACTGTAACATCTTGGAATTAAGGGCTCTGCATTTAATGTTTGCTGTGTGTTTGCCATACTCTGTTTATTAATTTGGTGTGTTTGGGGGTCCCATGAAGGCTCCGGGTTAAGCTTGAGCATTGATAAAAATTTTGTTTTTAGGCACTTAGGGGAGAGCTAGCTGAGGCAGGCTTTAAGGGAAATTACTTGTTTTTTGTTAACACAAGAAGAGAGGTGGTAAGGTGGCAACGAGACGCCACTTATAGTCTAGGAAAGTGGTGTAACAAGGGAGTAGCAGCAGGGAGGAGGTTCGAATCCCACAAGCCTCACTTTGGAGTTTTAATTTTTGGCACCTGGATGGGAAGAAAGTAGATTCGGCAATGACTCTCCAAGGTTGGGGGTTGAATGAGTCAAAGGAGTTTGAATGGGTGGTCATGAGGAGCTTGGGAAGTTTGAACTGGTCAAACCATTCGAATGGGCGTTGGGGAGCATTCAGTGGAGGAAATCAAGGGGGAAGGTTGGTGGTTGAGTGTTGGCCGAAAGTTGAAGAATAGGGGGGAAGAGAGTTACGGCTATGTGATGCTTGTGGGTGGAAATTTCGGCATTGGAGAGTGATAGCAAGTGTGTGCTGAATGCTTTAGTCCTTCAGTCTTTCTTTTCGACATTTCGGTGTTTCGTCAAAAAGCATTTCGGTTTGGTGGTTCATTTTGTGGTGGTGCCGAAATCCCTTAGTGCTATAGGTTCTTTCCTTCAGTTCTCTTAGCATTTTCTTCACCTTTTCTTCGGTCTTGTCGAACCCTCTTAAACCTTCCCTTACCTATTTTCTTTGTTCGTTCATTTTTTTCCCCTACTAAGTTATCTTGCACCATTAGCCGAATCACCCACCTCCCACACTTCTACTATTTTTCTTCATCCCTTTCACCACTTATTTTCTCATCTAGCCGAATCTTCACCCCATCCCTTTTTCTTCTCTATATTTCTTTCATCAAATCAAAACCCTCATTCTCCTTTACACTTTTTAGCCGGAACTTTGCATCTGCTTGAATCTATTCCACCCTGCTTCTAGAGTGTTGCAGGTAATGTTCTTTTCTCTCTAGTTACATAAGCCAAATCCCTTTCTTCTTCCATTCCTTTTCGATTCCTATCTCTTTTCTTCTCTGAACTCTTTTATTTTCATTTTCACTAATCGGGTCTCTGTTTTCTTGTCATCCCGCATCATTGCCATTTGAGTAGCATAGGGTGTGAAGGGTTAATTTTCTGTCGAATCTGCTTTGACTTTCCATCACTTGTTTAAGTGCAGGGTAACTTCGAGTAATACCTTGTTCTTTCCCTAAGTCTCTTTCGGTTAACCGAATACTCAAGGGCTATCAGTGACTGCTAGGCTGAACTCCTGTTTTCTCTCAACTCATCTCAGTTTCGAAGGGGAATCGGTTGTAGTGCAGTTCATCATTTACCAAGGTTAGGATCAATTCTTTTCAGAACTTGGTAGTTCAATCACTATTAGTTATAGCCGGTTTAAGTCAATTCTTTTGATAGCCAATCGATGTTTTCTTTGCCTCTGATCGAGTCTATTTCATGGATACAAGAAACGGCCAAGCTGAGGAGGGGAGTGTATCCAGAATCCCTGCTCCTAAGTTTAAGCGTCGAGCGGTGTCAGCGGTTCAGAATTTTCCGTCAGGTTGCAGTAGAGAGCCGACATCTGCCTGGGATAGACAGATTTCGGTTGTTCCCTTTTCTGAAAGTGTCGACAATATTGAGATTCTAGTCCTCCGTGTTATCAAGTGTGTATTACTCTCATGCTTATTTGTTGTTGTGTTATTAACTGTAAGGGCTGAAAGCTGAAGTGATTGATGTGATTGGCAAAATACCCTTATGGGTAAGGTTGGAGACACCGGGTAAGTTCTTCGATGTTGATATTCTTGATTTTATGCATGTATGTATGTTTGATGTTATCCATGTGTGAAATAGTATCTGTTACGCGTTGTGATAATGGTTGCATACATATTGTGCATGAAAAAATATTGCATGGGCTCGGGTTTGAATGAAAAGAGAAGGGAGAATCAGTGACTACTGTCACGAGTGGTCTAAGTACCACGGTGGTTGAAACCACGAATGTTTAATTTGTGACTTGTCTTGGTGGTCAAGTACCACAGTGGGTTGGCCCCACGATTACATATTATAGTGACTTTGTCACGAGTGGTCTATGACCACGGTGGTTATGAACCACGGTGTCATAATGCCACGGGTGTTTGGATGGAGAGCTAAACTGGGTTGGGCTGCATTGCATACATGTGACATGTGCCGAATTGAGTGGGCTAAGGCCCAGTTTATGTTACGCGGGGATTTACACACTGAGTCTCGATGACTCACCCCTTTTCTAATTTTGCAGGTAATCAGTAGATGGCGGGTTTTGGAGCCGGGACAGACTCGAGGTGGCCATGCGTTGCGAATTCTTTAGTAAACTCAAACTTTATTTTAAATTTATTTCTATTTCGGGATTTTAGATTGTAATATGGTTGCTTTAACTTTATTTTGGGGTTTTGTTTAAATGTTGATTTTATATATGTTATGAATTATTGAAAAATGGGGTTTTCTTAAAATCGTAAATAGAGGTTTTCCAAAATTTCAACGAGTGGACAACGAGCCCTAAATAATTAAAACTTGGGAATTTTCTTAACATGACAAACATTATTTCCAAAGGTCACGCACCTCAACACTCATTTTGATTATCACCTTTCAAAATTAACTTAATGAGAAAATGGTAAAGTATGTGTAATCAAACATTTATATTTTGATGGCCCCTAACATGGATTCACCAAACAAAAATAATTTCTCAAATCACGATGTTTTCCAAAAAAATTTAAACCTACTTTTTTCTGTAACAATCCGAATTTGGTCGTAACGTTTTGACCGGGTTTGGGGTGCTACATCATTTAAGCATAATTTCACATATCAACTCATCATTTCATTGCACATATTCATTTTAGTAAGTTCATATTGATACTTACCTTTCATACACACCTTGTGTACATATCAAACATACCTGAAAGGGATATACAATCACATAATCGTTTGTAGCTCAGATTTGCCCGTTGAACCGTTCGAAATCTAACAGGATATGCAGAATACTCAGAATAATCGTACAAAGCCAACGTCCCAAACGTGGTCTTACATGTAATCAGATGTTGATGCCACTATCCCCAACAGGGTCTTACACGAACTGATACGATGCCAATGTCCCAGAAATGGTCTTACACATAAGTCGAATATCGATGCCAACGTCTCAGACGTGGTCTTACACGAAATCTCGAATCAATGCCAACGTCCCAGATGTGGTCTTACATGATAAAACATAACAGATACCTGTGTCACAACATAGCTAATCCTATCTATTCCTAGGTTCGTACAGGACTTCTCGGACATTGACACTATGTCAATCTTATCTCAGAATTCATATACATAGCATCTCGTAAGCATTCATTATTATCAATAGTCATATGAACATACATAATTCAATACAAATATGTCTATTTGTATAATGACTTACCTCAGATTCGGATATTCGTTCGGACTCGTTTACTCAACTTCCTTTTCTTTCCCGCGATCTAAGTTCGTATTCTTCGGTTCTTGATCTATACATATTGAAATTTAACCCTTTTATTCATCAGCTTATTCAATTCAATCCCAAAAACATACATTTAGGGTTATTTGCAACTTAGCCCTCATATTTGCACATTTTATCAATTTAGTCCATTTTTTCTCAAAACATCAAATATACACAATTTGTTCTCATACATGCTTAGCCGAAACTTCCTAAGGACCATACAAGTCCATATTTTTCATCAAATTCACAATTTAGTCCCTCAAATAATCATTTTCTCAATTGAGTCCAAAATACTCAAACAAAAACTCTAATGACAAACTATGTTAGTCTAACACATATCTTTCATATTTCATCATAAAACTTCACAAAACATATATGTTCATCAATGACATTTTTCAAAAACATCATCAATTCTAAAAATTGAGACATGGGTTTCAAAGTATACGAAGCAACGATTACAAAAACATAAAATTATCAAGAACGGAGTCAAAATCATACCTTGAATCAAAGAAGACAAGGGTCGAATGCTTCAAGCTCATGAGTCCTATTCTCTTTTCTATATTTTGGTTGAAAAAGATGAACATTTCGACTATCTAATTTTCTTTTGTTTTATTAGAAGCTATATTAAACTTATTAATCAATTTACCAAATTCACCTTATTATAAAATATATAACAACATATAATTCAAGGCCATTTTTGTCTATTAACCAACCACTATCTAAATAATGGAATATTTGCCTCATAAGGCCATAACACTTATAAAGACATGACAAATAGGTAACTTTTCATAAAGCATGCAAATTTGCATTTCAATGCAATTTAACCCTTTTATCAAATTAAGCACACAGACGGACAAATTAACTTACGAAACTTTAATACATGCTTAATCATATATCATAGGCACAGGAAATAATATTAAAATATTATACGGACTCGAATTTGTGGTCCCAAAATCATTGTTCTGACTAGGGTCTAAACCAGACTGTTACAATTCTCCCCCGTTAGGGATATTCATCCCCGAAAATCTTATCGTTAAATAGATTCGGATATTGTTGTCTTATTGAATCTTTAGGCTCCCACGTAGCCTCTTCTACTCCGTCTCTATGCCACAACACTTTTACTAAAGGAATTTTCTTATTTCTTAATTCTTTCACTTCATGAGCTAAGATATGGATCGATTCTTCTTCGTAGGTCATGTCAGATCAGATTTCAATTTCAGACAGAGCTATCACATGTGACGGATCAGAATGATATCTACGGAGAATTGACACGTGAAATACATTATGGATCTTTTCTAGCTCAGATGGTAACAACAACCTATATGCAACAGGTCCAACACGCTCGATGATTTCATACGGTCTGATAAACCTCAGACTTAACTTGCCTTTACATCTGAATCAGAGTACTTTCTTCCACGGATACACCTTCAGAAACACTTGGTCATCGATTTCAAATTGAATCTATTTTCATTTCAAGTCTGCATAAGACTTCTGACGATCAAACGCTGCTTTCAGACTATTTCGAATCACTTTCACTTTCTGTTCAGAGTCTTTTATGAAATTAACCCCGTGTAGCTTATTTTCACTCACCTCTATCCAATATAGGGGTGTACGACACTTACGTCCATACAAAGCTTCATAAGGTGCCATTTTGATACTTGACTGAAAACTATTGTTATATGCAAATTCAATTAAAGGTAAGTATTATTCCCACATACCGATAAACTCAAGTATACAACATCTTAACATATCCTCGAGAATTTGAATAATTCGTTTGGATTGACCGTCTGTTTGCGGATGAAAAGCAGTACTAAAATGTAATTTCTTGCCTAAAGGTTCTTGAAATTTCCTCTAGAATCGTGATGTAAACCTCGGATCTCTATTTGACACAATGGATAGTGGCACCCCGTGCAATCTCACAATCTCAGAATTATAAAACTCAGCTAATCTCTCAAGTGAGTAATCAGCTCGTAGCGGAATAAAATGGGCAGATTTTTTCATTCGATCAACTACAACCCAAATCGCATCTTTCTTTCTCGGAGTCAGAGGCAATCCAAAAACAAAATACATCGTTACTTTATCCCATTTCCACTCAGGAATCAGAATAGGTTGTAACAACCCTGATGGAACCTAATGTTCAGCTTTAACTTGCTGACAAACCAAACACTTTGAAACAAAGTAAAAAAATATCTTGTTTTATTCCTGAACACCAATAATGTTGCTTCAAATCATGATACATTTTAGTGCTTCCTGGATGAACAGATAGTCGACTATTATGAGCTTCACTTAATATCAACTGAATCAACTCTGGATTCCTCGAAACACAAACTCAGCCTTGAAATCTCAGAGAATCATTAGCGTCCACTCGAAATTCAAAATCAGAATTCAAATCACACTGAGCTCGTTTTGCTATTAGTTCATTATCAACTTTCTGAGCATCACATATCTACTTTAAAAACAATGGTTTTGCTTTCATTTAGCTACCACTGAACTATCACCGGACAGATCTAATTGAGCATTCAAAGCACGTAGTGCAAACAATTATTTTCTACTCAGCGCATCTATAACAACATTTGCTTTACCCGGGTGATAATCTATCACAAGTTCATAGTCTTTTAGCAGTTTTAACCATCTTCTTTGTCGCAGATTTAAATCTTTCTGAGTCATCAGATATTTTAGACTTTTATGATCAGAAAACACGTGACATTTTTCACTGAACAGATAATGACGCCAAATCTTTAATGCGAATACAATCCAGCTAACTCTAGGTCGTGTGTTGGATAACTCTTTTCATGTGGCTTCAGTTGTCTCGAAGCATAAGCTATTACTTTGCCTTTTTGGATCGGAACACATCCCAGACCATTTAACAAAGCATCAATGTATATTACAAATTCTTTACCCGATTCTAGTTGTACTAACACTGGAGCTTCAGTTAACAGAGTTTTCAACTGATCAAAACTTTTCTGACATCTATCGGACCATTCAAATCTAACCTCTTTCTGAAGCAATTTAGTCAATGGAGTAGCTATCGTCGAGAATCCTTTTACAAACTGACGATAATAACCAGCGAGTCCCAAAAAGCTACGAACTTCAAACACATTTAGGCTTCCACTCTAAGATAGCAGAAATCTTGCTCGGATCAACTCGTGTACCAGAGGCCTACACAATATGTCCTAGAAAACTAACTTCACGTACCAGAATTCACATTTACTGAATTTTGCATACAATAGTTTTTCTCGTAGAGTTTGCAACACAATTCTTAGAAATTATTATGGTCTTCCCCCGATACAAATCCTTCCCTTTTTGTACTTGATCTAAAATAAGGTCAAATTAATCCCATTCAAACGAAATTTCATGAAGTTTGATCCAAAATACATCCTTATAAATTTTTTCCATTTTCATCATTAACAATTACATTGTTACAAGCAAGTCCTTACAACTCAAAACATGAAATATCCAAAATTCAAGCATATCTATGAAGGGCCGAATGTTCATAGCCCTTCTTTCAACTCCTTTCTTCTATCTATTTGCGATATAGTACATTCATAATTTTTCTTTCTCTTCCCACGTCCTTCTACTAAGCTTTATTCAACAAATTCTAAAGAAAAAATATAGTTAATCTTACAACTAAATTTCCACCCATGGCAACTTTCGGCTATCATCATTAACTCAAGAATTTGAGTATGATCTAGCTAGAATACAAGAAAATAACCTCAATTTGAAAAAAATAACAAAAACTAAATGAAATTTCTTACCTTAAAGGGACATGCAAAGACCGAAACTATGGAAGCTTAAATTTCCTCTCTTTTCCCCTTTGTGTTCGTGAATAAGATGAAGCAAGTGAAAGAATTAACAATGTTTTCTTTCTTTTATTATTATCATCCAATAATAATAATGTATTATGCATCATTTCCACTATCTAATACTAATAACATACAAAAATAATACAAGTAATCATGATGCATGGTCAATGCCGTCCACTAGCTTGGAAATAAAGGCTAAATTACAACTTAACTCCCATGTAATAATAAAACCATTTAAAATTAGTCCTAATTTTTCCATAATAGCTATTTTCATCACTACTCAATTTAATCCTTCTCTAAAATTAACCACTCAAACATACAAATAATTTCAGATATTATAACACATGCTCAAATATGTAACATAGATATCGGTTAAAATATTAAAATATATTTTTTTATAACTCGGATTCGTAGTTCCAAAACTACTATTCTGATTAGGGTCAAAATCAGGCTGTTACATTGGGGGTGTGACATTTACTGGTATCAGAGCCTGGTTGCAAAGCTCGGGCCGTGAAATGGGCCTTAGATTTTGGGTTTTGAAACAAGTAGATTAAAAAGTTTTGGCAGGATTCTTGAAGTGTGTTTCACCGAGCCCTCGACATCGAGCCAAGTAAGTTTTTTGTGTTTACCTTTGTTTAAAGTATGGAACTATATCTAGTTATTGGGCTACTTTAAAATAGGTTTTTAGAGACTAAAGCCCATAGGAAACTTAAGCCTGTAGTTGGTTCGCGACCACGAAATAACTTTAGAAAATTGTTACTTACATAAGACATGCATTTCAAACAGTGGAATTACGAACTAATTTCATAAGATTTTAATTCACAAATACGCAACAATGAGCGCTAGATGAGGTGCAAGAAGCCGCGGCAGAGGCCGTGGAAGTGTTAGGGTTGGGTCGTCGGCGTCGAGCCATATACCCAACGTTAGAGTAGGGGAGGCTCCGGCCTCACTAGTAGCTAAAATAGGACCATACGAATGGGCTGCCACTACAGAAGATACAGTATCGCAAGCCATGTTAAGGATTTTAAAAAGTATTGTAGAAATTGTAACCTATCTGCTACGATAGGTGGATGTTTTGGATGTGTGTTAAAGACGCTGGGATCAGAGTGCGCAGGGATAGTGTAGTGGGTAGTAGTTACACGACTACCCTATTAGTTGGAAATTTCAAGGACAAAATTTCTTTAAGGAGGTAGATTTGTAATGCCCCGAATTTGGGCCTAGTAGAATTGGGCCGATTAGGCCTTGGGCATAGGAGCGTTTAAAATTTCTGAGAACAAGAGAACAGCATTAACCAAGTTGTAACGCCCCAAAAATCCTGAAACTCTAAATTTTCGTGCATTGAGGTTGGTATGTAGGAGTAACACTTAGAATATTAATTTTAAGGTATTATTTGGATTATTTGAAGCCTTAGAGATAGGGAAGACCATAGGGAAACTTTATTTTTCTTGCTTTAGTGGACCCTAGTCTCAAGCATTAGGCCTCTTAAGCAGATTAAAAGAAAATAGGACAGAAATGGGCTTGTGGTCCAATGGCAAGTGGCGTCACTTGGGGAGCTATAAGGCGGCGTGTTGTCAGTTGAGGAGGTCCAAGGTTCGAGCATTAGGAGAGGTATTTTTGGAGTGTTTTATTTTGCATAGGTGGACGGTCAAAGTTGTGTTGATTATGAACTCTTGCGTTGGAGTGTTTGAGTGGTAAGGGGAACTAACAATGGAGGAAAATTCGGATAAGGCTAAGGTGTTATTGGGAGAAAAATTAGGAGGTGAGGAGAGGGAGGAATTGGTGCCGAATGGGACTGTGGGGAAAGGAGTATTCGGCTGGTGGCTATAAAAGGAGAGGGGTAACTGTCTTTGGAGGGTTTTTTGAGTTCCAACAGTTTTTTCCTTGCTTCTCAATCGGTTTCTTTTGTACCGAATTACCATCATCTCTTTGTGCCGAATTCTTTTGAAGGGTTCGTTCGGTTTTTAATACTTTTCTCTTCTCTCCCATTCTATTTTTCCATAGCTAAACTCTCTCATTGCCAAGTTACCACCATCTTTTCCTTGCTAATATTGCTGAATCTTTACGGCTTTTCCTCCATCACAAACCGATTGTTACCCACTCTCAGTCAAGTGTTAAAAGCCGGATCTAGCTAATAGCTGTCCAGGCCGCTCGATCAAAAAGGGATTTGGTACGTACTCGATTGACCTCTTTTGTATGTTTTGTTAAAAGCCGAAAGGCTATCTAACTTTTCATTGTTGTCAATCATGTATTAACAAGGGTAAGGTTCAGAGATCGCAACTGTGGTAAGGATCATTAGCAACGTGTAAGTGTACTCAACTCGATTATGGTTTCAGTGAGTGGCCGAGTGTGTATGATCTATAGGGGTGACTTGTGTGGATCATGAGTCACTCGAATGATTAATGGTGTATATGTGAGTGCAGATCTAGGGGATACTCCTGAGTAGTAGCTAAGGAAGGGCTATTAGAACCCAGTGGCACACGGTAAGGTTACGGTAAGGCTTCGGCTTTTGGTAAATGTTTTGATTTAGTGATTGATTGAAGGTTGGTTGGCTGTCGGTTCGAGGCTAAGGATAGTATAGCATGTCGCAGTAAGCAGGTGTGTACAAACACTATACAGACACGATATTGGCAATGTCGGAAAGCCGAAAATGCCGAAAGTGGCTAAATGGGTCCGATGGGCCCTTAGGCTAAATTTGAGGGAATTGTTTGGTTTGGTTATACGAATTGAGTTAATCATGCATGTTACATGATCTGGAATTGCTTTGGGCTTAATAGGCCATATGGATGAGATTTGGGCCTAATGGGCCGTAAGGATGTGATTTGGGCTTGATGGGCTTTATGGGGATGTAGACAAGTATGGTAGGGTTTAATGGACTTTAGGCCTAGTTCTGAACAACTCTTAAACCGCATAAGACATAATATAATAATTAAACATGTCCGTGGACAAGTCACTGTGTTAGAGTGTGGCAACGGGCATATGCATGTCTGGGATTGGATCTAGGGAGAGCTTGGTACTTAAGCGGTCCTAATTTCCCACCTCCTCTTCTCTGGAATCCTACCTGGTGCATAGTGTCTGTTCACTTTAGCCGCAAGGACTTGTTAATGGGCCAAAGTTCATAAATAAAACCCGAGAGGGACCAAATACCCCCAGTTTATGAAATTACCAAAATACCCACAGTTTATGAAATTACCAAAATACCCCCAGTTTGCGAAATTACCGAAATACCCTAATTTGCAAAATATCTGAAATACCCTTAGTTTGCCAAATTATTAAAATACGCCTGATTTGGAAATTGCCAAAATATCCTTAGATTTGAAAAATTATTAAAATACCCCCGAATCGTAAAATTACCAGAATACCCTTGATTTGCAGAAACATCCCTGATTTACAAATTTTCCAAATTACTTCTATTTTGCAAAATTACCTAAATACCCCCGTAGGATAGAATTATGAAAATACCCCTGGGTAGTGAAATGACTAAAATATCCCGAAGTGTTTAATGTGTGAAAATGTGTGTTGCATTCACAAAATATATGTTGCACTTGGGTAGATTTTGATGATACGGAGAAAGATATGTGAGGATAGCATAGTCACTTAACGATCGTGGATCCACCGATGGCTTTAAGCCCATAATAGCAGCTTTGCTGCAACGTTTGAGTAGTGCCGTTGTTGGTGCTACCTTTGGTGTGTAGGGATGGGTGGGTTGATATTTATATCCCCACAGGTGTGTAGGGTTGGAAGGGAAATGGCGTGCAGGGTTGGATTTGGGATGGGTGCATTGCATTCATGTGATTCTGATGTGGTATGAGGTCATTGTGGGCTAAGCCCCAAGACCACTGATTTTGATAGGGCTTAAGCCCAATGTAATATTGGTATGTTGATTTGATTTCCAAGGGTCGTACACACTGAGTTTCGAAACTCACACCCTTTTTATTAAATGTTTCAGGTGACCCTCAGTAGACGACTTGACATGGGAGAGGACTCAGTGATGGCCACGCTACAAGTTACTTAGAAGTTTTTGCTTGTTTGATTTCGAATGACTTTTTGTCAATTATTTCGTTTGTAATAAGGCCTTGTATCTGCAATTTGATTTTATTTTTCAGTTTCCTTATGTTTTCAACTGTATAATTGTTAGACTTGAATAAATTTCTAAAAGTTTAAACACGATTTTCAAAATACTTAAAAGCATGGGCTTTTATCATTACTTAACAAGATGTCAAGGATTTTTGGGCTTTTAGGCCTTAAATTTTAACTTAGCAAAAATTGTTTTGAGTTGTGCCTTTGATGCGATATTCCTGGATTCGACCATGACGTCTGGACCGGGTTTGGAGGTGTGACACTAACCCCTAGGTCTTATTAATTATTGTGCTTACATTAAGTCAAAAAAAGCCTATTGGTGCAGTGGTGGTGGTGTTGCAAAATGGTCCCCTCTTTAGAAAGCTTAAGCTTTGGGGACTCCAAAAGTATAAAATTTATCAACTAAAACCATCAAAATCACTTACTTTGTAACATCCTAAAAAGGGCCTATGCATTTTCGATTTAATTGAACGAAATGACATGTCTTATGTGTTATGAATTTATTTTGAACATTTTTGGAAACCTGGAAATGTATGGAAATGTTAGGTTTAAAATAGGAAAGTAAACATTTTTGGAAACTTGGAAATGTAAGGAAGTGATGTAGAAATGATTCAAAAGAGGAATGTGAACATTTCTGGAAACTTGGAAATGTAAGGAAATGTCGAGTTTAAAGAGAGAAATGAAAATTTTTGGAAACTTGGAAATGTAAGGAAATGACTTAGAAAATGTCAAGTTTTAAAGTTTAAAAGAGGAAACTGAGGCAATGTGGTCTTAAGAGAAAATGTATGTGAAATTTGACACACAAACAGGCTTGGAAAAATGGCCAGGAGATGCCACTTAGGGCCTCTGAAAATGGCGCCACATACAAGGGTAGTGGGCCTGAGTTCGAGTCACATGGGAAGCAGATAAAAGAAATTTTTATTTTGCTTCCAGAAGCAGAGAGGTGGACGACACAAGGCTTTTAAAAGAGAAATTTTATTCTCTTTAAATTTCAGCTAATAAGGGGATAAATAAAGGATTTATTTTAGATTATTTTCAAGAGATAAATAAGGATTATTCTTTAATTTTTAAGTTAAGGAGATAAAGTTATCAAAATAAGGAAGAGTGGTGGCCAAGTAAGGGACTCTAGCCTAGTAATTTCGGCTAAGAAAGGAAGAGTAAGGTTAGTCTTCATTCATTCTTTTCTCTTCAAGAAAGCCTCTGCCGAAATTCTCTAAAGTTTCTCCTCTTCTCTCTGCCGAAACTCTCTAGCAATCATCCTTCTCTTCTCTTTCATTTGCTAAGACGAATCTATAGTCCACCATTGCCAAAATTCTCAAGTTTTCTTTTCTTTATTTTTGTGGAAACCGAATACTCCAAGAAAACCTCTAGCCGATTTCTGCAAAAGGGAATTTCGGGATTTAGGTGGTGTCGACTACAAGAAAGGCTATTTCGGGATTTAAGGTAAGCTATAAAGTGATATTCGACCATAGGCCATTAGTATGATTTCAAGTTAGACTAAAATCTAACATATGTGTATAGGTATTTCGACAGTATTAAGGAAGCAAGGATCCAATTTGGGATTTAAGATTTGGAAGGTAAACACATAGGTAGGTTCGGTCAAGGCCTGTTTTGATATCTAGATCTACTTCATAATTGTTTAAAAATCCGAAACTAACCTACGATGTGATTTAATGTTGGCCGAATGCAAGAAGGAATACAACAAAGTTTCGGGACTTGATTCATAAGTCAATCGGCAACAAGGTAGGTTTTAAGTGTACAAATCCTACTAGGATTTGGTTTTATAGCCGACTAGGCCTTTGCTAAATATTACCATGTTTACTGAATATAGGCATTAAAGATCTAAATCTGTAGATCGAATTTTCGGGATTTCAAGGACTTTGTTAAGCGAATCAGGTATGTATCCCACACTAACTTTTAATAAAGATTTATGGCAAAATTTAAATGTGCATGCTTATAGGAATTTAAATATGGCTAAGGTACCGTGTTACGGTACAAAGTACTCAGGTACGTTTCCTACTTCTACTAGGATTATGAAATATGTTATATTTAACATGTGAAAAGTGACATGAATGTGAATTTAAGTATGATATGCATGATATGAATAATATGGGGCATTCGAGTTATATGAAAAAGGGGAAGTGAATGTGGTGACTTCGGTCTCACTATCTGAATGTGGTGACTTCGGTCACATTATCTGAATGTGGTAACTCCGGTTACATTATCTGAACGTGGTGTCTCATGACACAATTATTAATCTGGTGGCTATACCACGAATTTTATATGGGTGATGTGCACGTCGATTGCAGCGACTGCCTTCGATGGTGTGTAGCGGATGGAGGGTTGACTTAGTAGTCCCCACGGTGTGCAGGTTGGTACGGGGATGTGTAGCGGATGGCAACTAGGTTTGGGTATGGGTTGCATCATTATTTTATCTGTATATGAATATGCATGTAATGTGATATGGTATGCCTGATCTATTAAATTTTAGTGTTGGTTACACATTGAGTCTGTTGACTCACCCCGTTGTGGGAACATGTTTCAGGTGATGAACAGTGATGGACTGGGATGGCAGAACTTGTGGTGGGCATGATCAGATTGAAGTTTTTTTAAATTTGGACATTTTGTTTTATCTATGTACTTTATAATTTTAATTTGGATTTTTATTTGGTGTAATAAGGCCACTGTTGAACTATTTCATTGATTAATTATGTTTGCAAATTTTCATTAAGTTAAAGATTAAGTAATTTATTTCCAAATATACTCTATAAGTTTTATCACTGAAAATTATAAAAGGGTTTTCAATATAAAATCGAATTTGTTTTCAACTCAAGCCCAACCCAATTCAAATTTTCTCCCAAGGATTACTTAAAATTTTTCAAAGTGCGAACAAATGTGAAACGGTTTTCCTGAGGAACATACCAAATCTGGCCAAGGCTCGTGGGTCGGGTTTGGGGTGTTTCAGTTTGGTATCAGAGCCTAGTTTTAAACTCTCGGCCTGTGGGCTAAGGCCCAAAACGTTTTCAAATCAAGCCCAAATGAGTTTTATGAAAGTATTTCTGAGGATAAGCAGGTTCTTCTGACATGGCACCCAAGTCTCCGACCCGCAGTCCACCAGGTAAGTACCCCTAACCATCTGTGTGCTTTATGAATTGTAAAAGGGTAGAAAAGGAATGGAACGTATAATAGTATGATAGGTACTGGAACCATAGGACTAGTCTACCCCAACTATTACATAAGACTTAATACCTACTCAAACAAACCTATGGCTAAGTCACCAAGTTAGGGTGTGGTAACCCCTGTGCGCATGTCTAGGATTGGATCCAGAAGAGCCTGGTATTTAAGCAGTCCTAATGACTCACCTCCTTTTCACTGGAATCCTACCTGATGCGTAGCTTCGGTTCACCCTAACTCAGAGGGCTCAGTAGGTGTGGCAACCTCTGTGTGCATGCCTAGGAATGGTTTCAGTGGGAGCTTGGTACTTAAGCAGTCTGTGTGACTCACCTCCTCTCCATTCAAATCCTACCTGGTGCGTAGCTTTGGTTCACCCTGACCAAGAGGACTCGGTCATAGGCTAAACACAGTAACTAAAACCCGAAAGGGAACTAGCCATGTTTTTTTTTTTAAAACTCTAGTTTTAAAACTCTTAAAATTACCTTTTTAACTTGTGAGAACTATTCTTTTTTTACAAAATTTTTCGAAAAATTTTTGACTTTCAAGATTACTAAAATACCCTTAGTGGTAAAATTACAAAAATGCCCCTGGTTTATACAATGTCCAACTACCCAACAATTTTACCAAAATTTCATTATTTTACACAAGTTCAAAAACCCTTATTTGCAAAATATCAAAATACCTTGATTTTTTGAAAATTACAAAATTGCCCCCAACTTACAAAATTACCAAAATGACCCTGATTTCCAAACTTTCTACAACATCACCGTTTTAGAAAACAAATTCTCAAAAAGAACCCTCAAAGTTTTGCAAATTTGGAAATACCCCTGAAGTATTAAACTTTACCCTGGTTTATTACCAAAATACCCCCTTTCGAGATTCAAAATTACCGAAATACCCCCCGATTTCAAAATTTTCCAAAATACCCCGGGAATTTAAAATTTTCAAAATACTTTTTGACAAAATCACCAAGGAACTTTTTCTTTTGAAAAATTTTGAAAATACCCCTGTAGGATAAATTACGAAAATACCCCTGGGTAGTGGAAAAACAACAACAATGAAAACTACAACGTTTCTCTGAATGAGCAAGAGTTCATAACTGATTGATTGATGTATGAATGAAAAGACTGTGTGCATGTATGAATACGAAAGAACCACTCCTAAAGTTCTTTTCATAAAACTTCTTCGCGGGTAATCAAGTGAAACAAAGACTAATTCATAAAACTTCTTAATCAGATCACGACGTTAGAAATGAGCTCCAGAGGACGTGGTCGTCGAGGACGCGGTAGAGGCAGGATGACCGTGTCAGAACCCGTTAGATCGGGTCAAGGGTCTGACAATGAGATACCACCGCCACCACCATCCCTAGCTGTGGATGTTGAACAGCAAGCTCAAACGGGAGATGATCTTTGTATCACGGCCGTCTGGCCGCGAGTTTTGGAGTTGGTGGTCGTGGTGAGGAGGAAATTCGGGAACTCGGAAGTCGATGACTGAGCGACTTCGTGCCAATGGAGTGAAGTGTTTCGGGAGTATCGGTGTGGCACCCAAGATGGTGAAAGATGGTTGGAGGCAACTGAGCGCATTATGGATGAGCTCGACTTGACCCCTAAGGCGAAGTTGAAAGGAATGGTGGCACTGTTACGCGATGAAGCGTTCCAATGGTGGTTAACTGTTCGAGATGGTGCCACAGCTGAGGATCTGACCTAGGAGTACGTTAAGGAAGCATATCAGAAGAAATACGTTGGAACCAGGTACACTGATGAACAAAGGAAAGCTTTCTAGGGCTGGTTCAAGGAAATAAGTCCGTTACGGAATATGAGGCCGAATTTCTGAGGTTGAGCCGGAATGCTCGAGGAGTAGTGGCAACTGAGCATGAGTGCTGTGTCTGTTTTGAGGATGGACTAAGGGATGATTTGAGATTGTTGATAGCACCGCATCAGGAGCGAGAATTTTCTGCTTTAGTAGAAAAGGCCAAGGTAGCCGAGGGAATCAAGGACTCTATAAAGCAGAGCTCTGATAGGAATAGGCCCAAGAGGGGTTATCGGTCGTCAGGATCGTCTGGGAGTGGGCAGAAGAGACCTAGAGTTGATAGGCCACGAGGTCAGCAAGCTGGTACAGGATGGCAGTATCGTCCTTGTGAGCATTGTGGAAAGAAGCACTTAGGGGAGTGCTGGAAAAAGACGGGAGGATGTTTTAGGTGTGGGTCCAAGGACCATATGCTCAAGGATTGTCCTAAGAAACCAGATGAAAGTCGATCGCAGCTCCAGAATGTTAGCCAAGGCTAGTAGAGGCGACAGCAGCCTCAACGAGGTCGTGGTTCGAATAACAGAGGTAATGGTTCGCGAGGAGGGCGAACACACAGGCGAGGTGCTGCTAATGCTGAGGCAAGGCAACCGGGTTTGGTTTATGCAGTTCGCCGTAGGGAGGATGGAGACGCGTCGGATGTTATAACCGGTACGTTCTTTATTTATGGCAAGCTTTATTATGCCTTAATTGATGTGGGCTCGACCCATTCATATGTTGCATGTAGTGTAGTGGAAACACTAGGCCTAGACTCTGAACTTTCTGATAGGCAGATGACTGTAGTAAGCCCATTAGGCCAAAGCGTATTGGTGGATAAGATCTTTTGAGCGTACCTTTAGAGATTCGAGGAGTGAACTTTGGTGACTTAATGGAACTACCCTTTGGGAGTTTGGACTCATACTTGGAATGGGTGGCTAGTAGAGCACCGTGCCGTGTTGGATGTGCGGCTAAACGAATGGAACTAAGGACCCCATAGGATGAAGTAGTAGTAATGATCGGAGAAAGAAGAAACTACTTGTCTAATGTAGTTTCAGCGTTAAAGGCTGAGAAAATGGTTAGGAAAGGGTGCAAGGCATTTTTAGCCTTCGTAAGTGCGTTGGGTGGAAAGGAAGAAGGTGTCAGTGGAGTTAGAACGGTAAGGGACTTTGAAGATGTATTTCCGTAGGAATTACCAGGGATACCCCCAGATAGAGAGGTGGAATTTGGAATAGACTTGCTACCGGGAACAGCTCCTGTGTCAATCGCTCCATACCGAATGGCGCCAAAGGAGTTGGGTGAGCTCAAGGCTCAAATTCAAGAGTTGTTGGATCGTGGGTTCATTCGACCCAGTGTGTCTTCATGGGGAGCACCGGTCCTGTTTGTAAAGAAGAAGGACGGAACTATGCGGATGTGCATAGATTACCGTCAGTTGAATAAGCTGACAATCAAGAACAAGTATCCCTTGCCAAGGATAGATGACTTGTTCGATCAGCTGAAGGGGGCCGCAGTATTCTCGAAGATAGACTTAAGATCAGGATATCATCAGTTGAAGGTAAAGGAGGCAGATATCCATAAGACCGCTTTTAGGACAAGATACGGCCATTTTGAGTTTGTATGGAAACCTGGAAATGTATGGAAATGTTAGGTTTAAAAGAGGAAAGTAAACATATTTGGAAACTTGGAAATGTAAGGAAGTGATGTAGAAATGATTCAAAAGAGGGAAGTGAACATTTCTGGAAACTTGGAAATGTAAGGAAATGTCGAGTTTAAAGAGAGAAACAAAAATTTTTTGAAACTTGGAAATGTAAGGAAATGACTTAGAAAATGTCGACTTTTAAAGTTTAAAAGAGGAAACTGAGGCAATGTGGTCTTAAAAGAAAATGTATGTGAAATTTGACACACAAACAGGCTTGGAAAAGTGGCCTGGAATGCCACTTAGGGCCTCTGGAAATGGCGCCACATACAAGGGTAGTGGGCCTGAGTTCGAGTCACATGGGAAGCAGATAAAAGAAATTTTTATTTTGCTTCCAGAAGCAGAGAGGTGGACGGCACAAGGCTTTTAAAAGAGGAGTTTTATTCTCTTTAAATTTTGGCTAATAAGGGGATAAATAAAGGATTTACTTTAGATTATTTTCAAGAGATAAATAAGGATTATTCTTTAATTTTTAAGTTAAGGAGATAAAGTTATCAAAATAAGGAAGAGTGGTGGCCAAGTAAGGGACTCTAGCCTAGTAATATCGGCTAAGAAAGGAAGAGTAAGGTTAGTCTTCATTCATTCTTTTCTCTTCAAGAAAGCCTCTGTCGAAATTCTCTAAAGTTTCTCCTCTTCTCTCTGCCGAAACTCTCTAGCAACCATCCTTCTCTTCTCTTTCATTTGCTAAGCCGAATCTATAGTCCACCATTGCCAAAATTCTCAAGTTTTCTTTTCTTTATTTTTGTGGAAACCGAATACTCCAAGAAAACCTCTAGCCGATTTCTTCAAAAGGGAATTTCGGGATTTAGGTGGTGTCGACTACAAGAAAGGCTATTTCGGGATTTAAGGTAAGCTATAAAGTGATATTCGGCCATAGGCCATTAGTATGATTTCAAGTTAGACTAAAGTCTAACATATGTGTATAGGTATTTTGACAGCATTAAGGAAGCAAGGATCCAATTCAGGATTTAAGATTTGGAAGGTAAACACATAGGTAGGTTCGGTCAAGGCCTGTTTTGATATCTAGATCTACTTCATAATTGTTTAAAAAGCCGAAACTAACCTATGATGTGATTTAATGTTAGCCGAATACAAGAAGGAATACAACAAAGTTTTGGGACCTGATTCTTAAGTCAATCGGCAACAAGGTAGGTTTTAAGTGTACAAATCCTACTAGGATTTGGTTTTATAGCCGAATAGGCCTTTCCTAATTATTACCATGTTGACTGAATATAGGCATTAAAGATCTAAATCTGTAGATCGAATTTTCGGGATTTCAAGGACTTCGTTAAGCAAATCAGGTGTGTATCCCACACTAACTTTTAATAAAGATTTATGGCAAAATTTAAATGTGCATGCTTATAAGAATGTGAATATGGCTAAGGTACCGTGTTACAGTACAAAGTACTCAGGTACGTTTCCTACTTCTACTAGGATTATGAAATATGTTATATTTAACATGTGAAAAGTGACATGAATGTGAATTTAAGTATGATATGCATGATATGAATAATATGGGGCATTCGGGTTATATGAAAAAAGGGAAGTGAATGTGGTGACTTCGGTCTCACTATCTGAATGTGGTGACTTCGGTCACATTATATGAATGTGGTAACTCCGGTTACACTATCTGAACGTGGTGTCTCATGACACAATTATTAATCTGGTGGCTATGCCACGAATTTTATATGGGCGATGTGCACGTCGACTGCAGCGACTGCCTTCGATGGTGTGTAGCGGATGGAGGGTTGACTTAGTAGTCCCCACGGTGTGCAGGTTGGTACGGGGATGTGTAGCGGATGGCAACTAGGTTTGGGTATGGGTTGCATCATTATTTTATCTGTATATGAATATGCATGTGATGTGATACGATATGCCTGATCTATTAAATTTTAGTGTTGGTTACACATTGAGTCTGTTGACTCACCCCGTTGTGGGAACATGTTTCAGGTGATGAACAGTGATGGACCGGGATGGCAGAACTTGTGGTGGCCATGACCAGATTGTAGTTTTATTTAATTTGGACATTTTATTTTATTTAAGTACTTTATAATTTTAATTTGGATTTTTATTTGGTGTAATAAGGCCACTGTTGAACTATTTCATTGATTAATTATGTTTGCAAATTTTCATTAAGTTAATGATTAAGTAATTTATTTCCAAATATACTCTATAAGTTTTATCACTTAAAATTATAAAAGGGTTTTCAATATAAAATTGAATTTGTTTTCAACTCAAGCCCAACCCAATTCAAATTTTCTCCTAAGGATTACTTAAAAATTTTCAAACTGCGAACAATGTGAAACGGTTTTCCTGAGGAACATACCAAATCTGGCCAAGGCTCGTGGGCCGGGTTTGGGGTGTTTCATACTTGAAGAGGAAATGAGTTTCTTAAATTTTGAGCTTCCAAACACCCCTTGTTTGCTGTAACTTTTGGTGGAGAAGAAGAGAGGAAAGATGATATCTTTTTCCTTTCTTTATTTTATTACAAAACATCAATTTAACCCACCAACTTTGACCAAAATTAAAAGCTCTTGTCCCCCTTGTCTACATGGCCGGCTAACATATCCTAAATGGTCTAATTGCCCTTTTTAGACCTTCAATTATTATTTCATGGCTATTTGGTACCTTTAGCCTATGGAATGGAACTTTTACACTTTATGCGATTTAGTCCTTTTTTCGCGATTTAGCATGAAATTGCGTAAACTAAGGCACCAAAATTTTCATACATACATATAAACATGTTATAACACATAGAATAACATGAAAATAATTTTCTCTAACCTCGAATTAGTGATTTTGAGACCACTATTCCGACTAGCCCCTAAATCGAGCTATTACAATTCTCCCCCCTTAAGGATTTTCGTCCCCGAAAATCTTATCAAGAGGAGTTGCTACCAACATTCTTAAAATGTTTCCATCAACTCTTCAAAATCACAAATCCACTTATCTTCAAGTTTCTCTTGTAAACAACCTTTAAGCTGTGATACCAATTTGGAACTCTGCACATGTCTAAATGATCGTTCGAGTCTTTACTGGTTGATTCACTACAATTCGAATGACATATTCGAATGACATCCACCCTATTAGGAATTATGTCAAACCAAATTTGAAATCTAAAAGGTTTTATCTCACTTTCTCATTAAAACATTTACCGACTGTAGTAGTCTTGACTTGTATGCTTTGAAAACTCAGCTTTTAGTGGTCACTACTTCTGATCATAAACTCAATCATACCGTGAAATGTGCTCTATTGTCAAAATTTTTATGCACAAAAACTGCATTTCCTTATTCTTGCATTAGTAGATATGCTACTGCTAAATCTCATACCAAAACTTCTATATATGTTCTGGATTCATCAACATTCAAATTCTATCTCAAGGAAACATCAACAACGAAAATCTTATCCAACCTGGATTTTATCACCTTAAATAAACTCATTCAGAGCTTAATTAAAATAACATTTACTATATCACATTCTGAACTCCTTTATTTTGAAAGGAAGACTCGTTATAGTCATTAACCTTGCTGAAACTAGGATATTACCAACCAGAGACATCCGAGTAACTAACTCGCATTACTGAACATGGATCTTTTATTCAGACATCTGTACTATGTCTACTGTCAGAGTAGTATTACAATAGCTATACACACTATTGTAATAGCTCAAGCCATTTCCACTATTTCATCTTCAAAATGTTCTATAGCATATGATACTCTCACTCATTAAAAATTCAGAAAATATACATCGATTTTTTTCCATGGATCATTACAACACATCTAACTCTCAATACAGATACAAAAGTGATCGTCTCTGTATCACCAACCTGTCAACTCCTTTTCTCGATTCAGACTGAACTGAATACTAGAACTTTCAATTAATAGTTCCTTCTATAGCTTTCAACTCAATCATCACGGTTTGAATATTTCGATGAGCATATCTTTGTATCATGCTCCCTGCTCACGTACACACAGAATTTTATTCTCTTTACTGACTCATGCGTGGATATACACAGAACTCGAATCATATCTCAATACATTAATCTCCTCTTTTTTCCATACTGAGAACATAATTTAAGCACACTCTCATTTGAGTTTCTCTTGGTATACTAATCTAAAACCTTTACAATCGTCATATCTCATGATAGCAGGGACATCTAGATCGAATTTATTAACTCAATTCAGCTTACTCGAAAACCCATCACACAACGTAAAACTTGTGATTTTACTTCTTATACTAGAATCATCACCAACTTCCTCCTCAAAGTACCCAAATAAGGTTACGAGGAGATAAAGGAATGTCAATTTCAATTAACTAAATCAACAACCGTTTAGTCTACTTTTTCCGTCAGCTAACATTCTCACACAATCACAATTTAGGAGAGGAACAACTACCTCAGTCCTGAAAGGCAACAAATATTTATACATAATACCCAAGGAGATCATTATAACCCATCTATGGCATTAACTGACCATGCACAGGTCACAGGCTTCAAGCCAGCTTACCCACACTTGTCATTTATTTAGCACATACCGTGCCACACATCATACTCATTTCTTCTTGACTCGTTCACGAGTGCCTATATTCACCCATTCACATGGCTCTAGTACAATTCTCATTTCTACCTCTAGACTCATCTATCTGTCCCATTGATCAGTAGGGATAATCAAAGACTCATATTCATCGTTATTCATGTAGGTACGAAACCAATGCCAAATTCCCGAGGTGGTCTTATATGGAGTCACCTCTAAATGCCAATGCGATATCCCGGATAAGGTCTTATATGGACTTCCACATCAAATATCGATGCCATATTTTGAATATGGTCTTACACGATTCTCATATTCATTACCGAAGCCATATCCCAGATTTGGTCTTATACGGGATCTCAACTCGGTGCCGAGGCCATGTCCCGGTCATGGTCTTATACGGGACCTTATCTATTTCATATCTCAATGACAACTTTTTCATTTTAGTCATCTAGGACTTCAAACTCATGTTCAACATGAATAGTAAATGGTACAAGTCAGTATACCCCCTAAATGGCACACGGCCTAGCACACGGGCGTGTGACTTGGCCGTGTTGCATAAGTCAGCACACCCTACAAGTTTGGCACGGCCTAACACACGGCCTGGCACAAAGGCATGTGTGGCCACTTCAAAGGGCACATAGGCTAGACACACGGGCGTGTGATTGGCCGTGTGACCCAAGTCAGTATGTACCCCCTATTTTCACACGACATGTGACACGGGCGTGCCTAATGACCGTGTGAGACACACGGCCTGGCCACACGGGCACGTGTCCTCTATTTGAAGCAAAATTTTTCTAAGTGTGGAAAAGTTCCTCGATTTATCGGTTTAGTCTCGAACCATTTCTAATGCATGCTTAAGGCCTCGTAGGCTTGTTTAAGGGACACTATGATTGGTTGTGATTGAATTTTTTTTGAATTGATAATTTGTTTATGTAATGTATGTTTATAAGTGTTGTAAGTCTGGTAATGCTCTGAAACCCTATTCCGGCGTTGAATACGGGTAAAGGGTGTTACAATTTTATATAAAATTAGCTTAAAGAGTATTATATTGGGTTAATTGCTTGAAGACAAAGGAAGAGATGTTTCTTTGTTTTCTAATTAGTTTAACTCTATACATATATATTTGACATTATGCTTTCTATAGCCACCATATATATTGTATGTTTGATTATTTTAATTGAGGTTTTTTTCCCCTGTGATTTTTTTTAATCTTTCGCTTCAATTCTTTAAGGATTTTTATTGAGGGAGTTCATCATAACTTTAGCTTCTCTAATTTAAGCCAATTGAGAGGGTTGGTTAAAAGTCCCTATGATTTTATTGTTGGTCATTGTTCATCAAAGGAAGCTAAGCTATATATCCATGTACCCACCAGTCATCATTGATCGTGTGTCAGAGTTTAAAAAATTTATAAAGAGAATGATCGAGCCTAGAATCTAACTGTGACAACAATTGAGGTAAGTGCAACTATCGAACAATAGTATAGTTTAGTGGCAAGACTGGATTGTCGAACCCAAAGGAACCAAAAGTACTAATAATAACTTTCTTTTTAGTATTTAGCCTAAGAATTAAGGGAATTATTAATTAATCTAAAATTAACTAACTACTAAGCTAAGGATGCTAAGACAAAGAGAAGAAATTGGGGAAAATACTTGTGGGGAAAACCAATTGATTAAGACAATACCCGAGGAAGAATCCACCTAGACTTCACTTGTTATTTAACTCTGAGCCAGACGATTTATTCACTTGACTTGATCCATAGGATTCCCTAAGTTATATTAATACCTCTCTCGAGGCTACTAACGTCTAACCCTAGGTTGATTAATTGAAATCACTTTCTAATTAAAACCTCTAAAATTGCATGAACTCGATATATGGACTCCCATTTTAGGTTTGACCCTAATCCGGTAGATTTTCATCATCCTATCTCTAGGCTTGCGATCTACTCCGCTTAATTATGTTAGATCTACTCTTAGACAGGGTCTATTCCTCCTCTGCCTAAGCACATTAATACTTGAATCAAGATCCTGAAATATCAAAGCAAGAATTAAGAACACATAATTAAGAACAAATCAAGTATTTATCATATAGTTCAGAAAACAATAACAAGATTCGTCTTAGGTTTCATCCCCCTCAAGTATTTGAGGGGTTTAGTTCATAAAAGAATACATCTCAGAAGAAAATATAAAACAAAACATAAGCAAAACCCTAAAACCCCCTGAAGGAAACTAAAGGGAAGATCTTCTGTCTTGAGTATAACTCCGGCTTCTTGAGATGAATCAACTGGCTTTCTTCGAGTAATTCCCACAATTCTGGCCTCTCTAGCTTGGCTCTTCGGCTTCACTGGACGCCCCTTGAAGGTTGGCCTTTAGGGTGTTTATATAGGCTTTTGAAATGGCTTTCTTTGCCTCTAGGTACCCTAATCTGAATGAAATTCAGACAAGTCACGTCAGGGACACGCCCATGGCACACGCCCATGTAAGTCGTGGCCAGGCCGTGTTCAGGTCTGTTAAGGAGGCACGGTCATGTGGTCTTGGGCCCAGGCCGTGCCGATTTTGTACTTTGGCTCATTTCTCTGTTTTAAGCCCGTTTCTCGTTCTTTTCATTCTCCGGTGCTTTCCTAAGTATAAAACACGAAATTAAAGGATTAAAAGCACCAAATTCCACAATTCAAGGCTTTAAATCATCCAAAAGTGTGCTAAATGTGGGATTAAAATATGCATATATTACGGTTTATCAATCATCCATCTTCTATTTTCAGTTCCATCAATACATTCTTCCATCTTGGATTATTTTCTTTAAGTCTTTAATTTTAGAAATTTTACTTTGAATATTAAAATTTTGAGTTAATTGCACCAATATCCCTAAACTATAACTCTTATTCTAAATTGGTCCCTAAGTTTTTGAAAACATTCTAATTGCACCCTCAAACTATTGATATTATATCAATTAAGTTCTTCAATTATTAAAACTAATAATTTAACCGTTAAATGGCATGTAAAATTTTATATGGTATAATTTAAAATAATTTTTTAAAGAAAAGTAAACTGTTACCACATAAATTTTAAAAGTAAAACTAAAAATAAAATAAAACTGAAAAACAGAGAGTTGGCAATAAAAGTTCTTATAAAAGCTTTGAAAACCTCAAAACTAATATTTTACAATTTTATTTTTACAACATTCATTTTTCTTTAAAATTTTCATTTTAAGCTATGTCACATAAGATTTAACATATCATTTAACAATTAAATTAATAATTTTAATAATGAAAGAAACTTATTAATATACATTAATAATTTAGGGATATAATTAGAGTATTTTAAAATTTAGAAACTAATTTAAAATGAAAATTATAGTTTAACGATATATGATACAATTAACTATAAAATTTTACATTGAATTTTCAAGTCCTTAAAGTTCTTGAAAATCCCTCTGTCATGACTTTCCTCTTTTCTAAGAGCCCCAGATTGAATTTAACGAACCTAACACTAAACTCACTAAATTTTACATTTTAAGTTTTCATAAATTTTACAATTTAAAATTTCATCCGAGGTAATTGCACTGCAAAATGCATTTATATTATACCTGTTCAAAAGTAAGGTATCATATTCAACTCGATAATTGAACTGAGATTGAACAAAAGTTTTAGTACTACGACCCGATCCTTTTCGAGTTTAATTTAAATAATAAAAAATATTTTAAAAGTTTAAAATTAATTAATTTTATGTCAATTAAAAATATATTTTTATTATTTTATTATTTTTAAATATTAAAATGGATGTTTTTAGCGGACAAACCAACCCAAAATAAATTTAAATCAAAAACATTTTCAAACTAAACCTCTACCCAGCCCAACCCATAGATACCTTATGCACCACACTACATCGGTGCAGTTACAGTTAGGGACAATTGCCCGCTTAGTACACCGGTGCAGTTACAGTTAGTGACAACTGCCCACTTAGTACTTCATTCGATGTCACGGTGTCACCCGACCGGTGCGATGAGTAGAGTCATGTATTTTCCGTCGACTACATTCAAAGGGCATGGACCCCACAGCTACTGAAAACCCTTTTCCTGCACTTGATCACGCCACGTGTTAATCACAACCAAACGTGTCACAAACGAAACCTCCTCCTCACACGTGCCTTTCCGTGCCTGTGGCTCCATTCAATGGTCCAGTTATGAAACTTGCATGGCGTAGATTCTCCTAAAACCAAACCACCAATTGTAAAATTTTACGTGCGGGCATCTAGCATTCACGCTGCTCCACGTGTAGACATCTCCTCTATATATACACTTCCCCGGTCCCTAACAATGGAGCACCTAAGCTTTAAAACAAACCCAAAAAAACAAAGCAGTGTTTCAAGAACAGAATATCGGCAAAAATGTTCATTGAGAGCTTTAAGGTTGAGAGTCCAAATGTCAAGTACACAGACAATGCAATCCAGTCGGTGTACAACTATGAGACTGCTGAGCTTGTTCATGAGAACAGGGATGGAACCTATCAATGGGTTGTCAAGCCCAAGACTGTTAAATATGAATTCAGAACTGATATCCATGTCCCTAAACTGGGGTTAGAATCTAAAACTACTCATTTCTTCTGGGTTTGTGTTAAAACTTTGCATTAAATTTATTTTATGTTCTAGGGTAATGCTTGTTGGATGGGGAGGAAACAATGGCTCAACCCTGACTGGTGGTGTTATAGCAAACCGATGGTGAGTTTTATTTTATTTTATTTATTTATATTTATATTTTTTCTGTTTAGTTTTGATTGTTGATTTTGAGGATATGGGTAATGGATATTCTCAGGGGAGTGTCCTGGGCTACTAAGGACAAGGTGCAACAAGCTAATTACTTTGGTTCACTTACTCAAGCATCAACTATCCGAGTTGGGTCTTACAATGGGGAGGAGATTTATGCTCCCTTTAAGAGCCTTCTTCCTATGGTATTAAACTGGGTTTTTCATTTTCATGATAGTTTCTTAACTTGTTTTTCGTCGGAATGCTAAAGATAAGTAACAATATATAAAAACAGGTGAACCCAGAGGATATTGTATTTGGAGGATGGGACATAAGTGACATGAACCTTGCTGATGCAATGGCTAGAGCCAAGGTCTTTGACATTGATCTGCAAAAACAGCTAAGGCCCTACATGGAATCCATGGTCCCACTCCCTGGAATCTACGACCCAGATTTCATTGCTGCCAACCAAGGTGAACGTGCTAATAACGTCATCAAGGGTACGAAGAAAGAACAAGTTCAGCAAATCATTAAAGATATTAGGTATTATAATAAGTTCTAGCCTCCGGAGAATTTTGTTAAAGCTGAAAAGAGTTTATTTTGGCACTACGACTGTGGCTGACCTTTTTATTTGTGTTTGGATTAGGGAGTTCAAGGAGAAAAACAAGGTGGACAAGGTGGTTGTACTCTGGACTGCAAACACTGAGAGGTACAGCAATGTCGTTGTGGGGCTAAACGACACCATGGAGAACCTCTTGGCTTCTTTTGAGAAGAATGAGTCAGAGATTTCTCCTTCCACTTTGTACGCTATCGCTTGTGTTTTTGAGGATGTTCCCTTCATCAATGGAAGCCCACAAAACACATTTGTTCCAGGTTCTAATTCAACTGAGCTATCTTCTCTTTTAATTCTTTGAAATGTTATGGAATTGGTCTTTTAATGATCTGTAATCATATCCAGGGTTAATTGATTTGGCTATCCAGAGGAACTGTCTGATTGGAGGAGACGATTTTAAGAGTGGCCAGACCAAGATGAAATCGGTTCTAGTGGATTTCCTTGTTGGGGCTGGTATCAAGGTACAAATCTTTCAACTTCATGACACTATCTATCACAATAATTTGTAGACTAGGCAAAGGATACCAAGAAAATTAGGAGTACATGCATGTGGTTTGGAAGTAGCTTATGTCAGGATAAAGATAATGCTGTGACATTGATTGGTAGTAATTGTGTACTAATGGTAATGAAAAATTAACAGCCAACATCAATAGTGAGCTACAACCATCTGGGAAACAATGATGGCATGAATCTATCAGCTCCCCAAACTTTCCGCTCCAAGGAGATCTCCAAGAGCAATGTTGTGGATGACATGGTCTCAAGCAATGGAATCCTTTATCAACCCGGTGAACATCCTGATCATGTCGTGGTCATCAAGGTAATAAGTTTACCCATCTCAGCCACTTCATGCAGTTGCAAACTGAGACCTTCAAAATTAATTAATGTGCACTTCTCTCTTTCTGTGTGTTGTAGTATGTGCCATATGTGGGAGATAGCAAGAGAGCCATGGATGAGTACACATCAGAGATATTCATGGGAGGCAAGAACACCATTGTGTTGCATAACACATGCGAGGACTCCCTGTTGGCTGCTCCCATCATCCTAGATTTGGTTCTCCTTGCTGAGCTTAGCACCAGGATCCAGCTCAAAGCTGAAGGAGAGGTATGACTCGGTGGTTAACTCTTCTAGTTTTGGCCATTAATACTGACATGAAGTTTCATTGTGCAGGGCAAGTTCCACTCTTTCCACCCTGTGGCTACTATCCTCAGTTACCTCACCAAGGCCCCTCTCGTGAGTCCTTTGTTTTATTATGTCATGCAAGAATGTGAACAGAAGCTTGAGAATCACGAGATTCACTTCTTCAGGTTAAATTTGGTCAGTAATGAGTCGTTTTGGTGAAAACAGGTTCCACCAGGCACACCCGTGGTGAATGCACTGTCAAAGCAACGTGCAATGCTGGAGAACATACTGAGGGCCTGTATTGGCTTGTCCCCTGAAAACAACATGATTCTGGAGTACAAGTGAAAATCGAGGGGAGAAAAAGTGGAACAAGCATTGGTCCTTGCAACTTTAGGACCATTTTCCCTTTCTCTTTCATAAAATATGTGGTCCATGTTGTCACACTTTGTAATGGTTTTATGGTTGATATATTTTCATCTTTGTCTCTCTCTGTTTCTGGATGGCGCTCATGTAACACCTCCTGTCGCTCAAGTTTGAGCAAGCAATCTCTTTTGTGGAAATAGATATGATAATGGTAATATGAAAGTAATTAATATGTTCAATCAACCATCTCTTATATTTCTGTTAGTCCAGCCCTGCAACCGCTCGGTTATATCTCTGATTGAAGTATTAGAAATTAACTCCATCTCCTTGGTTTTCTGGTGAAACTGAATAATCCTTTTTTACCATTCAGCCAGAGAGATCTAAAAGATTAAAATATGAATAAATAGCATTGCACTCTTTCTCAATCAGGTCATCTTTCAAAGTACCTACATCTTAATTCTGGAGTATTCTTTACTCATCGACGTTCGACTGCTATCATTGATAGGGTCATTGTTAAACTTGGACAAATATTCAATTCAACCTTGTAGTTGTCACCAGCACGGCATTCTTCTTGTATAACATTGCAGTATAACACCATCTAATACTCTTGATTATTCTATGCTAACTTCTAATTCTTTAAATTTAAATTTATGTTTTGATGATGCTTAATAAAACACTTGGGAGTAAAAAAACGAATGAAAATCGAAAAATTGGAGCAAGCTACAGGAGCTACACATTCATGTGGTAGGCCATGTTGATTTCACGGAATTGCATACTAAATAGCGGAAAATCACAATTTTTAGGTTTTTCGAACATTTTAAAATATATATATGACAAAAATAAGAAGATAGGAGGGAGCCGTCATAGAATATTCAAGAAAACAACTCGAATAACACCATTGAAGCCAACTCTGAAGAAGATTTTTGTCAAGATTGAATATCCTCAATTAAATCCTTAGGAGATTATCGTGAGTTTATTTTTTTTCAGTTATACTATATCTTGGATGTTTTTATTTCAAGCATGAACCAATTTTCTAAATACCTAAGGAGATGAACCTACGATATATTATGTTGTTTGATTTTTATTTTATGCAATAAATATTTAGTTTCTTATTCTCAATTATATGTGTTTAATTCTTGGTTTAATAGTTCTAGATTATTAATTCATATTTCATATGCTTAAATCGGTGGAGTTGCATGCAATCCTAGAAATAGGACGACATAAATCTACCGGATTAGAGTCAAATGCATAGCATGAGTTAATGCGATAATAGGAGTTTTAATTAGAAAAAAATTCAATTAATGAACCTAGAGTCAGTTGCTCTTATGCTCAAAAGAGATATTAGCATAATTTAGGGATTTTTAAGGATTAAGATACTAAGTAAAGAAGTTGCGTAATTTAGATTGATAGTAATAGACGAAATCTAGGGGAATTCTTTCTTGGGTATTGTTTCGCTTCTTGGTTATTAATCGATTATTTTCTTTTTTTGTTCTTTATCATGTTCGTTAGTTAATTATGTAACAACCCTTACCCGTATCTGATGCCGGAATAGGGTACGAGGCATTACCAGACTTATTCACAAGCAAACATTCAAAACCGAGACATGAATTTCCACTCAAATTTAAAACTTTTCAAAAACATTCATATCGTCCCTAAAACGAGCCTACGAGGCCCAAAACATGCATCGAAAGTGGTTCGGGACTAAACCGAGAACTTTGGAAACTTTTGGAAAACATAGAAAAATTTTCATGTAAAAGGGGTCACATGCCCGTGTGGGTTCGAGACACGCCCGTGTGACCCTAAGACACGCCCGTGCTTCAGGCCGTGTTCAAATTAGAAAGCTTTCTGTTTATGACATCATCATCAAATTAAGGTTACATGGCCAAGTCACACGCCCGTATGATTAAGCCGTGTGATCGATTAAATTCTCATAATTTTTCATAAAATAGGTGCAGACTTCACACGGCTAGGGCACACGCCTGTGTTCGAGGCCGTGTCGTCCACACGGCTGAGACACACACCCGTGTCTCTGCCTGTGTGCTCATTATTGAACATTTTATTTTGTAACAATTAAGGTGCAAGGGACACACGGTCGAAACACATGCCCGCGGGGCAGTACGGCCTAAACACACGCCCGTGTGTCTACCCATGTGGACAAATATAAGGCTATTTACCAAGCCTTTTTACCACCCTTCCATGCACCAACCTACACAACAAAACATAGCACCAATCCAAGCATATACTTTTCAACCCAATCAGCCATACACAAGGCATCCACATATCATTTACATGCTATCATTTATCACATACAAACATCACATACTGAGCATCTCAAACCATGCAATTTCCCACATTCATGAAAATATCATCATATGTATATATACTTAACCAATATTAGCCAATATCAAATGGCCAATTACAAAATGAATTATCAACTATTGAAGCCATCACTTATGGCCAAATCAATAATGATACATAACAAAAAGACCAAGTCCCTATACATGCCATAACTCAAAATATTGAAATCATAAGTACCTAAAATGATAATTTGATAGTGTGAATGAATCTCCGACTGTCTTCGATCCCTGAGCTGGCTTGGTGACACTATAATACAAGAAAAAGAGAAAGGGAGTAAGCTTTAGAGCTTAGTAAGTTCCTATGCAAATAATAAGCATCATAAACACTTTAATATATATTTAACATAAATGTCATTGTGAATTCATAATCAAATTTAGCATAGATGTTATTGATCGAGTCTTAAAATTTATAAAAGGAGAATGATCGAACCTGGAAACTAACTCTGACAACGACTTAAGGCAAGTGCACCTATCGAACAGTAGTATAGCTTAGGCAAGACCGGATTGTCGAACCCAAAGGAACTAAAAGTACTAATACTAACTTTCTTTTTATTATCTAACCCAAAATAAATGAAGTTGTTATTTAATCTAAATTCAACTAACTACTAAGCTAAAGACGTAAAGACAAAAAGAATGAATTGGGTAAATACTATTGGGAAAACTCAGTTGATTAAGACGACACACTTAGGAAGAATCCACCTAGACTTCACTTGTTATTTAACACTGAACCAAACAATTTATTCATTTGACTTGATTCGTAAGATTCCCTAATTTATATTAAACCCTCTCTCGAGGCGAATAACGTCTAACCCTAGGTTGATTAATTGAAATCTCTTTCTAATTAAAACCCCTAGAATCGCATTAACTCGATCTATGGACTTCCATATTAGGTTTCACCCTAATCAGGCAAAATCTCGTCACCTTATCTCTAGGCGTGCGATCAACTCCGCCTAATTATGCTAGATCTACTCTTAAGCAGGGACTCTTGCTCCTCTACCTAAGCACGTCCAACTTGAATTAATATCCTGGAAATATCAACACAAGATTTAAGCACACATAATTAAGAACAAATCAAGTATTTATAATATAGTTCAGAAAACAATAACAAGATCCGTCTTAGGTTTCATCCCCTTCAGGTATCTGAAAGATTTAGTTCATAACTATAAAAGAAAACATAACAGAATAAAAGATAAAACAAAACATAAGAAATCCCTAAAACCCTCCAAAGGAATTGAAGGAGAGATCCGCCGTCTTGAGTAGAATTCCGGCTTCTTGAGATGGATCAACTGGCTATCTTCGAGTGATTTCCCACGAATGTGACCTTTTCGGCTCGGCTTCTTAGCCTAGCTAACCGTCCTCTTTCAGGTTATACTTAGGGGGTTTATATAGGCTTTTGAAATAGGTTTCTTTGCCCCTAAGTATCCTTTTCCGAGTATAATTGCTCTTCTCCATGACAGGGACACAGCCATGGCACACGTCCGTGTGAATCGTCTTTAAGCCATGTTCGGACTTCTTTAATGAGGCACGGCCATGTGAATCGAGATCAGGCCATGTTCTAGTTTTTCAAGGAGGCACGACCGTGTGGGCTTAAGTCCAGGCCGTGTCGATTTCCACTTTGGCCCAATTTGGTCCGTTTTAGGCCCGTTTCTCTTTCTTTTTGTCCTCCGGTGCTTTTTTGAGTATAAAACATGAAGAGAAAGGATTAAGAGCACCTTTTTACATAAATAAAGGGATAAATCATCCAGAAGTATGCTAATTGTGGGATTAAAATATGTCACTTTTACGGTTTATCACATACCCCCACACTTAAGCTTTTGCGTGTCCTTAAGCAAAATTCTCAACTTGCAATTAAAACGAAGTTTCCATGATTCATAATTCCTATCAACAATGTCTTATCATAATTCATAGATAATTTATACATGGATAATTTAACTCAAAGGGTCCTAAAGATTCAAACAATATAAGTCATACATTTGTATCATGAAAACATAGGTGTTTCCTCTTATCTAAATAGTTACCTTTAATTCAAAACCGACAAGGATTGACATCCTCACAAAAGATTCACTCAAATCACTCAAAGTGTTTAAGGTTCAAAATTAAGCACTCAATAAGTCGAACCTGAAAAGTTAATCCTATAGGCTTGCCTGAAAATCAAATCTCCACCATTGTAAAATGAGATGATAAATAGATCAAAAGGTCTTTATGAGGGTTGTAACGGGGCTAGGGTTAAAGGTGTGGATAAAGGCTGAATTAGAAGGTTAGAATCGAGATTGAATTGACAAGTTACCTATCTAGAAATACTGAGACAATAATAAATAATTACATCAACTGAAAAGTAATAACCCTAATACTACGAGCTTTTCTTTTGATAAATAGACTTTAACTGTATAAGCTCACTTTTCATAATACTAATACTGAATATACTTCAATTTTTTAAGAACAAATCAAATAATAAAGGATAAATTCAACTATTGAAATAATATAATTAGGTAACTAATCAAATCAAATCTCAATATAAGGGTAGTCAAAAAGGAATGTTGATAACAAATATAAGGGGATTTGGGTTAATATTAGTGGGTGAGTCAATAAAAAGGGTTGTTAGGACTAAACGGGGTTCACTAGGGGTTAATTATGAAGGTAGAATTTTTATGGAGTAAGTGGGTTAAATCCTAGGTGCCTTTATCATCTCTGTATATCAAATCATATGTGTGGCCTTGACATGTATAATCGAGGCAAGTTCTAGAATAACAGTTCAATGTTGACACACTCATAATCAATAAAGTGAGCAAGAAAAGGAATATATGCTCTATACGGCTCAAAATCTCACAAAAATTATGGGTGTTTGGATATCAACCTTGTAAATTTCAAATTTCAAGATAACATTCAGATTCAGGTAGACAACCTAAAAAAAAATTTAATTCTGAAAAATTAGACTTATCATGCTTGATTCTCTAGTATTCTTCAAATTTAATTATCAATGCACAATTAACTATGGCTTACTCTAAAACATATCAATAAAAATCATAAATTTTCAGAAATTTCATGCTAATTAGTAATATGAGGAAATTACTTAAGAATAAGATTAAATTTAGGGATTTGAGAATAATGCAGAAAGTTAGGCATTTTCTTGAAATAACTATTCACCCCTTACATTTAAGATGTACATTGCCCTCAATGTACAAAGATAGATAATAACATTTAAGAGATAATCAAAAGAGAAGGGGAGAAGTGAAACTTCCTGAATTATGGATGATTTCCCGGAGGGGTGGTTGCTGCTATCGAGCTCTGCGCTAGATGAAGAAATTGGGGAGCTCTTAGAGAATTAGCCACGGGTTATTAAGACACATTTAAAATAAACTGAATATAATTTAAGACAAAGAAGAGTAAGAAAAAGAAAATAAAAATGGAAATGGAAATAAAATAAAAATGAAAGATAAATGGACCAAAGAGTCCTTATTGTTGGATGGTTCGCGAGGTGGGTGTGACCTCTAAGGTTGCGGAGTTGATGGTGGTGGCAAAAGTGGCGTGGTTCCCAAGCAGCCTTTAGAACTTCGAAGGCTGCGGTGGTGGTGGCCGTGGTTCCCAGGTGTGATTCCCTAGCAGCCTTTTGAACCTGACACTAAGAAACTAAAATAGATTAATCTAAATTAAGCATAAGATTATCAAAGAGAAGGAAAATAAAGAAGAAGATAAAAGTAAAACAAAAGATAAATGGTCTTAAAGACCCTTGGCTTGTTGTTTGGATGAAGTGGCCAACATGAACTTATGTATATCGGTCTCCACGAGGGAGACTATGCTTGGATCCTTCCGCTTCTTCGACATGGATATGTGTAGCTCAAGAGGTTGGAGACTTGTTATGGAAAGGGGAGAAATATGTGAAAAAGGAAGAAGAAAAGAGGTGGAAAGTATGAGAAGAATGGGGAGGGGGTTGGGTTTAAATAGAGTTTTGGAGTCTGATGCTCTCCCACGCCCGTGGACCGAGGGTGTGTCGATTCACACGGCCGCTTAGCACGGCCGTGTGTCTAGGTGTGTTGATCTACCCACACCCGTTTTACAAATTGCCATGCCCGTTGGTGATAAGTCAGTGTCATCCGCGGTCGTATCGCACGGTCGTGGTGCTTTGTCGGTGCCCGTGGTGGGGTGGTTGGGTCCATGATTTCTAAAATTAGTTGGGACTGATTTGTACTGCCTCTGCTATGTCAGTACGAAGATTTTGTACTTCCACAAGGTCACGGCCACGGCCGTGTGCAAGACCATGTGGTCTGGAAATCTGCATTTTTTTGATTAGTTTACAACTAGGTGTTCAGAAAGAGGAAAGGAAAAGAAAAGAAAAAATGAAAAAAATGTGAAAGTAAATTGGGTTAGTGCTCGGGTTGCCTCTTGAGAAGCGCTCGTTTAAAGTCTTTAGCTAGACTTACCTCGTATTTGCAAAAATCAGGGTGGTTTAAAAGTTTGAATATCTTTCCTCATGCTTTCAGTTTTATTTTCACTATTAAGTTTGAGTTGAGAAGCGTTTACCTTAAGAGTGCCGAATGTTGAATTGCTTACTTCGACTATTCCGTATGGGAAGATATTGCGTACCTCAACAGGGATTTCCTTGTTCGTGTTCAAGTCTGGTGTGGTGATGCGAGGATCTGCTTTATCTAACAATAGCTGGTCTCCTATTTTAAAGTGGTTTGTTGCTCCTATGAGCTCTTCTGGGGGCTCCTTCGATTTTTCTTTGTGCGGTTCCGGTTCCTCTTCAAAGTGTGTCGTCCACTCTTCTAATTTGTCGATCTTAAGGCTTTGTTCCTTGTGTGATCTTTCTTTGATGGCATGGGGTCCATGATTCGGCTAAAGTTTGCACTATTGTGGTATTTCCCGCGGTAAAGGTTGAACAACCTGGTTATCAACTGAATTTGCTTTTTCACCTTCATCAATTGTTGTCCTTGCCAAGTCAAGAGCTTGTAAACTGTCGATTCGTCAGCTACACGAAGTATGAGTTCTCCTGTTCCAACATCAAATTTTGTTCTAGCAGTTGCTAAAAAAGGTCTACCTAAAATTAAGGGAATCGAATTATCCTCATCCATGTCTAAGACAACAAAATCTACTGGGAAAACAAATTTATCAATTTTTACAAGAACATCTTCGATAATAGGAAGTCTAACAATTTTATCAGCTAATTGAATACTCATCCTAGTTTGTTTGGGTTTCCCTAGACCTAGTTGTTTAAACATTTTATAAGGCATGAAATTTATATATTTGCCCCTAAATCAGCTAAGGCATTATCAACAGTTAGTCTACCAATTAAACATCGAATTGTAAAACTCTCTGGATCTTTTAGCTTTCGTGGTAGTCTATTATGTAACATTGCTGAGCATACTGCATTTAACTCCACATGTGTCTCCTCGTCTAACTTACGTTGTTCGTCAAGAGTTGTTTTAAAAATTTCCTCGAATCTAGCATCTGTGAAAGAGCTTCAAGAAGAGGTAAGTTAATATGTAATTTCTTTAAAAGTTTAAGACACTTACCGAGCTGTTCTTCTGTATCGTCTCTCTTCATCACTTCGGGATAAGGAATGCAAGGCTGGTACTCCTTGATTACCGGTTTTGGCTTTTCTTGTGTTGCCTCAACTTTACCTTTATTTACCTCGTTTCCTTGTATTAGATTGGGTTCATCTAACCCTATACTATCATGAGCTGTGATGGCTTGGATTTGCTCCTTTGGGTTAATCTCAGTGTTACTTGGTAGACGCCCTTGTGGTCATTCGCAAATCTCTATTCGAATTTCAGAAACTATCTTGGTAAGTTGTCCAACTGACTTAGTAAGTTCTCCAACTTGGCTCTCAATCCCTTTGATTGATGCTTGTTGATTATCGAGCGTTGTCTTAAATTTTTGGAGACGGGTTTCTATGGCTGCCATGAATTTTGTCAGCATCTCTTCGAGGTTCGGCCTCTTTTCCTGTGGATAGGGCTGATTTTAGAAATTTTGAGGAGGTTGTTGTCTTTGATTTCCTTGATTTCCTTGCCATCCCCATGAAAAATTTGGGTGGTTCCTCCAACCTGGATTATAATTATTACTATAAGGGTTATTATTAGATCTGAAACTATTACCTATATAGTTCATCTGTTCGCTTTCTGTGCTCGGTTGGTAGGGTGGGTACTCAGGATTCACCACAGTTCCACTTGCGTTGCACTGCATTACTGGATGTTCCTGCGAAGAACACAAACTATCAAGCTTTTTATTCATCATCTCTACCTGTGTCGATAGCATGGTTACTGCATCGAGGTTGTAAACTCCGGCTAATTTTGTTGGTTTTGTCCTTATAACTTGCCACTGATAGTTATTCAGTGACATCTCTTCGATAAACTCGTAGGCTACTTCAGGAGTTTTATTGTTCAGGGTTCCACTGGCGGCTGAATCAATTAGTTGTCTCGTTGAGGGGTTCAAATCATTATAGAAAGTTTGGACTCGGAGCCACAAGGGTAAACCATAGTACGGACACCTTCTCAAGAGATCCTTGTATCTCTCCCATGCGTTGTATAATGTCTCTAAATCCATATACACAAGAGAAGAGATATCATTTCGTAATTTGGCCGTTTTGGCCGGTGGAAAATGTTTTAATAAAAATTTTCGGTCATTTGATCCCATGTAGTGATTGACCCTCGTGGTAACGAGTTTAACCATTGTTTGGCTTTATTCCTTAATGAAAAGGGAAATAACCAAAGACATATGGCATCATCAGAAACGCCATTTATTTTGAAGGTATCACAGAACTCTAAAAAATTAGCTATATGAGTATTTGGGTCTTCGTCCTGCAAACCATCAAATTGAACAAATTGTTGAATCATTTGTATAGTGTTAAGTTTTAATTCAAAATTATTAGCAGCTATAGCAGGCCTAACAATGCTTGATTCTGCTCCAGTTAAATGAGGTTTAACATAATCATACATAGTACACAGCGCATTATTTTCTGCCACATCTTGTGGTGGTGGATTATTCTCGTCCATCCCTTCAGTAGGATTAGATATGCCTTCTCGCTCTTCTTCTATGTAATTTAGGGCTCGCTTAATTTCTCTGCGATACCTGCGAGCGTAGCTTCAATATCACTATCGTATACTAATGGTCTTCTCGGGTTCCTTCTAGTCATAAGCTAGAGGTACCTGCTAGGAAAAGAAAGAAAGAAAATTTAGCAAAATTAGAAATTAAACTAAAAATAGAAGTAATTTACGGAAAATAAAAAAAATAATGGCTAAAGTAATAAAAGTAGAGCTTTCTTAATATTTTAGTTCCCCGGCAATGGCGCCAAAAACTTGATCATAGCTGTCAAGTCTTAAAATTTATAAAAAGAGAATGATCGAACCTGGAAACTAACTCTGACAATGACTTAAGGCAAGTGCACCTATCGAACAGTAGTATAGCTTAGGCAAGACCGGATTGTCGAACCCAAAAGAACTAAAAGTACTAATACTAACTTTGTTTTTATTATCTGGCCTAAAGTAAATGAAGTTGTTATTTAATCTAAATTCAACTAACTACTAAGCTAAAGACGCAAAGAGAAAAAGAATGAATTGGGGAAATACTGTTGGAAAAACTCCGTTGATTAAGGCGACACCCATAGGAAGAATCCACCTAGACTTCACTTGTTATTTAACACTGAACCAGACGATTTATTCATTTGACTGGATCTGTAAGATTCCCTAATTTATATTAAACCCTCTTTCGAGGTGAATAACATCTAACCCTAGGTTGATTAATTGAAACCTCTTTCTAATTAAAACCCCTAGAATCGCATTAACTCGATCTATGGACTCCCATATTATGTTTCAGCCTAATCTGGCAAAATCTCGTCACTCTATCTCTAGGCATGCAATCAACTCCGCTTAATTATGCTAGATCTACTCTTGCTCCTCCACCTAAGCACATCCAACTAGAATTAATATCCCGAAAATATTAACACAATATTTAAGCACACATAATTAAAAACAAATCAAGTATTTATCATATAGTTCAGATAACAATAACAAGATCCGTATTAGGTTTCATCGCCTTCAGGTATCTGAAGGATTTAGTTCATAACTATAAAAGAAAACATATCAGAAGAAAAGATAAAACAAAACATAAGAAATCCCTAAAACCCCCTAAAGGAATTGAAGGAGAGATCCGCCGTCTCGAGTAGAATTCCAGCTTCTTGAGATGGATCAACTGGCTATCTTCGAGTGATTTCCCATGATTCTGACCTTTGCGGCTCAACTCATTGGCCTAGCAACCGCCCTCTTTCAGGTTATACTTAGGGGTTTATATAGGCTTTTGAAATAGGTTTCTTTTCCCCTACGTATCCTTTTCCGAGTAGAATTGCTCTTCTCCACGACAGGGACACGACCATGGCACACGCCCGTGTGAATCGTCTTTAGGCCGTGTTCAGACTTCTTTAATGAGGCATGACCATGTGAATCGAGATCAGGCCATGTTCTAGTTTCTCAAGGAGGCACGACCGTGTGGGCTTAAGTCTGAGCCGTGTCGATTTTCACTTTGGCCCAATTTGGTCCGTTTTAAGCCCGTTTCTCGTTCTTTCTATCCTCTGGTGCTTTCCTGAGTATAAGACATGAAAAGAAAGGATTAAGAGCACCTTTTTACATAAATCAAGGGATAAATTGTAACACCCTTATCCCGTGTTCAGACTTCAAGGTTAGGAGCGTTACCTGATAGATCAGAAATATTCACAAACAAAATTATTCATTCAATCATTTACAGGCATAGTGTCCCTTAAAACGTTCATCGAGGCCCTAAGCATGCTTATAAACCGAGTCGGGACTGAACTGAAACACATACGAAATTCCATTAAAATTTTAAAATTTTCTAAAATACAGGGGAGACACGCCCGTAGGAGGAGAGTGTGTGCCCTCCACGGCTTCTAGACACCCCCGTGTGTCCCTTCGTGTCTATATACTGACTTCCCCACCACGGCCACAAGACACGCCCGTGTCAACGCCGTGTTATTTTAGGCTACATTCTGCCAATTTATCGAGGTCTAAGACACGCCCGTGTGCCACAACCGTGTGACATTATAGGCCATTTACAAGGCCAAAATGCCACCCATAAGTGTCAAACCTATAATCAACATATAACATCCCATTTCATTCACCCATAACCATCAAAACATACCAATTATCAAACCAAATCACGCATATTTGTCAACTAATGTAATTACACTACAATCCATTCAATATTTATTCAATCTAGCCATTCAAACCAATTCCAATCATAACAATTTGCATGACCAAATCACAATTATGCCCAAACATCATTCATCTATAGACTTACCATATCAACCATGTCATATATCAACTAATCATGCCAAAACAACTTTTCAATTCACATTCATCTAAGCATGATACCAAAACATAACTAGCCAAATCACGTGGCTAAGTTCACATTACAAATCATCACAAGAACTAGCCTATACATGCCATATCTAGCTATATACATATCCAAGCTGTACCAAAATGATATTAGTAGTGTGATGACGATTCTTGATGGTCCCTGAGCCTTCAATAGCTTTGACGACCTATAAAACAGATTAAACACACACAGAGTAAGCTTTCCAAAAGCTTAGTAAGTCATATAAAAATAACTTAACATAATTCATTCATAAGTATGACAATTTGAATTCATTAACATATCCTTAATTCAAGCACATAAATGAACTCTTTGTTCACTTGGTTTGCCATTTCTTACCAATCCACACATCCCAAATATCTCATTTTCTCATATCTCAAACATACATATATGTCAATGTTCATTTGCATTAATGCACATATATACTTACCTTCCATGCTTATACAAAGTATATATATATATATCAACGTACCTGAAACGGATGTACATTCACATATTTGTTCCTAACTCGGAATTGTAATTCGCAACACAGATTTGCCCGTTGAACCATTAGGAAATCTAGTAGGATACTCAGAAAGCTCAGAATAGTCGTGCAAGGCCAACGTCCCAGACGAGGTCTTATATGCACAGATATTGATGCCACTGTCCCAGACAGGGTCTTACACAAATTAATACGAGGCCGATGTCCCAGACATGGTCTTACACGTAAAACTCATATCGATGCCTACATCCTAGACGACGTCTTACATGTAAAGATCAATTCGATGCCAACGTCCCAGACGTGGTTTTACACGTAATCTCAAAGCAGCGCCAACATCCCAGACGTGGTCTTACATGATAAAACAGAACAGATACCTATGTCATGACAAAGTTAATCCTATCTATTCCTAGGTTCGAACGAGGCTTCTCAGATTTTGTCGCTATATCGACCTTATCTCGTAATTCATATACTCAACATCTCATAAACATTCATTATCATTACTAGTCATATGAACAGTTACAAATTCATACAAAGACATTTATTTGCATAGTGACTTACCTCGGATTTGGTTTATCGGAAATGTAATCGGCTACTCGTTTACTTTCGCTTTCCCGCGATCTAAGTCCGTTTTCCTTGGTTCTTGATCTTGAATTTAAGCTTAATTGTTGCCGAAATTTAAAAGCTTCCTTAACCCTTTTTTTTAGCTCACATTTGGCCAAGAGATGAGCAAAGATGATAATGGCTTTATTTTAGTTAATTTTAAAATATATTATTATTTATTTACCAAATTACTATACTAGCCTTTTAATAATAATTATAACATATGTTTTAAGGTCATTTAAGACCATTACCGCCCATTATCATGAAAAATGGGCCAATTGCCCTTTTATGGCTCCATTTTGAAAAGCCAATACCAATTGGGTACTTTTCTCTATAGTTTGCAACATTTGCATTTTACGCGATTAAGTCCTTTTTCTAAATTAAACACACAAATGATTAAATTAGCTTACGAAAATTTACCACATGCTCAATCACACATCAACGGAACAGAAAATAATATTAAAATATTATACTGACTCAGATTTGTGGTCTCAAAACCACTATTTCGAGTAGGGTATAAACCGAACTGTTACAATTCTCCCCCCTTAGGGATTTTCGTCCTCGAACATCTTACCGTTAAACATACTCGGAAATTATTGTCTCATTGAATCTTCAGGCTCCCACGTAGCCTCTTCTATTCCGTGTCGATTCCACAGTACTTTCACTAACGAAATTCTTTTGTTTCTCAACTCTTTCACTTCATGAGCTAGGATACGTATCGGTTCCTCTTCATATGTCATATCTAATCGGATTTCAATTTCAGATGTGGCAATCACATGTAACGGATCAGATCGATATCTTCGAAGCATTGAAACATGGAATACATTATGTATCTTTTCTAGCTTAAAGGGTAACTTTAATCTATATGCAACAGGTTCGACACGTTCAATGATCTCATAAGGTCCGATGAACCTCGAACTTAATTTGCCTTTACGTCCGAATCGAAGCACTTTCTTCCACGGAAACACTTTCAGAAATACTTTGTCACCGATTTTAAATTCTATATCTTTACGTTTCAAGTCTGCGTAAGACTTCTGACGATCAGATGCTGCTTTCAGGCAATCTCGGATCTGTTTCACTTTCTGTTCTGAATCTTTTATCAGGTCAACCCTGTGTAGCTTGTTTTCACTGAGCTCAGTCCAATACAGAGGTGTACAACATTTACGTCCGTACAAAGCTTCATATGATGCCATTTTGATATTTGACTGAAAACTATTATTGTATGCAAATTCAATCAAGGGTAGATACTATTCCCATGAACCATTAAACTCTAGTATGTAGCATCTTAATATGTCTTTAAGAATCTGAATAATTCGCTCAGATTGGCCATCAGTTTGCGGATGAAAAGCTGTACTGAAATAGAATTTTGAGCCTAAAGCCTCTTGCAATTTCTTCTAGAATCTCGACGTAAACCTCAGATCTCTATCGGATACAATAGACAGTGGCACCCCATGCAATCTCACAATCTCAAAGATATAAAGCTTGGCTAATTTGTCAAGTGAGTAGTCAGATCTTACTGGAATGAAGTGGGCAGATTTTGTTAATCTATCAACCACGACCCATATTGCATCTTTCTTTCTCGGAGTCTGAGGTAAACCAGAAACAAAGTCCATGGTTACTCTATCCCATTTCCACTCGGGAATCAGAATCGGCTAAAGCAATCCAGACGAAACTTGATGTTCGGCTTTTACTTGTTGACAGACTAAACATTTCGAAACAAAGTCAGAAATGTCTCGTTTCATACTAGACAACCAGTAGTGTCGTTTCAAATCATGATACATTTTCGTACTTCCCGGATGAATAGATAGACGACTATTATGGGCTTCATTCAAAATCAACTGAATCAACTCCGGATTTCTTGGAACACAGACACGATCCCGAATTCTCAAACAATCATCAACAATTTGAAATTCAGATTTAGAATTCACTTCATACTGAGCTCGTTTCACTAGCAATTCAGTATCAAATTTCTGAGCATTGCATATCTGTTGTAAGAACAACGGTTTCACTTTTAATTCAGCTAACACAAAACTATCATCAGACAAATCTAACTGAGCATTCAAAGCATATAATGCAAGCAATGATTTTCTACTCAAAGCATCAGCAACAACATTCGCTTTACCCGGATGATAATCTATCACGAGCTCATAATCTTTTAACAAACTCTAGCCATCTTCTTTGTTGTGATTCAAATCTTTCTGGGTCATCAGGTATTTCAGACTTTTATGATCTGAAAACACATGACATTTCTCACTGTACAGATAATGATGCCAAACTTTTAGTGCAAACACAATCGTAGCTAACTCAAAGTCGTGCGTCGGATAATTCATTTCATGAGGCTTCAACTGTCTCTAGCATAAGCTACCACTTTGCCTTTCTGCATCAAAACACATCCCAGACCATTTAACAAAGCATCACTGTATACCACAAATTCTTTACCCGATTCCGGTTGTACTAACATTGGAGCTTCTGTTAACAGAGTTTTCAACCGATCAAAACTTTTCTGGCATTTATCCAACCATTCAAATCTGACATCTTTCTGAAGTAATTTAGTCAATGAAGTAGCTATTGTGGAAAAGCCTTTCACAAATCTACGGTAATAACCAGCCAAACCCAAAAAACTGTGGACTTCAGATACATTTTCCAATTCAGAATAGCAGCAATCTTGCTCGGATCAACTCGAATCCCAGATGCTGACACAATATGTCCCAGAAAACTAACCTCGTGCAACCAGAATTCACATTTGCTGAATTTCGCATACCATTACTTTTCTCTCAAAGTTTCAAAACAACTTTCAAATGTTCCGCATGCTCAGCCTCATCACGAGAATAAATCAAAATGTCATCTATGAATACTACAACAAATCAATCTAGGGACGGTCTAAAAATTCTGTTCATCAGATCCATAAAAATGGCAGGAGCATTGGTTAGTCCAAATGGCATAACTAAAAATTCGTAATGCCCGTACCTCGTTCTGAAAGTAGTTTTCAGAATGTCTGAATCTTTAACTCTCAACTAATAGTATCCTGATCTCAGATCAACCTTGGAAAACACAGTAGCTCTTTTCAACTGATCAAACAAATCATTAATTCTGGGAAATGGGTATTTATTCTTTATTGTCACCTTATTCAACTGACGATAATCAATACACATCCTCATTGTGCCATCTTTCTTTTTCACAAACAAAATCGGAGCACCCAAGGCGAGAAACTCGGTCTAGCAAACCCTCTCTCAATCAATTCTTGCAGCTGTGACTTTAACTCTTTTAACTCTGTTGGTGCCATTCTATACAGAGCAATTGAAATAGGTGTAGTACCAGGCAACAATTCAATACCAAACTCAACTTCTCGAATCGGAGGTAAACCTGGTAACTCTTCAGGAAACACATCAGAAAACTCACAGACAATAGGCACTGACTCAACCTTCCTTTCAGACATTTTCGAATCAATCACATAAGCGAAATATGCCTCATAACCCTTATTCAAACAACTCTGAGCTTTCAAAATAGATATCATAGCAGACAATCCATTCAAATCATTAGATTCAACTCGTACAATCTTATCATTCGGACATCTCAAATCTATAGTCTTCCTTTTGCAGTTCACAACAGCATCATGCATAAACAACTAATCCATACCCAGAATAATATCAAACTCATCAAATGGCAAAAGCATCAAATCAGCAGGAAAACAAATATCTCGAAACATTAACGGACAATTCTTGCATACTTTGTCAACAAGGACACATTTACCTAAGGGGTTTGATACTTTTATAGCAAACTCAATAGAGTCTACCGATAAAGTCTTGCTGAATACTAAATTCATGCAAATATATGAATGCGTAGAACCAGGGTCTATCAAAGCAATCACATAAGTATCATAAAGAGTAAAAGTACCCGTTATAACATCTGGTGACAAAGCTTCCTCACGAGCTCGGATAGAATATGCTCTGGCTGGCACTCTAGCTTCGGATCTGACAATGTTGTCTCTCACAGTTCTCTGACTACAACTAACATTTCTGACACTCTTCGATGGCCTACCTCTCACAGGTGCATTGTCAGATCTCAAATTCTGAACAATTTTTGGATCGACAGACTCAGGGCAATCACGAATAAAATGATCAAGTGATCCACATCTGAAACAAGCACTGTCATTTAATCTACAACTTCCCGGTTGGCTTTTTCCACAGTGTTTACATTCAGGTCTCTCAAATCAAACATTTCCAATGCTGGCCACTGAAGTTGCTGGAGTTTTAGAACTCATTTGCTGTCTAGATTGATTTTTATTCGCATGTCCCACATTATCTCTGGAATGACTCTGGTTATCTCTTAATTTCTTCGAAGATAACTGAAATGATTTGCTTGGAAATCTTTTTCTCATATCTCGGGCTTCAGATTCAGCTTTTCTCTTATCTTTCCCGAGTGCTTCAGCTTTGCAAGCTCTGTCAACGAGTACAACAATCTCTTTTATTTCCAAAATCCCGACTAGTAGACGAATCTCTTCATTAAGACCATCTTCGAATCTCTTGCACATTATATCTTCAGAAGATACACATTCTCGGGCATACTGACTCAGTCTCACAAATTATCGTTCATATTCTGAAACAGTCATTCAGCCCTGTTTAAGTTCCATAAATTCTTTCTGTTTCTGATCAATGAATCTCTCACTGATATATTTCTTCTGAAAGTCGATCTGAAAGAAGTCCCATGTAACCCGCTCTTTTGGGACCATAGAAATTAGAGTTTTCCACCATTGATAAGCTACATCTCAAAGTAATGATACCGCACATTTTATACATTCTTCCGGAGTCAGAGACATTTCATCGAATACCCGGATAGTATTTTCAATCCAGAACTCAGCCTTTTCAGCATCATCATCTTTAGTAGCCCGAAATTCTTTGGCCCCATACTTACTGATCTTGTCAACAAGAGGCTTATTCAATAGATTCGGATGTATAACTGGTGGCACAACTGTAGTCTGAGGGGGATTAATCGGGGGCAGGGGTTGTGAAACAGTCGGGTTATTCTTTACAAACTGAGTGAACCACTCACTCATCCTATGGAAGAAAGCTTGTTTAGTTTCTCCCTCTTGACCCCTCGTAGCTGGTCTCGATTCAGAGGGTGTTGTCCTTTGCACGGGAGCAGGCGCATTACTTTTTATGTTGTCAGCTACGACTCTTTCGGGATCCATTACTATACGAAAATCACATTTTACACGTCAGGACTCATCACACTATCGCTAAACTCTGACATGCTACGTTAGTCTGACTATCGGCTAAACCGTAGCTCTGATACTAATCAAATGTAACACCCCTATCCCGTGTCTGTTGTCGGATTAAGGTTAGGAGAGTTACCGAACAGATCAAAAATATTCACATACAAAATTATTCATTCAATCATTTACAGGCATAGTGTCCTTTAAAATGGTCATCGAGGCCCTAAGCATGCTTATAAATCGAGTCGGGGCTAAACTGAAACACATACGAAATTCTATGAAAATTTTAAACTTTTCTGAAATACAGAGGAGACACGCCCGTGGGAGGAGACCCTGTGCCCTCCACAGCTTCTAGACACCCCCGTGTGTCCCTTCGTGTCTATATACTAACTTCCCCACCACGGCCACAAGACACGCCCGTGCCAAGGCCATGTTATTTTAGGATGCATTCTGCCAATTTACCCACGGTCTAAGGCACGCCCGTGTGCCACAATCGTGTGACATTATAGGCCATTTACAAGGCCAAAATGCCACCCATAAGGGTCAAACCTATAATCAACATATAACATCCCATTTCATTCACCCATAACCATCAAAACATACCAATTAGCAAACCAAATCATGCATATTTGTCAACTAATGTAATTACACTACAATCCATTCAATATTTATTCAATCTAGCCATTCAAACCAATTCCAAACATAACAATTTGCATGACCAAATCACAATTATGCCCAAACATCATTCATCTATAGACTTACCATATCAACCATGTCATATATCAACTAATCATGCCAAAACAACTTTTCAATTCACATTCATCTAAGCATGATACCAAAACATAACTAGCCAAATCACATGGCTAAGTTCACTTTACAAATCATCACAAGAACTAGCCTATACATGCCATATCTAGCTATATACATATCCAAGGTGTACCAAAATGATATTAGTAGTGTGATGATGATCCTTGACGGTCCCTGAGCCTTCAGTAGCTTTGACAACCTATAAAACAGATTAAACACACACAGAGTAAGCTTTCCAAAAGCTTAGTAAGTCATATACAAATAACTTAACATAATTCATTCATAAGTATGACAATTTGAATTCATTAACATATTCTTAATTCAAGCACATAAATGAACTCTTTGTTCACTTGGTTTACCATTTCTTACCAATCCACATATCCCAAAGATCTCATTTGCTCATATCTCAAACATACATATATGTCAATGTTCATTTGCATTAATGCACATATATACTTACCTTCCATGCTTATACAAAGCATATATATATATATCAACGTACCTGAAACAGATGTACATTCACGTATTTGTTCCTAACTTGAAATTGTAATTCGCATCATAGATTTGCCCGTTGAACCATTATGAAATCTAGTAGGATACTCAGAAAGCTCGGAATAGTCATACAAGGCCAAGGTCTCAGACGAGGTCTTATATGCACTCGGATATCGATGCCGCTGTCCCAGACAGGGTCTTACACAAATTAATACGATGCCGATGTCTCAGACATGGTCTTGCACGTAAAACTCATATCGATACCTATGTCCCAGATGATGTCTTACACGTAAAGATCAATTCAATGCCAACGTCCTAGACGTGGTCTTACACGTAATCTCAAATCAAGGCCAACGTCCTAGACGTGGTCTTACATGATAAAATAGAACAAATACCTATGTCATGACAAAGTTAATCCTATCTATTCCTAGGTTTGAACGGGACTTCTCGAATTTTGTCGCTATATCGACCTTATCTCGTAATTCATATACTCAACATCTCATAAACATTCATTATCATTACTAGTCATATGAACATTTACCAATTCATACAAATACGTTTTTTTGCATAGTGACTTACCTCGAATTTGGTTTATCGAAAATGTAATCGGCTACTCGTTTACTTTCGCTTTCCCGCGATCTAAATCTGTTTTCCTCAGTTCTTGATCTTGAATTTAAGCTTAATTGTTGCTAAAATTCCAAAGCTTCCTTAACCTTTTTCTTTAGCTCACATTCGGCCAAGAGATGAGCAAAGATGATAGTGGCTTTATTTTAGTTAATTTTAACATATATTATTATTTATTTACCAAATTACTATACTAGCCTTTTAATAATAATAATTATAACATATGTTTTAAGGTCATTTAAGACCATTACCGCCACTATCATGAAAAATGGGCCAATTGCCCTTTTAGGGCTTCATTTTAAAAAGCCAATACCAAATTGGTACTTTTCTCTATAGTTTGAAACATTTGGATTTTACGCGATTAAGTCCTTTTTCTAAATTAAACACACAAACGATTAAATTAGCTTACGAAAATTTACCACATGCCCAATCACACATCAACGGCATAGAAAATAATATTAAAATATTATACAGACTCAGATTTGTGGTCTCGAAACCACTATTTCGACTAGGGTATAAACCGGACTGTTACATAAATCGTCTAGAAGTATGCTAAATATGGGATTAAAATAGGTTACTTTTACGGTTTATCAGTTATTAAAATCTTAACATAATAACTTACTCAATCAAACCAATCCAAGGTTTCATCATATATCGAGCTCATTAAGCATGAGTTTTATGTACATACTGGTACCAACTTGCAACTTACCATAATATTTCACATCATACCATAATATTAAAATATGTTACTTTTACGGTTTATCAGTTATTAAAATCTTAACATAATAACTTACTCAATCAAACCAATCCAAGGTTTCATCATATATCGAGCTCATTAAGCATGAGTTTTATGTACATACTGGTACCAACTTGCAACTTACCATAATATTTCACATCATACCATAATATTTCATAACTTAAACATTGCCGTTAAGTTTCCCGTTGAACCACTTGGAATACTAAATGATCCTCGGGAAATCTCACACACATAGTACCATACAAATGTCATATCCCAGATATGGTCTTACATGAGATCTCATATCGATGGCAATAACTCAGCTATGACCTTACACAAAATCTCATATCGATGCCATATCCCAAATATGGCCTTACACGTAATCTCAACTAATCCTAATGTCATGACATTTGTATCCTAACCATTCCTAAGGTTCAACCGAGATTTTTTTTCTCGCTTGTCGAACTTTGTCTGTAACACCCCTTAATCGTATTCAACGCCGTAACCGGGTATGAGGCATTACCAGACTTATCTCGCTTGAACACACAACTTTGGGCTATCAAATTTCATTCACATTCATAACATTCTTATTATGGGCCTACGAGGCCTTACAAATGCAAACGGAGGGCCTCAGAATCAAACCGGGATCTTTTGTAAACTTAGGAAAATTTTTCCTTCACAGGGCCACACGTCCGTGTGATATGGGACATCCCTGTGTGGACAGGCCGTATGGTCACACACGCTCATGTCCCTAGCTCGTATGGAATTTATTTTTCAAATTGAACCTACAGGGGTTTTCACACGGCCAGACACACGCTAGTGTCCTCTACACGGCCTAGACACGTTCGTGTCCTCACCCGTGTATGAAAACCTGGGTATTCTGTTTCTGACGACAGCAACCAAATAAGGGATACACGGCCTAGGCACACGCCCATGTGTCTAACCCATGGTCGACACTGACTTGCAACACTAACATGCAGGAGACACACTGCCTGGTCACACACCCATGGGACTGACCGTGTGTCACACACGGCCTAGACACACGCCCGTGTGCCTCCCCGTTGGAAAAGAACAAGGCTATTTGCCAAGGTCTTTTTAGCACCCTAACTCATACAACATCAATCATGTAACAACCCGATTTTGGGGCTAGTCGGAATAGTGGTCTTGGGACCACTAATCTGAGGTTGAGGAAAATTATTTTGGTGCTTTAATTTTAGCTATTGGATGTTTAATTGTGAAAAAGGACTAAATCGCATAAAGTGTGAAAGTTTTAAATTTCAAGCTAGAGGTGTCTAATAGTTAAAGGACATCAAAAAGGAGGTCTTTAAAATGAAATTAGGCCAATAGATGTGTGTTGGCTGACCATATAGCTTAGGGAGACAAGAGCATTTACTTTTTGGTGAAATTAGGTGGCAAAAGATGAATAAAATAAGATAAAAAGAAAAGTTATCATCTTTCACTATTCACCATCCTTCTTCCACCAAAAATTGAAGATAAAAATAGAGTTTTTGGGGTTCAAACTTTTAGCTAAGCTATCTCCTTACAAGTAAGTGATTTTGATGATTATATTTTAGGATTTTTGTACTTTTGGAGTCCCCAAAGCTTAAACTAGCTAATGAGCGGACTAATTTGTTAAATGGTTGAAAGCTTAGGGACTTGCAATGAGAGATTTTATGTTGTTAGATGAGATTTTATGGAAGAAAATGAATGTTAGTGAGATGAGAAACAACTTTTGTGAAAGGTGTTAGCATGAAAACACTTAAATAGGACTTGAATGCAAAGATTGAAAATGTGTAATAAATGCATGAAATAATTGGAAGTATGAGTAGTTGTAAGAGTAATAAATGTTCAGCTAGGCTTGTGTAATGAGAAAATGTGGTGAAGAATGATTTACGAGCCTAGGGGCAAAATTGTAATTTGCCAACATACAAGGGCAAAACGGTCATTTTGCATTAGTAAAGATTATGATGTATTATGATGATAAAATGATTGAATAGGTGAATTTTTGTTGTTATAGACCAAGAAGAGCATGGAATCAACCTTGACCGAGAAAAAGGCAAGGTTACGGAATAGACCGCTGATTAACGCGTTTTGCACCGAGGTAAGTTTATGTGTAAACGATGCATCTTAAATACATATGTTGTTACTTATTGGTTCATTGTATGATTGAGAATACTTGTGATTTAAATGGATTGAATTTGGTAGAAAATGAACAAATTCCGTTTGAATGTTGAAATAGATATGTAAGTGTGGAATATTATCCGTACTAAATAATGGTGGGCTGTGTGCAATACCATTTTAAATATCCTTGTTGGTGAGCTATGTGTGATACCACCTTATTTCTTATTTACGATGGGCTATGTGCGATACCATCATTTATATTAACATTTGGTGGGCTATGTGCAATACCACCTTATTTCTTATTTACGATGGGCTGTGTGTGATACCATCGTTTTTATTAACATTTGGTGGGCCATGTGCGATACCACTGTAAATATTCTTGTTGGTGGGCTATGTTTGATACCACCTTATTTCTTATTTACGATGGGTTGTGTGCAATACCATCGTTTATATTATCAATTGATGGGCTATGTACGATACCACCGTAAATATTATTGTTGGTGGGCTGTGTGCGATACCTCCCTATGAAATATAAATGGTGGACTAAGTGTGAAACCACCGAGCGTTTGGTATTATTAACAATAGCCTAATGTGAAATTTTGATGTGTTGTTTCATGTGATTGTGTGGTGATAAGTGCAGGGATGTATGTTAAATAATAAGAGCATTTGGTTTGTGATATGGTGGGAAAGTGGTAAGAGATGAATGAGTAAGCATGACTATGAAATGTGAATTGTTCTTTCTTCGTATGTAATGCTAATTGTTGAGTAGCATATGTTACGATGTTTATTTTTTAGATGTAAACTTACTAAGCGTAAAGCTTACTCCCTTTCTTTTCCCTTGTTTTATAGTGTCAAAGAGTCGGGTCAGGATACGAAGACAATTGGAAGACCACCCACACTACTAGCTCATCTCGGCATATCTAGAATTATCATTTTAAGTATGGCATGTATAGGGCTAAACTAGGTAAATTGTTTTGTTATTTTAGCCAAGAATGTATTGGCTCCCTTAAGGACGAATTCTTTTCTACATGGCCATAGTTAATGGCTCAATACTGTTAATCAATGAAAAGATGAGATTATTCATGATTGTGTAGGGTATATGATTGGGTTGTTTGGTTATGAATTATGCTTGAGTGAGTTAGGGTGATGAAAAAGCTTGGCAAATACCCTTGTTCTTGTCCACACGGGTAGGCACACGGGCGTTTTTCTTGGCCGTGTGTGACACACTGTCAATTGCATGGGTGTGTGACCAGGCTGTGTGTCCCCTTGCATGTTAGAATTGCAAGTTAGTAAGCTCAGTAGTAAACACACGGGTAGAGACACGGCCGTGTGTCTCAGCCGTGTGGGAGGCACGGCCAAAGGCATGGGCGTGTGCCTAGGCCGTGTGAAGTCTACACCTGAATTTAGAAATTTAATTTGACACACGGTCTAAAGACATGGGCGTGCGCCTTGGCTATGTGACCATAGTGAGGTGATGGCATCATAAACGGAATGCCAAGGTTTTGGCACAAGGGCTGAGACACGGGTGTGTCGAGGCCATGTGAGGGGCACGGTCTAAGGACATGGGTGTGTGTTCGGCCATGTGAAATAAGTCAGTGTCAACCATGGGTGAAGGACATGAGCATGTGTGACCACACGGCTTGCCCACACGGGCGTGTGGCCCTTGTTTAGGTAAAATTTTTCTAAGTGTGTAAAAGTTTTCGATTTATTTTCGAAACCTTCCGGAAGTATGTTTAGGGCCTTGTAGGCCCATTATAAGGAGATTAGATATGGGAATAGAAAAGTTTTAATTTGGAATGGATTTTGATAGCCCAAAGTTGTATGACCATGTGAGTCAAGTTCGGTAACTCCTCGTACCCGATCCCGGCGTAGAATACGGGTAAGGGGTGTTACAAATAACATTCAACCATTTACCAAGCAACTCAATCATGTATCATACACTTTCATGAATAACCTCATCTTTATATATATTCACAATGAGCCATTAAATATGGCCATTTAAAAAAGTGTCCATCTTTAAAGGAGCCAACACACTTGGCCAAAACAACAAAACATTTCACTATGTCTAGCCCCTATACATGCCATACTCAAAATGCTAAGTCTAATGTACCGAGATGAGCTGATAGTATGGGTAATGTTCCGATTATCCTCGTATCCCAAGCCAGCTTCTTGACACTATAAAATAAGGGAAAAGAAAGGGAGTAAGCTTTAAGCTTAGTAAGTTTACATGTAAACTACATGCATCATAACATATGCTAATCAATCTATAACATTTCATACTAAGTAAGAACAATTCACATTTCCATGATCATGCTTACTCATCTCATCTCTTACCACATTCGAACCACATAACAATTATATTGCTCAAAATTACTTGTACACATTCCCTGCACTCAACACCACAAAACAACATGAAATATTGACTTATATAGTTTCTCGATGAACCTCTCGAATAATACTAATTACCCGGTAGGGTCGCACATAGCCCACTATTAATCAATAATAGGGTGGTATCGCACATAGCCCACCAACAAGATTATTTACGGTGGTTTCACAAATGACCCACCAAATGATAATATAAATGATGGTAATGCACACAGCCCATCGTGAATAAGTAATAATGTGGTATCGCACACAACCCACCAAAAAGAATAATTACGGTGGTATGGCACCCTGCCCACCAGATAAGTATTACAGACATTTTTCCACACTTACATATCTATTCCGAGGTTCATACGAGAATTACTCACTATCTATCAATATCAATCAATCTGAACCATAACTGATCTCATTCATACAATGCACCAATAAGTAACAACATATGTATTAAAGATGTATTGTTTACACATAAACTTACCTTGGTGCAAAATGTATTAATCAACGTTGTAGTCTGTAACCTTACCTTTTCCTCGGTCAAGGTTGTTTCCATGCTCTTGTTGATCTATAATAATAAAAGTCACTCATTCAATCACTTTATAATTCATTATATATCAAAATTTCTACTTAGGCAAAAATGACCATTTTGCCCTTTTACTTTGGAAAAATTATGATTTCGCCCTAAGCTTGTAAATCATTTTTCATCACATTTTCTCATTAAACAAGCCTAGATGAACATTTATTTCTCTTAGAACAACTCACAAAATCAATTATTTCGTGCACTTATTTCTCATTTATAACTATTATAAATAAGTCTTATTTAGGTGTTTTCATGGTAACACCTTTCTCAAAAGTTGTTCCTTAACTCACTAACATTCATTTTCTTCCATAAAAACTCAGGAAACAACATAAACATTCTCATGGCAAATCCTTAAACTTTTATCCATTTGCAAAATAGTCCCCTTATTAGCTAGCTTAAGCTTTAGGGGTTCCAAAAGTACAAATATTATCAAATAAAACCACGAAAATCACTTACTAGTAAGGAGAATAAGTTACTAAAATTTAAAGCTCTGAAGACCCTTCTTTGAACGTAAAAATAGGTGGAAGGAGAAGAAAAGGGAAAAGATGATAACCTTTCATTATTTTATCATATTTTATTCATTTAGTCACCAACTATCACCAAATATTTGACCAAATTAAATGCCTTTGTCTCCATAGTCTCTATGGCCGGCCAATACTTCTTTATTGGCCTAATTGCACTTTAGGGACCTCCAATTTAATATTCTATAGCCATTAGACACCCTTAGCTTGTAAAATAGAACTTTTGCACTTTATGCGATTTAGTCCTTTTTCGCAATTAAGCATGCAATCGCTAAAATTAATGCACCAAAATTTTCATACATATATATGATCATGCTATAACACATAAAATAACATCAAAATAATTTTCTTCAACCTCAGATTAGTGGTCCCGAGACCACTGTTCCGACTAGCCCCGGAATTGGGCTATTAAAATTCTCCTCCTTTAGAGATTTTCGTCCACAAAATCTTAACGATAAAAAGGTTTGGGTACTGTTCCCTAATGGCTACTTCCAGTTCCCATGTAAACTCTTCCACACCGTGTTTTTTCTATAACACTTTCACTAAGGCTATGCTCTTATTTCTCAACTGTTTAACCTCCCGGGCTAAAATCTTGATTGGTTCCTCTTCATAAGTCATGTCTGCTAGTATCTCAATTTTTGTTGAAGGGATCACATGTGAAGGATTGAAATGATATTTCTGCAACATCGACACATGAAACACGTTGTGTATTCTCTCTAGCTCTACCGGCAAAGCCAACCAGTATGCTACTGGCCCAATCCTTTTAATGACTTCATACGGCCCTATGAATCGTGGACTTAATTTGCCCTTTCGACCAAATCTCAATATTTTCTTCCATGGGGATACTTTCAGAAATACAATGTAGCCCACTTGCAACTTGATTTCTTACCTTTTTAAATCGGTGTATGACTTTTGTCGATCCGGAGTAGCTTTCAAGTTATCACGGATCACCTTCACTCTCTCATCGGTCTCTTTTACTAGATCGACCCTGTGAATTTGCTTCTCACTAAACTCAGTCCAATATAAGGGAGTCCGACACTTGCAACCATATAAAGCTTCGTACGGTGCCATCCGTATACTCGACTAATAACTATTGTTATAGGCAAACTCGACCAAAGTTAGATATTTTACCAAACTACCTTCGAACTCTAACACACAGCATCGGAGCATATCCTCAAGAACTTGAATCACTCTTTCGGATTGGCCATCAGCTTGAGGATGGAACGCAGTACTAAAATTTAATCTTGTACCCATGGCTTCTTGTGACTTCTTCTAAAACCTCGAATTAAATCTCGGATCTCTATCCAAGATAATAGATATAGGTACTCCATGTAATCTCACCACCTCAGTAAAATACAGCTCAGCCAACTTGTCAAGTGAGTAATCCACTCGCACTGGTATAAAGTGAGTCGATTTTGCTAACCTATCCATAATAACCTATACAACTTTATTTTTTGGTGTCGTATGTAGCCCCATTACGAAATCCATTATGATTCAATCCCACTTCCACTCTGGAACCATCACCGGTTCAAGTAATCCTAAGGGTACTTGATGCTTGACTTTCACTTGTTGATAGATCAAACATTTTGTAACAAACTCAGAGATGTCTCTTTTCATACCCGGCCACCAATACAATTTCTTCAAATCATTGTACATTTTCGTACTGCCTGGATGTACGAGAAGCAACCACTATATGCTTCATGTAAAAATTTTCGAATTATCTCATCATCATTAGGTACACAAACTCTGTCATAAAACATCAAACAACCATTTGAACAAACCCGAAAATCAGCGTTATTCCCCAATTCGCACTTAGCTCTCTTAGCTTGCATCTTACTATCATTCTTTTGAGCTTCACATATCTGTTGAATAAATAACGGTCTAGCCCTCAACTCTGCCACTATAGCACCCTCATCAGACAATGCTAAGTTCGTACTCATAGCTCTCAAAGCATACAGGGGTTTTCTGTTCAAGGCATCTACAACCACATTCGCTTTCCCCGGATGGTAATCAATTACTAACTCATAATCCTTCTGATACGGGCACGCCCGGGGCACCCACCGAATTTTCAAAGTCGACAAAACTCGACGCCAAATTTTAATTTTTTTATTTTTTTTATTTGCTTCAAATAAAAATCGAGTCTTTGAATTTCGTGAAAATTAAATTGCTGAATTTTAATTAAATGAATTAAACATCTTAATTTATTTAATTGAATTTTCAATAGCAAATTAATTTGTCAAAAATATTTTATTATGCCTAAATTAATTTTGGTTTCCTTAGATTAAATTAATTTGTCCATTTAGTTACATATTTTAGTTAATTTTAATTGTTGCACTTTTATGTTGCAATAGGGATGGTTTTTTTAAGCATGGAGGGAAACCATCTACAAGGCACATTTTCGTGGAGTTGAAATATCTTCCAAAATTGGTGCCACGGCAAAGGATTAATAGTGGCTTAAATTTTAATCTTTCTAGGGAGATGTTGAAGTGGAAAACGCCTAGATGGAAAGCATGAATGATGGAACAAATGGGAGCCTTACATTAATCAAACAAGAAGCCGAAATTGATAAAGCATGGACATTTGTTTTGAATAAATAATGGGAGATTAATGGAGCATGCGGCACTAGCTTGAATTGGGAGATTAATGGGAAAATAAAACAATTCATGATCATGAAGAATGGAACAATATTTTAATGGTGGCTGAATTTCTTTAATTGAAGCATGTTGAACGGCATGACTTTGGATTGAGTAAATGGAGCTTAATGGGACGGCATTAGAACATTGGAAAATAAAAGATAATGACCATATTATTTTAATGAAGCCAAATGAAGCATTTTGAAAATGGAAATAGTTGGACGGCATACAAAGAATTGAAGCCATGCAATTAAGAAATTGAAGCATTATAAGATCATGATGGACGACTTGGAAGTTTATAATGGAATAAATAATTGAATTTAATATGGCTAGTGCTTTGTTGGACGGCAACTTGGGGGGGATTAATTGATAAAAAAAAAAAACTAAGCCATGAATTACCTAGGTGGACGGCAAGCAAGAAGCATCATAGAGAATTGGAGTATGAAATTGACATTTGAGTGCCATAGGAAATCAACTAATGGGACGGCCCAAGCACTTTAAATTAGGATAATTTAAGTATATTTTATTTTAATTGTAAGTGGCCATCCTTTCTCTTGGCCGATTGTTTCCCTCAAATTATTTCTTCCTTATTTGGCTAACATTAACAAGGCCTATAAATATTGCACATTCTTGTAAAAGAAAGACAACTTGAATTTGAATGAAAGAAAATTTTCTTTTGGTGAGTATTCACTCTCCTAAATTCTCGAGGTTTGAATTGACTTATCTAGTTTTCTAGTGGCGTCGTTCTTTCCTTATTTGAACTTATCATCCTTTCGGGTGTGGCGTTCATCTACCTATACCGTTGGTTCCTATCTCGCTAGATAGTGGGTCTCGATTTTATTTCAAAATACCATACCGTTGGTTCCTATCTCGCTAGATAGTGGGTCTCGGTTTTATTTCGAAACTCATTCCATCAATTTGAAACTTATAAGATTCGGGTCTTTAATTTTTATTAAAGGTTCTTTCTTGTTTCAAATACGTATCTATTTCAATCCATCACCTATCTTTTCATTTCAAAGATATCATTTCCAATAAAATTATTCCTTTTGTTAGTTGAACGAGAAACTGTCTAATTTACGATCGGGCAACATTTACGATTCGCCTCCTAACCCGAGACGGGCCGTCATCATCTGGTATCAGAGCCAATCAAATTAGGCACGTTTTTGATCGTTTTGAGTTTTCCGAGTAAGTTTCAAAAAAAAAACCAAAAAAAAAGCTGTATTTTATTTTCATTGTATTTAGCATATATTGTGTTTGAAGTTTTTTTTTAAAAAAAAGAGAAAAAAAAAGGGTTCAAATAAAAAAAAGAGATACAAAAAAAAAGTTCAAAAAAAATTGAGGTTAAAAAAAATTTCGAGTTAAAAAAAAAAAAAGAAAGCGTGAAAGTTTGCAAGTTTTGTTTCATTACTTTTCCCGATCTTCACCACCCTTCTTCACTCCAACGCCACTATACCAATTTTTTTTCAGCCGACCTCCACCCCATAACATCATTTTCCCTTGTACCAATTTTAAAAGCCGACCCACAAGCAGTAAATAAGTCTTTTGAAAATGAAATACGAATTTGTGAGAGTGAGAAATATCGGTAAAAAGGCATGAGTGATTCATCAAAGAAAAGCCTTAATACGAGTGAAACACGAGTGTGAGCGAATTTTCTTTGTGAGTGACTTGTAAGTTTTGTGGCAAGGTATTTTAATTTATTATTATTATTATTATTTTAACATATTTCTTTCAGCAACGATAGCATGCCTCTAAATTTCGAAAGAAGAAGTGTTGTAGATAGTGATTGGTTTGATCCATCATACAACCAAGGCGAAAGGCGACGCGATCAAAGAAACCGAGACTTTAGAGATCAAGGATGTTTTAATGACTTCAAGAAGAATAACAAAAACATTCCACCGTTTCAAGGTAAAGCCGATCCGGATGCATACCTTGAATGGGAAATGCGAGTAGAAGAGGTTTTTGGGTACCACGATTAATTGGAAAGCAAGAAAGTAAGACTGGCGGAAAATAGTTTCACCGATTATGCCATGACTTGGTGGGACCAATTTACCAAGAGACGAAAAACGAAATGGAGAGTATCCAATATTAACGTGGTCCGAAATGAAAGACGTGATGCATAAACGGTACCTCCCATCTTCCTATCATCGAGGGCTTAACTTCTTCAACTCAAAGGACGGAGTTAAGAGCAGCACGGCAATACCCGACCAAGGACTATTCTAGAAGAGATTATTACCAAGACTCCTACTTAACGCGGTCTTCGAAACGGAGAGAAGAAAGTTGCAAGCTCGATTCTCTTCAAGACGACGGACAAGAAAGCACGAGTTATTCGACGTATGATTCAAAGAAATCCTACATGGAGTATTCTTCCCGAAGAAATTATCATGATTCATCCGTAAATAATTTTTCTTCTTTTAGAAATTTTTATTATTGTGATTCTTTTGTAACTTCATGTAATAAAAACAAAGAAAGAGAAAAAGAAAATGAAATAAAAAAAAAAGAGGCAAGAAAAAGAGACAATGAGAAAGTTTTGAGAAAGCTTGAAAAGGCCATTGAGAAGATCACTGAAAAAAAGCAAGAAAAAGAGAGAAAAGAAAATGAAAGTAGTAGTGAGTGTTGATTTAACTAACTCATTTGAAGTTTTTTCTTCTTCTACTTCTTCATTTCAGGTTCCCGACGTATCACACAAGAACCAACAACTTCAAAACCTCCTGGAAGAGCGACGTATTTCTTTGATTGAAAGAGGTAAAGTTGAAGGTGAAGTTGAACCTCCCCAGTCGAAAGGTAAGGAAGGTAAGCGTTTTGAAGCATCAAATTTTTTGTATAAAGATGATTTTTCTTCTAACCCCAATTTGATTGATTGTAGATATTACGAGATTAATTCATTTTCCAAAATGAAATCCTTGAGCTTTTGTAAATACATTTTGAAATATGTTAAAAGTTTTGATCGTTTCATCTTGAACGTACATAATTCTTATTGGTCTAACATGATTGATTTTTCGGAACCTAAGTCCCATAAATCGGGCATATGTTTCGATTTGTTTTGTGGAGAACTCAAGTATCATCAAATATGTGTGAAAAATTCCTATTGTGTTGATACTTGGTTTTTGAATAAGATAACAAATTTTGTCAACCTTGTTTTCAATTTTTATTCGTTTCTTAAGCAAATTTTATATTTATATATGCAATTCGTGTACATGGATTTCCCATTTTGTTTGAAAAATGTTGATTCGCGCATAAAGCATCGGCTACATTACATGCCCGAGGAGAGAAAGTTCGTCCTAATCAAGCAAGATAAATTCGAACTTCGAGTTTTAGCTTGTGAAGACAAGCAAGGTAAGAATGACTTTTGTCATACCACACATAAAGGTAAAGTTGAATTCTTTCTTTCAACACCCAAAGGTAAGACACTTGAACCTTATGAACCAATTTTGTGTTCTTCGGATGTTGACAAAAATCACGTTGTTGAATCAACTCTTGTAAAATTTTTGAAACGTGATGTTCTTCATTATTCTATCTTGTTGGATAATGGACTATCTGTTTTAGTTCTTGACAAAAATATAATTGTTTGCGATAAGTGTCATGAAGCTTTTGTTAAAATATTTTTGTTCATTTTTGATATTGAAAGAGTTCATAATGATGACTGCCATTTTGTAAAGCATTTAGATCATGAATTATTTGAATGCCCTGTTTTGTTTATTGATGATCTCTTTGTTTAAAAGAAGACAAAAAGAATTTTGTGTTTGATAATTTTTATTCATGTGCGAATATGAAGCAAGGTATAAATGTTCAATTTCAAGTGCCATATGCCTTTTCTTCATTACTTGCTTTTGACGATTATATCTATCAATTGATGAGTTATTCGCATGATTATTTTGTCTTGTGGAATCTAATTAGATCGTATGCCAGTTTTAAAGCTTATCCGCTTTTGTCCCAAAATTTTGACAAGGCTTTGACCCTTCTGTATAATAAAATTCTTATGCCTGTTCGCATGCGATTTATTTGCTTGGTGTTGTTTTTATTCAGGTTGCAAGTATGTTTAAAACACTGCTTGCTAATTCCTGAATTTTCTTTTCAGGTCTTGCTATTATCATCCTTTCCGTTTGATCGAGGGAAGACGAACAAGGAGTTTTGTTCGAACAACCAACGGGTTGATTCGAGGACGAATCGTCTTGAAGAGGGAGGGGATGATACGGGCACGCCCGGGGCACCCACCGAATTTTCAAAGTCGACAAAACTCGACGCCAAATTTTATTTTTTTTATTTTTTTTATTTGCTTCAAATAAAAATCGAGTCTTTGAATTTCGTGAAAATTAAATTGCTGAATCTTAATTAAATGAATTAAACATCTTAATTTATTTAATTGAATTTTCAATAGCAAATTAATTTGTCAAAAATATTTTATTATGCCTAAATTAATTTTGGTTTCCTTAGATTAAATTAATTTGTCCATTTAGTTACATATTTTAGTTAATTTTAATTGTTGCACTTTTATGTTGCAATAGGGATGGTTTTTTAAGCATGGAGGGCAATCATCTACAAGGCACATTTTCGTGGAGTTGAAATATCTTCCAAAATTGGTGCCACGGCAAAGGATTAATAGTGGCTTAAATTTTAATCTTTCCAGGGAGATGTTGAAGTGGAAAACGCCTAGATGGAAGGCATGAATGATGGAACAAATGGGAGCCTTACATTAATCAAACAAGAAGCCGAAATTGATAAAGCATGGACATTTGTTTTGAATAAATAATGGGAGATTAATGGAGCATGCGGCACTAGCTTGAATTGGGAGATTAATGGGAAAATAAAACAATTCATGATCATGAAGAATGGAACAATATTTTAATGGTGGCTGAATTTCTTTAATTGAAGCATGTTGAACGGCATGACTTTGGATTGAGTAAATGGAGCTTAATGGGACGGCATTAGAACATTGGAAAATAAAAGATAATGACCATATTATTTTAATGAAGCCAAATGAAGCATTTTGAAAATGGAAATAGTTGGACGGCATACAAAGAATTGAAGCCATGCAATTAAGAAATTGAAGCATTATAAGATCATGATGGACGGCTTGGAAGTTTATAATGGAATAAATAATTGAATTTAATATGGCTAGTGCTTTGTTGGACGGCAACTTTGGGGGGGGATTAATTGATAAAAAAAAAACTAAGCCATGAATTACCTAGGTGGACGGCAAGCAAGAAGCATCATGGAGAATTGGAGTATGAAATTGACATTTGAATGCCATAGGAAATCAACTAATGGGACGGCCCAAGCACTTTAAATTAGGATAATTTAAGTATATTTTATTTTAATTGTAAGTGGCCATCCTTTCTCTTGGCCGATTGTTTCCCTCAAATTATTTCTTCCTTATTCGGCTAACATTAACAAGGCCTATAAATATTGCACATTCTTGTAAAAGAAAGACAACTTGAATTTGAATGAAAGAAAATTTTCTTTTGGTGAGTATTCACTCTCCTAAATTCTCGAGGTTTGAATTGACTTATCTAGTTTTCTAGTGGCGTCGTTCTTTCCTTATTTGACCTTATCATCCTTTCGGGTGTGGCGTTCATCTACCTATACCGTTGGTTCCTATCTCGCTAGATAGTGGGTCTCGGTTTTATTTCGAAATACCATACCGTTGGTTCCTATCTCGCTAGATAGTGGGTCTCGGTTTTATTTCGAAACTCATTCCATCAATTTGAAACTTATAAGATTCGGGTCTTTAATTTTTATTAAAGGTTCTTTCTTGTTTCAAATACGTATCCATTTCAATCCATCACCTATCTTTTCATTTCAAAGATATCAGTTCCAATAAAATTATTCCTTTTGTTAGTTGAATGAGAAACTGTCTAATTTACGATCGGGCAACATTTACGATTCGCCTCCTAACCCGAGACGGGCCGTCATCACCTTCAATAATTCGAGCCACTGCCATTGTCGTAAATTCAAATCCTTTTGATCCATCAAGTACTTCAAACTCTTGTGAACGGTGAAGATTTGGCATTTCTCACCATATAAATAATGTCGCGAAATCTTCAAATCAAAGACGACCGCAGCCAACTTAAAATCATGAGTCAGGTAATTTTTCTCATACGGTTTTAGCTGTCTTGAGGTGTAAGCTACTACCTTACCTTATTGCATCAACACACAGCCGGGACCATTTAACGACGTATCACTGTAGACCACAAACTCTTTTCCCGACTCAGGTTGTACTAAAACTGGCGCCTCAGTCAACAATGCTTTCAATTTCTCGAAACTCTGATGGCATTTCTCAGTCCATTCAAACTTAACATCTTTATGCAACAGTTTTGTCATCGGGCTAGCAATCATGGAGAACCCTTTTACGAACCATCTGTAGTACCCTGCTAAACCCAAAAAGCTTTTAATTTCTGACACATTCCTTGGCGGTTTCCACTCCACAATAGCCAATATCTTACTCTGATCAACTCTAATACCATCACCCGACACAATGTGTCCAAAAAATCTGACCTCTTAGAGCCAAAACTCACTCTTGCTGAATTTAGCATAAAACTGCTTGTCTCTTAAAGTCTGTGAAACAATTGTCAAGTGCTCTGTATGCTCACCCTCATCCCAGGAGTAAATCAGTATGCCATCGATAAAGATAACTACAAACTTATCCAAATACAGTCGGAAGATGCATTCGTTAAGCCAAATGGCATGACAAGTAATGGCCATACATCATCTGAAATGCAGTCTTCGGCACATCTTGTTCTTTACCCTCAACTGGTATGTAACGCCCTGAAATTTGGGCCTAGAAGTATTGGGCCTTGAGCAAAGGAATGGTTAGGAAACTGTGCATAAAAGTTTATGTGAGCTAGGAAATGACACAATTAAATGTCTGCTCAAGTGGTTAAGGGTCCTGAAAGGAGTTGGAAAAGTCCTGGGTTCAAACTTAGGCTTTAGCAAAAATTTTGGTTTTAAGTGGATAAAACTTTAGATGCTTGGACGTAGTCCTTTTAAATTATTGTGTTAAAAAAATGACACAAGGAAGCATGTGGTCTAGTGGTTGTGGTGTCATTAAGGTTGCAAGGGAGCCTGGGTTCAAGTCTTTGCTCTTGCAATTTATTTTGGTTTTTCTTTTAAAGGAACCTTGACTTTGGCTTTTAGACCTTTTAATTAATTAAAGATAAAATGTGACACAATTGAGCTTGTGGCAAGGAGGCAAGTGGCGTGTTGAGCTATTGAGGGGGCTTGGGTTCGAATCCCATTGCAAGCAAAAAGGATATTTATTTTTCTAGCATAATGCGGCAGGAGTTTGAGGTGGTTTCGAACTCTGTTGGGTGAGAGTTTGAATGGGTCTTGTAGGGTGTTATGGAGGATATCAAGGAGGTATAAGGGGAGGGATTTTAGGAGAAAGTTAAGGAATTCAATTTAGGGAGTGTTGTTGTTCATTGGGAGACTTGTTTATGCAATTCAGCTAAGGGGATCTTTGGGTATGCATTTTTGACAATTTGTGAGTGAATAGGTGCCGAATTTCCTCTCTATCATTTGGGGTTTTAGTTCTTTTTAGTGATTCTAGCTTCTTTTCTCCCTAGTGCCGATTTTGCAAGTTACCTTTTGTGCTCTTTCGGGATTTGATTTGTGTAAGTTTTAGTACCGAAATCCTTTCTTCTACTTTTTGCCAAATAACACTACTCTTTTTCCTCTTACTCCTTTGTGACCAATTCTCCCCTCCTTACCTCTTCACTTAATTTCAGTTTAGTGGTTCTTCTTTGGTAATCGCTTTGACAAGTGGCCGACTGCTTCATTGTTCTACCATTCCTATCAGTTGATTTGGTGTGCTCAAATTCTTCTTTCGGCATTCAATTATTTTGGGGGTAAATGGTCTTGGCCGAATACTCTATGACTTAATATTGGGACTGTAGGCCATATTCTTGAAAATAGTTTTGCCTAATAAGGTTCTTTGCCTGAGCAGATAATCATTAAGATCGATCCTTAGTCAGCGTTAAGAGCAATAAAGTCTTTTTCGCTCATTCAGGGTAAGGGTAAAGGGTTGGTTTGGGATTGTATGTTTAGGAATCTTAATGTTGGAAGACTAACAATATGATTTGATCGAAATAGGCTTTGGAGCACGTGGAGGATTCGTACGTTTCGTAATCAGGTGTGTAACCATACGCCTAATTTCGTGACTGTCAAACGCGGGATAAGAGAAAGGCCAGAATGGAAGGTCCAGTTCAGGTTAGGGCCCTTGTTGCTATTATTAGATTACAGCCTTGTGCGAGTTGTGGGAGCTATCATCGGGGTGACTATCGAAAAAGGACTAGGGCGTGTTTCAGGTGCGGATCAGTAGAGCACTTTGTAAGAAATTGTCCACAAAGGGTGTCGGGCAGATGCAGTCGCAGGCGTGGTTTTGCTCACCAATGAGAGAGGCGGTAATGTGACTGATTTAGGGCCTAGTCGGAATAGTTGTGTGAGACCACAGATCTGAAGTAGAAATATATGTTTTAATGATTTTTATAAGGCTTATGAGATGCTTGCATGATTGTGTGAAAATTTCATGAAGAAATTTATTAATTAGTGAATAAATTGTCCATTAGGACTAAATTGCAAAGATTTGAAAATAGGAGATTCTAGAAGATTTAAGTATGAAATAGAATTATAAAAATTACTAGAGGTCTTTATTTAGCAATTAGACCATTATATGTTAAGATGGACAAAAATGGACATGGGAAGGAAAAATCTTAAAAAAGGATCATTAAGGGCATTTTTGTCATTTGGTTAGTAAAAGAATTAAAAGGAACATAAGTCAAAAATGGTGTCCATCTTCCTCCCCCTTGGCTGAAAATCACAAGGAAGACATAGCTAAGGTTTCTTCAACTTTCAAGCTTGATAGTAAGTGCATCCTAGCCCCGTTTTTAATGATATTTATATTTTTGAGATCCTCGTAGCTCGGTTTAGCTATTTCTAGCTATATTTTGAGCTAGGGTTCATATTAAAAAAATTACCCATGCGTGACATGCATTTATTTTGATGTTTTATGGAGGAATATGAAAGTTTGATGTATGATAAACATCTTTTTCTAAGTGATTTTCATGAAAAATGCATGTAAGGACCAAATTGTAAAAGTTATGAAAATGGTCATACATAAGTGAAATAGTGGAAATTAAAGGTTGTTATAGTTGAGAATATGATTTGGCTAGGCTTGAAATACAAGAAAGTTGAATGAAAATTATTTTACGAGCCTGGGGCAAAAATATAAAATTATGTAAAAGTTTAGGGGAAAAATCATAATTTTTGCCAAAATATGAATAATGAGTCGATTTAGTCAATGTGTGTATTTAACAAGTGAGATTGCTATTATAGATCAAGAAACACGAAGCCCGGATTGAAACCGAGGCAAGAACAAAATCGAGGACTAAATCGAGCATTGATACACATTTTGAGAATCGAGGTAAGTTTGTATGAAGTTAAAGTTTCATAATGTTTTGGATGTTTGAAACTACTTAATATTATGACAATGTATGTTATTACTATGAATAATCGAGTGATAAAGCCTCGATGAGGAAATGGTGAAAATGAGTTATGTGAAATCCCGAATAAAGATTCGAAATAATGAGGATACCCATATATTAGCATTGAATAATGAAGGTCTCGTGTAAGACCATATCCAGGATATGGCCTCAACACCAAAGGAAGATCTCGTATAAGACCATGTCAGGGACATGGCATCCACATTCATGTGCGATTTCAGTATAAGACCATGTCTAGGACATGGCATCGACATCGAGTTATAAGATTCCGTGTAAGACCATATTTGGGATATGGCAATGGCGTCAAAAGGTGAACCCATGTATGACCATATCAGGGATATGGCGTTGGCATCAAGATTTATGCATGATGAGTTCGAATATCTCACAATAATCCGGTTTGTTTATGGTCAAAAGAGCTAAGTATGTAAAATAGTATAGAGCTAAATCCGTTTATGGATGACCTTGAGTTTCATTCATGATAAGAATGATGAAAAATTGAGTTCATGTTCATGTAAGCATATGTACAAGTTAAGAAATCATAAATGTGACATGAGATGGGTAAGAATAAGAGTGAGTAAGTATGAATAAGTATGCCTAAGCATTTGAGATTTATGTTGCTATTGTTTCATGAGATGGATGAATTTAGTTTGAGAAATTATGTTGCTTTAGAATTTCATGCAAACTTACTAAGCTATATGCTTACCCCTCTCTTTTCTCTTTTCCTTATAGTTTCGCCAAGTTAGCTCGGGGATCATAAAACATCGGAGCTTGAATCACACTACCAACCGTTCTTTTGGTATAGTAAAGTCACTTCATTTTGAGTATGGTATGTATAGGAACTTGATCATTTTGTGTCATGTCATGTTTGAAGGCAAAAGGGTTAGCTATTAATGTTTTACACCTTTGATCAAACTGCAGTATCCTTTGTCCCTCTCTGACTGCCACCTACGTTACCCGAATATCTAGGTGGTCTGTCTCGTGCTGACATGTTGCTCGGTGTTGTATTACGGCGAGTGTTTTGCTCGGTTAACATCGGGCACTACTGAATAAAATGATCCATCGATTCACATTTAAAACCGGATCGATCATGCAATCTATAACTCCCAGAATGCCATTTTCCACAATGCTTGCACTCAGCTCGGTTCTGCTGAACATTACCAACGCTGGCCATCGAAGTAGCTCGGGAACCCGCAGACAGTCGATCTCGGTCTCGTCTAGAAAAGTCTGAAGTAGCTTTATGTCGAATGGGTTCATCTTTGAACTTCTTTGATACTGAATGAAAGGTCTTACTCGATGATCTTTTACGGATGTCTCTAGCTTCAAATTCGGCTCTTCTTTTCTCTTTTCCCAGCTCTTCGGCTTTACAGGCTCGTTCAACAAGTACCACGAACTCTTTAATCTCAAGTATACCGACCAGTAACTTAATGTCTTCATTGCACCGTTTTCGAATCTTTTACACATAATAGCCTCGATTGAAACACATTCACGAGCATATCAGCTCAATCTCACAAATTTCCGTTCATACTCAGTCACGGTCATATGACCCTATTTCAATTCCAGAAATTTTTTACATTTTTGATCTATGAATCTCTGACTGATATATTTCTTACGGAACTCAGTCTGAAAGAATTCCCAGGTCACTTTCTCTTTCGGAACCACCGATACTAGTGTATTCCACCAGTGATATGCGGTGTCCCGCAATAACAATATAGCACATTTTAAACATTCTTACGGAGTACATGATAGCTCGTCAAGCACACGAATAGTATTATCAAGCCACAGCTCAGCTCGTTCCGTATCATCATCATCATTAGCTTTAAACTCTTTGGCCCCGTGTTTCCTAATTTTATCAACAGAAGGCCTGCTAAATCTCATCAGATCTATCATCGGAGGTGCTATAGGTATCGGAGATGGATTATTCGGGGGTGGAGGTTGTTGCACAGCCGGATCAGTCTGGATATATTGAGTAAACCATTCGTTCATCATCTGGTAGAAGGCTTGTTTAGCCTCCCCCTCATGGCTACTCGAGATATGTCGAGATTCTACTGGTGATGTCCCATGCGTAGGATTAGGCGCCACACTCTCGACATCATCTGCTACAGCTCTATCAGGATCCATTTACTATATAAAAACACAATTCAGATGTCAGAAGTCATCACACTATCGTATTATAATTTAAGGCATGTACAACTAGACTCACACGCGCTACGGTAGTCCTAGAATCGACTAAACCGTAAGCTCTAATACCAATAAAATGTAACACCCTTAACCCGTATCCGTCACCGAATTAGGGTTACAAGGCATTATCGAACATAGCACAAATCACAACAACTATTTACAGTTCATATGGACAAAATCAAATGCATTAAGTGTATTGTACTTTCATTTCATACTTAAACATCAGTATACATATTTTATCCGATTACCCAGGTTTAAGTAGAAGCATTTTCCAACAAATTAACAAGGTCATTATTAATTTGGTCTCCTAATTTTTTTTTTTTTTTTGTCTGTGTATGCACATGTCCATAATGTTTACTCTTAAGTAAGTTATCAATTATCATAGCTAAGTAAACATATATGCTAACAAGCATAGACCTTGTTTAATTTAATCTAACACGTAACCATATTTATTTCCATTTCAAGAGCAAATACATTCAAACAAGTCATAGATCATTTCCCATTCATAAACATGGTTGAATTATCAAACCAAACATATATCGTCCGTAGTCCACAACTCATGAATTTAAATTGCATTAACTCTATCTGTGGACTCCCATACTAGGTTTGACCCTAATTCAGAAGATTTATCGTCATCCTATCTCTAGGGTTGCAATCAACTCCGCTTAACTATGCTAGATCTACTCTTAAACAGGAAATATTCCTCTACTGCTTAAGCACATCAATACTTGAATCAATATCCTGAAATATCAAAACAAGAATTAAGAACACATAATTAAGAACAAATCAAGTATTTATCATATAGTTTAGAAAACAATAACAAGATCCGTCTTAGGTTTCATCCCCCTCAGGTACTTAAGGGGTTTAGTTCATAATTATAAAAGAATACATGTAACACCCGAAACCCGGCCCACGAGCCCTGATCGGATCTGGTATGTCACTGCGGAAAAACGTTTGAAAATATTCTTACTTAAGAGTAAAAACCGTTAAAAATTTGTTGCCTTTGATAAAACATTTTCGTAATTTAAAACATCCTAAGTAAAAATTAAGTTGTTATAAAAATATCCGGATTAAAGCTTTATTATACATAAATTTAAGAAAAATATAACCATTTGCAAATAGCATCTCAATTGTCAATCCATAATAAAACATAATAATAAAGTTACTTAATAAAAATACTTAAATACTTTAATGGGCCTTATTACAATAAACACTTAATCAGAAATACTGAAACTTTAAATACTTAATTAATTAAAATATCTTTCTGCATGGAAATCTGCTTCTGCATGGCCACCTTTGTATCCACTCCAGCCCGGTCCGAGCATCACCTGCGATGTTGATAAAATTTTGGGTGAGTCTAACAGACTCAGTGTGCAATTAGTCCACAGAATTCCACCCACATGTCAAACCATATAATAACCCATATAACAAATAGTAATGCAACTTATTCACATGTATTCACTTATTGGGCTTGGCCCATATCCACACCACATAGAGTTCACATATTGGGGCTTGGCCCATGACCATGTCACATTCTTATAGTAGTGTAATTAACCACATGTTTCCACATACTGGGCTTGGCGCATTTCCACATTGATCCACATATCTTATTGGGCTTGGCCCATTTTCACATTAATTCATATCACATGTTAGGCTTGGCCCATCTCTACATATGTTCACATACAAAATTATGCAATTATGAAGCCCAACCCAGCCTAGGGTCCATCCACTACACACCCCCGTATCCAGCCTACCACACACCAGGGGATTAATAAATCACCCTCTCCTTTTCACTCCAAAAAGCAATCAATTCCGTCCACGTGCAATTAAGCACAAAAATCCACAACGTGACCTCAGTCAGCGCCAATCCACGATGTAGCCGTAGCTAACACCAAAACCACGATGGGACACATAGTCACTCATCAACCACGATATGGCACATAGCCGATATCAACCACGATGAGGCACATAGCCACTCATCAAGCCACGCGAACTAAATCGCAATTAATCCACAACGTGACCTCAGTCAATGTCAATCCACGATGTAGCTCAAGGCTAACATCAAACCACGTACTCGAAGTACACCCTGTCCTTCTTTCATATCATATCCCACCCATGCACATGCAACATAAAATAATGCCATGATGATAATGCATGTACATGTTATTCGGCATATTATCACATATTCGTAACAATAGTCACATTCATCGATTTGATACTTTAGGATTATTGACATACCCTCGAGGGTATCCATATAACAATTTCCACTGCACTAGTTAGCACATATATAGCACATACACAGTATCACATACATAACATAAACCTGGAAAACAGTAGGCTAACTACACACCTGATCACTTGAAGTTCTAAACTTTCGATCCCGATACTGTCACTAAGAGACACTACAGCTATCTGCCTATAGCTTTCTCCTGCTGCTCGCCCACACCCCGGTGGCCAATCTCGGACAGCAGAAACAGATCTTTTCTTAAAGTTCAGGATAGGGACCTTCCCTTTCCCCTCTTGAGTGGCATCCATGTCCATTAATGATATCTTAATCAGAACTAAACGGTCAAACACTAATATTTTAATCTAAATATTTGAATCGAAACTACATTTACTAAATATCCTTACCACAATGATGAATCCGAAACTCAAACTTATACATACATCGATTTGTCCCTAGAAACCAAGGTACACAATCGGTCATCACTTATACCAAACATATGGCCTCAAACACGATATTAACACTTCCTTACCTTGCTTACTTTGATGAATCAAATCCCGAAAACTCCTTAGTACAACCTTACCGTTAGCTACACAACAAAAACACTTATTATGGCACTAAAGCCATTTAGCCATCTCACATAAATCTAAGCCCATTCATGGTTTCGGCACATCCATGAAGAGAAGAATAAAATCGATTGCTTAAAGAAATACTTACCACTATCGCTTCCTTGGAGAGATAAAAGAGAATAGTCGACAAGAGGGAAAAGTGCCTGACTTCCGGCTTTTGAGACTTGCGACAGAAGAAGGAGAATAAGGGCTCTTGAGATTCGGTTATGGCTTTTAATAAAATAAAATACAAATAGAGGAATGATCACTTACCAGATTCGGCTAAGCCTCCAAATGAGGTTGAAATATTCGGCTATGACAAGTATATTTCAGCCTTTGAGAAACTTATGAGAAGAAGATAAGGGTTTGAAGTATTTTGGCAATGGTAACAAAGGGAAATTCGGCTTCAAAGAGATAAAAATGATTTGGGGTTTAAAAGAAATTAAAGAATAAGAAGTGAGAGTAGGAGAATTTCGGTACAAAGAAGTTTAAAGAAGAAAAAGAATAACAAAAGATGATCACTCCCCCTTATAAAGAATTCGGCTACTACATCCCCACTAATCGAATCCCAAATTAAACTCCTATTTTAACTCTTTATCACCTTAACAAATAAAATAAAATAAATCATCACATTATCTCTTATCACCTATTTAAACTAAAATAAATAAAATAAGGCCTCCATTATCTTCTTATCATCCATTAAAAATAAATAGAATAAATCAACATTTATCCTACCTTCATATTATCTAGCCGAAAATTAAAAGGAGAAATAAACTCAATCCTCATCTAATTGAAAGTCCATGTGCCGTCCAATTTCTTCCAACTTGACGCCAAAATAAAAAAAACACTCCTTATGCTGCCATCAAGCCTCGAACCCAAGACCTGCTGGAACCCTTGACGCAAGCTGCAGGTAATGCCCCCAAGCCACTTTGCTGCTGATTCTTTTTGTGTCATAAACTCCCCCCAATTTCTTTTAAAGCCTCCTTCCCTAGCTCCCCCTTGTCTTAACGCTAAAAGCCAAAAATAAAACAGCACTCCACGCTGCCAGCATGACTCGAGCATGAGACCTGCTGGAACCACCACACGCTACCAGCCACTTTGCTGCTAGCTCCTTTGTGACATAAACTCCCCACAATTTCTTTTAAAAGCTCCTTCACCTAGCTCCCCCCTTAACGCCAAAAGCCAAAAATAAAACACGCCTTCTTGCTGCCAACGTTGCTCGAACCTCCCTGCTCAAGGCGGCATTTCCAAGCCCTTAAGTGGCGCCTTGCAGCCACTTTACCAAGGCACTCTTTTGTGTCCAAAAACCACTTCATATTTCCTTAAAGCCGTCTTCAGTCCAACTTCCCTTCTTGACGCAAAATACAAAAATAAAACACTCCCATGCTGCCTTCAAGACTCGACCCTCTTCCCTCCTGAAGCCCCCTTGCACCTTAGCGCCCCAAGCCACTTTGCCAATTGATTTCTTGTGTCCTAAACTCCACAAAATTCTTTTAAGGCCTCCTTGCCTAGTTTCCCCTTTTCACTTAAAATTCCAATATTTTCCAACATTTTTCCCCTTCACCTAAAGTTCTCAAAAACTTCTAAAATATATCCAAACACACTCCAAGCCTACTATCACTTGAATTATGCATTAAATGCATAACCCCTAATCTAGGATGTTACAATACATCTCAGAAGAAAGTATAAAACAAAACATAAGAAAAACCCTAAAACCCCTTGAAGGAAATTGAAGGGAAGATCTTCCGTCTTGAGTATGTTTCTAACTTCTTGAGATGAATCAACTGGCTTTTTTCGAGTAAATCCCACAATTCGGCTTCCCTGGCTTGGCTCCTCGGCCTACCTGAACCCCCTTCTTTTAGGTCACACATAGGGTGTTTATATAAGCTTTCGGAATGTCTTTCTTTGCCCCTAAGTATCTTAATCTGAGTGGAATTAAAATAGGTCACGGTAGGGACACGCCAGTTTAAATCAAGTCCATGTCGTGTTCGGGTCTGCTAAAGAGGCACGGCCGTGTGGCTCAGGTCCAGGCCGTGTGGATTTCGTACTTTGGCTCATTTTCTCCGTTTTTGGCCCGTTTCTCATTCTTTTCACCCTCCGATGTTCTTCTAAGTATAAAACATGAAAGTAAAGGATTAGGAGCACCAAATTCCACAATTCGGGGGATAAATTATCCACAAGTATGCTAAATGTGGGATTAAAATATGTATATATCACGGTTTATCAAATACCCCCCACTTAAGCATTTGCTTGTCCTCAAGAAAGATTCTCAACTGACAATTAAAATGAACTTCCTCAATTCATAATATTCATAAATAGTGTTTCATCATAATTCATAGATAATTTATACATGGATAATTTTAACTCAAATAGTCCTAAAGATTCAAACAATCTAAGTCATACATCCTCACTAAAGATTCACTCAAATCACTCAAAGTGTTTAAGGTTCAAAATTAAGCACTCAAAAGTCAAACATGAAGAGTTAATTCCATAGGCTTGCATGAAAATCAAATCTCCACCGCTATAAAATGAAATGATACACAGATCAAAAGGTCTTTTATGGGTTGTAATGGGGCTTGGGTTTAAAGGTGTGGATAAAGGCTAAATTAGAGGGTTCAAATCGAGATTGAATTGACAATTTACCTAACTAGAAAAATGAACTAATCCTGAATAATTACATCAATTGAAAACTTGAAACACTAATAACACGAGCTTCTTCTCAGAATGTGGAATGAATTGCTTAATCTCAAACATAGAAATAACAATGAATAACTTTCCAATGTTTTTTTAAGAACAAATCAAGTAAAAAGAAAGAACTTTAACAACTGAAATATAGAACATAGTAGGCAACTGCTCAAAATAAAATCTCGACAAAAAAAAAAAAAGAGAGTCAAGAAATGGTGGTAACAAATACAAGATAGGTTTTGGGTTATTATTAGTGGGTGAGTCAATAAATGGTTTGTTAAGATCAAAGGGGTTTACTAGGGGTTAATTGTGAGGGTAGACTTTTAGTGGAGTAAGTGGGTTAAATCCTAAGTGCCTTTATCATCTCTGTATATCAATTCAATGATGTGGTCTTGACATATATAATCAAGCAAGTTCTAGAATAACAAATCAATGTTGACACACTCATAATCAATAAAGTGAGCAAAAAAGAATGTATGCTTTAAAAGGCTCAAAATCTCACAAAAATTATGGGTTTTGATATCAACTTTGTAAATTTCAAACTTCAAGGTAATAATTAGATTCGGTGTAGACAACCTAACAAAATTTTAATTTTTTTTGAAAATAGACTCATCATGCTTGATTCTCTAGTCTCCTAAAGTTTTAATCATCACTGCACAATTATCAATGACTTAATCCAAAACATATCAATAAAAATCATGAACCAAAGGAAATTTCATTCTAATAATAATATGAGAAAATTACTTAAGAACAAGATATAATTCAGGGATTTGAGAATAATGCAAAATGTTAGGAACTTTTTCAAAATAAAATTCACCCTCACACTTAAGATATACATTGCCCTCATTGTACAAAGATATATATGAAATCATAAGAGATAGGTAGAAGTGAAACTTTCTAAATTTTGGATGGATTCCTTGAGTTCGGAGTGTTGAGACTTGATTCGGAGGTGAAAGATAAGTTGGAGGAGGCGTCTTTGGTGGTGGTATGGTGGCTGCCAACAATCTCTGCGCTAGATGAAGAAATTGGGAAACTCGTGAAGAATTAGCCAGGAAATAATAAGCATAATTCAAAATATGCTAATAATATATTTAAAGAAAAGAAAGATAAAAAGAAAGAGTGTAAGAAGTAAAATAAAATTAAAAGAACAGACTAATGGACTAAAAAGTCCTTATCGTTAGATGGTTCGTGAGGTGGGTGTGATTTCTACGGACGTGGTGTGGTGATTCCCTAATAGCCTTTAGAACCTAAATCAAATAAAGCAAAATGTAAGAATATAAATTAAAGACAAGAAAGATAGAGGGGGGAAAATAAAGGAGAAGAGTCCTTGTCCTGTTGAGTTAATGAAGCGGCCAATATGAACTTATGTAGATACATCTCGTATGGTGACACTTTGCTAGGCTCCTTTCACTTTTTCGACATATATAAGGTGTGGATCAAGAGTTCAGAGAATGAAGAAGGGTGAAATTGAAAGGGAGGGGAGTGTAAAGGGTATGGAAGAGGGGAAATGGAGAGTAGGTGAGAAGGGGAGAGGGTGTTTTAAATAGAAATCTCGGATATGGTACATCCTCACGCCCAGTGTACCTTGGGCGTGTTGAGTCACACTGGCTATATCGTGCGGTTTTGTGTTGTGCTACGTTCATTTCTCCCACGCCTATGTGCGGATCGCCACGCCCATGTTGATAAAATAGTGTCGACCACGATATGTATCGCATGCAGTAGTGGTGTTTAGTGGAGTCTGTGGCTTGAAGATATTTTTCGTCCTATTTCGTAGTATCTCCGCCACATCGATCTGAAATTTATGGTGTTCACACACCACTGCCCTGTACCGTATGGAATGGAAATCTGTGTGGTTAGCTTGTAGTTTGATTTGAAAGTAAAAATGGAAAGAAAATGAAACAATAAAATAAAAATATGTAAATTAATAAGGTTAGTGCTCGGGTTGCCTCCCGAGAAGTGCTCGTTGTAGTCTTAAGCTAGACTTACCTCTCATTCGCACAATCATGGTGGTTTGAGGAGTTAAAAATCCTTTCTCATGCTATTAGTTCGAGTCGAGTAGTGTTTGCTTTAAAAGTCTTTGAATATAGGATTACTTTACCTCGATCATTCAGTATGGGAAAACATTGAGTACCTTAAAAGGGATTTGAAGGTTAAGAGGAGATATTCGAGGTCTATCTTATCTAACAATACTGATCTCCTATTTTAAATTTGTTTGTCCCATGGAATGGCGTTGGTTTTGCTTTGTGTATTCCTAATTTCTCTTTTAAATGTGTCTTCCACTTGTCTAGTTCATCGATCTCAAGCCTTCGTTCCTCATGAGTTATTTCTTTATTGGTATGAGGTCTAGAATCTGGCTCAGTTATGTAGTTCCTTGGTGCTTCTGAAAAGAAGGTTTAAGCGAATGGTCATTAATAAAATTAATTTTCTTACCTTGATTACTTGATGTCCTAGAGCGAGTCAAAAGCTTTCAAGACCGATTGATTCGTCACCTACACGGAGTATGAGTTCTCCTATACCAACATCAATTTTAGTCCTGCCAGTTGCTAAAAGGATCTTCCTAAAATTAAAGGAATATTATTGTCCTCATCCATGTCTAAAATGACAAAGTCTACTGGGAATACGAATTTATCAATTTTCATGAGAACATCTTTGATTATACCCCTAGGAATTCTAATAGTTTTATCAGCTAATTGAATGCTCATCCTAGTTTGTTTGGGTTTCTCTAGACCTAGTTGTTTAAACATTTTATAAGGCATAACATTTATGCTTGCCCCTAAATCAGTTAAAGCATTATCAACAGATAAACTACCAATTATGTAACAGACCGAATTTGACCCTAATCGGAACGGTGGTTCGGGACCACGAATTCGAGTCCGAGAAATATTTTAATATTATATTTTGTGTTTATTATATGTGAATTGATGTGTGTGAAAGTTTCGTATGAAAACTTAATCGTTTATGTGTTTAATTTAGAAAAAGGACTTAATCGCATAAAAGGTAAAAGTTGCAAACCAAAGTAAAATGCACTAAATTAAGTGTGGCTTTTTAACATGAGGTGTTAAAAGGGTAATTAACCCATTCTAAGAGTTAGTTAGTGGGCGGCTAAAGTCCAATTTGCCCATATATGTTATGTTTATAAATATATTTCATTATAAGGTTAAATAGGTAAATTATTAAACACCATAATATATGTTAATTAAAAACATAAAATAAAAGTTTGTCTTCTTCATTTGGCTACTGAAATAAGAAAAGAAAAGCTTAAGTTAAAAGCTTGAACATTTAGCCATGATGGAAGCTTGATTTAAAGGTTAGTTTGACTTGGTTTTGTTAATTTTAACGTTTTTAAGATCGTTGCTTCAAAGCGTAACTTACCCATGTTGAAATTTTTGAATCTAAGCATGTTTGATATTCGGCCATTGATGTGTTCATGAGGTTTTTGATGTTTGATATTTTTAAATTAAAACTATGTTAAAGATTAGTATATTTTTTATTGGAAGTTTTGGTGAAATTGAGTAATTAGGGCTAATTTGTAAAAATAAATTTTTAGAGGGGCCTATTTGCAAAATAAATGAAAGAAATGGATTGGTATAGTCCCTATATATATTCGGCCCTTGAATGGTATTGAGAAATTTTGGGTATTTTGTGTTTTATGCAAATAGGACCAATTGGCAAAAATGTGAAACCTTATGGGTAAAATGGTAATTTGCATATTTATGTGTTTTGGGACAAAATTGAAGTGAAATGTACTTGAATGAGCTGAATTTAATGTGTTTAGATCAAGAGAAAAGAAAAACAGAATTGGATTAGGGAAAGACGAAGGTTCTCGAATAGTCGATCTACACGGTCTATCGACAGTCGAGGTAAGTTCTTAAGTTAAAGTTCTTTAAAAAGATAATTAAGAATGTGTGTAACCAAATTATTTGATTAATTTGAGTAAGAAATATGTGATAGCCGAATATGTATGTCTCATGTTGAAATGAATATGTTTTTTTTTTTTAAATGCAATGTGAATTAGTATATTTGATATGACAGGTGAATTGGTTTTGTGAATATGAATTGATAGTGATGTAGGTGTTAAGAAATGTGAGTTGATGGATTGAGTTGATAAACAGTTCGGGCTTTAAGCCTAGCAGGCCTAGTGTCGGTGACTTATTTCGGGCTTTGTGCCTAGCAGGCCTTGTACCGGTGTTATATATCAAGCTTTGTGCCTAGCAGGCCTTGTTCCGTGTTATATATCAGGCTTTGTGCCTAGTAGGCCTTGTGCCGGTGTTATATATCAGGCTTTGATGCCTAGTGGGCTTAATGCGGTGACGCGCTTTAAATGGAGAAGACTTAAATTATTCAAGGTGAAACACGGTCAATGTACTTAGGAGTGGCAGCTTCGGGTAAGCATAAGTTCCTTTATATTTACCAAGAGTAAGGTAAGTTATGTTTAATACTACTTGAATTTGAATAATAAGATAGGAATGGTGTTATGTGCAAATGAGCTTATGACGGAAGTGTATGAGTAGTATGTGATTGAAGTTGATTTTGAATATAATACTTTGGTAAATTCGATTATGAATAGAAATGTTTAAGGTGATAAGATTTTGAGTTGGATAACATAGACGACGTGAGTGGTATATTTATATGATTTGAAGCAATGTGATTAATGTAATACATATATCTTGAATTTTGATAAGGTACAAATTTATGGTAAAGAAGTGAAATTAATTAGGTTAATGAACTGTGGTATTCGGCCTTATATGAATTTGTGTATTGAAATGTTTATTTTTAATTTCAATGGTAACAATTAAAAATGTATAAGTGTTTGAATGTTGTATTACCATTAATTTAAGACTTACTAAGCTAGTGAGCTTACTCTGTATGTGTTTGTCTTCATTGTTTTATAGATCGTTGATTCATTTCACGGGCTCAAGGATCATCAAGAAAGTCGACCACACTATCACTCTCTTTGGTACTTAAGTTTACTTTTCGAATCAAAGGCATGTATAGGTTGAATTATGGCTTGAATAAATGATGTTCGATTTGGTAATTGTATATATATAGCCTTGCGAATAAGGCTATTTTTTTGGTTAAGCATCATTTGTATGTTTGTTATAATGGGTTGTTCAATCTTTGTTGTAAGATGCATGCATATTATGCTTGGAAAATAAATGTGGCTATGGTAAAATGAGCGTAGCTTAAAGACATTGCAAGTGTATGTGGTTATATGGAAATAATCATTTATGTGTAATATATATATGTATAGGTATGCATATTATGTCGTGTAGATTTCTCTACTTAGATTATTATGTACCGCTTGTGAATTAGCATTATGACCATATTCGGTTGTACTATTATTATGTTTTAATTTCACATATATGAATAGATTTTAATAGAGTATTATGGGTATATATATGTTTGGATATGCATGTGTGCCTAAATTATGAAATTATATATTTGATATTCGACTAATGAATTAGATGTTTTGACACGTATTTGATATATAGATATATATTTATAGCGAATGATAGATGCATGGAAATATTTTTTAAAATGTTTGAATGTCGTAGATTTGATGGCGGATGGTTGATTCTAGAAGTATGAAACATGTATATTTTGGTATTGGTATTTGTAGGTCTTAATTAGCATGTAATGAGAGTATGGATTATGCATGAGCTATTTATTGAATATTGAGAATCAAATATGCGTACTTGGTTTAATAAAGAAATGAATTATGAATACATATAAGATTGAGGTGTTAAAGATTTATAACCTGTTTTATAAATGGTGATGAATGACTGTGATGAACTGAGTCTAGTTCGGTAATGCCTCATAACCCAAATTTGACGACGGATACGGGTTAGGGGTGTTACATTTGATTGGTATCAAAGCTTACGGTTTAGTCGATTCTAGGACTACCGTAGCACGTGAGAGTCTAGCTATACATGCCTTTATTGTATATTTGATAGTGTGGTGACTTCTGACATTCCGAATTGTGTTTTATATAGTAAATGGATCCTGATCCCAACAGAGCTGTAGCGGATGATGTAGAGAGTGTAGCGCCTGACCGTGCACACGGATCAGCGCCAGTAGACTCTCGACCAGTTTCAGGTAGCCACGAGGGGGAGGCTAAACAAGCCTTCTACCAGATGATGAACGAGTGGTTTACCCGGTTTATTCTAACTAACTTGACTATACAACAACCTCCACCCCGAATCATCCAACTCCGGTACCTTCAGGACCCCCGATGATAGATCCGATGAGAACTAGTAGGCCTCCGTTGATAAGATTAGAAAATATGGGGCTGAATAATTCAAAGCAAATGATGATGATGATACGGAATGAGCTGAGATGTGGCTTGATAACGCTCTTGAGTACTTGATGAGCTATCCTATTGTAATATCTGAAATAAGGGTTATTTGTGATTGAATTGTTTTGCATGAGTTTGGACTGTGTGTTATTATTTGAAGTGTTTAAAGATCTAGTTATAAGTCTAGAGTAGGCCCGAGTGGCAGGAAATTTTTGTTTTTATGCTTTAAGTAAAGAGAGCTGAAGGAGCTAGGGGTTAAGTGTAATTCGTGGGGGATTTTAGCATAAGATTGGGCATGGTAAAGTGGCAAGAAGGCGCCACTTAGAGCCTTCTGAATGACGCCACATGCAGGGAAGGGAGAGCTCAGGTGCGAGCAGCAGAAATCTCACTTTCTGCTTATCATTTTGACGCCAAAGGGGGAGGAGTTGTGCTCAGCACAAACTCTTTCAGATAAGCATTGAATAAGCCAAATTTATTTAAATGGATGGCAAGGAGAAAATTTAGGAACTTGTGGAATTCAAATTCATTTGAATTAGTGGCGAGAGAGGAATTTGGGGAAGTGGCGAATTTTGAACTCATGCTTAGGGGAGTGTTCGGTTTTGGAGAGAGTGAGTAGAGAGGTTGCCGAAATTCCTTAGTGGCTAGATGACATTTTCAGCTAGCCTTTGTTTTGTGTATCAAAAGCCGAAAACCCTTTTGTGCATTGCCGAAATCTTCCTAGTGTACCACAAGCCGAAATTTCCTTTTTGTTTTTGCACCTAGCCGAATGTCTCTCTAAGTTCTTTGATTTTATTTTATTTCTTTTCTTTTCTCCTTCTCAAGGTGTTTGGCTGAATCTACCACTCTCCCATCTCTCTTTTTCTTTTTCATATTTGCTCAAAAGCCAGAAGTGCCCATCTCCTCCCTTTCATCTTTTTCTTTTCTTCTCTCAAACTCTTGTGTGAAATCCTCTCCACTTTCTTTTTTGCGAATTCCTCTCTCCATTTTACTTTCTTTTTCTTCCTCTTTTCTCCACTCTAGCCAGAATCCTATTTGTCTATTTCCATCAACCATAGCCGAATCTCCCTTCTTTCTCCCTATTTTTGTTTTGGCCGAATCTCAATCAAGCCTTGATCTCTTTTTGTTTTTCTCTGATCGGTTTTGAAGAAGGTTAAGTGTCTTAGCCGAATTTCTTTATTTCTTTTTCTCTTCTCTTGGTCGATTCTCATGAAAGTAGAAGCCGATTTTGGCATTTGTTAGCAAGGTTTCTGATTACCTTTGAAAACTGATTTTTTCTAGGCTCTTCCGGACTCTGAAAGCAGTAGATCTGAGCCATTTATTCTCTGTCAAGCGATTCGTTAAGTCTGTGGTAAGGATCTATATTGGTTCTTCATTCTTTGAGTTGTTGAAAAGCCGAAGGCTATTGAAAGTGAATTTTGTTGTTGGCCGATTGTAGGGGGGAGAAGCAGTCTCGCATATCTTGTGTTGTGGTTAGGATTCGTAAGGCAGAAAGGTAAGGATGGTGTTAGTTATGCGTTATCTCATCTTTCGGGATTTATTGTGTGGCCGAATGGCGTTGTTAATGGTTTTGTGGTTTGGCCGAGTGTAGGACAAGGAGATCTAGTGCAATAGATCGGGTCTTCAGGATTTAGTGATTGCGTTAGTAACAAGTGTGTAACTTACACACTTTATAACTAAGTAAATATGTTAATAACCTGAATGTGCTAGAAGTCGGAAACTGTGTAGATCTTGATATGTGTTAAAGGATTCGGGTAAGTCCGTTTCGATATGATTTTGCTATATGATGCATAATACATGATCTATGATATATTTACTATATGATTCATAATAAAGCATGATGGCATGATTTGCATAAGTATTGCATTGTGATGGGTGATATGAGAGAAGGGGGAAGTTGAATATCCGTGACTTTGGGTCACCAGAGGTTTGGCACCTCATAGCGACTCGTCCCAGTGGCTTAGCACCACAGTGGGTTGGCCCTACAGTTGATTTATCGGGATTGTCGCCAATGATTTGGTATCACACGTAGGTTGGCCCTACACTTGGATTATTGATATTTTGTGACTTTGGGTCACGGAGGTTTGGCACCTCATAGCGACTTCGTCCCCCAGTGGCTTAGCACCACGATGGGTTGGCCTCACATTTGATATTATGGGATTGTCGCGGTGATTTGGTATCTGGCGTGGGTTGGCCTCTGAGATGGATTATTCGTGACTTTGGGTCACCGGTGGTTTGGCACCACATTATTATTGGATATCGTGACTTTGGGTCACCAGTGGTTTGGCACCACCAGTGGTTTGGTACCACATAGGGTAGAAACGGAGTTAAGGATGGCTAGGTTTCTGTGCATGTTATATATATTGCTTGGTTATGATTTGTGTAAGTACATTGCATTAACCGGGAGGGGGATTATGCACTGAGTCTTGGTGACTCACCTTCTTCCTTATCTTTTCAGGTGATTCGTAAATCGCGGATGAGGAGCCGGGTGGACTCGAGGTGGCCATGCATTAAATAAACTCAATTTTACATGGACCTTGGTTTGGGTACTTTATTTTATTTAAATTCGGTTTTCATTTTATTTGGGTTTGTAATAAGGCCTTTTAATTATGTTTTGGATTATTTATATGCTTTGGGTTTGTTTTAAACTTGGCTAAATAAATTACATGGTTGACTTAATAATTTGAGCCCAAGGTTTTCTAAACTATAGAACGCAATGGTTTTCAAATCTTTACCATCTGGTAATACAAATCAATTGATAACAACAACAACTCAAATGGATTTCAAACTTAAGTTTTCCACATTCAACTTAACTGATTTCTTAATAACTAAGAAAGAACCCTTCGGTTTATAAATGACATAAACGTTTTCTAAACCTATGGGTCAAAAACTAAGTTTTAAAGATTTATTATCGGGATTTCAAGGTATATCATGAGTATTTAACTAATCATGCACCTGATTTCTACGAGCATAAAACAACAAAGAGTTTTTCACTGAAATTTAACCGGTAACCTGTTTTCTCCAAAACGTTTTCTTCTGTGACATGCCAGATTCGGTCGTGGTGTGTTGACCGGGTTTGGGGTGTTACACCTATACTCCAGATGAATGCCTAAAGTGCACTATATCTTTACTTCGGGACACTGCATATCACTGGTGGAACACACTAGTATCAGTGGTTCCGAAAGAAAAAGTGACTTGGGACTTCTTCCAGGTTGAGTTCCGTAAGAAATATATCAGTCAGAGATTCATCAATCACAAACGAAAAGAATTTTTGGAATTAAAATAGGGGTATGACTGTGACGGAATATGAGCGGAAGTTTGTCAGATTGAGCCGTTATGCCCGAGAGTGTATATCCACTGAAGCTCTTATGTGAAAAATATTTGAAGACGGTTTGAATGAAGACATAAAGTTGCTTGCTGGCATTCTTGAAATCAAAGAGTTCGTGACACTAGTCGAGCGAGCTTGTAAAGCTGAGGAGCTCGGAAAGGAGAAAAGAAAGGCTGAAATTGAAACTAGAGACACTCGTAAAAGATCATCGAGTAAGACTTTCCATTCAGTGCCTAAGAAGTTCAGAGATGACTTCAGTCGACATAATGCTACTTCAGACTTGCCTAGATGTGATCGACCTTCAGTGAATTCCCGAGCCACTTCGATGGCTAGTGTAGGTAATGTTTCGCAAAACCGGGCTGAGTGCAAACATTGTGGGAAATGGCATTCTGGGAGTTGTAGAGTTCGTGATCGGTCCTGCTTCAAATGTGGATCGTTAGACTATTTTATTCGAGAGTGGCCGATGTTAGCCGAGCAGAATGCGGCTCAGAACACTAGACCGAGCGACGCGATAGCACGGGGTAGACCACTCAGACATTCAGGCAATGTAGGTGGCAGTCAGAGAGGGACGAAGGACACTGCAGTACAATCAGAGGCTAGAGCTCCAGCTAGAGCTTACGCTACACATGCTAGAGAGGATGCTTCTGCCCCAGATGTCATTACCGGTACTTTCACACTTTACGATACTACTATGATTGCATTGATTGATCCTGGTTCGACTCATTCATACGTGTGCGAAACTCTAGTATCCAGTAAGACTCTGCTAGTTGAGTCTACTGAGTTTGTGATTCGTGTGTCCAACCCTTTGGGTAGATGTGTACTTGCTGATAAAGTGTGTAGAGGTTGCCCGTCGATGATTCGGGATTCTTGCTTTCCAGCCGACTTATTGTTGTTGTCTTTCGATGAGTTCGATATAATTTTGGGAATGGACTGGTTAACTTAGCATGATGCAGTAGTGAATTGCAAAAGAAAGCTTATTGATTTGAGATGTCAGAATGGTGAGATCATCAGAGTCGAATCCAGTGAATTAAATGGGTTACCTACAGTAATATCCTTGATGTTAGCCCAAAAGTATGTGAGGAAAGGGTGCGAAGCTTATTTGGCCTATGTATTTAATAATAAAGTGTTTGAAAGACAGATTAAATCTGTACCGGTTGTGTGTGAATACCCAGATATGTTTCCTGAAGAATTACCGGGTTTACCACCAGTACGAGAGATTGAGTTTGGCGTTGAATTAGTACTGGGGATGACTCTAATCTTGATAGCTCCGTATCGGATGGCACCTACTGAGTTAAAAGAGTTGAAAGCACAGTTGCAAGAGTTAACAGACAGGGGCTTTGCACGACCGAGCTTCTCTCCTTGGGGTGCACCAGTTCTTTTTGTGAAAAAGAAAGATGGAACGATGCGAATGTGTATTAATTATCGGCAACTAAATAAGGTAACTATAAAGAATAAGTACCTACTACCTCGGATTGATGATTTGTTTGATCAATTGAAAGGGCTTGATATTTTGAAGATAGATTTGAGATCGGGTTATTATCGATTCATGAGTCGAGAGATACAGATGTGCCAAAGACTGCATTCCGGACGAGGTACGGACATTTTGAGTTTCTGGTTATGCCTTTTGGACTTACTAATACACATGCTATTTTTATAGATCTGATGAATCAGGTTTTCAGACAGTTTTTGGATCGATTTGTAGTAGTGTTTATTGATGATATACTGATCTACTCTAAACATGAAACCGAGCATGCCGAGCATTTGAGATTAGTGCTACAAACTTTGCGAGATCAACAGTTGTATGCAAAGTTTAGTAAATGTGAGTTCTGGATGAATAAAGTCAGCTTCTTGGGTTATGTTGTTTCAGTGTCAGGTATTCGAGTTGATCCAAACAAAATATCAGCTATACTTGATTGGAAACCACCAAAGAATGTATCCGAGATTCGAAGCTTTCTGGGCCTTGCGAGATACTACAGACGGTTTGTAAAAGGTTTTTCTGTGATAGCTTCACCTTTGACAAATTACTACAGAAAGATGTCAAGTTTGAGTGGTCGGATAAGTGTCAGAAAAGTTTCGATCAGCTGAAAGCCCTTTTGACCGAAGCTCTAGTGTTAGCTTAGCCTGAACCGGGTAAAGAATTTGTTGTTTATAGTGATGCTTCTTTGAATGGTTTGGGTTGCGTTTTGATGCAGGAAGGCAAAGTTGTAGCCTACGCTTGGAGACAATTGAAGCCACACGAAAGAAATTATCCGACTCACGATCTAGAATTAGAAGCCATTATTTTCGCTTTGAAAATTTGGCGTCATTACTTATTCGACGAGAAATGTCACGTTTATTCGGATCACAAAAGTCTAAAGTATTTGATGACTCAGAAAGATCTAAACTTGAGACAACGTAGATGGTTAGAACTGTTGAAAGACTATGAATTGGTGATTGACTACCATCCGGGGAAAGCTAACATTGTCACAGATGCGTTAAGTTGAAAATCATTGTTTGCTCTTCGTGCGTTAAACACACAGATGGTTATGTCTGGTGATGGTTCGATCATATTGAGTTAAAAGTAAGACCGATGTTTATTGAGCAAATTTGTGATGCATAAGACTGATGTTTATTGAGCAAATTTGTGATGCATAGAAATTTGACAAGGATTTGATTGCTAGAAGAATTTAGTGTGAAAAAGATGTGGAATCAGAGTTTCAAATTGATGCAAATGATTGTTTAGACTTTAAAAGTCGAATATGTGTTCGAAGAACTCGAATTTGATTGAGATGATTACGAGTGAGGCTCATAGTGGTCGATTATCGATACATCGGGTATACGAAAATGTACAATGATTTGAAGCAGTTCTATTGGTGGCACGGCATGAGCGAGATATATCGAATTTGTTTCAAAGTGCTTTGTCATCGACAAGTAAAAGCCGAACATCAAGTGTCTTACAGGTTGCTTGACCGATCATGATGATACGAATGGAAATGGGATAGAATCACAATGGATTTTATATTTGGTTTGCCTATGACACCAGAGCAAGAAAGATGCGATCAGGTTATAGTAGATAGACTAACCAAATCGGCTCACTTTGTCCAGGTTCAGTATAGACTATTCACTCGATAAACTTGCTTTGAGTTGAATATATCTCAAATTGTGAGATTACATGGTGTGCCGAGTTCATTATTTGAGATAGAGAACAGAGATTCACATCGTGAGTTTGGAAGAAGTTGCGAGGATGCTTTAGGTACTAAACTTCATTTTAGTCTGACCTTTCACCCCATGACAGGCAGTCGATCTAAGCGAACCATTTATACACTTGAGGACATGTTGAGATATTGTGTTCTCGAGTTTGAAGGTGCGATGGGAAAAGTACTTACCTTTGATTGTATTTGCTTATAATAATGATTTTCAATCAAGTATCAAAATGGCACCCTACGAAGCTCTATATGGCATGCAAGTGTCGTACACCATTATCTTTGGACCCGGAGCTCGGTGAGAATAAGATACAAGGGGTTGATTTGATTAAAGAGACTGAACAGAAAGTGGCTATAATTAGAGGTAGTTTGAAAGCTGCATCAGATCGTCAAAAGTCTTACGCTGATTTGAAACGTAAAGATATTGATTTTCAAGTCAGAGATCGGTATTCTTGAAAGTATCTCAGTGGAAGAAAGTACTTGATTTGGGCGGAAAGGCAAACCGAGTCCGAGATTTATCGGACCGTATGAAATCATGAACGTATCGGGCCTGTTGCTTATAGACTGAAGTTGCCCTCTAAATTAGAAAAGATATATGATGTATTTCACGTTTTGATGCTTCGTAGATACAGATCAGATCTGTCACATGTGATTGCTCCATCTGAAATTGAAATCCAGCCGATATGACGTATGAGGAAGAACCGATCCGTATTTTAACTCGGGAAATGAAAGAGTTAAGAAACAAAATAATTCCATTAGTGAAAGTACTATGGAATTGTACGGAGTTGAAGACTTCAATGAGGCAACAATATCCGACTTTGTTTAACGGTATTCCTTGGGGAGGGAGAGTTGTATGGTGAATTTGACCCTAATCGAGAATGGTGGTTTCAGGACCACAATTTGAGTCAGAAATATTTGAATATTATATTTTCTCGCTTATTATATGTGAATTGATGTGTGTGAAAGTTTAGTATGAAAATTTAATCGTTTATGTGTTTAATTTAGAAAAAGGACTTAATCGCATAAAAGGTAAAAGTTGCAAACCAAAGTAAAATGCACTAAATTGAGTGTGGCTTTTTAACATGAGGTGTGAAAAGGGTAATTAACCTATTCTAAGAGTTAGTGGATGGCTAAAGTCCAATTTGCCATTATGTTATGTTTATAAATATATTTAATTATAAGGTTAAATAGGTAAATTATTAAACACCATAATATATGTTAATTAAAAACATAAAATAAAAGTTTGTCTTCTTCATTTGGCTACCAGAAATAAGAAAAGAAAAGCTTAAATTAAAAGCTTGAACATTCGGCCATGGTGGAAGCTTGATTTAAAGGTTAGTTTGACTTGGTTTTTGTGAATTTTAGCGTTTTTAAGATCGTTGCTTATTGTAACTTACCCATGTTGAAATTTTTGAATCTAAGCATGTTTGATATTCAGCCATTGATGTGTTCATGAGGTTTTGATGTTTGATATTTTTAAATTAAAACTATGTTAAAGATTAGTATATTTTGTATTGGAAGTTTTGGTGAAATTGAGTAATTAGGGCTAATTTGTAAAAATAAATTTTAAAGGGGTCTATTTTCAAAATAAATGAAAGAAATGCATTGGTATAGTCCCTATATATATTCGTCCCTTGAGTGGTATTGAGAAATTTTGGGTATTTTGTGTTTTATGCAAATAGGACCAATTGGTAAAAATGTGAAACCTTAGGGTAAAATGGTAATTTGCATATTTATATGTTTTGAGACTAAATTGAAGTGAAATGTACTTGAATGAGCTGAATTTAATGTGTTTAGATCAAGAGAAAAGAAAAATGGAATTGGATCGGGGAAAGACGAAGGTTCTCGAATAGGCGATCTACACGGTCTATCGACAGTCGAGGTAAGTTCTTAAGTTAAAGTTCTTTAAAAAGATAATTAAGAATGTGTGTAATCAAATTATTTGATTAATTTGAGTAAGAAATATGTGATAGCCGAATGTGTATGTCCCATGTTGAAATGAATATGTTTTTTTTTTAAATGCAATGTGAATTAGTATATTTGATATGACAGGTGAATTGGTTTTGTGAATATGAATTGATAGTGATGTAGGAGTTAAGAAATGTGAGTTGATGGATTGAGTTGATAAACAGATTCGGGCTTTAAGCCTAGCGAGGGCCTAGTGCCGAGATGACTTATTTCGGGCTTTGTGCCTACATGGGCCTTGTGCTTAGGTGTTATATATCGAGCTCTGTGCCTGCTTGAGCTGCCTTGTGCTTAGGTGTTATATATTAGGCTTTGATGCCTAGCAGGCTTAACGCCGGTGACGCGTTTTAAATGGACAAGACTTAAATTATCCAAGGTGAAACACAGTCAATGTACCGGGTAAATGCTCGGGTAAGCATAAGTTCCTTTATATTTACCGAGAGTAAGGTAAGTTATGTTTAATACTACTTGAATTTGAATAATAATATAGGAATGGTGTTATGAGCAAATGAGCTTATGACCGAAGTTTTTGAGTAGTATGTGATTGAAGTTGAGTTTGAATATAATACTTTGGTAAATTCGATTATGAATAGAAATGTTTAAGGTGATAAGATTTTGAGTGGGATAACATAGACGACGTGAGTGGTATATTTATATGATTTGAAGCAATGTGATTAATGTAATACATATATCTTGTATTTTGATAAGGTACAAATTTATGGTAAAGAAGTGAAATTAATTAGGTTAATGAACTGTGGTATTCGGCCTTATATGAATTTGTGTATTGAAATGTTTATTTTCAATATTAATGGTAAAAATTAAAAATGTATAAGTGTTTGAATGTTGTATTACCATTAATTTAAGACTTACTAAGCTAGTGAGCTTACTCTGTATGTGTTTGTCTTACTGTTTTATAGATCGTTGATTCAGCTACGGGCTCAAGGGATCATCAAGAAAGTCGACCACACTATCACTCTCTTTGGTACTTAAGTTTACTTTTCGAATCAAAGGCATGTATAGGTTGAATTATGGCTTGAATAAATGATGTTCGGTTTTGTAATTGTATATATATAGCCTTGCGAATAAGGCTATTTCTTTTAGTTAAGCATCATTTATACGTTTGTTATAATGGGTTGTTCAATCTTTGTTATAGATGCGTGCATATTATGCTTGGAAGATAAATGTGGCTATGGTAAAATGAGCGTAGCTTAAAGACATTCAAGTGTATGTGGTTATATTGAAATAATCATTTATGTGTAATATATATATATGTATAGGTATGCATATTATGTCATGTGGATTTCTCTACTTAGATTATTATGTACCGCTTGTGAATTAGCATTATGACCATATTCGGTTGTACTATTATTATGTTTTAATTTCACATATATGAATAGATTTTAATAGAGTATTATGGGTATATATATATGTTTGGATATGCATGTGTGCATAAATTATGAAATTATATCTTCGATATTCGACTAATGAATTAGATGTTTTGACACGTATTTGATATATAGATATATATATTTATAGCGAATGATAGATGCATGGAAATATTTTTTTAAAATGTTTGAATGTCGTAGATTTGATGGCCAGATGGTTCAGATTCTAGAAGTATGAAACATGTATATTTTAGTATTGGTATTTGTAAGTCTTAATTAGCATGTAAAGAGAGTATGGATTATGCATGAGCTATTTGTTGAATATTGAGAATCAAATATGCATACTTGGTTTAATAAAGAAATGAATCATGAATACGTATAAGATTGAAGTGTTAAAGATTTATAACTGTTTTATAAATGGTGACGAATATTTGTGATGGCGAGTCTAGTTACGTAATGCCTCATAACCCAAATCCGGTGGCGAATACGGGTTAGAGGGTGTTACAAATTAAACATGGAATTGTAAAACTCCCTGGATCTTTTAATTTTCATGGTAGTTTATTTTGCAAAATTCTTTGAGCATCTGCGTTTAGTTCCACATGCAACTCCCTCGTCTAACTTCCGTTTGTTTTGAAAAGCTCTTTTTAAAATTTCCTTGAATCGGCATCCGTGAAAGAGCTTCAAGAAACGGTAATTTAATATGTAATTTCTTTAAAAGTTTAAGAAATTTATCGAATTGTTCGTCTGTGTTGTCTTTCTTCATCGTATTGGGGTATGGTCCATGAGGTTGGTACACTTTAATTACCGGTTTTGGGTTGCCATGGTTTACCTCAACCTTACCTTCCTCTACCACATTCTCTTGGCTTAATTTGGGCTCATCTAACCCTTCACTAACATGACTGTTATGGCTTGAAGTTGCTCCTTTGGGTTTGTTTTAGTGTTGCTTGGCAACCGCGCCTTGTGGTCGTTACGATATGATCTTGGCAAGTTTTTCTAGCGGTTCTCGATCCCTTGAATCGATGCTTGTTGATTTTTAAGTGTTGTCTCGGTGTTTTGGAGATGAGTTTACGACACGCGATGAATTTTCTCGATATTTCTTTGAGGTTGACTTCTTTCCCTGTGGGTGGTAGGGGTTTTGTTGGAAACTTGGGAGGGTTGTTGTCTCGATTTCCTTGACCACCCCGTGAAAAATTGGGGTGGTTCCTCCAACTGGATTTTAAGTATTACTATAAGGGTTATTTTGAGGTCTAAAATTGTAGCACTCTGTTTGTAAGGCTTAATATTCTGTATTGTTCATCCCTCCTCCATTTGTGTCACACTACATAGCTGGATGTACTGCGAAGAGCCACATAAACCATGAATCTTTTTATTTAACATCTCTACATGATTTGATACCATGGTTTTTGCTTGCTTCAAGGTTGAAAACACTAGCGACTTTTGTTGGCTTTGTCCTTGTGACTTGCCAGCGATAGTTATTTAGTGACATCTCTTCAATGAATTCATAGGCAGCTCAGGTGTTTTGTTATTCAGGATTCCACCGATGGCTGAATCAATCAACTGTCTCGTTGAGGGGTTCACACCGTTGTAAAAGGTTTGGACCTGTAGCCACAAGGGTAATCCATGGTGTGGGCATCTTCTCAATAGATCTTTGTATCTCTCCCATGCATCGTAAAGTGTCTTAAAATCCATCTGCACAAAAGAAGAGATATCATTCCTCAATTTAGCCATTTTAGCCGGCGAAAAATATTTTAACAAAATTTTTTCGGTCATTTGTTCCCATGTAGTGATTGATCCTCGTGGTAACGAGTTCAACCACTGTTTAGCTTTGTTTCTCAACGAAAAGGTAAACAACCGAAGACGAATGGCATCATCAGAAATGCCATTTATTTTGAAGGTATCGCAGAATTCTAGGAAATTCGCTAAGTGATTATTTGGATCTTTATCCTGCAAACCATCAAACCTGAACAAATTGGTGTATCATCCGTATAGTGTTAGGTTTGATTCAAAATTATTTGCGGCAATAGTAGGTCTAACAATACTTGACTCGATTCTCTGTTAAATTAGGTTTAGCATAATCATACATAGTTCGGGAGCGGGGTTTTGATTCATAGGGTTTGCGGCAACCACGAGAGGTAGCGGATTATTATTAGCCATCTCTTGATAGTATTAGTTTCGTCTTCTTGCTCTTCTTGTATGCATTGTAGGCTACGCCTTATCTCTCTTCTGTTTCTCTGACGGTTTCTTCTATATCATTGTCAAAAATCAAGGGTCTTGATGGGTTCCTTCTAGTCATAAACTAAAAAAAAAAAACCTATCGAAGAAGCAAAGAAAAGAAAAGAAAAATTTAGAAAATTAAAAAAATAAATAAATAAAAATAATGGCTAAAGTAATAAAAATCAAGTGTTCCTAGTATCTTACTCCCAGGCAATGGCGCCAAAAACTTGATCGTGTCTGAAAGTCTTAATAATTATATAATGAATGATCAAGCCTAGAAACTAACTTACGACAACGATTGAGGCAAGCGCACGTATCGAACAGTACTATAGTTTAGTGGCAAGGCGGGATGTTGAACCCAAGGAACCAAAAGTACTATCATGACTTTCTTTTTATTATTTAGCCTATGAATTAAGGAATTATTGTTTAACCTAAAATTAATTAACTACTAAGTGAAGGTGCTAAGACACGAGAGAAGGAATTAGGAAAATACTTTTGGGAAAAACCAATTGATAAAGACAATACCAGGAAGAATCCACTGGACTTCACTTGTTATTTAACTCTGAACCGCAGGCGATTTATTCACTTGACTTGATCCGTAGGATTCCTAATTTATATTAATACCTCTCTCGAGGCTATTAACATCTAACCCTAGGTTGATTAATTGAAATCTCTTTCTAATTAAAACCCTAGAATTGCATTAACTCAATCTATAGACTCCCATATTAGGTTTGACCCTAATCCGTGATTTATCGTCATCCTATCTCTAGGGTTGCAATCAAATCAGCTTAAGCTGTGCTAGATCTACTCTTAAATAGGTTATATTCCTCCCTTTGCTTAAGCACATCAATACTTGAATCAATATCCTAAAATATTAAAACAAGAATTAAGAACACATAATTAAGAACAAATCAAGTATTTATCATATAGTTCAGAAAACAATAACAAGATCCATCTTAGGTTTCAACCCCCTCAGGTATTTGAAGGGTTTAGTTCATAATTATTAAAGAATACATCTCAGAAGAAAGTATAAAACAAAATATAAGAAAAACCCTAAAACCCCCTGAAGGAAATTGAAGGGAAGATCTTTCGTCTTGAGTATGGTTAAAGCTTCTTGAGATGAATCAAGCTGGCTTTCTTGAGTAAATCCCATAATTCGGCTTCTCTGGCTTGGCTCCTCTGCCTACTAGAACCCCCTTCTTTTAGGTCACACTTAGGGTGTTTATATAGGCTTTCGGAATGTCTTTCTTTGCCCCTAAGTATCCTAATCTGAGTGGAGTTAAAACAGGTCATGGTAGGGACACGCCTGTGTAAATCGAGTCCAAGTCATGTTCGGGTCTGCTAAAGAGGCACGGCTGTGTGGCTCAGGCCCAGGCCGTATGGCTCAGGCCCAGGCCGTGTGGATTTCATACTTTGGCCTATTTTCTCTGTTTTTGGCCCGTTTCCTGTTCTTTTCACCCTCCGATGCTTTCCTAAGTATAAAATATGAAATTAAAGGATTAGGAGCACCAAATTCCACAATTCGGGGGATGAATTATCCAAAAGTATGCTAAATGTGGGATTTAAATATCTATATATCATGGTTTATCAAGAAGGTTTTAACAGAGGCTCCTATTCTAATTCAGCCTGGGCACGGGAAGGAGTTTATGATTTATAGCAATGCGTCACACGTGGGCTTGGGCTATGTTTTAATGTAGGAAGGGAAGGTGGTTGCATATGTATCGCACCAACTTAAGACTCATGAAAGAAATTACCCAACTCATGATTTGGAATTGGAAGCAGTGGTGTTCACACTTAAGATTTGGAGGCACTAATTGTATGGAGAGAAGTGCACCACCTATACGGATCACAAGAGTTTAAAGTACCTTTTAACTCATAAGGAGTTGAACTTGAGGCAGCACCGATGGATTGAGTTGTTAAAGGATTACGATTGCACGATCGAATATCACCTGGGCAAAGCGAATGTGGTGGCTGATGTGCTAAGCCGTAGGGCTATGTTGGACTTGAGGGTAATGTTTGCTAGGATAAGTTTGTATGGCGATGGGAGTTTGTTAGCCAAGTTGCAAGTGAAGCCACCGTGGGTTGAGCAGTTAAAGTTAGCGATCATTGGATGAAACTCGGGTGCTTGATTCAAGTAAATTGAGAATGGGGAAGCAGACGGATTTTGGGATAAATAGTGGCGGGTTGTTGTGTTTTACGTGGTAGAATCTGTGTGCCAAGGACAAATAGGAGGAAGTCTATACTACGGGAAGCGCATAGTAGTTCCTATGCTATGGACCCAGAGAGGTAACAGATGCATCGGGATTTCGAGAGCTTTATTGGTGGCGGTTTAAAGCGCGAGGTTATGGAGTTTGTGGGAAAATGTTTGGTATGTTAGCAAGTGAAAGCGGAACATCAACTACCATCAGGTTTACTCCAATCGATTAAGATTCCACTTTGGAAATGGGAGCGGATTACTATGGATTTCGTTAGTGGGCTACCCTTGATGCCTACGAGGAAGGACTCTGTGTGGGTTATAGTGGATCGGTTAATTAAGTCGCCCATTTTATCCAGGTCCGCACCGACTACTCATTCTGAGAAATTGGCTAGGTTGTATGTGGGGAGACTGTGAGGTTGCATTGAGTTCTAGTCTCTATTATATCCGATAGAGACCCTCGTTTTACGTCTCGCTTTTGGAAGAAGTTGCATGAAGCACTTTGGAGTGCGAGGTTGGATTTTAGTCTGACATTTCACCCTCAGTTGATGGTCGATCGGAGAGGGTAATTCAAGTATTAGAGGATATGCTGAGAGGGTGTATATTGAGTTTCGAGGAACTTGGGAGGATTACTTTGCATTAGCTGAATTTTCGTATAACAATAGTTATCAGGTAAGTATTGGAATGGCACTATATGAAAAACTTTGCATGGGCGAAGAGGTCGTACTCGACTTGTTGGACCGAGTTGGGTGGCGGTGATCTTTGGGTCGAGTTGGTAGCATACACCGAGGATAAGGTAAAGTTGATTCGGGATCGGTTGAAGGAGGCGACAAATAGGCAGAAGTCGTATGCTGACCTCAAATAGAGAGATATTGAGTATACGGTGGGGGACTTGGTTTTTCTCAAGGTTTCCCCTTGGAAGAAGGTGTTAAGGTTTGGGCGGAAGGCAAGTTAAGACCTAGATTCATCGGGCCATACCGGGTGTTGAAGTGAATTGGGACGATTGCCTATCGGTGGAATTGCCTTGAACTAAGCCAAATACACGATGTGTTTCATGTATCAATTTTAAGACGTTATCGCTTAGACCCTTCTCACATTGTGTCGATCGAGGAGATCGAGGTTAGACCGGACCTAACTTTTGAAGAGGAGCGGTTTAAATAATTGATCACGATGTTAAGGTGCTAAGAAGAAAGTGCATCCCTTTGGTCTAAGTGCTATCTCGCGTAATCATATTGTCGAGGAGGCTACTTGGGAACCTAAGGTGGCAATGCGACGACAATACCCTCACTTGTTTCAAGCGGTAAATTTGAGGCCAAATTTCTTTTTAAGAAGGTAGAGTTGTAACACCCCAAAAATCACGAAACTTTAAATTTACGTGCATTGAGGTTGGTATGTAAGAGTAGCACTTAGAATATTAATTTTAAGGTATTATCGGGATTATTTGAAGTCTTAGAGATAGGGAAGACCATAACGAAAAAATTGTTTTTCTTGCTTTAATTGACCCTAGTCTCAGGCATTAGGCCTCTTAGGCAAATTAAGAGAAAATAGGACACAAATGGGCTTGTTGTCCAGTGGAAAGTGGTGTCACTTGGGGAGCTATAAGGTGGCGTATTATCAGTTGAGAAAGTCCAAGGTTCGAGCATTAGGAGGAGTATTTTTGGAGTGTTTTATTTTGCATAGGTGGAGGACCAGAGTTGTGTTCAATATGAACTCTTGCGTTGGAGTGTTTGAGTGGTAAGGGAGGCGATAATGAAGGGAAATTCGGATAAGGCTAAGGAGGGTAAGAATTTGCGCCAAATGGACTATGGGGAAAGGAGTATTCGGCTTGTGGCTATAAAAAGGAGAGGGTAGAATGCTTTTAAAGGTTCTTTGAGCTTTCATTAGTTTTTTCACACCCTTAATCGGTTTTCCTATAGCCAAATTTTCCCTATTGTCAAAATCTCCTATGTAGAATTCTTTTGCCGAATTCTCTCATAGCCAAACTCTCCTATTGCCAAATTACCATTAGCCTTCCTTGTTGAAATTCCTATTTGTCCCAAATCCTTGTTGTTTTCCTCCATCACAAATCGATTGTTATCTACTATCGTCAAGGTTAAAAGCGAATTTAGGCCACAGGATCGCCGATGAATTTGGTAAGTATTCGGTTAACCTCTCTTATGCGTTTTGCTAAAAGCGAAAGGCTATCTAAGCGTATCTGTTGTTAAGTGCGTAGTAACAAGGATAAGGTTCAAAGATCAAGCGTGTTAGAATTGTTAGCAATGGTAAGTGTACTCATCTCGATTGTGGTTTAAGTAAATGGCCGAATGTGTGTATGATCTATAAGGGTGACTTGTGTGGATTATGAGTCACTTGGATTTTGATGGTGTATGTGTGAGTGCACGGATCTAGGGGATACTCTTGGTTAGTAGCTAAGGAAGGGCTATTAGAACCAGGTGGCACACAGTAAGGCTACTCTGATAAGGTTTTGCCTTTTGGTAAATGTTTTGATTTAATTATTGATTGAAGGTTGGTTGGTTGTAGGTTCAAGGCTAAGGATAGTATAGCACGTCATGATAACCAATGTGTGTACAAACACTACACACACAATACTCGACAATATAGGAAAGCTAGGAAAGTCGGAAGTGGCTAAATCGTTTTTAGTGGATTTTAATATTGATATCATATTGAAATAAATCGCTATGGTTAAAATCGTAATAGGGCGTGGCTGAAAAAATTGGCCTAAAATAAACTATTTTGATAAAATTGACAAAATCGGTAATATCAATATGCGAATTACGAAAATGCCCCCAAAAGGGCGAATTACGAAATTGCCTAATGGGCGAATTGATATATTGCTTAATAGGCGATTTGATATATTGCTTAATGGGCGATTTGGTATATTGCTTAATGGGCGATTTGATATATTGCCTAATGGGCGAATTGATATATTGCTTAATGGGCGATTTGATATATTGCTTAATGGGCCTAATTACGAAATTGCCTAATGGGTCGATTTGATAAATTGCCTTAATGGGCCGAATTGCAAACTGTTAATGGGCCGAACTTTTTTCTGAATTAATTATTGTTGTTGTATTTGTAAATATCATGATCTACTATGTATGATGCATTACATGGTTTTGCATGGGATGGGAAAATATTGAAGAGAAGTGATTAAGTGCTTTGCCACAAAAATATTTGTTAATCGATTCGTTATGATTACGGTGGCTTGGCCACAAATTCAAAATTGTTATAAATAGTATAATGCATGCGATTGGTGTGTGTGGCGGGGTGGGTTGACTTGCTCCCCACGGGGTGTGATGGATGAATGCGGGTGGTGTGTAGTGGATGGATTATTAGGTTGGTTTGGGAATTGCATTACATTAATATGATATATTTGATACATTATATTGTAAAAGGGGGCTTAGGCCCAAAATATAGCTAAATGAGTTTGAGCCCAGTGGACAACGATAAGGGTTATGCTGCTGAGCTCTAGTAACTCACCCCGTTTCCTTAACTCTTGCGGGTAATGCTCGTGTGGCGTGGACTTGGGCCATGGATGACTTGAGTGGGGGCCATAGTTGAAGCGGTTTTATTTGGACTTTGGATTTCTATTTCATTTACTTTATTTCTTTAATATTTGAGTTAAATGTTGTAATAAGGCCTCTGGATTATTTTGTTTTGCTTTATGTTTGGCGTACCTATGATTTTGCTCGAATTACTTACAATGGGATTTTATTTTAACAAATTAAAATAAAAGATTTTTCTAAAATGGTTACACAAATGAATTTCTATAAACTTATATAAATATTTTTAACCCGGGAAGTTTCTCCCAAATTTTCATCAATATATTTTAAAAGTCACGGTTTGTAAATCATTACTTCTAATTTATCGATTTATCAAACAATCTTCGAAGTTATTAATATATTGTCAATCATTTTAGATTAAAACTTGTTTTCCTTGATTTTTAACAAATCTATTTACGTATAAATGTAAAGGATTTATATGTATTTTTCTCATGTGACATGTTAGATCTGGCTTTAACGTATGGGCCGGGTTTGGGGTGTTACACCAACCATCACACCACCCGTACCAGCCCTACACTCCTGTGGGGACCAAGTCGACCTATTGACCTACACACCAAGAATGCGGCCAGAAATTTCTTTGGTATAATCTGACTATCGCCGCCGATGATCGATATTTGTCATTTGAGTCACTAAATCGTATATCGTGGCGCGAGCCAACTGAATCGATATAATGTGGCATAGCCACCCAGATGATACTTCCTCCAATATATATAAATTTATATATATTTCATCATCCCAACCCAATGCAAAATGTCATGGCATAATAGTTCAACGAATGCAATAATGTACCAACATAACGAGTTTAATGTAAACACGCAATCTACCCTTAAGGGTGTATGGTAATTTTTTTCCCACTAAGGGTATTTGAGAATTTACCACCAAGAGTATTTCAGTAATTTACCCACCAAGGGCATTTCAGTGCATCTATTGTCGCCTCGAGCAACTGGGACCCTTTCTTAGGTCTCGATAGTGGAATTGGGCCTAAGATCCATTTCTAGCCCAATTGGACCCACACACTCGTGTGGCCCATTAAACTTATGATTTCGGTCACGGTTTTGCAGACTTCGCAGTCGTATCCGTCATTCGGTAATTTACTATCAATTTTTCCCATGAGGGCCCGTTAGCCCATTGGGCCCATTTAGCCCGTTCGGCTCGATCAGGCCCGTTACAGCCTCAGTTTCGCAAGAATGCTCGCAACACTTTCTGCGTCCTACCGCCAACATTCGTGTCTTGGTTTACCACTATAGCGCGCCGCATCGCTCATGTAGTCCACGATTTTGATTTTTGACTTTTAGGCTTTCGACCGAGGTTGTAGAAGCAACACATGCATTCATTGAGATTGGTGTGATATTACACACTGATTTGGATTGCCGAAAGAACTACTCTTCGTTGCCTCTAGAATAACAATGATCAAATGTTAGCCTTAACTTCTCAAAAGGTTACCTTAACCCGGACTCATTACACCACAAGAATCACTTACCACAAAGCGTGACCTCCCTTACAGAGTTCTAAAACTCAGCCTTGCGTCATGGCTATCACCACAAGTTCCTAAAAGAAAACAATTGATGCACCAAAGAGGCTAGCATCCAAGCGACATTCAGCCCTCCTATAAGAAAGAAAGAGGACCAGCGTTAGCTCCCCAAAAGGGTCACATACACACCATTAACATCAAATGAAAAGGGTAAACGAACAACTTCACCTTTATCCAAGACCAAAGTTAATGACCTATGCTCATTGTTTGCTAAAGAATTTGATCTACACCCAGAAGGAGTTTTGATTTAGACTAAGTAGAGAGGAAGAAAGAATAATGGCGTGAGAGTGTGGCATCAGATCAAAGAAAGAAAGATGATGCAAAGAGAGATAGAAATAACATGAGAATAAAGAACACCAATTAAAGAACATAAGATGGAAAGTGAATGTAGAAGGGATTGACTCTTTGGAAGAAAATAGGTCGGAAAAGAATTTTGACAGCAGATGTTTAGGTGACAACAAGTGAAAAGAAAAATGTTTGAAGAAGTGAGAAGAACATAATTGAAAGATCGAGGTTTGATGAAAGAAAATTAAAGCACAAAGACCTAAAATGCTAAAAATCGAAAAGTAAAACGTAAGAATTCTCTCAAACAACACTTGAGAAAATGACACTCTACCTCACACAAGACTGAATATGCTACCAAAAGTAACCCTCTTGATCGAAATTCTCATCCCACGCACACACCCAAATTCATTACTACCACCTTTCACCCCAATCCCTTGATTCTCTCTTTATTTCCTCCTCACTTTGCTCTCCACCTCTCATTCAAACCATTTGTTGAGTCTCCACTCTCCTTGCAGAGTTCTAATTGAACTCTACTTCTTCCACCCACTTAGCACAAAATAAAAACTTTGTTTTGGCACTTGTGGGATTCGAGACAATCTCACCATGCTCTCATATTGGCGCTTGACACCACCTTGCCAAATCTTTGTGTGTTAGCATAATACACCCAATTAGACTTAAGTCCTGCTTCCACCAGCTCTCCCCACTAAAGGACCAAAAACCAAAATTTTCCAGAGGCTCAAACTCGACCCTAGGCCTCCTAGAGCCCCTAAACACCCTCAAATGACCATGAGCTAGCACAACATGCAATTATACAAAAATCACAAGCCCTCTAATTTTTGGGATGTTACACATAAAATTTTATATCAAAATATATAAAAATCACAAAAATTAGGAGCAACACTATTGTTTTTCCTCAGTCTTAACTATTCTTATAAATAAACAATTTACCTAAATTAGTTTACACCCATTAAAATACAATGCATTAAAACTTCAAGGTAAATTTTTATAACAAATTTGGAGTATCCAAGCGTAAAATGTTGTTCACTAATATATATTTTTAAATAATTAGATACTTGATACTTGATATATATTATCTATTTTAGTATAATGACATTATTTAAATTGTCAAATTTAGACTTCAGAAGCTGCTAAATGGATAAGAGTTGGATGAATTTGTCAAGGGTAAGCAACGACTTTGAAATGGAATACAAACTTGTCAAAATTTTGCATTTCAAAATGCAATCAAGAGAATATGATTCTTTGCATGTCTAAGAAGTATGGCAACATCAATTGGCATATTCGTGAAGTTGTCTCTGAACATCTATTTGTTGATGGCTTTATTTGAGGTATAACAAATGGATTTTCCATGAAGAGTGTACACCTCGTAGAACCTCTTCAACAAGTAATCCAGTTTTATCCTTATAATCTTACCATCGATGCATTAGAAAATGACATGGAAGGTACGTTGTCGGATGCATTTAATATACGAGTCATGGTTTGCAATCATTTCCACTGAGATTATTGCATCAATGATTGTGATATTGGTGGAAATGCTTTTACAGAAATGGGAAGAAGTACATCTAATGAAGAGTCAAATGGAGAAGTGGCAAAAGTTCTACAAGTTACATAATGAAATGAATGAAAAGAACTTTGAGAGGATTAAAATTTTCAAAATTGTCTTTCTGCATTTGTCTTTTCACTTAAAATGTTTGGGAGGGTGGACCAGTAAACTCTTTTACACTATTGTTAGAGTTTTTTTGAGAGATATGTTTTGGTTTGAAAAAATCCATCATTCATGCAAAGATATGAAGAAAGCGATAAAAGAGTTAGGCATTGGTGCGAAAAAATTCATAGTTGCCCAAATGAGTGTATGTTGTATTGGGGTGATGAAAAAACCACCGATCTTGTCATGTTCGCGATAAATCCCATTAGGCGAATAGGAATGCAAAAGATATGAATAAGGATGAAGGTGAGGCACTGATCAAGAAAGAAGCGATAAAGGTTTTGTGATATTTTCCACTAATATCAAGGCATCAAAGGCTTTTCATGCCGTTAAAGATAGCCAAGTCTATGAGGTGGAATCATGATCAGCGAACCGATGATGGATTATTAAGGCATCCTGAGATTCTTTAGCTTGGAAATCATTTGTGATAAATTTCCAAGCTTTGCAAGCAATCCTTGGAATGTGAGGCTTGGGCTAGTATCGATGGATTTAATCCTTTAAAAATCATGAGTACTTAAATCTTTGTACTTGGCCTGTAGTGCTTGTTCCTTATAATTTGCCTTTGTGGATTTGTATGAAGCAATTTTCTTTTATCTTATTTATGATTATCCCTAGAGAGAAAGGTTACGAGAATGATATTAACATTATATGCAGCCACTTATTAAAGACTTGAAAGCCTATTATATGCGGGTGTTTGAAACATATGATGTCTTGAGAAAGAAACTTTTATTTACGTGCGACTTTGTTGCGGACTATTAATGATTTCCCAGTTATTCCAATTTATCCGGGTTGGAGTACCAAAGGACGTTATGCTTATCATTATTGTGCTGCGCAAACATGTTGAAGTGGTTATAGAATGGGAAGAAGTTCTCTTATATGGGGCATTATCAATGGTTAGATGGAAATCATAGATTTAGATTCGGATGACTCTATTTTATGGTACTAAAGTGTTTAGAGAAGCTCTGAGCAAACCATTGGATTTGAAATCTTGTTCATGTGAAAAGATATCAATTTCAATTATAGGAAGATGAATCAACCACCCAACACGCAAACAAAGAGAAGATCGAAAAGGCGTATGTTGGCGATGTTGACCATGCCCAGTGATGATGAATCTAATGAAGAGGATGATCCTAATGAGGCGAACTTGTGGAAAAAAAAGTATTTCTTTTAGTTTGCCCTATTGGGAGCATTACATTTTCTGACACAATCTTGATGTCATGCATATTGAAAATAATGTTTGTGACAACATCATCGGGACAATTTTGAATGTCGATAGAAAATTGAAAGACAATCTTCAAAGTCGACTTGGTCTAGTTGACATGAGAATTTGGCGTGATCTTCATCTCCAATTATTGTCGAATGGAAAATCTCGGTTCGCCTTCTATTTTTGTAATGTCAAAAAAAGAAAAAAAGTGTTTTGCAACTGCGTCGAAGGATATAAAGGTCTAGATGCGTATGCATAAAATACATCTCGATGTGTGAGTCTTAAAGATCAAGAGTATATTCCCTAAAATTACATGATTATCACATCTTGATGTAAGATTCTTGCGGTTGCTTTACGATTGTTGTATGTCAAAAAGGTGACGTCTTGTATAATTGAACTATCCAATATAATGAAAGCTATTTGTGGCAAAGTTTTGACTATTGAAGATCTTGAGAAAGTACAAGATCGAGCGCCTTGACTTTATGCAACTTGGGAGAAAATCTTTCGCCTTGACATCTTGTATAATTGAACTATCAATATAATTATCATGTTTAATTATAATGGTTTAATTTGTTGTTTGTAGTGCAATTAATGTCAAGTTATGTGGCATTTGTTTGATTATATAGTTCTTTTCTAACTCCTTGGTTGATTTATTAGGAGAAACTAAAGGATAAAGGGCGGAGTGTGAAGCGATCGCTTCAAGTGATAGTTCTATTAATCTGGATGACATTGATAAGCTGAATTATTACTAAAGTTATGAGACACAAGAAAGGTATGGTCAGGTTCGATTTCAAGGATCTTTTGTTAACCCAACTGAATATTTTGGATCCGGTGGCAACAATACATGCCTTGGTGAATCGAGCTCATGAAGTTGAGAGGTTAAGAGACCAAATGGCTCGGATGCAAAAGCGAGCATAGTTAAAGCAAATTGCTCAACAAAGTGGAAGCGACATCGAGAAAGTAGGAGGCTCAAAGAAAATATAATGAACTCCAGCTACAACTTAAAGTAGAGGTAACAAGCGAGAAGCGGAACCAATATGGCGACCTCCAACTCACTTGACTTCAAAATAGGATGAAGATGTTTGACAAAATCAATTCACGAGAATCTGCCATCTTAGACTTTGTTTTCTTATTGTGATAATATATAACTTTTAAATTATTTTGTTAATTCATTTATTAATTTAGATGCGTATGAAATAAAATGGCACAGTAAATTGACTAAAAAGTTAGTGGCGTTTTCTCTCACAAACTTCGCTAAAGATCATTGTACTTAAGCGGTGCTTCTACTAAAAGCGCAACTAAAGATCTTTTACTAAAAAGCTGCCGCTAAAGAACATGATCTTTGGGCGCTTCTCTCATAAAAATGCCATTAAAGAACTTGATCTTTAGCGGCGCTTTTCTCTAAATGTAGCTAAGAACATGATCTTTGAATGGCGTTTAATCATGATGCCACTATAAAACATGATTTTTACGATTGTTTGTAGGAAAAGCTCCGCTAAAGATCATGTTACGCTTGACCCCTACGAGAAGTGTAACGACCAATTTTCTTATTTGAATTTTGTAATTTGAGACACAAATATCTACATGCTGCTTGAGTGGTTAAGTGTGCAGGGTGTGTGGGAGGTCCCAAGTTCAAGCCTTGACTTGGGGAAACCTTTAGTATTTTTATGAATAAAGCCTCATCTTTGGTTAGTAGGCTTATAAGTATTTATTTGTAAGAACACGTAAAAATAGGCTGCTTTGATGCGATGGTTAAATGGAATGTTAGTTTTGTTAAAGGTCCTAAGATTGAATACAGCATTGGTATTATTTTGCTCTATTGCAGGGGCGGTGTTTCTATAGAATTAAAATGTTGATAGTAGGTGGGATATGGCGGATTTGTAGGGATTGGATAACTAGTTGTGTTGTAGTAGGATACTTGGGAGTTGGGAGAATAGTAGGAAGTGAGCAGGAATTTTAATTTAATTCTTTTTTTAAAATTGAGTTTTCTCTCCTCTTACGTTTTTTCTCAGTTCTGTCCTCTTTTCTTTCTTTTCCCTTTTGTTATTCAATTCACTCCACAATTTCATTCTTCATTATTTATTCCCTTTTAAAGTCGAATTACGCGGTCTCCGTCGATAGTTATTAATTAGTTGATACGTTGTGGTTCAATTTTTTGTTTAGTTCTGAATGGGGATTTACAACCATTTTGGATAGCAAGGAGAAAAAGGATTGAGCGAGGCTCCTCCGTGTTGATTAAGTCAGTTGGTATATTGCGTAGATTTCGAGGTAAACATTAAGCGACCATGTTAGACACTTGTTGGTATTGTGTTTTCGAAATAAGCGTGATCTAAGGCTAATTTGGTGATTAATGTATACGATTATGAGGTCTGGGATTGCTTCGAGAGATGCGCTAGCATCAATAGAAACCGGTGTGGTACGAAAATGCAAAAATGGGGGTTTCAGTGACGTCTAAACCTTACTGTCGATGCCACGGCGATGTGTTTACGCGCACTGAAGTCGTTGTATGCATGTAAATCACCACACGATGCGTGGTATCAACGAGCAGAGCCATGCGCGGTGACACGGCCAGAGCACGGCGTTGAGCAAGGTCGGTCAATGTACACATAAACTTGACGACAACTGGTCATGAGCTCTGCTGGTGGAACACACGATTGTTGGGCTACACGGGTGAACTATTACTGCAAGCCATCGCCCACATGATGCAAAGCCATAGCCACATGGGCTCGCGCCCATTTTTCTCAGTAATGTTGCATATAGTTGTACAGTCACCCTAGTTGACTTTCGGACCTAACGTGACTTGACTTTCTCTCGATTGGGATCATTGGGCACCATATTACGATGTATGGAGTCATATAAATTATATTGCAGATAATAGTACCATGACATCTCTAGTATGTGCCACACATTGGATTGGGGTGGGTTGACGATCTCGAGAGTATCCGAAGGCTACTCAGCTTCCTTATCCGATAGCTCGCCATAACTTTCTAATCATGTACCACATCTTGGCATAATCATAGTATGTAGATATGCCAAGTGGGATTTGATTTGTCCTCCCTACATGCGTGTGTGGGTTAGACTCGTTAGTTGGTGTGTAGTGGTTGGTGGGTAGAATTATGCTCTCCCATTCAGAATCTAGCATTATATCATGAATGGGCTGCTGACCCCTAGAAACATATCCATTCGAATTGAGGGGCTAAAGTA